>JAPXFQ010001162.1:0-594818 GCA_028564705.1 Apricaphanius iberus
GCGCAGGAAGCATGCCCACATCAAACAGCCCCCAAAGAACCTTTTTGCTGCACTTGCAGGTTTATGAGCTGCCACTGCATTGCTTGCCTCTGTTTCAGCTTCTTTAACTTTCCTAACTTGGGGCGAATAACTGTTCAGAAAATACATGTTAAATGGTCTGATCAGTTTTGTTTCACTTGTGAAGTTTTCAACCAATTTATGTGCAGAAAGACGCTTCAAAAGTCGATACTGTCTTCAAACTTTAACTGTATGGATCCACTTGACAGTACAGGGCTGCTCAAGGGTTTAGCAGTTTATATTCATGTCTTGGATCAAGGTCTCCGGTTTCAGTCTCACTGTGAGCAGTTCTGTATTGAGTTTACTGTTCTGCGTGCAGGCATAGGTTAGGTAGTGGTTCTACAGGGAACCAAGGAATAAGCAAGCATCTTGGTTGTTCCTATTGGCAACCCTATCAACAACCCATTTACAATGAGAAATTTTTGGCATATACATATTTTTGGCCTTAAAGACAATCTCTCTACAAATCCCATTAAGATACAATATGATTGCAGTACTCATGTGTTATTGCAAACATTAAGTGGCATTTTTAATCAGCATTTAAGCAGACATCAAATATATGTTGAACCAAAGCTTAGAGGCCATCTTTAGGTCTGTAAGACTGATGGGTAGGTTTACGCAGGCTTAATCCTGTATCTAGCTCAAGGCCTAGTAATGTCATAATAAAAATAAACTACTTATATTCTAACATTTACATTGATTAATTGATTCAGTGACTGATTCAAAACACTTACAGAGATCAGTTCCCTGTTAATGATGTGTTGTAGGCTGGGGAAAGCCTTTAAGTTCCCCCTTTCTTTATAGAAAGCAGTGTTTCTCAGAAATTCTGCTCCACCACGGCCAGGTCTTCTGATGAAAATTACATTGTTCTCCCTTGAAGCATGTACAGTATTAAAATGAATGATACTACTGCAACTGCACTTCCAATTAAGTCCCTATTCAAACAGATGTACGCACAAAAAAAGTAGGGAAGATGAATGAACTGCTTAAACAAGCTTGTTCGAGTGCTTTGCCAAGCTCAAACAAAAAAAAAAACTCAGTCACAGTATGATGTGGCACCTCAGACCAAAGTCAAGCCCTGTACCAGGGTCTGTTTCTGTTATGGCTACAGTGACAGGTGGGTTCCTAATTGCTCCTGCATTTGACTTTCAACACATAAACATTCAAGAACATGGATGCAGCTCATTGTAGTCTTGTGGCTGCAGATCTATTTCTGAACTTGCCTTGCAAAGCATCTGTGACACTTTAACCCATTGTCCTCAGGTTCTGGCAACAGGCCTTCTCAAACTGGTGGGGAGATATAGTGTAGAAATATAAGCAAACAGTTCACACAAGGTGCCTCTGGGAAATGTGTCTGTATAGGCTATATGTGTTCTGTGATTTCTGTGGGGGGTGGAAATGCCTGAAAATAGAGAGCTGGTTTAAAGCGCAAGTAGGATCTCAGAAAAGTTTGATTTTGTTTTCAGGCTCCATTCCTTTTATTTACCAAAGAAGGAATGGTATGCTATAAACCACTCAAGCCCTTCCTGTCTGTTCTCTTTCCTGCCTTAAAACACTATCTTTGTCTTTTTTAGGCTTCTATTTATAGTCTAATAAATTAGATTTAGACTTTCAGGAACATTAAGAGGAAGGAAGTCGTTTCTTAAAGTTATACGGGACATTTTATTAGAAATAATCGCACACAAGCTTTCTTAACAGGAGCTCAAGAGTTCATCTTAAGTCTTTATCTTGTTATGGAGTTATTTTAAACTCAAACACTGCACACACTGTAACATGTGGATTACCTAGGAGGCAGCAGGCAGAGACGTCGAGAAGCAGCAGTAGTTATTTGTCTGTCAGCCCAAATTATACAAAAGAATCATGTAATAGCTAAAAAGATTGTCCAAGGAGAATAGAAGGTGGTTAAGGAGAGTAGTCATACTACTTGAACAATTTCACATATTGTCAAACACAAACGTCAATAGATTTTGTTAGGATTTTATGTTAGACCAAGACAAGGTAGTGCATAAACTATAAAGAGAACAGAAAATGATAAAAGGGTAGAAAACGTCCAAATAGAAATCAGAGAAATTTGATTTGTATTTAGATTATAGGAACAAATGTTTTCATTGATTTTTAATTGGATTCATATCCGGACTTGGACTTAGTCATTTTAGCTCATGAAAACGTATTATTTGAATCCTTCAGCTGTAACAATGGCTGTAATGTAAGGCCATATTCCTGCTGCAGGTTTAAGCGCTGTCAGTTTTTCCCATTCTACCCACCTTCCCTTTACCTGCTAAAAACAAACAACTCATCACAATGCTTCCACTACCATGTTTTACGATAGGATAAAGGGTTCAAAGTAATGTGCTGTGTTAGTGTCAGGATTCTCACTCCCTCCACATCTGCACCTGTGTCGTCCTGTCTGAACCTCCTCACTTCCTATTGATTGCACCTGTGTTCCCTGAGTGTCTTCACCTGTTCCTCTTTGTCTCCCCTTATTTAAGATCCAGCGAGTGCTTCAGTCCTCGCTGGATCATTTTATATTATAAAAGTTTTGTTCAGCAGAGACCTATCATTTAAAAATACCATATTAACCTTGGCTGGAGATGGAATGACTGTATGACTCACTGAAAGTGGCTGTTTTAGTCATGGTTTGAGATTATTGGGGTTGCCTTTGTTCATCTTATGATTGTTTGTTCGCTCTCTGCTGATAAAGAATGGTATGAATGATGTAGGGCAAGGCCCAAGTCCAATATGTGAGTTACTGTTCAAATCAGGGCAGCATGGATAGAAGGACTAGGTATACATCAAGATGTGGGGGTAGAAGGGGGGCAGGAGCAGTTGGAGTTGGTGTGGTAGACAGAGGGGGCCGTGAGCAGGCCAGGCTCATTGCCACGGTGCGAGTGCCTTGTCCATTAAGATGGAACCCGTCCGCCTCAAAAAGTTGAGTCCTACCCCAGAACATTTTTAAATAATCTATAAAAGCAATATTGTACAGTTGTGGCCAAAAGTTTTGAGAATTACATAAATGTTGAAAAGTGGAAAAGTTGCTGTTTATGTTTTTGTAGTAGCAATTTTATACTCCAGAATATGAATAGTGATCAGATGAATTGCATAGTCCTTCTTTGCCATGAAAATTCCACTGCATTTCATTGCTGTCATTAAATGACCTGCTGAGATCATTTCAGTAATCGTCTTGTTAACTCAGATGAGAATGTTGACGAGCACAAGGTTGGAGTTCATTATGTCAGGCTGATTGGGTTAGAATTGCAGACTTGACATGTTAAAAGGAGGGTGATGCTTGAAATCATTGTTCTTCCATTGTTAACCATGGTGACCTGCAAAGAAACGCGTGCAGCCATCATTGCGTTGCAAAAAAATAACTTCACAGGCAAATATATTTTGGCTACTAAGATTTCACCTAAATCAACAATTTATAAGATTATCAAGAGCTTCAAGGAAAGAGGTTCATTTCTTGTTAAGAAGGCTTCAGGGCGTCCAAGAAAGTCCAGCAAGTGCCAGGATCGTCTCCTAAAAGAGGATTCAGCTACAGGATCGGAGTGCCACCAGTGCAGAGCTTGCTCAGGAATGGCAGCAGGCAGGTGTGAGCGCATCTGCACGCACAGTGAGGCGAAGACTAGAAGAAGTATGGTGAATTCTATGATGAAGCTTCTTTACGATTGTTTGGGGCATCTGGAAAAAGGCGTGTCCGGAGAAGAAAAGGTGAGTGCTACCATCAGTCCTGTGTCATGCCAACAGTAAAGCATCCTGAGACCGTTCATGTGTAGGGTTGCTTTTCATCCAAGGGAGTGGGCTCACTTACAATTTTGCCCAAAAACACAGCCATGAATAAAGAATGGTATCTAAACACCCTCCAACAGCAAATTCTTCCTACAATCCAACAACAGTTTGGTGCAGAACAATGCATTTTCCACACGATGGAGCACCGTGCCATAAGGCAAAAGTGATAACTAAGTGGCTCGGGACCAAAACGTTGACATTTTGGCTCCATGGCCTGGAAACTCCCCAGATCTTAATCACATTGAGAACTTGTGGTCAGTCCTCAAGAGGTGGGTGGACAAACAAAAACCCACTAATTCTGACAAACTCCAAGAATTGATTATGAAAGAATGGGTTGCTATCAGTCAAGATTTGGCCCAGAAGTTTATTGAGAGCATGCCCAGTCAAATTGCAGGGGTCCTGAAAAAGAAGGGCCAACACTGCAAATACTGACTCTATGCATAAATGTCATGTAATTGTCAATAAAAGCCTTTGAAACGTATTAAGTCCTTGTAATTATATTTCAGTGCATCACAGAAACAACTGAAACAAAGATCTAAAAGCAGTTTAGCAGCAAACTTTGTGAAAGCTGATATAACTAATAACTAACTAATACAAACTTTTGGTCACGACTGTACATCACGGTGGTGGAGGATAGCCAGTTTTTCAGAGAGAGAAGGCTGCTAAAACGTCCAATTCCTCTGCTGGCAGTGGGAGTGGGGCCAGAAATAAAAAACAGACGCATGCATGTTTTAAAAGATTAAAAAGGTGGATAAAAAGGTGGATAAAACCTTGCTTGAGGAGTTCAGACTGTTGCATGCGGATGTCATTGGTTCCAGCATGAATCATAACTTTCCTCAAAGGCAACTGGAGACCGACTACTGCTCTGGTGGCTGGGATGGATTGGGTAGTGGTCCTACAGAGCTAGGTTCCTCCGAGGCTGTTAGAGGAGGTAAGTCCGACTCCAGGGCACCGACACGGTTGGACAGCGGCAGGCTAGATGAAGGAGAACGGAGGCGGCATAGAGTTTGTCAAAAAACCACACAAAGGACTCCAAGACTATGAGTACTAAGATTCTCTGGTCTGATTAGGCCAAGAAGCTCAGACAAGATTGCTGCACTGCCATGGAAAGCAGCTTCTAATTTCTACATTTTGCATTACACGTGCTTCCCTTTTTATTTAGTAAAACTACAGAATTATAGAGGTACGTTGTCGGCTCACTGCTGATACTTCTTCTGGCTGCAGCTGTGCCTGATTGTCACAACTGTGCAAGTATGTGACGGGCAGGAAGGCAGACAGAGCCGATAAAGGGAAAAACGATAACGTTGATTACAAAAATCTTTGTTTGTTATTTTACTTGTCAACATTGTCATGACAAATCGAGGAATCGTGGCAGCCATAATCTCTGCAATGCTTGGTTTCCTCTCCAATATCTGCTCTCCAGTTTATGTAGACAACTGCTTCTTGGTAGGTTTGCAGTTATGCACGAATTCTAACTACACTCCGAGAGCTGTTCAATGCTTGTATTATTCTTTCGTAACCTCATCTGGTATTTTAACTTTACTGTACAGGTTAGGTATACAGGACCTGACCTGTCTGTTGTTTTCCTTGGTCTTCATGGTGCTGTTTTTTTCACTAATGTTCTGCCTCTGAGGCCTTCACAACAAAATTTAAGCCAAAACTGAATTATATTTTTGCTACGTATTAAAAACACTGTTGATAACCATTCATCTTTTTCTTCTTCTATGTCACAATAATGCACTACTTAGTGTGGATCTACCACATAAAAATGGCAATAAACTTTAATGAAATATCTGCTTGTTTTCTGATTTATTATTATTTTTTTTAAGTTCTAATGGTGCGTTCAGACTGAAGCTTTCACAGTGTCAAGCAACGCTCATAAAGCGACTAGTTCGACGCATAAACACAGAAGATACATTTTTAAACTGAAGCTCGTAGTCGGGCCTTTCTCTGCTGGATGTTTTAAACACTCGCGGATTGTGGTTGGCCAAGCAGCGTCGACATTGGGCAACGTCACTACAGTGAGACGCTTTGACTGGTTGCCATGCTGCGATTGTTAAGACCGTCAAAAGTTCAACTAGCTGAACGTCTACTTTGCTACCATTATGCGCTTTGAAGCTTGAAATGCAGGAAAAGCTTGAAAAGTTGACGGAGCCAATGCTCACAAAGTGCTGCAGAGACTGCGACGCTCCTCCAACGGCCTCAAGCGTAGACTTATCATGTAATCTTGACGCTGCTGACGCCGACAAAGCCTGCGGTCAGAACGTACCATAAGGGTGTGAATACCTTTGCAGGAGACTGTTGTAGATACCAACCCAGACTTATTTAGATTGTTTTGAAACATGGACCCTTTAATTTCCACAACCATAGCTTATCTCAGAAGCTTGTTTTGATGACGAGCCCGTTTTCAAGCAGAAAACAGTCAGTAGAGAATTTAAAACGTCTTGGTTTCTCTTTTTCTTCCAGCCAAAAAAAAAAGACTGGCAAACTAGAGTAGACATATCTTGGTCCAGCAGCAGTGTAGTTGGCCTGATCGCTCAAATTTGCCTTGTAAATGTGTGCCCTACTAAGCAAAAGAGTATTTGGTAAAGGTACCAGCTCATGAGTGCTCTTTAAATGTAGATAAGCTGAAAATATGAACAGCGTTGTTGAATTCTGTTCTTTGTTTTGAATAGATCCTGCTGCAGCCTGCATTTCTAGTACTAACCATTATTGTCTTTTTATTTCTGTTCAGTCAGGCAAAAACGCTGACAGCATAATTAGCATTAGGTACACAACTGAAGGCGGTGACAAAGCATATGTATTTATCACATGAGAGAAGGATGTTAATAAAAGTTTTACACCTTTTCTGATCTTCAATATATTCCATTTCTTCCTAGGTTCCTCTTCTTCTACCAGCTGTAACTGCCACACCTCAAAACACTCACTGCTTTAGGCTAAAAGTAAAGTTTAAATCACACATCATTTCAAGTTTTTTATTATACAAATGTATTGGTGAAAATGTTGAAATTTGGGTCAGATTGTTTGCTAAAACCAAATAATGTTTTAAGCTGAATTCAAAACCACAATTGTGGAGTAAATGTCAATTCAATTTAATTGTATTTCAATTAAAGTATTGTACACAAAATTCTGCTGGCATATACGTGACTGAGAAATTGTGAGTTCAGAAAGATTTGATGAGTATCTATGAAGTAGTTTCCCCCCCATAAGTCAATGACAATTTCGACAGTTAGGAGATTCAGGCCAGACAGTTTTACACCGTTACACTAATCCTAGAGCTGTGCACAATTTCCACTGTAAAACAATATCAATACAAGCTCCTCATAACGCCTTTTGGTATGAATTGTTCCTACATACAAATTTCTCATGCTCATATTTCTCTGTTTTTGCTTTTGCATCAGAATTTAATGTTCCAATCATCAGACAAGTTTTAGGATCAGGCCAGAATAACCTGAGTAAAAAAAAAAGATATATTACACTTTCTAATTAGAATTTTATTTCTTAATGGAAAACAGCCATACAAACCAACCTGGGCACCTGTGAAAAATTTAATCACTTTTTCTAGCCACAAAACATTTTGAATACAGCCTGAGCTGCATGATCAAGAAATAACTTAAATAGTACCTGTCTGACAACATTAAATGGGCTTATAGATATAAAAAAACAACATTATAATAAAATAAAAAAGCACATCATGCTCTATCATTAAAGAAAAACATGAGAAACAAAATAATTGATCCGTATCTGTCTGGGCAGGTTTACAAATTCATTTATCTGTCGTAAACCATCACTAATGTAGAAAACATTGGTAAATAATATGCTGGTGGGAATTCTACATCATCCAGGACATTCCTCACAAAAAAACTCATAACGTCTAAAGAAGTTAAGGTCAATGTTAATGATCAAACATTAAGTAGAATACTGACCAAATATGACAAGTATGCGAGACTTCCAAGGCCAAAACCTCCTGACTAAAAAGAACATCTTGATGAGCTCTAAAATGTTTAGAAAATGTTCTGTAGTGAGATGAGAGGCAGCAGTGGAACTTCATTGAAGCTATGCACCCCATTATATAGAGTACAAAACAAAAATAGCATTTCAGTAAAGAACATACAATCTATTTACTGACATGGTGGTGGTAGTGTGATGGTCTAGGGTTGCTCATTGGATTCAGGACTTTGGCAACTTGGCATTAAATTTTGCTCCTTCACAAAAAAAAAAAAAACAGCAACCCAGAGGTAGAATGTCCAGCCATCAATTTGTGGCCTTAAACTGAAATTTTAGGTTCACACCCGCAAGTCCACTCCTGGCCAAGGCAAAGTCTAACGGAGCATAATTTCATCCAAGCTGTTTAAGGTTTAAAATCCTTCATTGTGGCTGAATTTAGACAATCATGCAAAGAAGAGGAAGCCAAAATATGTCACTATTTTTTTATGATCAGAAATATTTTGGGTATTATTTGTTTTGTGTTTTATAAAAATAAGGTAAATGTCAATAAAATAGGATTGTCAAAAAAAGAAATATTTTATGGGGGACAAATAAACAAAAACAGAGGAAATCTGTGAGCAGGCAAATACTTCATATTATACTTTCATTTTTCTGCAGAGAAGACAAACACAGATCTAAATTCTCCAGATCCCTCTCCAGGAGTCCATAATCAGTTTTAGACCCTCAGATTACCCTTCTATTCTCAAGTATAGCAGCAAGCTGTAAGTACTCAGGACAGGCTAACTAAAGAGCTACCTGTCAGATGGGTTATCTAAATGTGCTGCTTTCTGAGCTTGATTTGTTTTCGTTAAACTAAGTCAGTGTGGGGTTTATTGTCTGATGTATGGGACCTAAAATAATATTACAATGTCAATTTATCAAGAAAAATGTAGTTGATAGTTTAGGTGTACTGCTCAATATCTTAGTTGTATTGCACATTATGAATATGGAAATGAAAACATGTTACAGCGTGATGTTGAGCAGTTCTCAGGCTTTTAGGTTGGCCCGCATTAATCTCAGCTGTTCTTGTAAAGCAGGTATTGCATGAATGATTGGAGGGGAAAAGGCTCCAAATACACAGAATGCTGCTGTTTTTTTTTTGTTTTTTTTTATCTATGAGGAACTGGTTTGATCAGTGTTTGATCTATGTAGGGCATTCATCTGTTCTGCACTTTGAACTTAAACTGCAGAGCAAACTGTGCGTGTGTTTGACATACTCTTCCCTTTCTCTGATCGCTGTTCCAGTGGACTGTAAACTAGTTGATAATTAAACAGCTTGGACGTTTGAGGCACACAATCTGACAGGGTAGATATCAAAGTATTGCATTGTAATTACCAAAAATAACATCCAATTCTGTTCGTGTGGTGTTCTCAAACTTTTACTCTCTTGCAAATGTTAGGAAGTAGCTCAAATCATGCAATACATCTCACTAATACGCATGTTTCTTGCACAGGAGCTCTAGATGTGTCCAGAGTCAGCCCTTTGGCCTGTTGGTTCAGCTCCATGCTCTACTGCTTCGGGGGAGCAGTGCTGTCAGGGATCATGCTGGCTGAGCCCCCCGTGGCACCTTTGTCCAACGGCACCAGTGTTCTGCTTGCATCAGTCATCTGGTAAATGGCAATGCCTGAAACACTGCATAGAAAAGTCTTCTACTGATCTAGGTGTGTCCAAAGCATGCACAGGGAGACGAGCGAAGAGGGAGAGGAACACAAAAAACGGCTTGTGTTATCATTTGGAGGTGGCACACAAACATGACATTTTTCCTTATCTTGCTTTTCTAAATAAGGGCGAGCCAGACAAGTGGAAAACACACCATTCAAAAGGTTTCCTGTCTTTAAAAATAAAGCCTTTGGTGCCCTCTGCAGGTTTTCTAATAGAATTACACCTTTACACAAAAATCCTAACAAACTGCTGGGGAATAGAAGTGTTTCACAGACGCACATGGGTAAAAAAAACGTACTGTATTTTATGCAGACAAATCTAAAGTTTATAAACACTCATCATGGCCATGCATGCCATATTAAGTTTTAGCTTTTGAAGCATTTGAAAGTCCACTTTACAATTTCTATTATTTTACAACATTTTACTAAGGTTTTTAAACTGTTTATTGTTGCAAAAGTTTGAATTGGTTCTGAATTTTCACTCATCCACACAGGGCCTAAATTATGCACCAAATAATACATACATACACCCCTGCTAGGATAAATGTATCATAGATACAACATTTTTCTTGAATCCATACACCAGGTCATCAAAGAACTGTGATGACTTAGATGTTAGTTTTATACTTTTAATAAATGTTAGAAAATTTCACCCCCATCATTCCTCAATAGGGTTGAAGAAAGTTAATGTTAGCTGCTTTTATAAATAAATTAAAAAACTAATGTTAATATATGTTTGTTATAATTGTCCTGTTGGAACCCAGTTGTATACAAACTTTGCTAGCTGTATGTTTTAAACGCGAGGTTGAAGAACGTGAACACAGTCCTCCATCTTCATTATTCCATCCACTTGGTATAATGATTGAGTATCACTGGAAGCTTAACAGACCCCTAGCATGATTTTACCCTCAGCAGGCTTGACAGCTCTTTTGATAGTATAACCATGTTTCCTCCAAACAGTAATGTTGTCACTTATCTCAAGTTAAAGACATTTGGCTTGTAACAAAATTCTACAAAATGTACAGTCTTTCTTGTTTGCTAACCTCTTAAGAAAAAAAAAATGAACCGTTAAAATTGATCATCAAAAGGACGAAAGTCTAAAAAGCATTTATTCCCATGATGGGTGTAATGTTATGACCAGAACTTCATGTCTGTCCCAAGGTATCAGAGCTTAAATTGTCTCTGCAGGTACCTCATCTTTTATTGCCCCATGGATGTGGTCTACAGCTGTGCAGCTCTACAGCCTCTCAAGTTGGTGCTGTCAGGAATGAAGGAGGTGACCAGGACCTGGAAGGTTCTTGGAGGTGTCACTCAGGCGCACACCAAATACAAGGACAGCCTGCTGGTTATGATTGCTATTGGTTGGGCGAGAGGTCAGTATGAGATTGTTGTTTTCATGTAATGTGTGACATTATTGGTGACCATAAATTGTATTAAAAGTGTATGCGCTTTCTGTTGTTCCGGATTAAAGGCATGTCTCTTCTTTCCAGGTGCTGGAGGTGGCCTCATAAGTAATTTTGAGCAGCTTGTCCGGGGCGTATGGAAACCGGAAACCAATGAGCTCCTCAAGATGTCTTAGTAAGTCTTCTACAGCAGTTTTTAAGATAGATCAGGTGTTTATGTTTCCTGATTAGGTGAAAAAGACACCTCCCTCCAAATGTCCCATATATCAACATATGCTCTAATCAGGCATATCATTATGGCCACTGACGGGTGAATACCACAGATTATCTGTCCATCATAGCACCTGTTAGTAGGTGGAATATATCAGTAGGCAAGTGAAGATTTTGCCCACAAAGCTGATGTTTAAAAGCACTGGATGCATTTAAGCAGGCTTGACAAGGCTGTACTTGTGATGTGTCAAAACATCTCCAAAACTGCAGCCGTTTTAGATCGGAGCCAATCTGTCTTAGTTAAGATCATTCAAAATTGACTCAAGGAAGGAACACTGTTGAACCTGTTTAAGATGATGCGTTGCGGGGATCAATGAAGCCCAATCTAACAGATGTGCAGGTGAGTTGTAGCTCAGTTGCTGAATAAGTTTCTGCTATGGCTGAGAGAAAGAGGTCAAAATACACAGTGCATCTTGGTAGAATAATGCATCCTGCCATAAAGCAAAAATGGCTCATTTCAGATCAGAAAATGTTATGAATCCTGTGCTCATTTCTGTAACTAACTTTAGCAACAATATGCCCACAGCAAAGCACAGAAAATCAGTGAAGGTGTTTTCACTAGTGCTGTGTTGAAAAAAATCGGAAAATCAATGCTTATAGAAATTGAATTGAATCGAGTCACAAGTTTGAAAATGTATTTTATTTCTTGTGAATAGTTTGCCCTTTTTACAGCTAAAATAGGAAGAAAAAGTCCAGATGACAATTTTAAATCTTGTGTCTGAAAATGTTTAATACATTTTCCCCCATCGAACTGTTACTCACCCAGTGTTAATTGAATTACAGGCATATAATTAAGATAACACTGACCTATATCTATATTAAACTGGATTGGCTTGAATCGGATCGGCTTATGATAATCGATTCCAACCCTTGAGAATGGGAATCGAATCGATTCTTGAAATTTGAATCGATACCCAGCCCTAGTTTTCACCCATCACTAACTTTAAAAACAAGAACAATAAACAAATAAAATTGGCTACGAACTGCTAGTCTACACACTACTTCATTTATTAGACTACAGCTGACTACATGATGGAGCATAGTGGTGTAGGCCAGATGGCAAAAAAAGAGAGGTCACTTATCAATTCATAATCAGGTCGGCTAACAGTGACTTTAGCCATTTTAGTTTAATTTTGTTTCCACAGCTCAATTACGCAGGAGTATTTAGAGGAGCAAGTGAGTTTGACTTGTTAACCTGGTCTGCAGAGTTCCATAAATTTCAGTCTGATCGAGCCTCTGTGGGATGTTCTGGACAAACAAAAGGACTGAAAAAACCTACTGTTAACATCTTGCTGCCAGACACCACAGCACAACGGGCTGGTTACACGACAACGTATTTCAGCAAAACTGAGGCTTTTCTCTGCATTTTGGCCTCTTGCTTGCATAATGTTATGCCTGAATAATGTAGATTGAAGACATATAAACTGTATCGTCTCATTTGAGGAATGAGCTGAAATGTAAATGAGCATTTTTCTAATATGGTTTTGCAATTTACTTGAAAGTGATCAAGCTTAGGGAGATAATGCAATTTGGTGCTTATTTGTATCTTAATGAGCTCTAATTATTCTCACAGGTTTCATATCATTCATATCATTTTGTTCAATGATTCATATGTTCTTTCTCATCATTCATGTTGCTGCACCAGCTTTTGCAACTCATTAGCTACTAGAGAATTACATTGGGTATGGAAAGTATTCAGAGCCCTTTAAAGATTTCATGTTTTGTTTCATTCCAGCCAGTTGCTAAAATCCAAAAAGTTGATTTTATTTCTCAGTAATGTACACTCAGCTCCCCATCTTGACAAAAAAAACTGAAATGTAGAAAGTTTTGTTAATTTATTAAAAAAATAAAACCTAGTCATAGTCATAAGTATTCAGACCCTTTGCAGTGACACTCGTTTTTAACTTAAATGCTGTCAGTTTCTTCTGATTCTCCTCAGTATGGTTCTGCTCCTTCATTGGAGTCCAGCTGTGTTTAATTAAACTGATTGGACTTGATTAGGAAAGACACACACCTGTAGATATTAGACATTGCAGCTCACAGTGCATGTCAGAGCAAATGAGAATCATGAGGTCAAAAGGAACTACCAAAAGAGGTCAGAGACAGAAATGTGGCAATGCACAGATCTGGCCAAGGTTGCAAAATAATCTCTGCAGCATTCAAGGTTCCTAAGAGCACAGTGACATCCAGAATCATCAAATGTAAGTTTGGGACGACCAGAACTCTTCTTAGAACCTGCCCGTCCAGCCAAACTGACCCATCATGGGTGAAGAGCCTTGGTGAGAGAGGTAAAGAAGATACCAAAGAACACTGTGGCTGAGCTCCAGAGATGCAATAGGAAGATGGACGAAAGTTCCACCAAGTCGACTATCACTGCAGCCCTCCTCCAGTCGGGGCTTCATGGCAGAGCACCCCGATGAAAGCCTCTCCTCAGTGGAAGACATACAAAAGACAGCATAAGGTTTGCCAAACAAACACACGAAGGACTCCCAGACTATGAGAAACAAGATTCTCTGGTCTGATGAGACCAAGATTGAACTTTTTGGTGTTAATTCTAAGCAGTGTGTGTGAAACAAAACAGGTATTGCTCATCACCTGCTCAATACAATCCCTAAAGTGAAACATTGTGGGAGCATCATGCAGTGGGGCTTATTTTAAGTTACAGAGAAAGATGAATGTGGCCAAGTACAGAGATATATTGGTAGAAAACCTCTTCCTGAGTGCTCAGGACCTCAGACTGGGCCTGATGGGTTACTAAGTTTACATTGCTTGGAAATGAAATGAACTTCTTTGATTTTAGCAAATGGTTGCAATGAAAAATGGAGTGAGAAATGTATAGAGGTCTGAATACTTTCCGTACCCAATGCATGTTGCATTATGATGCAAAGCCGACTTTATTCTGTACTTTTTTACCTTTTCTGCCATTTTATATACAAAATATATCGTGTCTCCAGATATGCAGTGTTAAAAGCTTAGGAAGGCTTTTCTTATTAAGATAAAAAACATGTTTGTATGTTCATTCTTTTGTCGATTCCAGCCCTACAAAGGTGACCCTGATGGGGGCGGTGCTGTTTGCTCTGCAGCAGACTCACTACCTACCCCTGCAGAAGCAACACCTGATGCTCTTCTACACCATCTTTCTTGTTGTCAACAAGGTCAGTGTCATTCACCTGATTCCCACTAGTGGAATCCAAGCCAGTGAGGAATATGCAGAAGAGGGAGATGTGTCTAATAACAGCTATATGACGGTGTACTCTGTAATAATAGAAGAAAACCTTTGATATAACAGATTTCTTTTTGCCGCGGCTCAAAACAGACCTTTGATGTTTTGTCTTTTAAATGACCTTTCTCCCAATTTCTGTTTTTTTTAAGTTTTTACCTCGGTGACTCACATTAGCTGGGTATTACCAGCCGGCCTGAAGCTTTTGCATCATTTTCATCAGCTTGCATCACCCACTTTTCTTTTCTCTGGGAAACTTGTGCTCATGACTCAGACGCAGATAAATCTATCATGTCGTCTTTCAACTTTTGCTCCAGTTAGCTCCTTCTGACTGATCCGTCAAATTACCAGCAGCTCGTTTCATCAGATTTAGGAGCTGTGTCCAGGCCTGCTGTTTATTATTTTGGTTCTAATGACATATATGTATTACGCTGTCATTCAGTAATGGAAATTAACCTTAATATGTGCTTTTATATTCATATTAAGCAGTCATCATAGGCTTGCTGAATAAGTACCTATTGATCACAAGTATCTTAATGCTTAGAGGAGACGAATATTTATATTGTTCATGTTTCTGATGGGCCTGCTGATGTGTATCAGATTGGTTGGCAGCTTCTTTAAAGTTGAGCTGTCTGCATGTGATGATAATGTTACGGCAGGTTTGTGCATGTTCTAAAGTGAAATAATTAGTTTAGTGCTCATAAGGAAGCAATATCTTTGTGCTTTTTTATAAGTTGACATAGTTGTGTGAGACCATAGTTGTGTGAGATCTCCGGTTTTCTTGATTAAAATGCAGAAAAATATCATGAAATCTTTGATCTGAGTAACCTGCCTGCAGTTTAGATGTTTTAATTCTGGATTTTTTCATGTATAAAAGTAACAGAACTCCATAGGATGTTTGGTGCTAAACATGTATCAACTTGTACCTGCCAGTGGGCTGTTTTGGACCCACTTTGACAACCTGTGATTTACACTTATTTTCTAAACTCTATGCATATTTAACTGGTAGAACATGTAGTTATGTCTTCAAGTTTTAATTGCCCGTCTATCATCATGAGGTTCTTTGCAGTTACCTTGGTGGATTATAGTTTCTTACATTTATTAGGAATCTCCTCACCTTAACAGGGGAACGAATTACAATCAAGAGATAATTTGGGTTAAAAGTTACGCTCAATTCTGAGATTTGATGCATTGCAGTTTTTTCTACATTGGTATGTATAAAATATACTTACAAATTAGTTGTTCACTTTTTTTATAGGAATGAAATGGAAGAAGGAAGCAATGAAATGGGGTCACCAAGTGGCAAAGAAAAAAAAGACACCCTTTGCAACAAACACAACAAATAGAAAACACGTTTTCTCAAAACTAAATAAGAAGCGATTTGTAAGTGAGGTCAGGAAATAGAATATAGGCACAAAAAGATGATACAACAAATTAAGATTTGAATACGTGCAAAAATGTTTCAAGATGTCAATAAAAAGCCAGCTAGAACCTATGAAGGTTTATAGCCCCATGTCACACACACCTACTTCCAGTTCTGCCCCTTTAAAAGATATTGGGTCTGATTTATCAAGATTCCTGATAATGACCGCAAAATTGCGTGCGGCGCTAAAAATTTGCATGAGTGGGTTGTCCTTAATTTGCAATTCTTAACAGGCACAAGCAGCGGTATTTAAAAAAGGAGTTTGCAGCCGCTACTGCGAGCTGCACCACGGCTAGGGAGAGGAGGAATAATGCACATGGATTCATGATGCATCTTTGGCACAAAACTTTTTTTATGCTTAGAAAATCACACTGCGCCTGGAACGCCTACTTCTTTGCCTATTTCTCCTCCCAATATTTTGCGTCTTCTTACAGAAATGCCCAAATTGTATATTCATCGAGCGCATCTTGCTGTTGGTTTTACAGGCGTGATGCGCTCTGCACAGTGAAGACAGATCAGCCAGAGCTTGTTTTTGTGACGCTGTGCGGTTTGCAAACGGAAAGCTTTTATAAATTCGTCCCATTGTGTGTTAGTTATTTTATTTTATTTTATTGCCTCTTACATTTTTTCATTGTTGTTTTTTTGGGATAAATTGTTGAGATAAATAATCATCGAATGCTTTATATATCTTTACATTTAGAAATGGTATGATTTTACTTTTGAAGATTTTATATTACATTTAACTTCTAGTGGCTGCAGTTCTAATTCTGGATTGGTCTGGTCCACTTCATTACTTTAAGAAAATATAAAAGTCCTTGGTTGTCAAAGCTGGTATGAAATGTCACTAAGCTGGGTTTAAACCGACAGCTGTCAATACATAAAAACCAAAATTAATAAAGTAAACTTGGTAATATTGTCAATATTGTTTTAATGTTCTTTCCCTTTAGTGGTTGTGCTGTCTGAAATGTTGCTATTTTTAACTTTTTTTAACATGGAATATTTGTTTTAGGTCTACCAGAATAGTAATGATCAGTAGGGACAAATTCTCTAATCTAATTACTCTTTTGTTTTGCTTCAGTCACGGATGATGCTGACAGGCTCCTCCTCCTCACCCTTCGCGCCCATCGAGTCTGTCCTGTACAAGACACTCTTTACTGGCCAGTCCCCGTACGCTGCTCTCACAGGAGAGGTACAGAAAGCAGGCGCAGATAGCGGCATATCAAACAGAACCGCTTGTCGCGCCACAACGAAAGAGTCCAAGGAGAACGCATCATCAGGACAGAACAACTCTTCTTCACCGGTTAAGGGTGAAGAAAGCTCACTTAAAGCCAAAGAGGAGTCAAAAGCTGAAGACTCTAAAAAAATAAACTAGGCAGCCTTTGCCCCATAGCACCTTTTTTTTCTGAATTATTTCTGATTCATCTTCATCTTATTGAAAGTATATCTGTTCCGTTTTTCCGCTTTTGAGAAGAAATGCGTTTTGGTTGTCATACCCGAAAATATATATTTTTTTCAAACAGTTTCTTCTGTATTTCTCAGGATTTTTACATTTGAAAGAACGGAATTTCAATAAGAGATGAATTTAACAACCTCTGGATGTGATTTTTGGATAATCCATAAAGAACCATGAATTACATGCTGTTGGAGGTTAATGACTATCCTTCAGCTGATCGTACTCTTGCAATACAAAGTATAGCTTCTATATTTTGAAATATTTATTTTGAAGTTAACTGTTTATATTCCAGAGCTTTGGGACCAACGCTGTACACCTGCCGAAATTATCTCAATACCTTGCTCCATGTAAAAGCCAATTTTATTTTATTTTATTTTTACTCTTGCAGGGGCTACAGTTTTTAAGAGAAATTATATTTGTTCACTCTCAGAATTTCTATTTATACCAAATAACACTGCTGAATGTAATATATTGATAAATGCAATTAAGTCATATTTTTCTAGCTTGAATGAAATCAATGTGCATGATAATAAACATGTTTAAGAGAGCTATGTTGTCCTGTTTTAATTACTTTGTGCTCCAGACATTTCAGATACGATCTCCAGTATTTAAAACCAAAAAATTGGTTTCTCTAATAGTTTTACAAGACAACGTATTAATGTGACATCAAATATTTTTCAGTACTGCTGCAACAGTGTGTGTCAGCAAACAACTTAAAGCGACTTCTAACTCCTCTTAAGTTGATACCAATCCTCAGAGCGCACAGAAGTAACTTTTCTTAGGCTGAAATCATTGCATCATTGTAACATCAGCACCTGAATGATACCCTCTCAGAAAAGCTGCTGGAAAGAAATCCCCCAAATCCCCCCCAATTCTCGTCTGCCTAACCTCAAACGTTGGAGCGCCCCACCCCCCTCATTCTCTCCCGTCTGTGAATGCAAATAAAAAAATCCGAGGGAAGATAAAAAGCGATCGTGGTGGAGGTGATGTAGCTGCTATTAATATGTCCGCAGATGTCAGGTGTCAGTGTTTGCTGCTGAACTTTTTATGTGTTGACATTCCTTAATGTTGAATTGATTCATTTAAAAACTAGAAGAATTATGTCACAGGAGAACTCAGAGCCTGAATGTTTTCATGTTGTTAGTTCATGAAGTACGCTGCCCACTCATTGCTGTTGGAGGCACCAGTTGTTGTTTTTCTTGTTTGGTCTTTTGCTTCTTCCAACATCTCAAGATCTTTCCATCCATTTACTACTACAGTTTTTTAGTTTGTTTTTTAAGTAACTTAAAGAAGAAAATTAACTCAAACTGGTAAACAGTTGCGTTTGATTGTAGATGTTCATATTCACATTCCCTTCCATTAGCACTGCTATGTCATTCTGAAGTCCCAAAACATTTCCATATCTGTAGGGTTCTGCAACATAATATCTGTTATTGATATTGGTGAAATGGTTCTTCACTCCAGGGCACCACAAATGCATAAAAAGGTTCCGGGGGAACACAACCAAATATCGATTCTGAATGGGGGCCAGGGGTACATATTACCACCCTGAAATCTGATTGGCCACCCTACAGCCACCCCAGATCTGATAGGTTGCTTTTCAATATTCTAAATTGAAATCTATGAACTAACAAAGCAACAGTCCAGTGTTTAACATGACGGACTCCACCAAAACAGCATGTGGTGGTATACAAATAATTCTGTAGCTATCCAACAAACAAGGCAGTGAGAAGTACATGCATCATAAAACGAGCGATGGCCTAGAATGATAACACATTAGTCTACTGGTCAACTGCTACCTGAATCCATCTACAGGGTGAGTGTTGTAGTAAACCCATCACTGGTGGTGTCGTCACTTCCGCCTTTAGCATGTCTATTGTCTCAGGTATGGCCAGGGTACGTCTTGTGTTCACATGATCCGTATCCACTCGTATCTGGACTCCAAAGATCGTGCTAGACATTTTTTTGTCTGTCATTTTGACCAGCAGGGTCCAAAAAAATCTGGTTACAATCTATTTTTATCCGTCAAATTTTAATGCGATGGGTGGGTTGCTTGTCTCCAGCAATCTTCTGACAAGTTAATACTTATACGAATATGGAGAATGTTCTGTTAACGCAACCCCCGCTGGACTCTAATACGACCTCCAAGGAAGGTTTATTCTGACCATACCCTGGCAAGATCCAGGTTGTGTTCACATTGTATGAAATAAGTGGATTTTGAGCAAATACGGACTTGATTCCAATGTAAAAACTGCCAAAAATAGTTAGTTGGACACCCACAATAAAGCTGTAGAGGAAAAACAAAAAAGTACTTCTGGCAAGCAGGTAGGTTTTACAACAGTTTGGAGAAGTGGAACATGTGCACATGTTCTTCCTCCATTTGGCTAATGTATTTTTTTATTTTTTTGAGAGGTAATTTGATTTATTTAGTTTTTTTTTTCTAAGTTAACATTTTATTTCAGTAGATATTTGAAAATATTATCTAGCACATAACAGCCCACCCTAGATGTTGGGGTTGCTAGTAAGTTAGCTGGGGCTGCTAGCTCACTAGCCTGCTTTCAGCCTGATGGAACTGATTGTGTTCAGTCATTTTAACATGGGTAATGACAAAATGTGTTTTATCTCTCAACTTTGTGCAGCAGGTTATAATCTACACATGGTTTGATATTCTTCAGATGTTGAAGATATATTGAAATATGTTTTTACAAGAGCGTATTGTCTTTGAATGCTGTTTAATGACTGTGCCAATTGTGTGACAAACATTATTGGAGTTACTATGAAGTGTGGAAATACTACAATTTAAGGTGACCTGGTTATTATTAGAAACCAATGGGTATTGTTATGAAAATATTATTTTCCTCTAAATGTTGCCTTTTTTACAGTCAACCTCTGATAAACATGATTCTTACAAAAATATAAAGTAAAGTAATATCTATGTGTTTGGCATTGATTGCTGTTATTCCCACAGGTGTAGTTAACAACAGCCATATGATAAAGTTGTATACACCAGGAGTTATTTATTTACCTTTTTTAAATAATCTTCAGGTCTGGTGATGAAGACGAGTCTGTAGCTACAGTATACTGATACCTGATGCCGATGACTCCTAGGTTCCTTCTGCTCCAACAAAACATTCTTCACCATCTGGACCTAATATTAATATTTCCTCTTTTCTAGACACAACCCTTTAAATGGGGTCTTTTAATCTGAATTTTGTCGGAACTATAACTTTTTTATCAATATTTCTTTTAAAATCTATATATCCTTTGAACTTTCATGTAATTTTCAGATATTTTATTCTGTAGCTGCTGGTCCATCTCAGCCACATTTGAGTCATTCCTAATGCTATGCAAAGCGACCAGAATATACTTCAACAATGACTGGTACAAACATTATCTTTGGCTTGCATATTCACCAAGCCAAACTTCTCTCACTATTTTGCAAAGCAATAAGGTCAAAGGAAGCCACTTTCAAGCTTTGTGGAATTTAGTGATAATCAAAACCCATTTGCGCACAACTATGTCTAATGGGTGGCTGTGCAACCTCAATGTCCTTGGCACTGAGGCTAGAATAGCAAAGTAAATTGACATGTATGGTTCATATATACGCCCTGTGATGGACTGACGACCTGTCCAGGGTGTACCCCGCCTCTCACCTGTTGACAGCTGGAGATAGGCACCAGCCCCCCTGCGACCCCTGGAGGACTAAGCGGTTCAGAAAATGGATGGATGGATGGATGGTTCATATATACGTTTTTTCAAGCAATGACTAAAACAGGAGAATCTATTGTAAGATGGATGAATGCACATGTTTGTATATTGATCTAAAATATACTAACTATTTCTATAAGTGTTAATATGTAAGATGAATGCACAACCTGTATTAATAATACAGACAAGAATTCAAACTCTGTATATCAGAAATACTTTATTGATCCCACGTGGGGAAATTCATTTCAGTACAGCACAATCAAGATTGTGGACCAGTTGGGGGGGAAAGTGCTCACATGTGCTTTGATCCTTAGTCATGAGTCAAAAAAAAAACTCACCCACAGTAGATCCAGGCATACCATGGTTTCTGCTGCCAGCTGGTGCTGGAATATGATTTCAGTATTCCATATATTATTATAGTAATTCAAATACATGTGTACTTTATGGAATACTGAAATCATTCATTAAGCTATTTTCTATACCTGCTCATAACTGTTCAGTATTAGGTAGCAGGAGGGTGTTGTGTGTGGTATATCACTCTTGACTGCATTTGTACAGCTCCAGTTCAAAATCTATTATACCTAAAACTGAACAGTGTCATTGTTCCCCAAAGAAAGACTATTGAAAACATAGTTTGAGGTTTATGATTATCTTTCTTATATTTGTAAAAAGCAGAACAATGATTTTTTATGCTTTTTTTATGCACCAATACAACCTTAATTTGAGAGAAGCATAAAAGCATTAATTTATGGGCAGGCCAAACCTGTACTGAATTTTTGTACACTATTTACAGATACTTTAAAAGCTAGTTTGCATTAGTGAAACCTGTCTGTGAATACCAAGTGAAGGTCATTGACATGGTCGGCCCACTGAATACCAACTACAAACAACCCAATCACAAATAAACAGACCCACAAACAGTGAAAGCTGCTGTTTGGAAGCCATCAGAGGAAATGTGACACTTGACCCTTTGTTCCTCTATCTTCTAATCTTGTTTTTCTTTTGTCATCGCCATGACCCGACGTCATCTGAGGACATCTCATGCCATTAAAAATGTCAACCTTTTATCATATTCAGGCCAACATCTTCCAATTGTTTTTATTTACCTACAGGCAGACACTCAGGTGTAATAAATCTCTAGTACTGTAAGCCTGTGAATATTCTCATTCATCCAGGTCATGGTTATCTCAAGGAAATATCAATCGAACGCAACTGGACTTGGTCATTTGTCTTGGAAGACGTTTCACCTCTTATCCAAGAGGCTTCATCAGTTCATGCTCGCCACTGACCAGGCTGGGACTGGTCCAACTAACTGGTGTGGAGACTCAGCTAGTACTGTAGTACTCTTAAAAGTACTTATTTTTTCTCAAAGTTAGGTAAATATAACTGAGTAAAATGAATCAGTTACTACCCACCTCTGCCTACATAGACTCTGACATCTGTTCTGGAAGATTTATCATTTTCTTGCCTGTACCATACTGCTTGCTTTAAATTCCTTTTACGACATTGTACTGGATTCAGAAAATTATGATTTTGTACCCGGATGTCCTTTGCTCTAAAAGTTAATTTATATATATTTATTGTATTAATAAGATTATTTCG
This sequence comes from Apricaphanius iberus, assembly GCA_028564705.1. NCBI lineage: Eukaryota > Metazoa > Chordata > Actinopteri > Cyprinodontiformes > Aphaniidae > Apricaphanius > Apricaphanius iberus. Next base: position 22,572 of record JAPXFQ010001162.1, read on the forward strand.
AGACATACATCTGCCTTTATCCTTTTTTCTATACATATAAAATAATAGATTGACAGGTAGGGATGGTTGAAGAAAACCTATTAAACTTTTACTAGTTTTGGACTGGTTACGCTTTATAAATTCCTCCTAAAAATGTAAAGCTGCTGCTTTCCACAAAGTGGCTGAATTAGTTGATGTTGTGTGCTTTGCAGTTATTGCAAAATCTGCAAACCCCAAATTCAGACTTCACCAAATATTACATATAAAGTCAGAATATTGAAATATATTTCAAAATCTTAAGCTACATCCAACAAACATCTGCTGTAGCTGTGTCTACAGAGTAGTATGCTGGTTTTTGACTAGATATTCTTCAAAGCAAAACTGCATTTTTTTTTTCCATCACTTGCCCGTTATGTTTAATAACAATAAAACCAATAGATGATTCCAGTCAATTAAGACTTAGCTTGTGTTAGTAAATTCAGGCACCAAACACACCTATACAGCACTGGTGGAGGTGCTACAAGCAGCATTGCTTTGCAGTTAAACCATCAACCTGTAAGCTTTACTCTGTGACCCTGTTTTTAAAAATTCAAATGTATTCAAACGGTATTAATTCCCATGAAAAGCACAAGTGTAGGGAGTAGAGAGCAAGACAGGTGTGAGGTGAACACATTATAATCTGAGGTTGAAATCTGGGGCTAGGCAAAGCATGTGCGGTAGATAGCACTGCATGTCCTGCATTTCACTTGCATTTTGTTATCTATATGGCACATAACATAATTAGTTTTAACTGGAATTTTTTATTTATATAGCCACAAGACACTGTTAGATTTCCCTCAAATTAAATACATTTTGCATAAACAGTAGTAATCCAAGGAGCGTGTCTTTTTAGTTCATATACAATGCCTTGCAGACATATTCATACATCTTGATGGTTGCTTTTACCTTTTGTTACTATCCAACCAAATACTTTGTCAAAAGTCACCAAGATTATTTGTGAAATACTAAAACATAGGCATATAAAAAGGAAACCTACACAACGTTTTACTACGAACTGTTTAAAACATTTATTTTGAAATCCAAATGGTTTAATTAAAAAAAAAACACACCCAGAGAAACAGTTTCGTCTGTATCTTTACCGTCTAGGTGCATGACATGGTTTGTTTGGCTGAAATGTGCAGGACAGATGATTACCACTTGGTGGCGTGAGGCAGCATCATCTCTGAAAATTTGATGCCTGGGAACGGACAGGCTGGCCCGCAGCTGCAGGCAAGAAAAGGATGGCGACAGAAAGGGACCCTGTCTGCAGAGCTAGTGAAGGCTGTCAGTGTGTGTGTTTGTGTGAGAGAGAAAGAGATTTATTTTAGCTCAGTTAGTGAGAACATGCAATGACATTTTGGATGTTCAAAAGAAAGAGCAGTTTACCTGTTGAAAATTGAAAGATTGGAACAGAAGTTGTCACATTTTCTTCCAAGATGTTTTAGAAGTGAAAATATCTCCACAGTAATTTGGTTTCTCGAGCATCATTTTGTGTAAAAAAGGAATCACTGCTTTTGACACTGTTGACACATGCTTACTAACCTCCATTGTAATCATTGCGACAGTTAAAAAAAAATACAATGGAGGTTCTGGTCTTACCTGTCTGATAAGGAACTTCTACATAAGCCTCAGTTAATCTGTTTCTTATTCAACCACTCTCACTTGTGGAGTTCCTCAGAGCTTCATTTTGGGCACAGGTACATCCTCCCTTTAGATTATGTCTTCAGAAAATATAACATATTTTCACTTATATGCTAATGATACTCAGATCAACTGTAACCCTAGCATTTAATTAAACCGTTGCTTCAGTGTCTCACTGTCATCAAATCTTGCCTTGTTTCTGTCGTTCAAAAATGATGCAGCTTGTCTTGTGACAATGTGAAAAGCATAAACATATTTCTCCTGTACTTGCTTTTCTTTATTGGGTCAGTGTTTTAGTGGTGATCTCTAAGGCAATGAACAGTCAGCCTAATAATCTTAAGCACCTTTTGGTTCCCTTAGATCCAATGATCATTTATTTTTAGCTGTACCAGACTGGTCCATATGAAGGATTGAGTCTAAAATTTTGTAGCTCCTAAAATTTTGAATAAACTATTCCTTTTTCTGTATCATTGTTACATAGTTTCTTCCTCTACTATTCTACAATGTTGGCTTTTTTTTTATCATTTTGTGCTTTCTTGTTGTGACTCTACCAATGTATACAACCCTTAAGCCAACGTAGCAGTTGTTTTTCTTTATTTTGTGCTATAAAAATAACCTTGAAATCTAACTTAGTGGCTGCAAAAGAGTTGATGGATTTGAAGGGATTTGAAGACAGGTTCACTAAATGGGCCATGAACACAAAACATATAAGTCAAAGTAAAGACCTTATTCAAAAAGAATATGTGCTAGGAGTTCAATATTTCCTTCTCTATTCAGTCTGAGGTTGATTTGTTTTGCAAAGAAAAAAATAAGAAATGAAAGTTCAGTTATTATGTATGCAAAGCCTTCGGAGACACCGTTGCCACTGTTGTTACATGTGTGCTTAGCATGAGGGATTGCTGCACAGTTAATGACTAAATGCAATCAACAGTCCACTGTCACTACATGCTTGTACAGGAGAACTGATTTCTGCAAGTCTTCTGCAAGATTTCTGTGAATTTGAGGCCAAACAGAATTAGAAAAAAACTTTACTTGAGATGAATACATCAATGAAGCACCATGTATATGCTTTCATTCATGATTTATGTACACACTAAGATACACTCCAATCTAGTACTGAACTTATTGTGAACTCATGAAAACTCCTAATGAAGCTGTTGAACTGGCTGCTCCTTGTAGCTTGTAGCTCTGCACCTGCTCTGCAGCATTACAAGCTGAGCATTGTTTTTCCCCCTACTATGCTCTGATGTTATCTCTGGTTGTATACTCTGCGTCGGTCTTGTCATGAGCTCATGTTCCTTGCGCATGTCAAGTCAACTGATGCACTGAAGGATTTTATACTGATAGTCATCCACAGCAGTAAGTCTACCAATTATTTTACTCTGACAACTTTTCCTTTAGGGATCTGGGGATCAAAGTAAATGTTTTTAAAGTTAGGACATAATATTCAGTGGGTGATGAAATCAAACTCATTATCTCTAAAAGTGAGATAAAAGTGATAGGGGTGGCTGGGGACCACACAGGATAAGGCTCAGGGAAGCCAGGAAGAAGGAAAGGAGAAAGGCGGATAGAGGGCAAGAAAGATGCAGCAAGTAACACGAACTGGGGAAAGGATAAAAGATAAGGGAGAATGAGGAGCATCCCGGCATCTCTCGCTTAGAAATGTTTCTGCCAGTTGCTGAGGCACACACATGCAAACAGAGAAGTCTCTTCATGCCGCTCTAACTGAACGGCAGATGAAATAGCTTCCCACTATTCATGATGTGACTTGTAAAGAACAGCTGCAAGGAGAAGACTAAAGAAAAATGAGCTACTGTCATGTGAATTGCATGCTGGCTCCTTGGGACTTTCTGTGAGGGAGGGAAAATAGGAATGTAAAAAAAATGGAGGAGGTTTCATCCAACAATATTTTTTTTTACAACTGACAGAACTTCTTGCTTCTGTTTTAGCCATGTGAACATTTCCTTCATTACCTCTCAAATCCTATTTGCTAGGTCAGATTGGACCTCTCTTAACTTCAAATGCCAAGTTCTACCGCAGATTATTTTGGATTTAGGACTGGACTTTGACTGGACCATTTTAACACATGAATACACTTTGACCTAAACCATTCCATTGTAGCCCTGGCTGTGTGTTCACACTTGTTGTCCTGCTAAGCAGTGAATCTCCATTCACGGCTTAGTTGCTCTTCCCATATTCGGTTTTGGTTGCTAACAGACCAAAGTTTTTCTCGTGAAAAATTTCAAACAGACTTTAACTTTAACCTGAGGAGTGGATCTTTGGAGTTCCCAATGAATACCAGAGGCCTGTTAATCACTTTTCTTATTCATTTTCCCTTTGCCTCGTCTCGGTAGGTTTACAGTTGTGCCATACCCATTCCGTTTTGGGTTTATGGATTAAACAGGAGTCCATGAGATGTTTTAAGCTATACTCCCCATCTTCTCCCTACCTGTATCCTTGACCTGTTTTGTGTGTTCCTTGGCCTTCAGGATGATTTGTGCTTATTAATGTGTTATAACAAACTTCTTGGTCCCGATTAGAACAGCTTGATTAGTTATAAAGTGGAGCTGGGCAGTGGTACAGTTGCTGGCACTGTTGGCTTGCAGCAATAAGGGACCTGTCTTCGAATTGTAACCAAATCTTTCTGCACGGAGTTTCTATTTTTTTCCCTTACAGACCTGTTTCATTTTCTTTAAGAAACTCTTCTATCCTTGACTCATTACACATATTTATTTCACCTGTTTGAACGTGTTATCTATATAAAAGACACCCATTCATGCTTTTAGACAGTCCATGGCCAAGACCATAAAGCTTTCTAAGAAGACCAGGGACAAGATTGTACACCTTGACAAGACTGGGATAAGCCATTTTACAACAGGCAAGAAGCTTGGTGAGAAGAGATAAACTGTTGGAGCAATTATTAAAATAGTTCATGGACAATCTCCCTTGACCAGGGGCTTCCTGCAAGATCTCACCTTGTGGGGTGCACTTGATCTTGGGAAATGTGAGGAAATAGCCAATAACTACATGGGTGAAACTGGTCAATGACCTGAGGAGAGCTGTGACCACAGAAACGAAGGTTACTTTTAGTATCACACTGTGTCGTCATGGATTAAGATCCTCCAGTGCTTGAGGTAAACCTGCACATATCCAGGTCTTTCTAGAATTTGTCAAAGACCCCCTGGATGATCCAGAAGAGGATTTGGAGAATTTCATGTGGTCAGATGAGACCAAAATAAAACTCTTTGGTATAAAGTTCACTTGCTGTGTTTTGAGGGAGAAGAATGCTGAGTTGCATCCCAATAAAACCATACCCACTGTGAAGCATGGGGGTGGAAACATTAAGCTTTGGGACTCCTTTTCTGCAAAGGGGAAAGGACAACGGATCTGTATTAAGAAAAGAATAATGGTGCCATGTCTTGTGAGATTTTGGCAAAATCCTCCTTCCATCAGTGAGAGCATTAAAGATGAAAGAAGTCTGAAATTTCCAACATGACAATGATTTCAAACACACCACCTAGGCAGTGAAGAAGTGGCTCCATAAAAAATAAATGTCAAGGTTCTGGAATGGCTTAGCCAGTTTCCAGATCAAGAATCTTTGGAAGGAGTTGAAAGTCCATGTTGCTCAGCAACAGCCCCAAAACGCCAGTGCTCCAGAGAAAATCTGCATGGGCAAAAATACCAGCTTCAGTTTGCAACCGGGGAAGACCTACAGGAAACATTTCACCTCTGTCATTGCCAACTCTTACATTGCAAAGTACTGAAGTGAAATGTGGTAATACACTAATTAATTCTTTAAAATTCCTATGTGATTTTCTGGATTTTTTTTTTTCATTTTGTGTTTCACTGTTAAAGTTTACCTATAATGAAATTTGAAGACCTCTCTCATCTTTTTTAATAAAACAACTTGCACAATAGGTGGCTGCTTAATACTTTTTTTGCCCCAGCTGTAGGCACCAGACACTCTGGAACCTGCAACAATTATTGTGTATAAAAATTGAATGGATAAAGAGAATATTTAAAAACCCAGAGTTTTATGTCAGTGTATTCATAATGATGTGTGAGTGGAGGCCCTATTGCGTTTAAAGAAAAAGGAAGCTTCAGCTTCATAATGAAAGAGTGCAAGTAAATCATGACGCAAACAGACAGTGTTGTGTAAGATCGACCTCCAGAAAAAGCTCAAAGTTCAAAGACCGCAACTGCCTACACTGAAGCTCATAGTTTGGCAGATGAACATTCAGAACTTAAGTCAAAAGTCCCAACTGAAGTAGTTCATTTGTAAAAAAATATTACTCTTTTAACACCTTTTCTGCTCACATATACATTTTCCTAAACTAGTCAAATTCCCATCATTCTCTTATTGGCAGATGCCAAAAAAGTTGAAAACTTAATAAAAAGCCACCCAGTAAGTTCTGCCTTTTTGTCACATCCATTTTCAAGAAGAACCAGGGGATGTATGTTGTGTCAGATTTGAGTGTAGCTCAGTGAAGCCTACTTTAGAGCAGCATCATCTGGCAAAGTTCTTCATCACATAAATAGAAGACCAGAACTTTTCAGTAACTCTTAGTATACTTGCACTGTCTGAGAGAAAGCAGCTGTCTGAGAGAAAACTAAAAATGGATGAAATCCTGAAAAAAATCTCTTTTTGTCTCGTCTTTTTCCCCCATTATACACATATGATTAGATTCCAGCTTTTTGGTGAGGTGAGGGAGGTGGAAATCATCTCCTTTACTAAGGTGAGCCTCATATTAACACTGGCTGACAGGAAGTTATTTTTTCTAAGTTTTGTTATGCGATTATACTGAATATAACTAGACGCTGTCTCTTTGAGGCCAGCTTTGTGGGGCCGAGATCCATGTAATGAGATGGTCATAAGCTGCCGATTCAGTGATCTGAGTGCCATCATATTAACCTTATTCAAACTTTGAAACACGGGGATGGTAGTTTTATAGTTTGGGCATGATTAGTAACACAGTATTAGTATCGTGGCCACTAATGTGGCTTAAAAAATACTATAAGTCTACAACACCAGCTATTGGAAAAGATACTACAGAGAGATCACAAATAGTAATTGTCCTTTCACTGAGAAAGGACAACACCCACCTGAGCCATGGGTCTCTACAGCTCACCCAGAGTTACCATGGCCTCTTGGCTCTGATCAATCCTCTCCTTGTCAAGCCTGTTAATTTGGGTGGATGTTAGTTGTGTCATACTGTGCCATTCACGGATAATATAATTAACAGGGTTCAATGGAATGTTTAAGGTTGGGGTGATTCTTATAGCCTTACTTTGCTTTGAACATCTCTTCACATCTCTAATGAACAGCTCATCCCTTCCCAAAAAATAGCATTTTTACTACTGAATGACACACAACTGGACTCCATTTACTTTGAAATTGATTTTCTTAGATTTTATGGGTATCAGAATAGATTAAAAAGCATGTTTAATGTTCCTTCTACTGCACAACACAACTTTGTGTTGGTCCAGCTTATAAGGTTTCAAAGGCACATTTATTGGAACTTTGTGGTTTAAGCATGAAAACATATGAAAAAGTTCAAGAGGTAGAAGACACAAGGCTCTTTATCTGAAGTCGTGGATAAGAAAAATCCATTTTCTTGGTTTGGTGTATTTTGGAAACCATCCTCAATAACTTTGATGTTACCTTGGATTGTTTACTGCATCTTTCATTTTATTTCTACTACCACTATTCTAGTGGTTCTGTTCTCTCGCTGGCTCCTGTTCCATCAGGAAAATGAATGAAGTCTCATGGTGAGCTGCCTTTGTTCTCTTCTGTATTTCTCCTCGCACAGGCATGGCCAGTAGTTGGTACATGGTGTGCTTCAGTTGCTCACCACCCCTCCTCCTTTCTTCTTTCCTCCTCCTCTTTCTTTTCTTCTTTCACTGAGGAAGCAGATGGCATTTACTGTTGGTTATTTTCCTTTTCAAAAAAGCGTCTGTTCGATATTCTTAGATCAGAAACTGCATGGGGTAAATGTGACCTTGCTCAGGGAATGGACTTGGTTGGTGATAACATCAGTATTCTGATATATATATATATATATTTTCATTTCCACAAGCAAACAGTGATGGTCCAACTATCATTCAACTTAGATGGACATGGAAATATTGTGTGGTTAAGATGCTGGAACATCTCCATGTTTTTCCAGTTTATTTTTCTTTCTTCACATCCTGTTCTCTTTCTCCGCAGCCCCATGTGTATCACTCATCCTTCCCTCATGTCCTGGGGTTCCCTCCTTTACCCCCTCCCCTGGCCCCTCCCGTATGCAAAGCAGGTGTCAGCCAAGAGAAGGAGTACAGCAGCAACCTCACAAAGAAGCCAACATGGTCTGGGGGGCAGAAAGAAATGCTCACCCTCCTAACACTGTATGTAGTCCCCTTCTCTATCCCCTCTCCATCTACATGCATATGCACTTCACACATATGTCCCCCAACCCCCCCCCCCCCGGTTTTGTCACTAACACACACATCCTGTGGGCTGGGTTGGAGCTAGGGACAGGCAGAGCTGGAACTGTCTATCTGTCATTAGTATTCCAGCAGGAGGCTCCTGGCCTCGGCCAGACATCTGAGAGGAGCAGCCGCAGCAGATAAAGAAGAAGCCATTAATCCACGGAAGATTACCAGGACTGATACTTTATCCCACCGTAATACAGCAAGGCAACCAGACTCATTCCATTTACAATGCCGTCAGAGGAAGAAAGAGGGGAAAAAAGGGTTGGGTAAGCTCACCTTTTGGATGGCAAGACACACAGAGAGCCGGCTTGCCTTCTTAGCTCGCACCATTTGAATTTCTCCTTTGATGGAACAGGGGATGGGCAGAGGCGCGAGCGTGTGGGCTCGCATTTGATTTGGAGATGTTTTGAATTCAGAATGGGCCCTTCAATCACTGTGTCACAGATGGCCACTGTTTCCAGATCTAAGTTGCTCCAAAGAACAGCTGGCTGTCTTTTACTTCCAAGCTGACTCTGTTAAAATCAAATATCTTTAAAAGGAACGTTTGTATGAGTCAGGGTGGTTCGCTGATGTTACCCCCAAGCAACTGTAGATGTACTGTAAGAAACGTAAACCACCAGTGCCGTTTTTTGATATGGCTGACAAAGCTCTCTACCTAGGGCAGCAAGGCTTGTGGAGGGGCAGCAATGCAAAAAAAGAATTTTGTCTGCCAAGCACACATAGATTTTACACTGAATGAAAATTCTGTTATTTACATGTCCAGTCAATGGTCATGTGCACCTCCCCCTCTTTGGCGGTAATATACAGTACTTGAATTACAGTTCATATTTTAGAGTCAAATTAAAAGTTTTTATAGAACTTAATTAAAGGCATGGCTTATATTCCATGGTGTTTGTGTTTGTGAGTGAAAGCCTGAATGTATGAAGCTCTTTAGGATCCTCTGATCTAGATAAAGTGCTATACAAGTATAGGGCATTTACCATTTGGTCTTTTCATCGATTTTTTTTTCTTTATTTCCTTTCTTCTGTATTTAGTTCCCTGTATTCATCCATGTTTAAAAGGTTCTGGCATATGTTCATTTGTTTGTATCTAGTTTATTGGTTTATTACTGTGTTCTGCATCTAAGTGTTCCTCATTCACCTTCCCTCAGCTTGCTAGTTTTAGTCTCTTCCACAGCTCTTCTCGATTACCTGCGTTTTCCCACCTGCATCCAATGTCATTCTCAACTCCTTCCTCACTGGTTTCATTGTTCTTACTGTATCCTCATGTTTTCATGTCTCTTTCCTGTCCGTCCCTCTCCCATTCTCCATGTTCCCTGTTTTTTGTTGCCTTCTATCAAACTTGCACCATAATCATTCTGAACTGTCTGAATTTCGGTCACACACATAATGACATTATGTGTTTTTAAGAACTGATCCATCTTTAGTTAAAAGTCAAATAAGTATTTAATATTAAAGCAGGTTGAATAGTTTATTTAACCTATTTTTTATTCTTTTGCCAAATATGCCTCTTCTTTAAGGAATGTGCACACAGTTGTGTGACGGGCTGCAGAGCTTAGCCAGGGAACCAAACATACAGGAAACCACCGCTGTGAACAACGATGCTTGATACTTCTCTGTTTTTTTTAAAGGTGAAAGCTCAGATTTCCAGTTGAAACAATCTGTCACGTGATAAGACTATCGGCACAGCCTGGAGAACTTGATACGACAAAGTCAACCCGCATGAGACAGAGTGAAACTAAAAGAGAAGAACAATAGCAGAGTAGATGGAGGAGATTAGATCTAAACTGGATTTACACATGTGAACTGATAAAGCTCGGTCACAGTTGGGATTTCTGGATGATGATGAAAGAAATTGCGACGAAGGACAAGGAACTGTTGACTCAACAAGCGGTGTCGACAGACGAGCTGACGACAGGAGGGGCTACATAGAGGAGACAAAGAGGGCAGCAAAGAGGAGGAAATAATGCATTCAGCTCAGACAGAGAGAAGGATGAAGGTGTAGGGGAGAAGAGCATCCACCAATGGTTACAGCTCGGAGCTCGTGTGTCCTGCAGAAAATCCAATCCTTTAGACTTGGCAGATAGTGTTACCATGAGAACAGCAGTGGGGTTATTGTGAGCAAAGTGAGATGGAGAAAAGACTGACTTGCTCCAGCAACCATCTGTTACTTCAGCACAGCGTGGCAATGGGACTCACCTTTCTCTGGGAAGGAATGTAGAGGTCCAAAGATGATGAAAACGGCAAACAATGACTTTTCGCTCCGTCCGGTGTCTTTGACCTGCGTTAGTCAAGCTGGTCATTTGACAAATATCAGAACGGAGGTGCTTCTTTTCAGAAAATATAAAGAGGAACAGAAGTGAGACTAAGGCTTTATATAAACCTCTGAGCAGAGTGTGTTTTTTCTGAAAATTTCTCTTCACACCTCTAGCAAGAATCAAACTCATGGCTGTTGTTAAGGAGGGATTTCAGCTTCTGATGAGACCTTACCCTTATCCACCTTTGGTTACCTCCTCTTTCTGTTTAAGAGTTGAATATTTACCTTGTTTCATAACATATCAATTAATGATGAATTTGACACAATTGTTTGCACATTAAGAACATTTACCAATATAAATACATACATGCCTTGCAAATGTAATTACAATGTGTCCATCAACCACCACCAACAGCAACTAGCTAAAATCCACCAGCACCTGTGACCCATGATAAAAACACCAGTAACTCCATATTTTAATATACCAAAATATACCTTAAGTTGCATTAAAGAGTAACTTTGCAGATATTTGCCCTCTGTCACCCTCTCATGGCTTGCAGCGTAATGTCACTGTTGTAAAACCAAATCTCTCTGGAGCGCATCTGAAGAAGTGTACAGACGGTTTTACAAGCTCGCCAGCCAAAACATCAAACTAATGGCGTGTCAGTTGATAAACCATCAAACAGTTTTCCTGGCACTGTATCACATCATCATGACCAAATAACCCTGGAGCAGGCATTTATTACTTACCAATCCAGTAGCGACATGGCTAGTTCAGCATCCTGCTGTATCTCTAACGTTGCACTCACAGCGGCTGACCACACAAAACTGAAAAGTTGTAACACTGGGTTTTAGAAGCAAATCCTACTTTGACCTAAACTGAGTAACCGAGAGAAAATATCTATCACAGCAGTAAAGGTAAGGAAATGTTCTCTGGCCTGTGTTTTCTCCCAGCTTTCTGCTCTGTGAGGGAGCAGAAGGAACCACGGGAGGTGCACTGTTATCGAGGACAACATAACAGCGGACCAGCCTGGTTATGAGTTTCAGCATACAGCTCCACAGCATGCTGCAATTTTCCTTACCCCTAATTCACACCGGGCGCGGAACGGATGCGCCCTAATATGAATCATCATACTGAGCTCCAGCTCTCTTGCAGCCCAATTTCTTTTCCTAATTTCTTCTGATAGTGTCTTATTTGGGGTTGAGGAGCTGGCTCAGCTCCCTCCGGACGCATCCGTTTGCCCGGTGTGAAACAGTGGTCAACAAGTGTTCCCCAGCAATAAATCTCCAGCAGCTTCCAGCTCTTGCAGCCCATTTACTTTTCCTCACTTCTTCTGAAAGCATATTTTTTGGTTTCTTTGGTGGATCTGACATGGCTCAAGTCTCAAATCATTAGCACGTAGGATACAGCCTAGTTTATGCTTCTCCGAGCGCAAATTTGCTCTCAGACGCAGACGTATTGACGGAGACGTTTTCCGTTTATAGTACTCTGCTCTTCCACTCCATTCCATATTTGGTTTTTTTCAGCGTTGCTCGACAAGGACAGCAGGGTGTGCTAAGTTTTCTTGGCGTCTCTGCCTACTATCACACAACTCCGTTTCCGTTTTTTTCTAGGCTTGTGAACGCATTTCTTCCTCAAGGATCAATGAATGACAATAAGTAGGTTTTGATTAAGCTCTAAAGCTTTTTACTAGAGGTGCAGCTCATAGAATCCTCTAGAAACACATGGAAACAAACACAGCAGCCTTTGTTGTTGTTTTCCTTCACCCCCTTGTGTTCAAAATCGCCAAAAGAACAGATTAGATAAATTATCCTTTCAATATAAAGCATATAGTGGCAAAACACTGCATTAACTACTGATTACAGCGACTGTAGAGCCCTGTTCTGGTAAAGCGATCTCTGGCTGTTGCTGAAACTGACCAATCAGATGAATACGCTATCCGTCGATGGATAGTTAAAAATTGGGCCAATACTCCGTGCGTCTTTCCGTAGGTGACGGTGAGCCCTTGCGTTGACGGATAATGGCTTCTTTCAATCTGTCTCCGTCAAAACATAGAAACATAAACTAGGCTTACTACCGTTAAGTGAAATAAGGGGAAGCGGTCTGCGGGTAAAAAGTTCTATAGTGTGGTAATCATCAGGAGGACCCTCCCATGTAGTAACAGCTCCGAAAACGATCATCAAAAATGGTGTTGTGTTCCCAAAAAGTGTTTTGAAAACACATGTTTTTATGTTGTAAAAGTTACAGAGTAGGTCTTTAATACGAACACTGGGAAACTATCTTAGCACTACTGCAGAATCTAACATCTACAGTCTTCCATTTTTTCTTTTCTTTGTGCTACAGCCAATCAGTGCCAAAGAAAATGAATGGGACTGGCTGATTCCAGTAGTCAATAGCATGTTAAGTAGTATTGTGCTTATGTGTTTAAACATCCCAAGATGCATTTTCTTTTGAACATTTTAGATTTGCTCTGAAAAATAACTCAGCAAATAGACGAATTTAATTCCATTGAAAAATACACAAATTCTGAGCTTCAAATAAGCTTCACTTTAATGCTTTAATGGTTTCATAAAAGTAAAAAAAAAACACTTAATCTATATAAATGGGGAAAAGACTAACAATAAACCAAACTGTCTAATAAATTAGAAAATGGTAGTAAAAAAAAAATATTCACAATGTGATTGAAACAAAATAAAGCTTTCTGAACTCTAAACAAGAGTGTTAAGGTTTTTGGACAAACATTTACTACACTATCTGGTATAATTAGATAATAATAAGCTCTAAATGAAAACCTCATGACAAAACCACAAATATAATCTGTAATTTATTTGCCTTTATTAGATTAACATTAAAATAGATCATTAATGTACATCTAAATTTTGAATCACTGTGTTATCTTCCTCAGGGGACAATAGGAATGGGCTCAATTTTGTCCTTATATCATGACAACAGTTGGTTTTTAACAATGCTGTCTCCATGTCAGTGATCTAGTTTTTGTGGCCTCCAAGGAAAGATTTCAATTCCCCATCCATCTGTGACCTCCACAATTAACTCAGCGGCCAATCATATTAGAGTGAGATTAAAGAGGGTTTAAGCAATTCAGAACTCAGGAGACAAAGGGTCCTCAATACTTCATCCTCACTGTAAGATGTAGACCATAAGGTCCCATGTTGTGTGATGAGTAATAGCTGACAGTGAAGTGAAAGAAGAAAATGCAAATCAGGGTCACAAAGATACAGTGCAAAAGGATTCATACTTTTTTTTTTTTCTCATTTTGAGCAGCAAAGTGACAGGTACCAGAAGCATTTAGATTCAAGCAAGAAAAAAAAGAATTAAGAATAATATGTGCATTTAGGATAAAAATATAAAAAAGTACAGTGCATTTTTTTTAAAGAAATAATGTGGAATACTCAGGATTGAATTTGCACCTGAGTAGGATAAGTTAAATGTTTAGTTGTGTATTAAAAAGTGTAAAAAAACTCTTCTTTGAGGGCCTTAATGTTTTCTAGTCAACAAGCAGCAAACAGATTTGAAATAAAATTGCTAGTAATTTTTTAAACAGGGTTAGATAAGCTTTGGATGTCTCAGAAATAAATATTCCATCCAGTATCCAAAAATAGGGCAAAGAGAGCATCACACCAAGAAGTAGCTAAGAGCCTTAATCCCATGGTAGCTTTGCAGTAGCTGCGTAGGTTCACAGCTCAGGTAGGTGAATAAGTTGACAGGACCATTATTAGTTGTGCACTCCACATATCTCAACCCTACAGAAATGTGCCAGGAAAAATAAAAAAATCAGAAAGATCCTGGATTCACTGATAAATTCATAAAGTACAGCATAAGTACAGTGTCACGGCACCATAGTGAAATCTGGAGTAATGCTGAAACGCAGTACGGCACTGTGTTCACAAAAGCCATAACACTGTACAATTTTTACACTTTGCTAGATAAATGAAAATGTAATTATAAATGAGGAAATCTCTCTGACCGGGCGATGGGTCCTTCCAGCCAGCGTACGGAAGTCCACGGAGGAACAAATCCCTGCTTCTCCGAAGATGGGAGGTCACAGGCCGGTCAAGTCAGTCGTTCCCCGGTCGTCTTTGACGATTTGATGCTCCGGTGGATACCCGATCCGCCGTCGGAAGCCGGAAAAAAAAAACGTTTGGGCGCCAAGAATGTCATGGGATTCTTGAGACTCTTAATAAATAAGAGAGATTCCTTTAAGCGTTTGGAGATTTTAATATTATTTGAATTGATCGTACAGGAGGACAGCAACACATCACAGCGAATGTGGAATACTACCTTGTCTCGGTCTTACAACAACAAGCTTATAAATTTCCTTCAATCTTGATCTATCTATTCTATTCGATAAAGTACCACTCTCAAGATGACTAACAGAGACTTTGTGGCGCCTTTCTCTTAGATTAGAAAGCTGAGAACTTTGAGTATCTTTAAGGATGCCCGGTTGGAGAACCCTCTCCATGGTAACACAGGATGTGGACTATCATTAACAAAAACTCTCTGTCCCTGTCCTGGGTAAAAACGTCACTAAATAAGACTAGTCATTCAAACTGATACTACAACATTAAGTAAACCAGGTCACAGTTGATTACAAAGTACAGAAAGTACATAACATTAAATTCTTCCCATCACAGTTACAGTACATAGATCTTGAAAAACATGATAATGAAGGAGCAGAGTGATAATCAGATATCAAACTATCTTAGCAAACTAATGTCAGCAACTAGTTGAACATGTGAAATGCATGCAATGCACGAAATGTCTGACTCTTTACTAATGAGGCATGATATATATTTATTTATTCCACAGTGGTAAAATTCACCTGAGCAGTCTCAATCAGGCATACAACGATTTGAAGGATAAAGAGTTTGTATCTCTTTGTAGATTAAAATTACAAAAAATGTCATATTGCAAATGTTTTCTCTTAGCTTTATTTCTCATTTATATTTCTAAATTTCATAATTTTGAATTTCTGACTTGTCAATGGTGGCCAATATTCCAAATGACAGTAGTTTATCAAATTGTTTTATCCAAAGTTCATATGCTGCTCATTATCTACACAATTTGACACATGACAGAATAATTTCACTTTAGTGCAGGGATTCCCAGTCCTCAAAGCACGCTACCCTGTATGTTTTAGTTGTTTTCTCACTTCAGCCCCCCTGATTTCCGTTAATGGCTGACTAACACACTTATGCTGAACTACAGTCATCTGAATCAGGTCGGTTAAAGCAGGGAAGCATCTAAAACATGCAGGGCAGTGCACCTTCAGAACCAGGTTTGGGAAAGTCTACTTTAGCGGAAGACCAGTTGTTTAGTAGTTCATCATACAGTATGTCTTTGACTTGTTGTCCTAAACTGCAAGCCAGAGCAATGCCAGAAACTAAGGTTTAATTTCTGCATTTATCTTCATTTTGCATTATCTTCCAACAGTAGGCTGTTTTGTGTGCTGTGTATTTAATTGTGGCATAATGACACTGCAGCACACCATCGATTTCGTCTCAGGAAACACTTTTATGTGTTTGTATAAGAGGGGGTTTTATATATTACCTGAAAATGTACACAGCACACTGTAGTAAGTATAGATTTTCATCTAAAATAATGCTTTCGAGTAAATTAATAAGAAACAAGTGAACACACAAAGAGCAACCATTCTTTACTCAGACGGATGTGGTTTTGGTGGTTATTTGCAGGATGTGGCTTGGTTTTATTCAGGGGTTAAACTCACAACTAAAACTACATATTTCCTTTAATACACCCTCCACCGTCCCTTAACCAAGTTACCAAAAATAACATTGTCAGCTTGTATGACCATGATATAGGCTGTGTATAGTATATGGATGAAAAATGCAAGCCACGTTCATATTGTGCGTGCTGTGAAGCCATTTTAATGATGCTGCAGTTGGTATGACCAACTTGCAACACAATATAGATCTGTAGCATAGTTCAACTACATATAGTTTTGTCTTATTTTAATTTTCCTTCCAGGGTTTTCTCTGTAGGAGCCCTTTGCATCGGGGGCGGTGGTCTGCTGTAGCTGCCTGGGTGCTCCCCAGGTAGTGCGAGGGTGGAGGGGGAGGTACCCTCCCTCCTCTGGGCGCGCCTATTTTGGGTTTGGGAAGGGTGGGGTTTGTGGGGTCATTTTAACCTGTAAAGCACTTTGATTGATTGAAGTGGAGTAGCTCTACTTCCTTCTTTGACAGGCAGCTTGCTTGCCTTTGGCTTATAGTAAAACAGCTTTCAAACATGGTAAAGCAGCTTTCAGTTTTTTATGCTCTATAAATCTGGAACAAACGTCCAGCTGCTGAAACGTTAAGCACTTTTAAATCAAAGATTAGAACCCATCTGTTTAGAGCTGCCTTTGAGTAGGGTTGTAGTATAATTTTGTGTGTTACACCTGATTCTTAATTGTTGTTTTCACACTTAATTATACTTTTGTATGTTTTTATACTCTCTCTTTATGCTTTTCCTAAATTGAGATTTCTATCATGCTTTGTTTGTTTGTTTGTTTAATTACCTTGTTGTACAAAGTGTGCTAAATGAACAAAATTGCCTCACCTTGCATTGCCTTTAAAGCTGCATTATATGCATTTATTTGTGTATCTTTCACGATGAGGGTTCAAAATCAAAACTAGTGTCTTCATCAGTACATAATCTTTCCCTGCCAGTCTATCTTACGATTGCGCTTCCTGGCGTAGTGCCCCCTGGAGGCAATTAACGAGTAAAAATTGATTAATGAGCCACATCGTTGTATAGGACGCAGGTTCCAAAGCATGTAAAAAAAAGTAGCGACTTATAGTACGAAAATTAGAATTTCTTTTGTTTTACACTTCACTACAATGCATCAATGACCAAAAGGCAGGAACTTCTAGTTATGATTAACAACCAATGGGTAAAGTTCACTGCAAGCCATGCAGTGGACAAAGTTGGAATGTAACACAAGGTATTGTGGTCAAATAAGACCAATAGACAAATACTCTATGTGAAATGAAATACTGTCACTACTAAACACAAAATCCCTACCAAAGTAGTTGCTACATCATGGTGTAGGGATGCTGTTCTTAACAGGTGGAGCTATTCAGAGATAATGGGAATACAGATAGAGCTAAATACAAGAAAAACCTGAAAGAAAACCTGTCAGCTGTTCAAAAGATTTGAGTGGAGGTTAACCTTATGGCAGATTAATGACCCTACGCGTACAGCCAGAGCTACAATGGAAGTATTAAAATGAAAGCATATTAACTTGTTTTAAATTGCCTGCGACCTCCACACTGTCACATAATCAGACCAAGCTTGAACTATTTTGCAAAGAAGAACGGGCAAGAATTTCAGTCTCTTGAAGTGAAAAGCCTGTAGATAAACACAAAAAAAGAGTTGGAAGTGGAATCTTTAGCTAGAGATGGTTCTACAAAGTATTGATTCTATAGTGATTAAACAAATTTGGCATTTTATGTTGGTTTATCACATAAAATTCCAGTAAAAGCCTATGGTTGTTACAAGATGAGTAGTGTAAAATTTTAGATTAAACATGTCTGTTAATCTCTGCTTTGAATCAAATGACAAATTACTAGATAGGTTGATTTTTGTAAATAAATGACAGGCAGTGTTCATGAATTGGACCATAAATGATCTGATAATTCTAGCAGCATCACATTATTTGAAATTAGCTGTGTCATTCTCAGAGTTTCTGGTGACTGCAGACCGTTTGAGGTGTGATCACATGATCGAGAGTGTCTAAGTGTGCAAACCCTGCATCTAAAACTTTGCATAAGTGGGTCAGAGTCTTTCTAAAGGTGCACACACTCTCTCTTCAATCGTATCTTTATAAATCTTAACTTTTTTTTCCCCTTTGGGATTGGTATCCTTCTTGTGAGTGCTGCGGAGATTTAAAATTGCATCATCTGATCTTTTAAAAAAGAACCCTGGAAAACATCTGAGAGAGACACGGTCTTGTGTGAATGCATTAATAACTCTACCTGCGGTCAGCACAGCTTTTAAATCGCTACCTGGTCTTCTCTTCTCACCCCTTTAATCTCATCTTTGTCTCACAATGCGCTTCCTTTCTCCTCACCTCATCCTGTTTCCTCTAAGCCGAGAACATCTCAGCCTTGCTTTGAAATACGGAAATGAAAGAAAGTCTAAGCATTTTGGCAGCTCGAGGAACCATTCTTCCATAAACACTGTATGATAAAGGTTACAGCGGCACAGACAGAGATAGAACATCACAGCTTTCAGGGAAAGGGCTTACTCCCATTGGTAGATGGTTCTTTTTTTCCCCACTGAGAAAGGCTCCTGGTGAAAGATGTGGTCTGTCTGTGTTGACAGGTTGAAGATAAGGAAGTGCCCTCAGGTATTAGTTGTCATTGCTTTTCAGCAGGAAAAGGAGCTGAGAGTAGCTACCTTATTTTCTTCCTTCCTCCTTGGTGGACCACCTCTTCCTCCTCTTTTGGATGAATAGAGAAATTCGCAGCAGCAAAGCCTTCAAGTCTCATTAAGTCAGCCGCAAAGCCAGACAC
This sequence comes from Apricaphanius iberus, assembly GCA_028564705.1. Lineage (NCBI taxonomy): Eukaryota > Metazoa > Chordata > Actinopteri > Cyprinodontiformes > Aphaniidae > Apricaphanius > Apricaphanius iberus. The sequence continues at coordinate 41,493 of JAPXFQ010001162.1, forward strand.
AATCAAGGAGCACAATATCTGAGGCAGATGAGTAATCCCCCCCTGCTCAATCTGTAAGCTGGCACAGAATTTCAAATGTCCATAATGCCGGAGAAGGAAGTGAAGGTCACACACATAGACGCTCTGACACACTGTGAGGAAAATAAATTTGTTATTGACCATTAGCCCAATGCAGCAGAGCAGAACTAAAATGTCCTTCATCTTGGAATGTCACACTGTGAATCTGAGAGTGTGGTTATTGTGTGCACCAAGTCTCTTAGCAAAACATTTTGGAGGACAAAATCAAACAAATCTCTGTCTATTAAGCAGGTTCTTTAAAACATCATCATTAAAAACGTATTTCATTCAGTCTTGGCTAAAAAATTAGGAATAACCAAATAAGTCAAAGCAACTTAGATAAAACCATATTCAGTGAAAAACGTACATTTTATCTAATAATTAACCACTGTTCCTTTTGGCCAGAACCTGCAGCAGTATATTTTCATCCTCTGTTTCCTGCATATTCAGCAGTAGATCAAGAAGGTTGCAGATGCTTGCAAGAAGGGAAAACGCTATTGCTAAATCTATTTAGCTTCTATCCACTTTGGAAACATGGAGCTGAGATGCAGGAATGAGTCAGCTCTTTTCACTTGGGGAATGAATCATTCATCTTGGCTGCCAGCAAAGTCCAGGACCGGATGGAGAAGAAGAGGGGGAGGAGGGGTTGAGGGGAGGTTGAGCAGGAACTGATGGCTGGCTGGTTCTTCTGCTGACTCCACATGCAGCTTGTGGAGCTGCTGGCCTCTGATGCATCTCAGGCATAGCTTAGATGTCAAGAGGACAAATGCTAAACAGCATATACTGTTGAGAATTGCAAACGTCTCCAGACCTGAAATGTGGGTTGAAATCATCATTTTAAACACACCATCCCCACCATGAAACAAATGCACAATACAACAGGAGCTCAGGAACAGTGGTAAAGACAGTGTAACAATCCATGGCTCCTCTGATTCAGGCCACAGATAGTTACTTTTTTACGTGTTTCTCTAATTGTTTTACCTTTACTTTTTCTTCAGACTACATACATATATATTTCTAAATATCTTGAATTATTGCTTTATTTTTTTAAGTATTCTGCTCTGTTAAACAGTCCAGTATGGTATCAATATCATATCAGTAAACATTTCTTCAGGGTGAAGACTGTAGACTCTCAGGCATCTTCATCTGATAGGAGAGGCACAATCTTGTAAAATGTCAGGACGTCCAGTGTACAGAGGGTCGTCTCCATGGCAACACAGGATGTAGGAATTTAATATCAGGTCATTTGACCTGACCTAAGTCATACAGTGTCATACAATCAGGTTAAATACTATGTCATGAAGAATTAGCACACAGTACTGGCAGTATGTAAGAATATGGAGAACCGATAATTCTTAATATACAGTTTCCCATAACAGTCCCCACTTTTTATCATAACTTAGTGATAAACAAATAAACAAAAAAACAAATATTTAAGAATGACTCATTTAGAAACTACCACTATTGGGAAGGCAGGCAGTAGGAAAAAAACAACACTAATACATCAAGATCAAATTATCTTTTGCATTACAAGTCACAGTAAATCTTCTGACCAAAATTATCTAATCTATACATCCTTCTTGATGACTTTTATCTGAAACATACCGACTGCCTTCAAAAAAACCCGGGGGCGTAAGATAAACAACCTCCAACCTATGGTCATGATTTGCGTCTCTTACGACTGCGGGCAAAAAGAATGCGGCAACCCCTATGCCCCCTGGGTGGCCTTTCTGTATGGCTCCTCATCAGTCAGGATGCCTAGGAAATAAATGCAAAGCAGAGAAAAGCACAACGTTAGGCAGTATCAGTCAAGTATACCAAATTCTTAGCACAAATTGCAATGTATACTCTCCCCTTAAATGACGCCTGCATCCACAGTGTGAACCCCAAAATCAAAGTTTGTAAGTCACTTATTACCCAGTGCTACAGTGACCCTTTAAAGAGGTTACACAAAAAACAACAGATCAGTAGTAATCAACAAAAATAATAATAACAGCCATCACAACAGAACCTAGAAAATAAAAACTTAAAAATTAACAATATAATAAAACTTAAACCGCAGTTATACTCAGGTGAACTTCACTGCTCAAAAATTATTCTATGAAAAAAATCACAAAAGAATCAAGCACATTTTATAAACTCCCCCCTTATTCATAAATAAATATGAATAAAGAAAATATAATAAATAAACGAATAATGCTAATAAATAGAACTCAACTGGAATTGAGCAAGGAAAAACTTAATTTAATCAAACGAGTGAAGTACTGCAAAATGAAAGACAATAAAAATGAAATTAATTAAAAAAAATTAAAAATTAAAAAAATGGAAACCCTTAGCTCTGTCCTCCACCTTGATGAGAGACCCTGCTGAATTTCAGAGAACAGCCAGACTCACATGGAGGATCACAAGGCATTAGTCACAGAAAAAGAAAAAAACATCAGAAAACCCAAATTCACACGGTGAATTAAAGGTAATAATCAATGAATTAAAGGTAATTCGTCCTACACCTGTAATCCAACCAGTAATCCAGCACGAGGGAGGTCCAGAGTGTCCATGCCATATCCTTCTTCTTCATCTCCTCCTCGAGTCTGCGTTAGGCACGTCAGCACCTGTTGGCTCAACCAGACACTCTGACTATTAGTTCCCAAATGCAAGGAATGACACAATAGCAATCGGCTCTTCCATGAACCTCAGGCCTTCTAGAGATTTCAATGCCTCAACCACAGACAGTGTCCAGTGTCCCATGGCCATCGATTTGTCACTCCTTGGAAGGCCCTCTCTTCTTCCATTCTTATTTTTAATGACTGCACAGTATTCAGGTTTTGTAACTCTTTCCATAATGTACATATTATTCCTAACTCTTAAAATCTGTTTTTTCCTCCCATATTGCTGCTGTTACAACCGCATTTCCCCTCTTGTGAGACAATAAAGGATTGTTTAGTTCTATTCCATCAAGCGAAATACCCTGCTGCCATTTTCTTGATGCTTTTACCTGATTGGTTATATTTTAAATTAGGCTTAGATATCTTTGGAGAGATGTGAAAGTGTTTAACCTGTTGATTCATATGTGTTTTAGAGATCTTGTGCTTTAAAAGGTAAAAATTTGATATTTTCTGTCTAAAGCAGATAAATATGTTTGCCTTTGCTATTTTTTATATATTGTGACAATACAGGACCAAAAGTAAATATTAAAAGTAATTTTACTGTAATTGTATGTGTTTTTGGACTTGGAATCTGAAAATGCAGGCCCCCTGACCCAATTAACACAGTTAGCAGCACGATTTTCCCACCACCATGTTTCACTGTTGAATGACATGTTTAGTTTAATGTGCTCTGTTCTATGTCTTTGTGTTGTTGTTGTTTTTTACAAATTAAATGCATACATATGTTTTTAGCCCTTTATGTTGTTTAATATCCAAATATTTGACAATGCTCTGTTCTATCCATCATCTGATCATAGAGTATGGTATACCTACAGAGATCCAAGTATTTATTGAGCACTCTACAAATCTGGCCTCTATGCAACGGTAGCAAAAAAGCCATTGTTGGTTTCTAAATGATGTTGTGCTAAAGGGTGATGCTTGTTTCAGTTCCCTTACAAACTACACTCTGCCAGACTCTTTTCATTCTGTGTCATTCTTTGACAAGGTTAAACACCAGAGGTCTGTATATTAAGGAACATAATGGATATCCTTTGGAGTGTTTTCTTCACACTGCCAACAGTCAAAAAAATATCAAACTGTACTTAGTGTCGGGACTCTCCATAAAAATCGTAACAATTTTGTGACTGCACCTCTACTTATTAGATTAAGACCTAGTGATTGTAGGGAACACTGGAGTATAGGAAGCTCATTGCCATGCTCGAGATAATCACTTTGAGATGATTAGTTAGGCCCAAACAGTGCCAAGGAAAAAAAAATCCCCTACATTATAAGATAACCAACAAAGCCTAGATTGTTGATGCAAGGCAGGATGGATACAAGCTTCACTTTCACTTCACAAGCACATATGGACTACAATCTGAATGTCAGAGGAGAAACCATAGGTGGGACAGGAAGCACATTCCCCATATGTGTTGTCTTGGTATTTCTTTTGGTGAATCTGGGTGGACTGTAGCTTCAGTCTGAAGCCTTCAGCTTCCTGTTTATACAAGACAAGAGTGGCAGCCACTTTGGTTTCTTTTTCCACTGTGGCTCTTCTGCTTCAAGATTTATCACCTTTCTTAGTTTCAACCAGTCTGTCCATTCATTCCTGGTCATCAACAAGGCATCTCCACTCACAAACTTGGACTAATTGTGTAAACTGGGGAGATGTTTCAGATCCAGAATCCCAATAGATCAGCAGTTTTTAAAAATGTTCAAACCTGCCTGACGCCACCAACAAGCAAGAAAACGTTCAAATCCCAACTCCTCCTAATTCTGTCATGGAAGTTGAATTACAACAAGTTTTCCTTGCCCATCTATAAAAGCTTTGGGTTTTTGCCATGGGATTGCTTGATTGTCTGTTTGTGCTATCAGACATTTGAACTCGTATACCTAATAATATGAATAGTGAATTTAGATAGATAGATAGATAGATAGATAGATAGATACTTTATCTATAGTTAGTAATAGTATTTTTATATAATAATAGTTTTAATAGTTACAATAATAATAGTTTATTTAGTTATGTAGCAATTGTGCCTATTTAAATTGTCACAAGCAATGACAATTAAGTTCAGATGATTTTTCTTTGTTCTGTTTGTTCGGATTTCAAAAATCCCATTTTTATCAGAAGAACAGAGTGTGCTATGAGGAGCCCCATGTCAGCTCTTTCTTTGTTCTCAGAGAGAGGGAGATGGAGGAAGAGCAAGCTGAGTTACATTGAGGTAGGACATCTTCACCCAGAGGGCTGCAGAGACGATTGGAAGAGATGGGAGAGCAGCAAAATGGAGGAGAAAAGAAGAGGAAAGCAAGAGAAAACAGACACTGCAGCAAATAATATTAGGAAATATGAGGGACGTAAAAGAGAAGGAGATGACTTTCAGAGACGCATCAAGTGACTTCCTCCCTCTCCGTTGTCAAAAAACAAGAGACAGGCTGGAGGCCACCAAAGGGGCAGAATGTATTACATCAGCCATAAAACGTGATGGAAAATGTCTTCTACCGACGTACAAAGACATAAATCTGCTTATGAATGTCAATAAGGATTAATAAGATAACAGTGCGGTTTAAAACAGGACATAGATCAAGCCTAGTATAAACCAGATCAAGTGTATTTTACTTGGTCTGAACACGTGACTTTATTAAGAGAGTAGTGGTAACTGAGGAGGGAAAGAGACATGTGATGAAAAACAGGAGGATTACAGCATTCTCTGACCAAGCATGATCACAGGAAGAGGATGTGTCCTGTCACACAGAGGAAATGCTTTGATAGCATAGGGAAACAGGTGGTGATACCATGTTATCGAGCCAGATCAACATGTGGAGAGGAAGCAAGAAGGACCATAGCCTCTTTGGATACAAAGGATTACACAAAAACCTTATGAATATTTAAAAATATTTTGAATTATATTTTTCAATTAAATACGTCTCTGGTGCATTTGTAATGGAATCTTAAACACTGTTTGATTTAGATTTGACAGAACAATTACATTTGCCTTGAATGATCCGGTATTCTATTCCTACAACTACAAGGCAAATCTTTTTTTTCTCGATATAAAAACAAATAGTTAGCTAAAAAATTGTTATTAGGACTCTGGTTAAACTTATAAAATAGCATATAAACTTGTGCAGTTTTTCTTGGGGATTTGGCTCTAGTCAGTGAGAACTCTGCTGTTTCTTGTAGATTTATAAAAATGGCAATACACATTAATAAGATGGATAATTAGAGCCATTGTAAACAAACAGGTAAATTTCTGCCAATAAACATCAGTAATTCTAAGATTAAAGTCACACATTTTCCAGAAATACCTCAGAACTTCTCTGAAGTCAAAAAGTAGTAAAGTTACATTTAAAAAATAAGAATTTTTGACATTAATTGGACATATTTTCCAGAAAAAACCCTCAGAATTTCCCAGTCACAAAATTAGTAAAATTACGAGTTAAAATACAGAAATTTTTAGATTAATTGCAGATATTTTCTAGGAAAAAAGTGTAATTCTTGGATGTAGAAAAGTAGAAAATTTTGGCCAAAAACACAGGCAGGAGACAAATGGAGTCATGTGAACAATATGAAATAATCCCAATTCAAAACTTGTAAAACACAATCAAAGGAGATGCAAAAAACACAAGAGGAACCTGAGACTAACAGGGAACAAAAGATATACCAGCAAAGAGTGCAAGATAACAAGTTAAATACAATGGACATGAAATCAAGGTAAGCCATCCCTGCCAGAGGCTAATTTACAAGTTTTTAAAAATTAAATAATGTTTTGCCATTTTATTGAGGGTACTTGAATTGCTCATCTTAAGACAGCATGGACACTCTAGAATTAAGCACAGCCTAGCAGAAATAATTCATCATTCCTCTCTTCTGATCAGGCAGGCTGCCAGCTGCGTCACTGAATCTGGTTTTGCTAGCTTATCAAACTGTATCTCAACCTATTTTTAATCAAGTATAATTTGAATAAAAGCAAAATCACAGAGTTTAAACTTGATTTTAAAAGCAATGAAGGTCCAATTTTACCGTGGAGTCCCTAACACAAGCCCCTTATTATTGTAAAATAATGTACATGTTTCGTCCACCTATAGCAACAGTTTTGGTAACATATTGTCTGTATGGCTGGAAGCAGTTTTTTTTTTTGTACTGATTAAAATTTCCTGAGTAATATAAATGATGTCAAGAGGATAAATACATAGGTGCCATCAGTTCAGAGAAAAGGTGACTGCATATTTATATTTGTCTCTGCCCTATAATGGACTGGTGACCTGTTAATGGATGGATCAATTTAAATCAAACTTTATTTATATAGTGCTTTCACACCAAATGCAAATGCAAAAATGCCCCCCCCCCTCCAACCCAGAATAAAAACATTATCACAGGTATTCCCCTCTTCCTCCCAACTTTTTTTCCATGCACGCGCACACCTATGAGCAACAGTAAAGAAATTAGGCCGAGTACAGGTGAGGCAGGTAAGGAAACGCCGTTATGGAAGCCATCTGCATCGGCGGCAGCAGCAGATCAACAGTAGCAGCCAAGGCACTGACCCAGGGCGCCCCGCAGAGATAAGGCTGAGACCCACACCTCCATCAGAGCACTACATGGAGCGCACCCAGGCAGCCGCAGCCGACCACTGCTCCCGAGGGAGAGGGCTAACTCTGAGGAAACACTGGAAGGAAGATTAAAATAAGAAGTTAAAATTATTAAAATAAACAGTAGAGCGAGACTATGTAATAAAAAGCTGATAAAAATGTTGAGACTGATAACATTTAGAATGATTTAGTGTAAAACATTGATAAAATCTAATCAAATAAGACATGCAGAGCAATTAAACAGATATTAATAAATAATAGTCAGTTTAAAAGCTTGACTAAAAATGTAATCAAGTAAAATATGCAGAGTAATTAAACATATATTAACAAATAATAATCAGTTAAAAGCTAGGCTAAAAAGGTAACTCTTGAGCCTGCTCTTAAAAACATCAACGTTCTGTGCTGCCCTGAGGTCCTCTGGCAGCCTGTTCCAGAGTTGAGGGCCATAATAATAAAAAGACACCTCACCATGAGTTTGTGCCCTGACTTTGGGGATGACAAGTAGACAGCTGCAGAGGAGCAAATAGACCATGAAGGTTCATATGGTAAAAGCATGTCTGACAGATAAGAAGGCCCAAGAGCATTAAGACACTTAAAACCAATAAAAGAACCTTAACATCTGATGCTGAGTTTTGTAGAAGCTGTAAAAAATGTGGGTAGTCTTTTTGGGAAGACCAGAAAGTAGGGAATTACAGTAATCAATTCTACTGGTGATAAAAGCATGCGTCTCCGTATTGGCCCGAGAGAGAATGTGGCGCACTCTGGCAATGTTCTTTAGGTGAAAGAACCTACTTTTGTAATGCTTTTTAATACGGGGGATAAAATTCAGCTCAGAGTCAAAAATCCCACCCAGATTCTTCACTTGTAAAGATGGATTAAAAGACAATGACTGTAAACGTTTTGGTAAACGTTTCTCTCTCTGAGCCTCAGGACCGATAACTAAAACTTCAATTTTTTCCTGGTTGAGCTGGAGAAAGTTTTCTAAAATGCAGTTAAAAAGTGCGTCCATTGACTGTGTGTCATCAGGAGACATGGAGATGTACAACTGTGTATCATCAGTATAACTGTAAAGATTAACTCCATGTCTTCTGGTGATACTGCCAAGAGGGAATATATAAAGTTTAAAAAGCACTGGGCCTAAAACTGAACCCTGGGGCACATGACATGTGATGTTGTAGACCTTAGAAGAGCCGATATCTAAACTTCCCATAAAAGTCCTATCTGTGAGATAAGATGTGAACCATTTATGAATAACACCAGAGAGGCCGCTCTGTTTTATCCAGTCAGAAGTATAGTGTGGTCTACTGTATCAAAGGCAGTGCTTCGATCAAGTAGAACCAACACTGTCACCTTCTGAGTATCGTAATTTAATCTAAAATCATTTAAAATCTTAGGAAGGGCCGTCTAAGTGCTGTGGTTCAACCACATTATTAAAATCATTAAGTTGAATTAAAACAAGCTTTTCTAAAACGTTGTTAAAAGAATGGTAGGTTAGATACCAGTTGGAAGTTGTTAAAATTATCAAAATCTAAGTTCTTCTTCTTCAGCAAAGGTCTCACTCCCACCCTTTTAAAGGCAGCAGGAAAAACCCTGTGTGAGGGGAACAATTCATTATGGTTAAAATAAATCTCTTCTCTGAAATGTCCATAAAATTGCTTAAAAAACAAAGTGGGGATTGGTTGCAGAACACATGTGGTGGGTCTCACTGAGGAGAAAACCTTATCAAGAGTCCAGCTTCCACCAGGACAAAACTGTTCAGTGTTTCCCCTGCAAAAGACAGACACTGAAATTGTCTCAAACTATGTTAGTTTCAGAAGATAAAATATTACATCTGATGTTGTCTACCTTTCCTCTAAAGTGGTCTGCAAACTCCTCCACATAAAGTTTTTGAGGGGGTTTTCTGAAATGCATTAAAGTTATGGTTAAAATGTGTTGTTGATGGTGGAAAACTGAATTTTTGGATTATTTTATGTTCTGAGATGATTCTGTAAAAGTATGAATTTCTGGAATTTCTTACAGCATTTTTGTATGATTTGAGACATTCAATGTATATTTGATAATTTATTGTGATTTTATTTTTCCTCCAGTTTCTCTCTGCCACTCTGCAATTTCTCTTTAATTTTTTAAGGTCTTCTTTTCTGCATGGTGTTTACAACTAAGTGGAGCCAGCAGGTTGAGAGCGTGTTGAAGCCTACTGTTAAAATCATTTATAATAAAATCATATCATCAAATCACAGGGGGCAAGTAAAGGTATAGGAGGAAACTCTAAACACTTCAAGAAAACATGCAGCCACTTCAGGGGTTAAATGACATCTAGTTAGATGAAACTGGTGATTTTACAAAACACACAGTGGTGGTCAGAGAAAGCCAAGAACAGTGGACACACTAGTACACAGGCCATACTAAAATCCATATAATTCAAAATTTTTAAAAAATCTGGTGATGGAGGATCTAAAAGGTTATCTATATGTAGATTAAAAACACCAGCTAAACTTATCCTTTTCTTAGATATGTGCCAAATTGATCAAAACTCAGAAAATTCTTGAATAAAAATGGCATTCTTTTTTTGAAAGGCCTATAAACTGTGACACACAAAATCTGAGGAGTGCCAAGAACAGATGCAGTATATTCAAAAGTGGTAAAATTATTGAAGAAAACAGGTTTGGCAGAAATGTTTGATGAACTTAAAGCATTTCCCACTACTGTTTTACTATTCATAGTTGAGTAATACAATTTTGGGGGGAGGCCTCTGTAAGAAAAGTAGGGGCATATGCATTCAGCCATATTTCTCTTAATAGTAAACACTGAAGATTATGGTCTAAAATGTCAGGTTTGGGTTGAAGGAGGACCCAGATGCAGAACGTCGTTTAGAGCGTTTATGGCCCATTTATTCAAAACGTCCAAAATCCAAAGGGTGAATAAAGACGAGACGAGGTCAGGGACAGCAACAACAATCTGACAAAGACAGACAGACACAGGCAGGTATATATACTGAGGGAAGGGCAATTAACCAAATGAGAACAACTGGGAGTGGGGAGGAGAACACAGGGAGGACTAACAGAACACAGCTGATGATGATAAGACAAACAAGGACACAGAGACTGGCTGGGAAGGGAAGCAAATTGATTGATACAGACAAAACAGAGGGAGACGCAGACAGTAATAATTTATTATAAAAGTTTACTCAGCAGAGAGCAAACATTCAAAAGTGCCATATTAATAGTTGTTGGAAATGAGGTGACTGTATGATTTACTGGAGATAGGAATTTTGGTACCTGTTTCAGAGTATTTGGGTAGCATTTATTCATCCATCCATTTTCTGAACCGTTTATTCCTCAAGGAGTCACGGGGAAGCTGGTGCCTATCTACAGCTGTCAACAGGAGAGAGCGGGGTACACCCTGGACAGGTCGCCAGTCCATCAAAGAGCATTTATTCAGTTTATGGTTATTTGTATTTTCTCTGCTTACAAAAACACATATGAAAAAAGTAGGGCAAGGCTGAGGTCAGATATGAGAGTTACTGTGAAAATCAGGGTTGAACTTATAGTAGCAGGGACCAGCTGGACATCAAGATGTGGTGGATGGGGAAAAGAGGGCAGGAGCAGCTGGGGCTCATGTGGTGGACAGGGGCTGACAAGGACATGCAAAGCTCATTGCCAGCATGCGGGCTCCTTGTCTGTTCAGATGTAATCCAGCTACCCCAAACAATTGACTCCTGCCCCCGAAAATTTTAGAATTGTCAATAAAGCCAATATTGTGCATCGCTGTGGCAGAGGGAAAGCCAGGTGTTCAGAGATAGAAGTCTACTAAAGCGTTGGATCCCTCTGCCAATGATGGTGGTGGGGCCGGAGATAAAAACATACACGTGTTTGTCTTATAAAAGACTAACGGTGCTTATACACCGAACGCGATAGACGCGACCAGAAAGTCCGGTTTACATGTAAAGTCAATGGAGGAGCGTGATTAAGCGCAACTAAGCGCGACTTGGGATCCCACGACACGTCAGAAGTAGACTTGCGTCGCGAAAAAGCTTTTCTGCCTGATTTACGTGAACAACTTCTGCGGCTAATGCATTTCAAGCGTGATCCAAAATACGCGCTGCATTTTTTGTCTGCCACAGAGATCTGAGAAATCTCAACTACAGCTTCAAGTCGCGCCATAACAACCAATAAGCTGAGGGGTGTCAGTGATGCAGGGACTGACCGAATGGAGTCACAGCATCAGCAGCACATGTAAACTGATGAAAACCGTGGCTTATTACCCCGAGCTACATGACGCCAGCTGTTTTCTATACAGAGACAGGAATAAAAAACAAAACATTATAAAGAGGTTAAACTATTTAGACAGGAATGCTCTTAAGAGGTTTGTGGGTGGTTCTTAAAAGAGCCATTGTGGCCGCAAAATCGCTTCCTCACCCGGACACCCAGACCTGGTAATGTCTCCACCAAAGTGTGTCCCGCACCGCTCCCATATAAAATTTTACTAACAGCAGACAGATGGACAGCCGCTCAGCTTGATAGTTGGTGTGGCAGTGTGGCAAAGCTTTCACGGCACAAACTGGGCAAGAAGCCGCAGTGTTTACTGATCCTTCCGCCACTGCTCGACTGGTTCTACCCCCACAGCAGCGGTCCCGACATTTAACATGGTCAGCTCATAGAGCAGTGTCCACTGGGAGCTCCCGGAGGGTCGGGAGAAGGAGGGAGGGAGGGAGGAGGAGGCCTGCGCAGCGGTCCCGGCCAGGATATTTCCACATTTCCAGTTCACATGCATGGAAACAGCATATTTTAAAGCGGGGTGAGTTTGCTTTGGACACGCTTCAAGGCGCGAATCTGCAAGTGACCAGCTTTTTATTTGCATCTATCGTGTTCGGTGTGTAGGCACCATAACCAAATAATAATAAAAATAATAATAAAATCTGTTTACAAATGTTGTTGGTTCCAGCGTGGACTATTGCTCTACTCACAGGTGGGTGGGGTTGGATGGAGTACAGGATCTCTTCAGCAATATCGTTTACTATGGCTCTAGGGCACCCCCATTATGGCCAAGCCCGACCAAGCACCCTGGAGCACCAGAGTGGAGCTTGTGGGGGCTTTTGGTTTAGCTCCCTGCTGGAACCAGTGCTCCTCCTCTGCTATAGTTGTTGTACCACCGGCGTTCATCAGTCTGAGTACGCCAGGAGACACAGCGATGGATTCCTCCTCCGCAGCTTCACCGGACTGGCAGGGAATGGTGTCGGCCAGCTGAACACTGGTGGTATTGTCGAAAGTCCAGCAGAAGTGGATGTCCACGTCATGTTCATGATGAAACGTAGAGATCCTCTTCTCCAGTTCCAAAAGTGTCTGCGTTAGCTTGATGCAAGCATCACATCCAGGGCTACAGGTGAGTGACATAAAAATAGTCCATGCTCTGATTTAACAACCCCCCCCAACAGAATAACACAAAAAGAAATCCAACAGATCTTGATATGATGAGACTTTTAAAAAAGGCCAAATATCCTCTGGATGAATGTGTGCATGTATGCAGACAGCACAACCTACAATGAATGTTACTCTAACCTGCATTTGTCTAGTATGAAGCCAGATTAAACAGAGAAGATTGATGCAACCATGAGGTAGAAGATGCTAAATTCTTGCCAAGATTTAAAACCAGGATCGGTGCTGACTGCTCTGCCCTTTTTTGGCACATGGACAGTAAATTAGTTAACATTTGGAAGAACACTCCTTGATGTATTCAAGAGGTGCAGGTATGTATTTTTTGAAACTGTCTAATCTCTAAATTAATCGCACAATCTTTCCTACATCACCTTTCTAGAATCCTAAAAGGATTCTGAAAAACTGTTTAGATTCAACACAAAAAAAAAATAATTCCACACATTTAGAAGCTCTGCTTTATCCCTAACTAATCTTTCTGTTTTGTTTTTTTTTCAAATCATGGCTGAAAAACATAAAATCCTAAAGCAGAAGCGTGGGCTAATCTGTCTCTCCCTACACCAAGGACATGATGTGTGCGCTGATGAGTGGATGAATGGCTGTCAGCTGCCCTCCACCAAGGAGCTGCATGATGCCACAGTGACAGATAAAAAAAAATAATGCATGGGGGTAATAGGTTTTCCCATCGAGTCCAAACACCAAGGCAACCATCTGCCCTGAAAGCCTCACAGCTTCTCTGAACAATCTGAATACCTACAACGTTTACTTTTAACATTCTGCTTACTAAGAGAAAACCAAATGCAGTCTGTGATAGTGGCATCTTATTCCCACAAATCTTATCTTGATGTATATACTCCATCTGGCAAAAAAAACAGTACATACACACATACACATCAAAACATTGGCCAACAAGCTATACCAAAAGTCTCAGCTTAGCGATTCACTGAAAAACAAAGAAAAGACACAATAAAAAACAGTGCTTTGTCCATCCCAGCATAAGACGCTGACTGCTCTTTATCATCACACCAGAGGGAGCTCCGGTCACTGCTGTACTAGGCTTTGTCCCTCTGCACATTCTAATGCTCCATCCCTTATGATAAATGAATGCCAGCTGATGATGACGGATATCGGTGTGCCAAGGTAACTGCCATTATGGAGCGGTGATTGACGCCTGCTCAAGCGAAGCGGATGTTTATACTGTCCCCTTGGTGTAAAGTACTGCTGTGAAGCCACCGTGATGACAGGGGTCATTAGCTCAGGGAAGGTCAGTGGTGTTAAGCTTATTCACTTTGATCTGATACAGACTGATACTCTGCAACAAAAAAGGGGTAGAATAAGTGAGCAACCACTTGAAATTGTTTGAGAATGATAAATAACCTACAGACATAGGACATACTACAGCACTTTTTTAATCAACTTAAAGAAAATAATTTCTTGTTTTTTTTTAATGGCTTCTTGAAAGAATATTTTACGTATTTCAACAGCCTTTTCTGTGGTTTGAAATATTCAAACACAGTAACGTAAAGAACCTGTGTATACAGTAGGCTCTTTATGTAGTATCTGGCTGAAGAGAATGTGCAATATCTTTGTTTTTTTTGTATGATAAACTACTTAAGTGTTGGACTACGCACTTATGTTCTGGATGTTTCCCATGTTTCCCTTTGGTACAGATTTAATAATATTCCTCATCAGGATAGAAATAAAAAATTCTAACGAAAAATAATTTCTGTCCTTTGGGACTGTGGTAAAAAAGCCTTAAAATTTCCACATTAATTTGATCATTTTCAAATTTTCCTTAGTTGCTCAATCAGCTCAAATAAAAAAAAAACAGTATGTAAAAATAGGGACAAGAGAAGCAGTACTATCATTAAACTATGAACATTGTGTGGGGAATGATATAAAATTAGTGAAGCTAGGAACCAACAAATTGAAATGAATCCTTTTCATCATTGTGTGAGGTGTCTCTGCCAGAATGGGAAATGTTTTCAATAAAACCGATATTTTGTTTTCCAGTGAAGAACCGACAGATCGCTCACAGTTGTGGTTTATTTCAAATGAGTTTAAATTCCAGTCTAAAACCTTATCACTGAATAAATGTGTAGTTTATTTGTTTTGAGGTGTGTTTTTCAGATGCTTTTTTTAAGGCTAGGGAGACAACCATTGTACACAAACTAATGAGGTAAAACTCTCACACCCACAACTCTGTGAAGAGAAACCACGTAAAGATTAATAAAACACTAAAATCTGAGAAATGAGCAATACAAAAATAAGTTTCTCTACTCAGAAACAGATAAAATAGAGTGAGGCTAAATCAAAATGATTAGATTCAGGGGTGTGAGGGACTGGGCAGACGGAGGTAGAACCAGCTGAGAAAGTTGGGAAACGGTAGTAGGAAATAAGAGAAGAAAAATAAAGGTTGATAAATAAAACAGAATGCCTAATCAAAGAATAAGCGTAGATAGAAAAAAAGAAGAAAACTAGTGCAGAGTAGTATTTTCCTCTTCTCAATATCTCTACTGGAGGATCCCGAGGCCAGAACTCAATATCTCTGTGTTGCAACTTGATTTATTGTAAATCCATTTCTACCTTACCTTGCGTCCTGTATATTATTCTGCATGTGGTTTAGAAGTTACCTGGAAACAGGAGAGGTTGAGGGTCCTCTCGTTAAGATGCCCTTAAATAATAATTTAAACTGATAAACATAACTCAGATATGGCCTAGAACATTTTTAGAAAGTTGTCAAAAACACTATCACAAATTAAATGTTATACTGAAAATCTAAATTAATCTGTGGTGTATTTCCTTTGACTAACTTCATGACACTTTGATAATAAAGAATTAATTTCCAGAGAAGAATTTCATAAAAATAAAAATGATGTTTTGTGTGAACTGATCACTAACATCCGAGGGTGGTCTAGGTGTTTAACATTAGACATTGAAGTTAATAGCAAAATAAAGGATTTACAATCTTAGACACAAGAGATAAATTTAGCTGATCAAAGGAGCTAGAGATTCTCCAAAAGTGGCAAAAGAGCCACTCAAATGCTATTGAATCGAAAGGTACAAACCCCATGTTATCTTCAATGTCATGCATTGGTGGTGGTGGATGATGCAGCAGTTCTGCACATCTGAACATTAAATAACAGTGGAATTAAAAAAATCCTCTTTTGGTTCCAGCTTTTTCATGTAATGCATTAACCAAGCCAAAACAAGGCAAAAAGTCAAGCAGATATGCTCAGCAGTGCTCTAACCAGTTTGTTTCTATCAAAATCTGGATTTTGCTTAAGTGAGCCATTACAGTCTTTCTGAAGCTGTGTCAAAAGACAGCTTTGAGGCAATAAAATAATTGAAATTTGATAAGTTAATCAATTGCTCATGTAAAAATGATCCGGCATTACAATGTAGTATGTGTCAATTCCAAAGCCATATTAATCTTGTTCTTCGCAGCTTTTCTCCGGTAAATAATTTCTCCTCAACTACCTCTTCATAGTAACACTCAAGTATATTTACTCATGTATGCTGTAGCTTACATTCAGTATAAATATATCAGTTAGTGGCTGCTATTGAGGACCATTTCCTTTAGAGCATTGAATCTATATTCATGGCTCTGACTGCCTATTTAAAGATGTGTTATGTTTTGTCCCACAAGGCTGTGGAGGATTTAACTTTTTTTTTAGTTTGCATCAGCTGGAATGAGTCTCCTCAGCATGCAGAACGGCATTTAGACTCAGAGCAAAATAAAAGGAAATATATTGGATTTGTCACTTCCAGTCTGGGTTTTGATCTTCTGGTTACATGTGTGATGCAATAGTCACGTCAAAAGACTTTATTATTCAGTGATAAATATGAGATATGGATGCTAAGGCACATGAGCAATAACTTCATATTAAAGTAGAGCGTGTTCTCTTGTAAGCACCTTTGCATTTCGTTGTCAGCGTATGCAGGAAATTGTTTGCAGAGTTAGAATATAAAGCACCTTGAATGCAACTGAAGAGAGAGCAGATAAAAAGATTTGAGACTGGAAATGAAAGAAAACTGATTTTGAAGTGTGAAAATAATTTGAAAGAATTAGATATATTATTTCTGAAATTACATTCCTTTGAGCAACATTCTGTGAGCTAATAATGTAACAATCAAATAAATATTTAAAAAAGAGCAACAGAAGTATTTAGATATTTTTAGATATGTTTTAATTTGTTTCCTGTGTCTTTATCATTTTACTATTTGCAGTGTTTGCTTATTCAAACCATCTGATTACTCTGAAAGAAGCCCTCAAATAAAACACTTTAGCAATCTTATTATAAGCAAATAATTTTTGTAGCAGCTTTCGGATAAGTTGAAAAAAAAGAAGCTTCCAAACTCAACAGAAATACCCATAATAAAAAAACTGTTTTTAAAATAAAACAATGGAAAAGAAAAAGAACAGTAATTCTTTTCAGAAATATTTGATGTTTATGATGTTTGTTTCGCTAGATGTTACTGAGCTAAACTCTGAAGAATACTTATATGAGGAGCAACATATACATCCATCTGAACTCTAAAGCTGCATTCACACCGCCCCATACATCAGCGTCAGTTTCGGCAAGATTACATGTAAAGTCTATGGTGGAGTACGTCAGAGGTCCGTCAAGGGCTCTGCGTTGCGTTGAGTATGTTGACTCGGTCAACAACGCTTGCGTTTCATATGGCAGCGTACCAACGCATGCGTGACAGAAGTTCAGCAAGCTGAGCTTTTGAGGGACCCAACGCAGTTAACGCAGTGCGGCAACCAATCAGAGCGTCTCACAGTAGTTATGTCACTATACACGTATCTTGAATGAAGCGCGGGTCCAGTGAAAACATTTTCAACAAACGCAGATTTAAAAAAATCATAAATAACACTTACAGTAGTCCGATGGACAGGCGCTCGTAAAGAGGAACAGAGAACCTGTAGTTGGTGTCCTGGTAGGAGATTTAAGCTCTGATGCAGCCGAGGAGGTCGTAAAATTAGGCGTGGGACAGACGGAAGTAGCACTGAAAGCGAACCTCATCCATACGCAGCTCCTGGAGCAAATGGTTAAACTCCCCAAACTCAGAACGCATCTGAATAATGGGCGCTGATGCACCCGATGTCAACGTTGTCTAGCTTTATCTAGCTAATAAAGCCAAGCCACTCTCTCGATACAGTCCACCATAGTTCAGAACGTACGGCCACAGAGGAAGCCCCGCCCATGCGTTGTTTTTTCCTCAGAAGCAGGCTATGGAAGCCAAAAAGTACATCAGTCAAACTTCATCCGTTGGATGCATTGCTCGACGTATCGAACGGATGCGGTCTGAATGCAGCATAACTATCATTCAGTTGCATAGAAAAACTATCACTCCTGGTAATAACCAACTTCACTTCCTTCGCTCCAAGATGCAACTTCAATGATTCCCAAAGCTGATGTTCAGTTCAACACTGCATCATTATACCTGTTTTTCCTTCAGCTCACCTGGTTTAAATTGTTTGGTAAAGGGCAAAGACACGCCAAGAAACACAAGAAACGTATACACCTAAAGGCCAGCAGGTACTTTTGCATCTGTTAGCATATTCGGTGTAAACTAAAGACAATGTAATGAATTGAAGCAAGAGACTCAGAAGGCAAGCCTGGAAAAAGTCTAATTTTCAATTTCTGTGATAGATTTCATGGTAAGCCATGAAATAATTGACTTTAGTGCAGATATTAACATTTTCAGAAGGATATTAAGCCACATTTGAAAAAAAACACTGCAAAACATCATAAACTGGGATCAACTCCAAAACTGGGGAACAGGTGTTATTTTGAGGGATATGCTAACATGATATTCTCAGCCTGATGTTCTTGAGTATAAATACAATTTCACTTAATAAACACAAACATTTAAGACAAAACTTGTATAAAATGATTAAATTGCTTGTATTCAAAATTCCACATCGAGAACATTTCCCACTGCTGCTAAAAAGTCTAAAGTAAATTAATGGCGATTACAGCTGAACATTTCTATTATCTACAGCTAATTGTTGATGTGTAGATTCAAACAAAAATGTCTAATACTCATCCATTAATTTGGGAGGAGGTTTCAGGTAAAAAAATGTTTCCTTGACTGCCTCCTGAAGAGGTTATTCAATCTTTTGATTTGGCTGTGTTGGAGCAGGAATGTATCTAAAAGCTGCAGGGCCATAATTCTCAAGGACTGGATTTGGAGACTCCGCTTTTGTGGAGTAACGCAACCACAATATGCTGATATTTAATGATTCATTTTCTGGGCTACATGCTCAATTAGCCAAGCTGCAGTCAGCTCCATTATCTCTACCCACTTATCCTCGCGTGGTTGCGAGATAACAGTCACCTAGAACATGGCTATCCTGAGTGCTTCATCAGAGGCAAGAGGAATGCTTTTATTCCGTCTTGACAAGATTTAAATTCTGCACAGAAAGGATTTTTCACTTTTAGGCAATGTTGGAAATAGCAGGTTGCGAGTTGCAGTCAGCACAGTCCACTAATATGGCAGTTAAGGTCCCTCATAGGGATATTAAGGTCACATGAATCACTGACCCTGCTCTCCATTCAGTTCAATGTTTCATTCGTTGCATATTGACGATCCAAATCTGTCGTGTAAAGAGGTCAACACGTTAGTGGCTGTAAAAGTGCTTTGGGCAACATTTTAGGCGTTTGAAAGATGAAATGTAAATCAGTTTTCACTGTTTATTTTTGTTTTTTCATGCTCTACGTAGAAGAATGTACATTGTTTTTTTTGTTTTAATTCTTTTCAAAGGAGTTTTCTATGTGTTTGAGATGGAAGGGAAGCATTGAATCTTGGTCTCTGAGCTAATGTAAAAAGCTTAAGTAGTTCATATAATTGGGGAATTTAGATGTGAGTTCATTTTTATTCAACCAAGAAGACTGTCTGGGAAGAAATGGCAAAGGCATTTCCCAAAGAAATGACAGGAAATATTACAAAAGCTTACATTTTTGAATAAATAAATGAATAGATTCCCGGTTTTATTTACAGTTTAATTTATGGCTGACCAACTTTTTGTATGTCTAACAATTTTTAGCTCAACTATTGGTATGATTTACTTTAGTTTGTCTTTTTTTAAATATGTAGATAAAACTACACAGGTATGCGTATGGTAAGGACCATCTGTACAGAGTGTCATTCAACTAAAAGGCTGTAGGAGGAATTTAAACATGAAAAATATGCCACATATGTTTCTTATAACTGGTCAAATTTCGTTGGACCTACTGGTTTGAGCTGTTAGCAAGTTGATGTCAGCAACTGGTGAACAAATATATAAAAAGGATGACAAGAAATGATTTTTGATGCCAAAAGTGTCTGCATGACAGTACATTTCTCAAGCAACAAAGAATGGACTACTTCTATGTGGACCAGTTTGGCTGCAGATCCAGATTAGATCAGCCCTGATGGCTTCCAGCATGCTGCTGAGCAAAAGTAGGCCTATATTTAATAATGCTGAACATCTGTCCACATTCCTTGGTTGTCTGTTGGTGCTTCATTCCAGGAGCAGTGGGAGAAGCAGATGTAGGCAGCCAAAGCAGTCCTGCTACAACATCTGGAACAATGTCAGTTTCGACTGGTTCTGCTACACTTCTGTCTCACTAAAACCCATGGTATATTCTTAATCCCCTGCTCTTTCTTTCTCTCCCCGGGTTCTAATTCTGCCTAATATCCACCTTTACATCTATATTTTCAATCTTTTATCAAACCACATTGTCTACCCTGCAAAGGTGAAAAGTGCAGACCTGAACCTAAACCAGAATCTGTGGAGGAAGCTTTATGGACACCAAGCTTTGGTCTCATGCCAGGGGTATTTCTGCTGCAGGCTTACTGGGGCCAACATCATCTGCAATTCAGACAGAAACCACTGGTGTGACCCAGCCCAGGGGTGGAATGCTGGAAAGAAGCAAAATGACAAGCAAGAGAAGCAAATTGAAAAAAAAAATGCCAATATTTAAAATCTGCAAAAATAGCCAGGCTGCATTTGTAACTCAGCAACCGTTTAAATAAAATATATAGATAGATTCGCAATATCATGAGAAGTACATGCCCTCCACCCACCCCACAAAAAAAATTTCTTCTGTTTTTGCTTTTGAATTCATGGAACAATTGTAATTGATTGCATATTTTCTATTTCATTGGTCACACTCAGATATACATACTGTCAAACATGTATAATGAAGAAATCAATTCAATAAAAAACGTTAATGATATTTAGTAGTTCGGGGAAGGACTGCAAATTTCTAAAGGTTTGGCACTCCAGCAAACCTCGCTGAAAGCCACTATCCACAAATAGAGAAGACATGGAACTTTCATTCCAATAATTACTCCAAATGTTCCTCAATAACTCATTCATTGTAAAAAATAAATAAATAAATAAAAAATACATCTAAAGCATTACTGACCTCTCCTGCCTTATTTCAGGACAGATTTTGTGATTCTAAAAAGAAAGTAACATCTTAATCCAAGGTCAAAACCCCTGCTGACCAAAAATAGCAACAAGGCCTGTCTCTGACCTGCAGCTGTTTATTGTTGGCAAACATAAAACACTAGATCTATTATATGTAAATATGAGCAAAGGACGCCTCAAGGTAAGTACAGTGAAGGCGTTGCTTACCGCAGTGGAAATCTGAGGGAAGTACAAGAAAAGAAAACAGTGGCAGTCATTTTGAACAGCAGCTGCAGTGCAGTGACACTATGGTGACAGGTCTGAGATTGGAAATATGAGTCGCTAATCCTGCCGGGTCGAACTGAAACACTGTGCCTTTCAGAAGACCAAGGTAAACTTTGTTGAGGACAGCGAGTTAATTGAAGTGTCACTCTATTCTCCATTTGAATGACGTCTAGTTCAAATGAAAATCCCAGTTGACTCCTCTCACACTTCCCAACTCTGCATAAATCTCTTTTAGGAGGTCACTGACTCTGAAAACAGCATCCGGTCACTTAGTTCACACCAATATCTTAGTCACACTCGGGCACAAAGTGGTTGCTGGGCTTTATCTACAGCCAGTGGGATTGAGTGACATGCATATTAGCTCCTTTCCTCCCAAGGCCCCAAAACACATCATATTTCCTATAACTTTCATTTTCTCCACTCCGATTGCGGCTGCATTGAGGCGTCTTGGTTGCATACTAATTGCATGATGCTCACCTCTGAGAACAAGAGAGACATCTATGCAGAGAACTATTTCTCACTGTCTCTCTCACAATAAAGTGTGTGATCTGAGCCAGGCTGCCGGAATTGCAGAGATCCGCCGTCATCCATGGAGAACCGGTGAGGATCAAAACATGGACAAAATGGGATTGTTTGGGGACAAAAACTCCACATGGCAATGCAAACACACCGTTTCTTCATCTGCAAATCCCATAAAACAGCTTTTGTTCCTCTCTACCTCTGATGATATTTTGAATTCCCTGCTGTTTCTGTCTTTCCCCAGATTTAAATCTACAACACCCCCCTTTTGGTTTTATTTCATGGTGAAATGATAAAACCAGGCCCCTCGCTCTGTCCCCTGGTGGACATCAGAGGATTTTTCTGCTGCAGCTTTCCTCATCCTTTCTGCCTCGAAAAAAAAAAAGATGATCACAAATAGTGAACATGGCAAAGTTACATGTAAAAATATTACACTTTGGGGCTCTAAACAGGTTTACAGTAAAGTAGAAGTTTAGCTAGAATTACATTTTAATTTTAGTGAGGTAGAGTGCAAGTCTGAATGCACAAAATGTCAGATCAGATGTGTAAGATTAAGAAAACTTGTGCTTAAGTATTGAAGCGGTACTTGCAAGTTCACTGCTTTTTCATCATGTACTTTTACAGTTTTTATTGATCCACACGTTTTCATTTTAGAAAACGGGCTATCTGCCACTGGAGGCTTCTTAAAGGTGACATATAATGACAATTTTTTACTATTTAAAATAGGTCTATTAGTTCCAGAAAGCATGTTTCTGAAGTTGTTTGCTGGAAATAGCAATGATTATTACCTATCTCTATTTCCCTCTGTTTTAGCCCTTTACAGATTTTGCTGTTTTCTGCTGCTCATTACATATTACATGAGCTGCTCTTAACTTGGTCCAAAATTTCCAGAATCGTTGCTCACGCCCACCACTCACATAATGACTGTTACCACTATGCGTGAAAGTTATGGACATGGCTGCTGCAGTAGTTCAACCATACAAACAAAAGTAGTTTAAGCATCAAAAAAAAAAAAAAAAAGTAGTTCAACCATACATGTTTGAACCAGAATCTGCTCCCGTAGGAGGGAAGTCTCCTGAGAACCTGATACTCAGAGAATTCAGCAAGATACCTTTGAATGGTAATTGAAGAAATGACTTAAAGTTAGAAGTATATATTTAACTGCTTACCTGGCACTCTGGTATCTTCTAGAGACGGCGACTTTAAAGCCTTTCAGCTCGATCTTGCTGACTCCAGCTCTTTAGCACTGCGGAGACCCCGCTCTTTGAGCTCCATGTGGCTGCATGTCCTCAGTCTTACCTGGGTTGGAGGAAGATTGGTGGCTCGTCTGCCGTTTTCCGCACGGAGATTGAGTAGCCATTTGCGACGGCAGATCTTCAGTCCTCCCTGTCCTTACTGTCAGCATTATACCATCAAAAATAACCCATGCCGCTCTTCTGTCCTCTTCGACTGGGACATGATGAAGTGTTTTGAGCTCTCTTGACCAGCCAAAACCTGAGCATTTTACGTGGAGCTTCAACATGGTGGTCCCTCATCTGAATGGTAACTGCTGTTTACTGCTGTACCTGGTGAGTGGAGACAGCGCTCTGAGGAGGTGTGGATATTCCAATATTCTGGCTTGTGACATAGAAAGCCGGAAAGATTTTGAACAGCTCAATCAGAGACTGAATGCAGGATCAATAAAGAAACCCCTATCTCACTCAAAACAGCATGGAAGGGTTTGTTTTTCTTCAAATTTGTATGTATGTATATGCACCAGAGACACACAGTAACACCCCAAATCCCAGGAAAAGTTTTTTTTTTATTTTTGTTTTTATCAATGTGTCCCCTTTAACAACCATGCATCAATTCACTGGTTTTGACAACATAAATTCTAAAGTCATATTTTACATTCTAATAACCTGTTGCAAGGAATGGTGGGCTACAATAAGGATTATATACAAAAGGCTGGTCAGTTGTGGTCGTTGTCATTTAGTTAGGTCATCAGTCTCTCACACTGCATAAGAGTGAACTAAGCTTAACCAAACTACAATAAATAAGTGGTAATGGGTATCTTCAAAAACTAACATACAGTAAAATTACATTATGGGTAACGTTTGAGAATTTTTAAAATTATTTATTTATTTATTATGTATCCCCACAAATCATCTAAATCATTTAAGATGCAGTAGGAAAGAAAATGGTGCCAAAGTTCCCTGACTTGAATGAATAGAAAAACAAAGATAGGAGTCAATGAAATGCCTCAGCCCCTCTAAGCTTTTATATTTACCACTTGTCAAAGTAGTTGTCAAAGAGATTAAAGTAGTTCTTTTTAGCAGAAACACTTTTTGTAAAGAGGAAAATTACCCAGGGTTTTTAAGAGCAAAAGTGCAAAAGTGCAGTGACACACAGGCTATTGCTGTGGCACAGATGTCTGGCAGGTGCAAATTGTCAGAGTCTTGAAATATGAATATGAATATATAGTAGAGAAGCTTAGTTATTATGCTAAAATGCTTCTGTCCTTATGTTTCAGACAGAAGGACAGAGGCAGCCTAATCTGGCCTTATATGCATAATACTGTCAATTAATTCAATCAGGCTTCAGTTAAAAGTTATATTAGAAGATCAGAAATACCAGGAAAAAAATGAATATTTTAATGTTAGTGTTTTTAAAACATATTATAATTTACATTACCAAACAGTCTCTAACCACAGCTAGCTTCCTCTCACACATAGTGTTGAGTGTTTGTGCTGAAAGAAAGAAAGATAAAGAGAGGCTACAGGGCCTGACAATGGAACGTCTAACTGAAATAAATGGAGGCTAAAATCTGCCCATCAATAAGCAGCTTGGGCCAGTGCCATGAGGGCCACATGCTTCCCTGCAGATGCAGCACTTTGAAAAAAAGATGCATCTGGATCCTTAATTGTGAGTCTATTTGTGTGTGTGTGTGTGTGTGCAGACACAAGCTTGCCTCATGTAACTTGGTGCTCCTTTCTACAAGGATTAAAATCTCAGACATAGATTCGTCTAATCTCTGGTGGCCCAAATGAAGACACAAAATCCAATCCCTTCCCTGCATACTGTGATCCTTAGCACACAGAGGAACAAGTGCTCTCCTCAGAACCTGGCTCCATGGAGATCCCCCACTACAACAGTCAACAATGCATTTACCAAGAAGAGTAATTTGCTCACTGTCTATATTTATTTATTTATTCAAAAAAACGTCTAATCTGTGGATAAGGTGTTTAAGGCCATTTTGTATCGAGCAAGTAAACGGCTGTTATACTTGTGGTAAAAAAACAAACATGCGCAACAAACACAAAGTTCATAAAAGTTTGACAGAGAAATTCTTACCTATTTTTCTATTAATCATTTCAAAAAATAGAATTCAAATTTGTTTTTATTTTTTTGTGTTTAAGTGAAATTACGGTGTTTTTATAGCTAAAGAATGTTACAATAGGCTTTTATCCTGATATTCTCATCCCTCTATTTTTCAACTTATAGGTTTTTTTAATTGTATTCATAACCACTCTCTATAGACTGCTCTTTCTAGCCTATAGAGCCTATAGACCGTTACTCATCTGTATTCCTGTATTTTCCTATATATTAGTTAGCTCATTGCTTTTTTTTCCTATATATTAGTTAGCTCATTGCTTTCCTATGTTGCTTATGAACACAATGACCACACCTTTCCTGTGAGGGACAACCGTGGCTCAGGTGGTAGGAGTTCGACCTGTAACCGGTGAGTTGGCAGTTTGAACGCCTGTCTCTATCAGACATACAGGCACCTTTGTGGGCCGAGGGGCCTGGAGGTGCCTGTGTGTATGGCAGCCTTGCCTGTGTCAGCCCTTTACATTTAAACTTGTCCAGAGGGAGAACCTCTTCCTTTGATTGACACGGTACACTCAAGATGGGTTACTAGATGGTAAAAAAAAAAAAAACTCCATACACCTTTTTAAGAACTGTATTTTCATTTTCTGTACTTAAAACATACTTGACACATACTGTCAAAAATAAAACAAACAGAAAATCAGAATGCCCAAGGGTGTGCTGCATTACAGAAATTATCTTTACCTGGTTTAAATTCATGAGCTAAACAATGATAACTTGTGTCAGACGTGATTTCCTGTCTGTCAGAAGAGGATAGAAAATATGGAAATGAATATCCAACACAATCTGGCGCTGTATAATGCATAAAGATATACATTTATATACAGTTTGCAATCATGCAAACAGAAATGATGTTTGTTGTTTGATGCAGTGGGAGATGTTTTCAATCATTCCCACAGAGCCCTCTGAATAGAAGTAAAATTTGAAGAACTTGAGAGAGAATTCTAGGAAAGGGACACTGAATAAATCTGACCTGGCTTTGATTGAATCCTGTGCCGACAGTGGCCACATACACCTGGGTTCCTCTGCTCATCTGATTTCACGTGTTACTCTTGAATATTAAACATCAGGAGCTTGTCAAGCTTTCTGATGCATTTCTGGGATGAGGTGGCCTCCAATTTGTCCCTTTTATTTATATATATAAAGTTGTATCATCACACAATCACACAGGAACTGTTTCCTTCAGGCATGTCAATGATCTTAAATGGAGATTAAAGAAGTACTTTCACTGAGGTGCATTTAACTTCCAAGAAATTTTCTTTTTGTAAGGCGGCTGACACAACAAATACATTTATGTTTGATATGTTAATAAGACAGATTCATGTCATTAATCCTTTCTAATACATTGTGTAGTATATCTTTTCCCAATATCACTGCTTTCTTAAAGTACTTAGAAACATTTCTTTTAGCAGATATAGGTTATAAAGTGTTGGACTTTGAGTATATATATTGTTCAGCCGAGCCTTCTCTGTTGAGCAAGCAGCCTGTGTCAGTCACGTCTTTTACCCCCCCTCCCCTTCCGACTCCTGAATGTCACTCACTCATCTGGACATGCAGTGTGGTCTCACAAGGATACGGAGCCTTTCAATATAAATTTTTTCTTGTTTCCAAGCAAAAATATTTTTTTAAGTATTTGTTCGAAATAAGTATTCACAAAAAAAACTCTTATTTGTGCCTGTACTGTATTCAGGTTCGGCTGAACCCCTAATATGTCTTACCTATCTTCCTAGATCTATCTTACCGTAGCCTCTTTTTTGTACCTCATCGTTGTCTTGTTGTTGCTAAATCAGAAATTAGCACTTCATCAGCCTAGAAAGCTACCTTTATGAAATGTAAAAATGTCTTTATTTCTGTATATTATTTCAGCATTTGTAAAACATTTTTTAGAAATATGTCAAAGCATATTTTGTCATATTGAACAAAATGTTATTAAATATAGAACAAAGTAAGTTTTCAAAGTTTTTTATGGAGTTTTAGCCTGTAAGGAACCTGGTAGGTTGAAATTGCAGCATAAAGTAGAACAACAGATTCTGTAGCAGATGATTATGCTGTCATCTGATCATGCACTGACTCAGGTTTTATTTGACAGAAACATCTGAAAGAGCTTAAATCCGCAGTGGCAGCTGCATGCCAAGCATCTAAACTCATGTGCATGGAGCATTACTGCCATTATCAACTGCTTCATACATAAATGACACTGTCAAAAAATAAGGTTATTCCAGAGTCACTTAACTTATGTGAGTCTTTTACCTGGTGATTTTTAAATAACACCTAATTATACAGTGTCACAGAAAATTACCTTTTAAACACTTGATACACATGTGATGCAATTTAAACATGGCTTATGCACACACATCTAAAATGTGCGTGTGTTTGTGTGTACAATGAAGTGTGAAATCTACTATGAATAAAGGTCAGAAAACCTAATTTCACAGCGTACAGTTGCCACGTAAATGCTGCAGTGCATGTCAAGACCACTGCAGTGGTTTGAAGCTCCTCTGGTAAAAGGGGAAAAAAAAGTCTGCACTCTGACAGAATTCATTTCCACCAGCATAATCAAATCCTTTCAAAGGTTTTAAATACTTTTCATGTCTTTTGATGGTAGGCTCATGCCTCAACTCAAGGGAGATTATCTGGGCTGCACAAATTTTCGGAAAACTTCATTCCAGGTCTTTATAGCCAGGGGTGTGCAGATGTCCTTCAGATATCTACAACAGTCTTATTGGATTTGCATTAGACATCATGGCATGTTGCTTTCCGTTCATCTTTTTTTGGTGGTTTGCTTTGGATTACTATCAAGGTGGAACATTCCTCCTATGGCACCCTTCTGGAAGCTGTCAGAAGTCATCTTGTCAGCCACTATTTTGACAGATCCACAGACATGTAGTGGGAGGACTGGGGCCAGGGTGTTGGGGGAGAGGGCCTGGATCCAGGAGGAGCAGGCCCAGGAGGACTGGAAGTGGGAGGACTGGGGCCAGGGTGGTGGGGGAGAGGGCCTGGATGCAGGAGGAGCATCTACAAATGTCATCTTCTCAACACAAGCTACACACATGCTTTACTGTAGGGCCAGCACATTTACTGTGGTGGTCCTGGCTTTGCTCATGCTAAACAGCCCTACCCGACGCTGAAATACAGTTTCTTTCTTGTCAGAAATAGCTTGGGCCATGTTCCAAATTATGTTTTCTTCAGATTTCTTTTAATGAATCATAGAAGCGAGGTCAGCATGTGAGTTCAGAAAAAAAAAACAGCTGGCGCAGCAGCAGCCTTGTTGATGACAGAGAATGTTTAAGTTATAGTCCAACTTTTTGGATGTGATGGCAAAATCAAGTACCTCTCCAGCTTCCCTTCACAAATACCGGCCCCTAGGTAAAATTGATTATGGAATGATTTTTTTTTACCATTTCTTTTTACACAATCTCTCTAGATCATCTAAATTCATTGGTCCTCTTTCATCCTCATCTTTTTCATCTCACCAAACATGTTTCATACAGGAATTGGGTTTTAGGATTGAGGTGGTAGTTAAAGATATCGTATTTGTGTCTAGTGAACCAATTCGCTGTTGATTTGATGATTTCCTTCTGCTCATTAAGATTAAAAAGGAACATCTTTTGTTTTCTGGGATTCTATTAAAATAACCTAGGTTTTTTAAAATTATTTTGTCATAAATTACAACAAAGTTCCCAATACAATTGGAAGAGAAACAGGGCAACAGAATTACAGATTATCTACTTAACCCACTTGATAAGAATCAGAATCAGAGTGATTTGTTGCCAAATGTGTGAACGGATTCACATTAGGGAATTGCTGCAGTTCCTTGTGCAAACATTGTGCAGACATACGAAAATACAAACAAAATGTGTTTTTACAGATTATCATATTTTTTTTGTTTTACAGTGCTCTTGATTGTTTGTTACTGTGAATAAATGTGGTTATACAAAAAAGTTCTTTAAAATATTTTATTAACCTGGGGGGTGGGGGAGGGTTACACGCAGAAGACGCTGTGCCACATTATATTTATACCCAGGGAAACATAATGTTAGATTAATTAATTCACAATCCACTTAGAAAAATAATAATGTGTTAATAAAATGCTTAATTTATATTAAGCATCTGTTGGAGATAATTTTTGCAATTTTCTTTAAAAAATTATTTTTTGGCAATTATTTCAGTGGCTTTATCAGCCACTAACAAAATATATTTTAATTAATGGATAGATTTTTTTCAATATTCTTTAGAGTCTGGTCATTGTTTCTTTTTAAGACACATCTAAATAATTTTAAAGTGAGGGTGATTGTGGAGTGTGCGGTAATCTACTCTTGTACTGTACGAAACGTTGTGTAGTTCTTTAACTAGCCAAAAAATAAATAAATAAATAAATAAATCACTGTCATGACTGAGATATTAAGCATGGAAATGTGATCAGATCAATACCTTAATAATAAAGTATCCTGAGGGGTTGCTGGGTCAACAGTTTCCTTGTTATACCTGGAGATTTCAGTGATAAAATCTCAAACTATCATCACTTTAACTCAGAGTCTTAATTCTGCAAGAAACCTTGCTGGCATAAACTCATGCTGATTATGGTGTGTAACTGTTTTTACTGAACATTGCTGCCTGTTTCCTGGCCTTGTGTTCTTTTTACTGGTATATGTGCTTTAGAGGCTTGTGTTATCCAATAAGCAGAAGCCTTAATTAAACCCACCAACTACTACTTTCTGACTCGTCTTGTTTAGATGATTACATTAAAGAAAAATATCTAAAAAAAAAGGACCAGACCAACAAAATCTTCAGAAATCATTCAAATGATGCATTAAAAAGTTGTACTTGTGAGCCATCATTATTGTGATTTCATCAGTATTGGGAGGTAAGACTGATAAATCGTCATACAGGACAACCTGGACAAGCACTCATTTTCAACAGCTTAATACACAGGTGCAGAAACCTCTGTGAGCTCCTGCTGGCTGGGGGCCCTAAGAGGAGCTGAATTCTCACGATTCATATTGACAAATGCAGTAACTGTATACCCTTCTTAGTTTGTTAAATCAATAAAAACATACTAACTCTATAATTTCTGCATATGTCTTAGTTCATAAACACACTCAGGAATAAATTAGTGAGCATTCTGTGATCAGCAAGCAGTGGGTCTCATGTCGAAGAAAAAAAAGACTACACCCTCATCCTTGTTAGAGAATACAGAAATTTTTCTTCCAGGACAGTCTCCAACACTCATACACTCCACTTTTAATTTACTTGGGAAGAGGGCACAGAGGGTGAAACATGACCCTATTCTACCCCTGTGTCTGTGCCCTTTGTGCAAAGGACTATTGGTGGGACTGCACTGGACTTTAGTGGAAATCTCTTCCTCTTGGATTCTCTGTGGCTACGTCACAGATAAGTTTATTCTGCTCCCTTCCTAGGACTTTCTGACCTCTGGCCAACAAAGCAGGCTAATGTTTGTTAGTTAGAGACTCTAGGGAGGTTTCCTCCCTTCAGTGCTGGATGGATCTTGATGGACGAGGCTTAGGTGAGTGCCTGGCCAATGAGGTAACCAAGACTGGGCTTGACCTGTGGTGGGGGGAAGGCGCTGTATGAGAGGGTTCTTTGCCCTGCGTCTAACCCATTGCCACTTTTGCCTAAGGACACCTGTTCCGGTGCTTTGTTGCAGATATTTCTATCCTATGGAGGTATCTGCAGTTAGTGCTGCTGCGACTGTCACGGGCCGACGCTTCCTACTCTGCAGCCCAGGGCAGCTTTGGTTACAATGTAGCTTGCCATCGCCAATGAATGGGTGAATGACTGAATATAATGTAAAGCTCTTTTGGGTCCATCTGTCCTAAGTAAAGTGCTACACAGGCAATTT
Source organism: Apricaphanius iberus (assembly GCA_028564705.1). Taxonomy (NCBI): domain Eukaryota; kingdom Metazoa; phylum Chordata; class Actinopteri; order Cyprinodontiformes; family Aphaniidae; genus Apricaphanius; species Apricaphanius iberus. The sequence goes on from JAPXFQ010001162.1 coordinate 72,651, forward strand.
ACCATTTTACGCCTCTATCACTCACAAACTCAAGCATCCCCACACTGAGTACAGTATTTTAAATTAATGAAGTATTGCAAGTTTCTATTTCATTTATGGGCTCAGTCTACATTAAAGCCAGATGCAGTTTTGATTTCTTAAAGCCAATCATCATAGCGTATCATCTCAAGATGTCCCTTTCGTAGAGTAAAACATGTAGGAAACCAACTTGAAATGAAGAGACAGGACTCATAAAAAACAGCATAAACATGCTCCTTTTGCCAAATATAATGCCTCCTTTTAAAGTTTCTAATTTGCATGAAGATGAATGATGCGTAGCCTACATTAAGACCTGAGTCGCTGTGCTCAGATCAAAATTAAGCTGCTACATTTCAGCTTCTAATGTTTTGACTGTGCCAGCAGAATATTTCAATACACTGTGTGTCACCAGCTCATTGTAATTCATGGGAAAACAGACTGTGCTTATTTTCCATATTTTTTTGAGATCAAGTTCTTTCCTGTGGCAATACAAATACTTAATTCAAGGCCAATATATCTGGGAAATCTTTAATAAACTAACAAAAACAGTTGGTGTTAAATAATTTTTTTGTTTTCTTTTTTCCATGTAAAGAGGCCCTTAACTAGTAAAATCCATTTGTTAATGTTCGTCCACCAGACTAAGCAGTTTAGATCGTTGCACAGAGTTGTCATTGGAAAACTAAGAAAAGATCAAATTTCACTTTGCTTTCACATCAAAGCCTTCCTTTAAAACAAGTTCACTGCGATATCACAAGAATCCACCTTCAAATGCTTCCAAATTGTTTTCACAAAAGCAAAGACACACACACAGGCACATAAAGGAAGCCATACTGTGGCTTACTCATGCAGACCTTTGAATGCACATGAACACAGAGAGAACTGTCTGTTCATCTGAAAACCCTGTACAAGTTATCATATCGTTCAGCCCAAAGGACATCCTCTTTGAATGAGGCCTCCTTCTCAGACACACCATTTTATTTGTTCTTATAATTCTGGCTTGGCGCAGCTGACAAGTGTGATGTCCTCTTGCATGCCTCGGCTAAGGGGAGGGGAGAAAGTGCTGACATGGACACTTGTCCCATGAATTTCAACCCTAGCGATGGGAATCTGCTGACGTTGCCGACTGTGTCAGGAGGAAATCTCAACAAAGAATTGAAATTAAATGCCGACAACTTCTTCTGTGCTCCCTGGTCTTACACTACAGCTTTAATATTTCATACCCGATTTCATATCTTCCAGATCTATTTGTTGTCTGACCTTATGAGAGTGCAGGTTCAAAGAATCAAAGAAACAGACAAGATAACAATGTTCTTTCATGGATCCTGGCCATGGGTGTTTTTTCACTGTTTGGGATTTCAAATGACCCCTAAATCATCAGCAAACAATACAGAGTAAATTGGATTATTAAGCATTCACGTCACGCTTTTAAGTTTAAGAAGAAATTAACATTCTCAATTGCTCTTTCAATACCATTTATATTTGTACATGGTTTGCAAAACAGTGTAGCAATGCTCGTTTGCTGTTTGTAACTTGAAAATAATTTAATTGCTCTTAACTGTTTAAGTTAAATATATACACAACAGAAAAATATCAATTTCATTCAATGAAATTAGGCAGATCAGCATTCAAAGGACAACCAACATTCTGAACATGACATACAGTAGATTTGTGAAGTTTACTTTAGTAAAAAGAGGAGTCCATACAAACTCTTCTCATATTATCGTGTTTTATTGCAAATTTTTTCATGGTCAGCTTCTACTTAGCTCCATCCGTCTTCTTATTCAGTCATCTTCCCTGTCCCCACTGCAGAAGAGCTTGCTCACAGCATGATGCTGGCACCACCATGTTTCACAAAGGGGTGTATTGTCTTTGGTGTTAGCTCTGCATTTTAGTAAGTTTCATTTAAGTCTCATCTGATCAGAGCAACTTCTGCATGTTTGTGGTGTTTCTTAGATTGCTTGCAAACCCATTAAAATAATGCATCTTACAGCTAACTTTTAATAATGGCTTCTTGCCTCACCTCCATAAAATATTGGTATGTGTTATGCACAACTAACAGTTGAGCTGTGGATCTTCGCAGCTCCTCCAGAGTCACTATTGGCCTCATATAGTTTCCCTAACTAATGCTATCCTTGCCCAGTTTGTTCATTTAGTTGGATAGCCATGTCTTGAAAAATCTGCAACTGTGCCATGTTCTGTTTTTTAGACACTGGAACACTGCTAAGTGATGTTCAAATTGATGTTCTTTTTTGTTTGTTTTATCAACCTGGACCTTTAATTAATGCATGCATTATGTTCTCCTACTCACCTAGACAGGTTTAAGAGGTTTACTGTACAGTATATGCATATAATGGGAGTTCATGGGGCACTGCAAGTACCACATCTAAATAAGGCATCATCTGCCACGCAAATTCATTTCGTCAATGTTTTGTTATGAATCACTAACATTATTCCCCTGTGAGCTTGGCGCATCACTGAATTGCTTCTTTGTTTTTACAGTTATTCATTTCAGCTTACAACAAACTGTGAGTTTAGCAATGTTACTGCAGTGCCCCATGGCAGTTGTATTCTGACCAGGACATTTACCCTTTGCTAAAAGACCATTGCATTTTGTTGTACGTTGGAATCTGTTTATAAAAATTAACTAAAAATCGCCTTTAAATACCCCTGAAGCAAAAAAGCTTGCTGCTATTTTGTTTTGGAATATAAAGCCACAGAAGAACATGTTTGTAACATGAGAAAATATGAAAAGTTCAAAAGTTATGAATACTATAAAAGTTTGCACAAGACAAAATTACAGAAACCAGGAACCCAGTCATTTGAAAGAAGACATGACAGAAATGCAGGTCAAAATAACGCCTTGAGTACTGGATTGTAATTTTTGAGACTTAACCCAAAAGGATAATTTTGCCGGCTTTGTACAGTTGACAACCAGTTTTTGCAGCAAGTTCACATCATCATCATCAAAACAAAATAAAATAAGGAGCGAACATGTAAGACGTTTAAGAAACAGTCACATTCTTGAAACCTGATGTTGAAAAAAAAACTACAAAAAACACATGATTACGTTTCACTTCAACCCAATGCTTTGTTGCAGTTTTCCAGCTCAGAAAGTGGCAGACTTTCATCTATTTCTTATTATTGCATGACATCCTTGGTGCAACGATGTGACCTTGGAGAGGCCGTGCCATTGTGTTGCACTCACAGGCGTGCTTTTTACGTGTCGTATCTCTCACATGCGAGGGGACGGTGCTGGAAAATCATGTATTTAATGGAAAATGTGCATTGCAGTATTCTAACAATCCTTTCATTTGTGTTTGCTGACAGATCACAAAGCCATGAAAATAAAACCCAGAAGTTTACAGAGGATCTCATCTCACAATAAAACCTCCTGGGGATTGTTAGGATTCTGGTGTAGAGACACAAATCAGTCTGCACTGAATTCTGCTCAGAGTACAGATCAATTTGTTGGCGGAAAAAATTGCAACTGCTTAGGATAGAGTAGCTGCATTTTTGACCAATCAGCATGCGTTTTGGAAATGAAACACTGCACAGTTAATTATGAAAAACTGATTATCTGAAAGGAAGACTTGGAACTTTCTAAAATAAATCTAAATCTTAAAATGCATTTAAAATAAAATGTATGGTTTTGATGGCTAAATGCTGTGTTCTGAAGAACTCAGCTATGTTTTTAATAATTTTATGTTATTTTAAACCAAATAGACTGAATTTACCAACTTGAAAAATTACTGACAAATATTTAGATATGTCTTAAATTAAACATTAATCACTACTATTTGATTGTCTCATTTTCATTTAGTTTAGTGTTCATTAGAAGGATTTTCCAAGGGAACTGATATTGTGGTCATGCTAGCATTAGCTCACAAAGAACCATTGTGATTTATGTTCTGTTTTCACCAATAATGATTCTTTAAAAAAAATATTAATCAGGTGGTTGAGCAGGATGCAGACACTTGGTGAGCCGTAGCCCCCATTTCTCATTTGAATTGCAGTTACGGTAATCGCATGCAAGAAATAGTTTCTATCGCAATTTGCTGCTGAAATTAGATTAGACTCAAGGAAGATTATTAAATCATTTTAAATATGCAAACAAAAAAATAAAAATTGTAAAGTAAAGAAAATATTCAAAAGAATTTAAAATAGGAAAGCAAACTTAATTTTTGTGACCAAAATGGAGAGAGAAGAAAAATTAAATAATTATTAATCCTTCCCAGTCGTCGTTACGTCAGACAGAATGCAAAGTGAGCATCAGAAACCCCTTTTGGCACCCATTAGGTTTTGCACATATCTGTCTCTAAGTGCACTTTCTTGGTTGAAATCCATGTTCTCAACCTAGTTCTGACATGTTTGGCTGCTAAATTCAATAACAGCACCACCAGACCAAGAAGATTTAAACTGAGTTCATTTTTAAAAAGTAGAATTTGAGGTCATTTCGTGAGAACCAGGACAGAGACACCAGGAACCGGGGAACTCGGAGTGTCTGAGAGGGGATCACGGAGCTTGGAGGAGAGCTAAGTTGGATTCTGTTGACAAGGAGTTGTGATGAGTGAATACTGACTGTTCTTGGCTTGGATTGCAGGTGAAACGTTGACTTGAATGATGGATTGACAGGAGGACGGGCAGGCAAGCGACGTACACCCAGGAAGTATGGAGATGTTACCAGTAGGGAGGCTGACCAGAGAAGGAAGCGGGCGGGAGGAGAACATCCAGCCTTGAGGAATCCAGGAATGCAGATAAGTGAAGTCTGCGAGGAGACAGGTCAGGTAAGGATCCAGAAAATTACGAGGGAAGAAATCTTACTTGGTTTTACACTAGGAGTTGGCTCAGTACCACACTGAGAGCAAGAACCGTCTGACATCAGCTTGCTGGAGGAGCTCCCCTTATAAAGCCGGTGGTGACGAGGTTGGATGAGGAATACCTGGTGCTGCTGCCTGCCACGCCCTAGAGAGAAAGTGGGAGAACAGGAAACACAAACACTCACAACCCACAGAATCCTAACAAGTTCTCTAATGCAGCCACCTGCAGTGCTTTAAAGTACAGCTAGTTTGGATCTGACTAAAAAGGAGCAATGTTTTTGGACTGAAAATAACTAAAAGTATAAATAATATCCATAGAAAGTAGTACTTACAAGTTTTAAGATGAAAACTTAGCATGCTTGTTGCATTGTGTGATGAATGATATTGTTAGACTGCCTGAGAGATGTTATGTATTTAGTTTTTGTCGTCATTTACCGTTCTCCAGAGTTGGGTTCGTATTTCAGAAAAAAAAAATCATTTAACAATTTTTCAGGTTTCACATCACGATTAGTGAATTAAATAGTGAATAAGCATGCTCTTAATAAAATAGTTTTGTCCTGAAGCATATATATATATATATATATATATATATATATATATATATATATATATATAATTAAATGATATTTTATCATGTTGCTGCAAAAACAAAAAACTAAGAGAAATAAGAATAAGAATCTAAAAGTATAACTGTGGATGTGAACGGTAAAAAAATATTTGCAGTCTCCACATGACTTGTAAAACTGCAAACAAAAGTATAACTGTCGAGCAAACAGATTATCCCACCTGAGCTGTGGATCTCTGCAGCTCATCCAGAGTTATGCTGGGTCTTTTGGCTGCTTCTCATGTTAACACTGAAAATATATTTTTTGGGAAGTATCAGAGTAATACCTGTGCAAGCTATATTTTTGAGATTTATGAAAATGTTAAAGACTGCATATCATCACTTCTTTTAAAATTCATGAAGTACTGTTCGGTTTGTGCATTCGTTTCCATTAAATCCTGTTATAACATATTTGAGAACAGTTTTACAAAGTATGAAAAAGTTTAAGAAGCATGAGAGTGATTCTCTAAATTCGGTGTCCTTTGTGTCCCACAGGTTTTCCACGTAGATTTTCATTTAAAGTAAATCACAATTATGAGACAACAATGTATGTTTTTAAAGGTTTTATGGGTTTCTAATGAGAAGAGGTCGGCCAATGAGCATGTCCCCATTTACCAAAGCTGTTATTTTAGTGATTTAAATATAAATGCAAATAGACAGTAACCCACATTTTTTTCTGGTTATAATTAATATATATAAGACTGCATACAATTTTTTTTATAATTATGTATAAAATAGCATATATAAATCATGTCCCTCAGTCTGGTTTGACAGCAAAATCTCCCCCTTTAAAAAAAATAATTTTTCAGTTAAACTTTCTCAGCACCCAGGAAGTGACATCATGCCAGCCTTTTCCTGCACATACAGTAAAGAGAGATAAGTACTTACTTTCTGACCTTTATTTTACTGGTTTGATCATCAAACTGACATCTTCAAGCGCAACCTTTCAGCCCTGTTTGATGCAAAAAATATGTATATATTTGTTTGTTTTTGAAGAAAAATATTATTGTCTTAAAAAATGTATTCATTTATAGTTTTTCTCATTCTAAATGCTGCTCCAAACACTAAATAATATGGACTTAATGGCTAATTTTAGCTAATATCTACAACCCCTTAAGTAAAAACAGCAGAAAATATTCTTCTAAAGGTTTTTCGATTTTTTTGGCTACGGTTAATGAACATAGTTTCTCAGAAGTAAAAGTACTACTTCATCAGATGTAATGTTCAGGGGAATTTAATGTTGGTGGAATTTTCAGTAATCAAAGACCCCAAAGTGCACCGAATTCAGAGAATGACCCACAAATACTTTAGCTGGGCTAAAAATAGAAAACAAAATCAACTGGGCATATTTTCATGCATCAGTATTTAGCAGTAGCTTGTCCTTGATACAAAATGCTACAGGTGGTAGAAACGCAATACTGGCCATCACCTAAAACACCCCACCCCCACAGGGAGACATGGTGATGGCAAGATCATGTTGTGTGGATCATTATCTTCACTAGTAATGACAAAGCTAGTCTGACTTGTTGGGAAGATTGGTGGTGAGTAAATACAGGGCCATCCTTGCAGAAAAACTGTGATCCTCGAGCAAGACTTGAGCATCTGTTTTCACCTGTGCTGACCATCAAATCTGTTCAAGACATTTCACATGAAGAATGGATAAAATTCCAGGAAATTAGATCGTAGATATGATATATCTATCAGGAAGCTTAAACATGAATGAAACTGTAGTGCATAAAATTGCTCCAGAGCAGCAACAAATGAACAACATAAAGATAAAAATGTAAAGTGTTTCCCAGATAGATGTTGCAGCCTTGTTTGCCACTCCACTGCAATCCCAACTCTCCCTGCATTAGCTGAGATGCTTTTAAGGGGAGCTGACAGCAAAATGGATTAAATGGGGTTTGCTGACAGAATACATATCAAATCTTAAGGCATGCAACCGTGGGGCTGCGGCATTTGCAAGGCTTATGACTTCTGCTGAGGCTGTGGATCCATCGCGACTCTGCCGGCTCTCCTCTTCCCACCAGCGCTTGGATGAGGAAGAAGGAGAGAGAAGAGGGAAAAAGGAAAGAGCTCTTGATCACCTGCTTTGTCTGAAGTGAGTCACCTTGCAAATATATGAATAGCAAATGAAGGGAAAATAATCTGGTGGTGCACAGGTACATCCTCCTATTTGCATATCTGCCAGCCCCTGTGTTTAGGACTTGGCATCTGAAATATGCAAAGGTATGCATATATTTTCCCCTTTTTTTATCATTACACCTTTCTTTTTCTGCAGTTCTCCCGCTTTTGTGTTCTTCTCAGTTCTGTACATCATTTCCCCTCATCTTTTTGCTTTTGCCCCTCTCTACCCCATCCTTTCATTTCCACCTGAAGCTTTTCTTCTCTTTAGGTCTCCCAGAGACATCAGGGTACAGTTCCTTCACCCCCCCCTCACAAGGTTCCTGACAGGGTAGCAGGTGGAACAGTGAGCAAATGACAAATCCTCCCTTCCATTTTCTCTCCGCACCTCACAGCCAGTGTCCTCCTGGAAGCTCTCCTCAGACATCCTTCCTGCTTCCTTCTAGCAGCTTTCCATCTCATCTGACCGCATTGATATTCAAATCTGATCCTGGCTGAGTTCCACCTTCGCTGAAGGTCTCTCCAGACAACGAAGAGAGGAGAAATTTGCTCAATGTTCCAAAGTCTGACAAAGTAACAACCTCAGAGCTCTGACCAAAAAGATGCACACAGTAAAAACACTCAAGGCTGTATACAGAGTCCTGCAGACATATTCATACCTCTTGAAATTGTTACATTTCACCACATTATAACGGAATTGTGCGATATCAATTTCCATTCACTCTCTTTGGATCAACGCTTTGTAGCTGAAGGTCTCTTGGACTGGTTTGAAATCATCACGCCTTGTGACAGAGTGTCACTTGGATTGAAGTCTGGACTTTGTCTAGACCATTTATAAAACATGAATGATCTAATCAAAGCCATCCTATTGTATCTCTTGCTGTGTAATCAGGGTCATTGTCTAACAGGAAGGGAAACCTTCATCCCGACATTAAGTACTTTGAAGACTAACGGTTTTCGCTCCCAAATAGCCATTTGTGTTTTGCTCCATCTTCCCACCATCTCTGACCAGAGTCCTAAAATAATAGAAACACCACCAATCTTTCTCTGTGAGAGGGACATTTTGAGGGTGATGTGCAGATTAGCTTTCTGCCACATATGTTGCATGGAGTCGGAAGAGTTCCAAGTGCAGTAATGCCCTTCCGCATGATTATTGGTCGTCTTGTCAACAGATTCTTCCAGCCTGTGCTTTAAATCTCTCCATCTCCTCTAGAGTAACCAAAGGCTGTTTCGCTGAGTGATGCATAACAGACTTAGACTGGGAATTTTCATACAGAGTTCTCTATTTGTTAATCAAGGAGGTTCTGAATGCAATTATTTGGACAGGACATTTTGAAAACGGTATATCATTTTCTTTTCTCTTCCCAATCCCCTACTTTCCTTTGCTCAATTGCATACAATTTAAATCAGATATGTTAAGGTTTATGGCTTTAAGGTAACAAAATGTGGAAAAGCAGTCGAAGCATGGACATTTTTGTGCAATAAATAAAAATATTAGAGCAAATGTAATGCTCTCATATATGTGCGCTGATAAAGTCCACTTCATCTTTCTTCTGAAGAGAAGATCCTAGAGGAGAGGTGGTGGGAGAGGCGAGAAATAACTGTTTACCTGTCTGCTGTTGCTCTTATTGACACAGTCCCACATGACATGTGAATGGAGCCAGAGTCTAGCATCTGGCCATGAGCTATCATTATCTTTGCCTCCTCCTCTCTGATGAATCTAGCCCAACTCCTTGCTGAGGAGCAGGGCTTTATTTAATGGGCTCTTTCAGCCGTGGTTTGCCAGGCGGAAGCCTCTTACAAACCCATTTAAAGAAGGTTCTATGGATTTCATGGCTCCCCGGGCACTCTCTCCTCCTTTCAATAAGGTGAAGTCCAAGGCTTTATCCATCCGTCAATGGGCCAGGGGAACGGTGGATGCAGCAGATTTTTAATCCCTGAGATGCCACTGTCCACTCTGTGCTCGGCTGTTCTCTGATAGGACAGCCTCGTTGTCCGGCTCTTACCTGGGGACTTTTGAGTTCCTGTGGCAGAGCAGATTTATTGCTGCATAGATGAGGATAAACTCGGGGCATCTTGGACTGTGCCTGCAGACAGAAACTCAGATAATGGGATGGAGGGAGCTACAGTAAAGCAGGAGCCAAGTGAATTCCGGTGCTTGTGAAGTAAATACACATCCACTATGTGGGATGCACAAATATGTCTACCTCAGATGTATTTGTTGTCGATTTGTCGTTAGTTGCACATGAGCACCAAGAAGAATAACATTAGCAGGAAAGCATAAAACAACCATAACCTTCCAAAAATATCATTTTTACCCCCATTGTTAACCAGCTGGTGCATTGTATTGTATTTGAAAAAGTGATATTTACGAGGCCCATAAGCAAAATTAGCAGTATATGTCAATGGGACAAAAACACGAGACTTAAGGCAACTAAAGGCACCTTTATCAGAAACATTTGAAACATATGTAAAAAGTTAAAGGTTCAAATCAAAGTTTGTTAATAGATTGAGTACTGAGAGTGTTTTTCACCCTTTTTGGCATTCTCTTTACATGGCGTTATGGTGAAATAAGGTCAGCTCCTCATCCAGCCTTTTCTACCCTAGTTCTAGATGTCAGAAAATTTCAAGAACTGCTCAGAGCACAGATATCAGCTTACAAAGCTCAACGCAACCTTCCTTGATTGATTGATGGATTGATTGATTGATTGATTGATTGATTTTATTCAAAATGTACAGGCTTTTCAAAGAGGTTTGTCACAATCCCTTATCTTTCATTGAAATTTTCAAACATTGCAGAAATATGCGCTCTTTGGTTGATAGCTATCGTAGCCATTTTCTGATTCAGCTCTGACCTCTCCAATCAATCGTACCATCGTGTACTTGTGCATAGAAATGTTCCTAAATACAAAAGCAGTGTTGAGGAATTTACAAAAAATTATATATTTTTTACATTATTACTTACAGTCTCTAAAAATGTAATATGTTTGAAATATATATTACCGTCTCAGAGTTACACTACTCTAAGTTACTTTTGGGCAAAATATCCTAAATATGTAAAACAGTTTTTAAATACTTAATTTACATTTAAAACAATTGTGACACCACAGGCACTGTATTTTCAACTTTATTTTATTAAACTTCAAATCTCAAGTACCCTCTGTCTCATGAAAAAGTTTGTTAAATCGCATCAAATGAAGATGCTGAAAGCACTGATCCCAATGATGGTTGACAAAGATGAGACTCCTGAGACTGAACAAGGGGGTCAGGGAAATGGTGTGAATAACGCTACTGTGTAAACTGTAAATTAACAATCGATCTTTTCATCAACCATCCTAATTCTCTGATGTATTAGTTTTGAGTAGTAGGAAGTGCACTTTGGATCTTTTTCTCTCCTATCCAGTTTGAAATTGGTCAGCTGCATTAGTTGGTCAGAAACACAATTTTAAATGTGCTTGTAACTCGTGTTGTGACAATATATTACTGTACATTTCATAAATAATGTCTTACATTATTCCATTACTGAAATAGGTAATATATTCCTGTAACTCATTACCTTTGTAATACATTACTCCCAACACTGTACAAGAGCAACTCTGACCATGCGTACACACACAATCTAGTGGTAGAATCTGGGGGAAATACAACAATGAAGCACTTTTACTTTGACGGAATATTTATCAGTTTATTTCTTTCGCCAAGGAGCTCATGTTGGGATCTGTCTAAACAACTCAAAAAGTTATGGATGCATTTCGATTAAACTTTCAGGAAATGTTATAAATTTGCCAAGGAATAAATAATACAATTTTAGGGCCGATCATGCGGGGAGTGGGGTTGCGCTCTCCATATGCTTTTTTTTACTCATCACATCAAGTGCTTCAGCTTAAAAGAATGTTGTCATACTTATAAATAAAAGGTTTCCAAACTGTAGTACCAAAACTGGATGTTGCTGCTTATCGGTGAAGCAGGTTGTTGCTGTCTCCATTCGTACTGATGCCAGCCAAAGCGGTGTCTCCAATAATGTTAGCCACACAGGTGTAAAATGGGTTTAGCTCAGAGGTTATCTGTGCACCCCTTGTAGAAGATCTGGCCGAGCTGTGATCCGAGGGCCATTTTATTGCATTCAGCTTGATATCAAACTATTTTTTTCCCTTTATTTCTGACAGGAAACTCTACACTGTCTCAAGCATATTTAATGCTTCGGTCACTTTTTCCCAGGCAATAGGCTATTATTTTATTATTAGCTACCCCTAATCTAATACGAGCAAACAATAATATTCGGGAATAAATTTAACTGATTTAATTTGTTAAAAGAAGTTAAGTATTTCCACAGAAATGAATAAACAACTATTGAAATGATTCTTTGTTAAATTTATTTTATGTCGGCTGCAGGAAAATAACTTCTGTGTCCTGGACGGGTGGAGACATAAAACAGGGGAACCAAACTAATGGCAAAAATGACCGATTATAAATGTATTTGTGCCAACTATGACAATTTTGAAAAAATTCTGTTCCTCATTACTTTTTTTTTTCTGCCATATATATGTTTAACCTCCATCTCTGGGTATTTTTGGGGGATTTTTTTTTCTATCGGCCATTACTTTCGGGAGAACGCAATAATTGAATGCATACGTTGGGGAATGTAGTGGCACCAAATATGGTTAATTTAGGGCATTTCTGTATGCAAATGACACGAGCCCCTGGGTATACACCTGTGGGACTTATCAATAGTTGATTGCGAAGGAACATGCTTACGACTGGCCACTGCACATTTGATAAATCCCGATTTTGACTGTTCATACAAACATTCCAAATTTTTTTTTTTTAAACACTACACTGCCTTGTGCTGAAACAAGGTTCCTAAGGACTTAAAAAGAGAAATAGGCAAGCAACATGAAGGATCCTCTACCATGTCTATCTTTACCATTTTGAAGTCTGGACAGTCAAAGTAGGCTTCTGTGTCATGTCATATTTACATCCCTGGAAAATGGAGAGTCACTGATTGCCTGTTAATAGTCCCAAAATTTTCTGATAAACTGTTGTGGATCTTGATCAAAATTTACAGTCTTGCTGTTTTTTGGAGCTATACATTTTTCAACTAGGTTTATGGTTTTGGTTTTTGGTTAGCACTGCTACTTTGGAGCAAGAAAAGCCCTAGTTTCAAATGCCGGCTTGGGCTCTTTCTGAACATACAATAGTTTGCATGTTCTCTCTGTACATGCATGATTTTTTTCTCCATGCACTCTGGCTTCTTCCTATCCAAAAACATATATGTAAGGTTGATTGGTCTCTATAATTTCCCCTTAATAATGAGAACATGCATAGTTGACTTGTCCAGGGTGTACCTAACTTTTCATACCATAATTAATGTATAGGCCCCAGTCTCCCAGCTACCCTGGAAAAATAAGAGTGTATAAACAGTGGATGGATGGAGTTTAGTCAATTTTGTTTTATTTTTTAACAGCTAAACTGCCTAGTCCATCAATTTTTACTTAATAATAATTAATTATTTAATAATTTTAAATAAAACTACTTTGCCATGAAGAATTTGTGTTTCCTTGTTTAAATAGAAAACAAGAACTAAAAAATGAATATCTTAGCTAATTTTTACAGTCCTAAATTTATTTGATCCAATTTCATTAAACTTTGGCATTTTAATGTAAGCATTTAGACGCAAATCATTTGTATCATGGAAGATGTTGTGATGGTTTTGTGGTTTTGTTTCAGAAGTGAAAGTATTGTGGATTGTCAGTCTCTTCATGGTGCCCCAGATAATGGGGAGTCGCTAGTTAATGGCATTATCAGAGGCAATCACTTTGCAGAGGTCAGACAATGAAGACTTTGAAAGCCATAAACTTTGCAACAATGAAAAAATTATCTGGCAAAAACACACCTTGAGACACACAAAAACAAATTTTCCTGAATACATTAGCATCTTTTAGTTCTTGTTTTAACTCAGTTTGAAAATATTGTCAGTAGTCTGCAAGAAAAAATGTTTTGCATAGACTTTCATGGTCCCGAGACTAGGTATCAAGCTGTCCATGATTTTTCCAGCGCAAGCTGTAGCACACCTGCAATTTAATCAAGAAAGATAATAAATTAAATAAAGTCGAAATCTATCTTTGAAAAGTTTCCCTGACAAAAAGGTTGTTGAGATTATAGCATGATCTCAATAGTTAACTTTAGTTAATACATGACTGATCTAGAACCAGCTTGAAAACCACTGACCTCCTTGCTGTGAGCTCATTCCACTGACACTGAGGAATTTGAAACATCTGTAGTGGGGGCATTAAACCCACTCCTCTTCACAAAAACTCTGTAAATCCTTTAGGTACCTGGATTCCACTCACAGCTCAAGCTTTAGCTCCCTCTGCATGTGATTGAGGTTCTGAGACTGCCTTAGCAACTTCATCTTATTCATGCTATTGTTGGGTTTGCATCACTTTCATCATAACAGAGCTAAATAGGACCTGTCTTCAGAGTTCTTGCTAAAGGGAGAAATGTCCTTCTCCTAGGTTTTATGCTGCATGGACCCATTCATCATCACTATATCAGAACTATATATCAAAATAAAGGTATCCTGCACAATTAACAGAAAAAACAGACCCAAGCATAATGTTTCTATCTCTGTGTCAGTTAATTTAAAAAATGAGAAAAGCAAGAATTGTTTTGCTATTTCTTGATTTTTTTATATTAGCTTTTCTTTTTTGGGTTTTTTTTTTCTCTATTCCAATAACAGGACATGGGGTGCTTTTTCTGTGGGAATAATTGGTTGTAATCAGTGAAGTTTAATAACTGGGTCCACTCAGACCTGTTTTTTAGTAAAAGTTGCTGAATGTTAGAGGTTCTATTTAGAAAGAAGGTACAATGAAAGATAATAAATCTTGGCTAGATTATTTCTGTAGCAGGGGTCGGCAAGATTGCAATCTATTCCTGCTTCATGTGTCACCAAAGGTGTTCTTGGTGACTATTGTCCCATCTGCCTTATGGTTGTAAGCCAGCTCTAATGTGTAGTTGTCAGTTTCACTCTGAGTTAAGATCCGATATGAATATGTTGGACCAGTCCCAGCCTGGTCAGCAGCGAGCATGAACTGATGAAGCCTCTTGGATAAGAGGTGAAACGTCTTCCAAGACAAATTACCAAGTCCAGTTGCGTTTGATTGAAATTTCCTTGAGATAACCATGACCTGGATGAATGAGAATATTCACAAGCTTATTGATCCGATATGAAGCTCCAGAACAAGAGTGACTGGTGGTCATTTTCTATGTACTCCTTTCAAACTAATCACACCAAGACAGTGTCACTTTCTCAACAGGCTTCTTGCCATTACCTTCATTCTCTTTCCAGTCTTATGAAGATCTACAAACTCTGCAATGGCATATTTAGTCAGCTTTTTGGTCTTGCCATTTGTGGCGGAGAAGTAATTTGTGTGTAAATCTGTCTGGCATCAAATACTTATTTCAATTCAAAAACACAAATAATTGTTTTTGACTTTCATGTAATGTGCATTTTCTTGTTGTTTTTTTTCATTATACCCTATTCTGTCTCTCAATTTTAAAATAAAATTACCATAAGACTTCAGAATCAGAATCAGAATCAGTTTTATTGGCCAAGTATGTCACATACAAGGAATTTGACTCCGGCAAACTTTTTCCTCCAGTACAGAACTTGAATAAGTGAAATAAAAAAATAAAAAAAAGAAAAATATGAACAAAAATAAGTAAAAATACAAATAAATATCAGATCGTAAATAATAAAGGATAATATATACACCAAGCCGGGGTTATTTTACAGTGAGTATGTACAGAAGTGCAGAGTTATAGTTTATTGTTATGTGAGTGCACTCACACACTGTGACTAGACAGAGTTCGTCAGAGCGACAGCCTGGGGGAAAAAACTGTTTTTGTGTCGGGTGGTTTTGGCGTACAACGCTCTGTAACGCCGACCTGAGGGGAGGAGCCTAAACAGATTGTGGCCAGGGTGTGAGGGGTCAGTGGTGATTTTCCTGGCCCGCTTCCTGACCCTGGCCCGGAATAGGTCCTGAATGGAGGGAAGATCGGTTCCTATGATCCTCTCTGCAGTCCTGACTGTTCTCTGCAGTCTGTCCTTGTCTTGCCTGGTGGCGGATCCGAACCAGACAGAGATGGATGAGGTCAGGACAGACTGGACTATTGCTGTGTAGAAGATGATCAGCAGCTCCTGGGGCAGGTTGAACTTCCTGAGCTGACGCAGAAAGTACAGCCTTTGCTGGGCCTTTTTCCTTATTATGTTGATGTGTGAGGTCCACTTCAGGTCCCGTGTGATGGTGGATCCTAGGAACCTGAAAGACTCCACTGTGGGGACTGGCTTGTTGAGGATCATGAGAGGAGATGTTGATGGTGGTCTCTTCCTGAAGTCCACTGTCATCTCCACAGTTTTGAGCGGGTTTAGCTCCAGGTGGTTCTGACTGCACCAGAGAACCAGCTGTTCCACTTCCTTTCTGTACACAGACTCGTCGCCGTCGCGGATGAGTCCAATGACGGTGGTGTCATCTGCAAACTTCAGGAGTTTCACAGAAGGGTCCCTCGACGTGCAGTCAGTGGTGTAAAGGGAGAAGAGCAGTGGGGAGAGAACACATCCCTGGGGGGCGCCGATGCTGAGGGAACGGGAGCTGGATGTGAACTTACCCAGTTTCACCTGCTGCCTCCTGTCAGTCAGGAAACTGGTAATCCACTGACAGGTGGATGGAGGCACGGTGAGCTGGGACAGTTTTTGGTGGAGGAGCTCTGGGACAATGGTGTTAAACGCAGAGCTGAAGTCCACAAACAGGACCCGAGCGTAGGTACCTGCAGAGTCTAGATGGTGCAGGATGTAGTGTAGAGCCATGTTGACGGCATCATCCACTGACCTGTTTGATCTGTAGGCGAACTGCAGGGGGTCTAGCAGGGGATCTGTGATGTCCTTCAGGTGGGTCAGTACCAGACGCTCAAAGGATTTCATGACCACAGATGTTAGGGCAACTGGTCTGTAGTCATTTAATCCAGTGACTGGGGACTTCTTGGGAACCGGTATGATGGTGGAGCGTTTGAGGCAGGAGGGGACCTCACACAGCTCCAGGGAGTTATTGAAGATCTGGGTGAAGATGGGAGCCAGCTGGTCAGCACAGAATTTCAGAGAGGCTGGGGACACTCCGTCTGGTCCCTGAGCCTTTTTAATTTTCTGTCTCTGAAATAGCTGGCGCACGTCCTGTTCGCAGATCGTCAAGGCAGGTACGTGGGTGGTTTGGGGTGAAGCTGGGTCTTTTGTGATGGAGATGGTGGGGGAGGTGGGAGGTGTGAAAGTCCTTTCAAACCTGGAAAAGAAGTCGTTGAGGTCCTCAGCCAGGCGGGGGCTCTCCACAGGGTGGGGGGATGGTCTCCTACAGTTAGTAATGGTCTGCAGGTAGCTCCAAACTGCAGAGGGGTCGTTAGCAGAAAAACGGTCCTTAAGCTTAGCACTGTAGTTCCTCTTTGCTGCTTTGATCCCTCTTGTCAGCTGGTTCCTGGCCTGTTTGTACAGGTCCCGATCCCCACTCCTGTAGGCCTCCTCCTTGTCCTGGCGTAGCCGTCTCAGTTCTGCAGTGAACCACGGTTTATTGTTTTTGTATTGTTTTTGTTTTTGTATTCTTTTACACTGTTCAGTTTTTAGTAATCTGCCAAATTTATGAAATCAGGAGGTGATCAAGTAAAGTATTTCCTACTCTACAAACCTTTACAGTTGTTCAACACATTTTTTACATTTCATAATTAAAGACTGTAAATCAAACAATATATTACAAGTAGGGATGCACCGATACTGATACTTCCATCGGATATCGGTGCCTATACCCAACATTCTTGTGTACTGTATCGGTATAAGTTAAAGTTAACCAATACCATGAAACGATACTTAAAATGTGTAAACTTTGTAATAATTTCACAGATCATTTCTATTTTTCACTAGTTTTGTGGTAGTTTTTTATTCATATTTATTTTTTCATCATTTGTTGTGACAAGCAGAGAAGAAAATAACATTTGTCTTCCAATTCATTGCAATTTTTTTGTGTGGTAGAAGTATCGGCGTTGGTACTCGGTACTGGCAAGTACTCAAATCCAAGTATCGGTATCGTATCAGTTTGAAAAAGAAAGTGGTATCGTTCCATCCGTAGTTACAAGACAAACAAAATATACGACTATATCCTGTATCCTGCTGTAAATGTGTTCAATGTACAGCATATGTCTATACATTTACATTAAAACATATACAATCCGTATTTCTCTGGATGCTATATAGCCAAAAAAGGGAAAAGTAGGTAAACATAGGAATATATCTGTGTATCTTATTTCATCTATTTTAAAGCATTTATTGATGCTGAGGACTTACAGTATAGCCTACAGTGCTGCAGTGATCTTGTTTCTGTTGGTGTGCTCTGGGTGGCAATGTTTTTTTCTTACCTGCAACAGTTACAGCTTTTCACTTGGATGCTTCGCTGCATACTTGTTAGGAGCCTGTCAATATGTGCTGGGTTTTGGGTTGCTTCTGTTCTACTTTTCTCAGGGTGTGATTGGCAGGCGTTGCACAAGGTGTTTCTGATCAGCCTGATCACTGCTTCAGTTCAAAAGGAGGAGCGGCTCCTGGATGCTGAAGCCATGATGGTTCTCACTCCTATGTGTGGTACAAGGCCAAGACTTAGCCTGCTCTCTGTAGCATGCTCCCTGTAGTATGCTGCCTTCTAGTTTCATTTTGGGTTTTAACGTACCTTCTTTGTCCTCCTGCAGATCCACTCCCGATTGCTTCCCGTTTCCACCATCTGATCTCATTTTCGTTCTTAGTCTATTGCTTGCTTGCATGACTCCTAAAGATTCAAACCATACTCACCAGTGGACTGGCTCCTCCGGACTCCTTACCGGTTGGCCTCCTGCTGCTCCTATCTGGAAAAACAGAAAGACAGAACTCACCCTCACTGTTCACCGCAGCTGCCTTCAGCCTACAAAGTACAGATACAGGATCAGAATCATTAATCTACAAACCTGCAAGAACCAGATCACCACAACAGGCACCCATCCCCAGCCAAACTCTGTAATCAGTCTCCTACTTACCTCCTCCAGAGTTCCAGATGTCCAAGTAAGATCTCCCTCAAAGACAAAAAAAACCTTCAGAATCCTCTTAGTTTTATTCTAACTACTCACCTGCTTTTCTGCAGTATTCCCTGCCTGATTGTCCCAGCATCTCATCATTATCGTCCTGTACGCGATTAAACATTTTAAAATTGACTATTATTTGCTTGAAGTTTTTGCCAGATTTAGCATCACTTGCCAAAGATGGCTACAATGATATTTTGTAAAACATTTCACATGCTGACACATGGCTGCTGTGAATGTAAATGAACAAAAGTTAGTGCTTATGAACAGATAACTAGTACTGTAAAAAGAAAATCTTCCTCGATGTAAGTCAGAGAAGCAGCACATTCACTTTTGTGACCAAGACTTTGACCTTAAACTAAGGTAAAAATCCCATTTTATTCCCAGAACCAGGGTCAGGCTGACATTCAGGCAGACCCAACACCTGTTGGAGCCGAGACTCCCAATCCATCCAATCAAGAGTGAGAGATGTGAACCAATGGAACTAGTAGCATAAACCAAAGTCAGTGCTGGAACAGTTAGTGTTTAACGTAGAAAAAGGCAATGTCTTGTCCTGTTTCTTTATTGTGGTTATGATTAGAAATTGACTGGCGTCATAGCTCCTGCTGGATCTTAGATTCTGGTTGGGTACCAAAACACACAACATTTTATAAAAGCAAAGTTTGTTTGTTTCTGTTTTTTTTTTTTTTTTTTTTTTTTTTTTATCACACATTAGTGTGATCACATTAGTGGGATCTTCTGTTTAATTCTAATTAATCTGGAGTGTATGGTGACAAGCAGTCTAGCTGGTAGTAATAAAACCTTTCACAAATGCACATACATATCTGTTAAAAATCAATGAAACTAATTTAGTGACTTAAGCAGGAGAAGCTATGAGCTGTTTTTTTTTTTTTTGCTTGTTTTTTAACTAGGGAGCGAAGCTATAACGAGTTTTTGCAGGTTTAGGAGGATTTCCAAGTAAATAAATACAATGCAAACTAAACCCACTCTTCTTCAGCAAGTTCATATTTGATCACTGTGTGAGAAGCTTAAGAAATGTCATATTTAGCAAGGAATATTTTCTACTAGATCTTTATGCCAGTTAAATGTGACCTACGACAGTAGTGATCAAGGAACTCTCCTCTTCTCAGGCTAGGCAGTCTAAGCCAGCATCTACTGTAACTGTCAGGTAAATGTACTAAAGAGTTTTCCGTGAAAGACAGGTAATTTTATGTGGTTATGAATCATTCTGAAAGGAATCCAAAGCAACAATAACTGCTAAATGTTAATTTTAATAAGGCTATGCGTAGAAAAGATATTTGAAAGTTTCATACTTATAGTGGAGGATGTCATATTTGAGAATCGGTACGCCCCATGACACATTCCGTGGGATCAAAGATTAACAGTCTATGAATAGGTTCTTTGCTTATTCAAATGCAAATTTATAATTTGTTAACATGGATCATATCTAAGTCATTTCATCCTTTTTACCATCAAACAATATTACAATCATAAACCATAAACCAATCTCAAAATCAGCAATAAAACATTCCTCTTTGTCCATTCTGTTGTTTGCTGTTATAGCGTCCTATGCGGAACAGACTAGAAGATGTGTTTAAATGCATCGGAGTTTAAATTGAAAGCTGGAAATTTAATTCAGATTTTTAAGTAGACATACCTATTGTTCATTGTACAATTTTGAGATGTCATATGAATACAGGGCTGACAGACTTCTGCAACACACCATAACCCTTTCTAAAGCTCATTGCTGCTTCTAAGCAATGCATGTTCATTGTTTTAACGTTTTCATTTTCTTGCATGTCAGTGTAAAGACACATTCTGTAGATATACTCTACAGACAGAACTTTAAGAAACTATCAAAATCACTGTGTTTGTACTTACAATTTGTTTTAATAATTAAACACAATATTTTTTTAACAGAATACATTTCCCCCCTTAACAAATTCCTCCATTAGTTGTTTCTAAGTGCTTACCCATGCAGGATCATTGAGTGGCTGGTCCCCATCTCCAGCTTTCTGAGCGAGAGGCGGGGTACACTGGACAGCTTGTCAGTCTTTCATAGCTAAATAAATACAATGACCTAAATGTAACTGAAGCTTTTTTTACTTTTTAAACTAAATACTTAAATACCTTGATCAGAGTGTTGGGGAACTTTTAATTAGTAAACGGTAACAGTGATCCATCACTCTTCTAAATGGGAAAGACAACAGATGATATGATCTTTCTATGGAATAAATGTTTTGAGCTTCCTAAAGTATGACATTGTTGCAAGAAAAACTACTCATTAACAGCAAGTACAGTCAGAGCAATAATTAAAAAGTTTAAAAAAGCTCAAACTAAAAGCGATCCAAGTTCGTTTTATTCTAAGACACAGCGAGCAACATGATGAGGGTGGGAAAAAACTATCTGTAAGGTTTACTGTTCCAGAACAGCTGCAAAAAGCAGTGCTTTAAGGTCAACAACTCTTTTAAACACATCTTTACAAGGGATGCTTATAACTGTAAAGTGTTTTAGTTATGCAAAGTTTCTGAAAGCTTAAGCAGGTCAAGTGAAAGAAAGCTTTTCCAAGCAGAATATTGCATTGTTATCTGGGTGACACAAGCTTCAAAAATGAGGTAAATGTAATATAATCGGTCTGGAACCTTTTTGGAGGAGTTTCACATTGACTGTTTTGGATTGTGACGTGTGCTGATAATCAGAACCTAATTGCAGACCAGTAAAACTCTCTCTTCGTTCTGAGCAAACATGGAAAGAGAGATTTGGCTCATTCAATAAAACCTGGGTCCAGCCCCCTAAGACCCCAGGGCAGACCTAGAAAACATTGGAAAGACTATATTTCCCTTCTGGTCTCCAAATGCCTGGGGATCCCCCAGGATGAGCTCAAGACTGTCACTAGGGAAAGGCTTTTCTGAGTCGGCCTCCTGATTCTGTTACTGATGCATGGAGAGAGAAAAAAAAAAACAGAATGGACTAATGATTGTACAGACTTAACATGGCTCCATATGTAACAGTAAATTCTGACCTTGTTTTATTCAAACACATTATTCCAGAGTTTGAGCACAAAATATTCTGCTTTAATTTTATCCACAGGCATTGCTTACACAAGTTTATCTGCAAACCACTGATAGTAAGAACAATATGGAGGAAATTGAAAGGTTTTTCTTTCACTGATTCCTTTCTATTTTTCTTAGCGAGGGCTGATTTAGCTCTATATGCAATTCTGTGAGTGGCCAATTTCTCTCCCAATCAGCCACATAAAAGAGAGTGCTATTTTCCTACTTCATTATTGCCCATTTCATGTAAATCGTTTTATTTCAGAGGACTAGGTAACTGGTTCCTAGGTTGTGGTTAGATTTGATAATATAAGTATCATTCACCTTCTGTTTTCTAATGAAAACCAAATGCTATTAACAAGTTAGCTATTAGGTCTGGGTTTATGTGTCTTGACGCGGTCAAAGTTGTGACTGACACTGAACTCATAGAATTAAGAAATATATGCAGTAAGAACAAAGAAATAACTTTTGTTTACTTAACCTCCTAGTTCATATCTAACTTTTTACTTTGGCATGTTGTACAGGATAACGTCCGTTGTTTGCAAGTAGCAGGGCGAAAAGCATTTACCAATAATTTGATCATCAATTATTTCACCATGCTAACTCTGCATGAAAGCTCAACATCTTAGAATGATTTCTGATCCATAGAAAACTCAGATCCAGTCTTCACAGGTGGATTATACCGAAAGATTAATTTAAGAATAATCACTCTATATTTATAAAAATTGTCTTTTTGATCAAAAGCGTTTAGAACTAAAAAATGTCTCAACTTCCTAATATACTCAAAAGTTTCCTGTCATCGGTCTCATTCTAACTTACAGCATTGCCTCCCCTGATTTCCTGCTGCTTTGACCATCTGAACCTGTGGTGGCAGGTCCATTTTTAGCCGTGCAGGCTAAGGTGTGAGGGGGAGGCCGGACCAGTGGGGATGTCCTGGCGCAGTCTGTCCTCCATTGTATGCCGGACTCCTGGCCATCCCATATTAATCAGATTTGCTGCAGCAGCCATATGTCCAAGCAGCATGATAAACCCTCACTGCTCCCCAGCACCTCTTAGCATTCACTGTCAACACAGTGTGTGTTTGTCTACAGTACATGCCTTGCTCCTCCAGAGGTATTCCTTTAAAGAATGACTGAGACACTGAAAGTGTTTGGCATGACTACTTGAGGTGGGTTTTTTATATATATTTTTCTAAATAAAGCGTGTTAAAAAAACAGCGTGAATAGTGTCACGGAATCACAGGTAAACCTGAAGGAGGAGGAGGAAGTCACTGTTTGGCATAGTGAACATTGCCACATTATTAGGGAAATACATGGGGCTATTTACGTCACGGCAACCGAAGCTCATTCCTGTTTCCATCTGTCACCTCATCCTCTACAGGATGTTTCATACTTCATATTCTTACACGACTCCATTCCCAAGGTGTCGCCATTTAGGTACAGTTTATTTCGCACTGCTTAGCAACAGTTCGGAGGAGATACTTGTGTTTCAACTCCGGTGACAAGGATAGCATATTGACAGCACGGAGAGAAAAAAATAATTTGTCCATCCGGAGCTTTCTATTTTGTTCCTCGTAAATATGCCTTGTGCAATCCGTATTTGTAAATATTTGTTAGATGAATATCACAAGGGGGGACATCAGCAATTGTCAAACATGATTAACTGCAAAAGTATGTGGTATCATGAATATAATTCCCTTCAGTGAGGATGCCTGCAATCACCAAAGAGGCCGGACAGAAATTGAGTCTGAGGTGTTATGTGACACACGCTGATAAAGGTGGAAGCTTTGCTTACCATTTCATTTATGTTGTGAATATCACACGATCCCTACCTCCGAATTTAGACCAAAGCGTCATGCGAGTGTAACACTAGCGTAACTAGATATGTCCATAGCGGGCAGCATAAACGCTTTCGTTTTTATTAATGGGACAAGCCGCTTGGGCCGCGCTATACGTGCGTATTAAGAGCGTCGCCGCGAGATGCAACGCTGAGAATAGTTTGAGTTCTGTTTTTTTAAGCGTATTCGCGACAATCTTCAGAGCTACAGATGCACCAACACAGTAAATAGACACCATTTAGGAAATTTAACCTTCCACTAAATGTTGAAAATAAAAGACCTCGCAATGCATGCCGATGACATAAACACGGTGTATGTCACTGGGACATCACTGAATGCATAGAATAGAATAGAATAATCCTTTAATAGTCCCACCAGGGGAAATTCGGTCGTAAACAACAGCCAAAGAAACAACAAATATACAACATATGTAAAAGAAGAGAAAAATATATACAAAAAAATACAAAATACACAGAATGTGTACATCAACACAGAATATGTACATCAGGTGGAAACAATGTGCAAATTATAGTGGTTTGGTTGTTTAGTGCAAAATGTAAGATACAAAGCAGGTGTAAAATATTTATATTTGTTGGGAGCAGTTTTGGTTGTACAGTCTGACAGGTGCAGGGAGGAAGGAGCTGCGGAAACGCTCCTTTGTGCATCTAGGATGCAGCAGTCTGTCACTGAAGAAGCTCTGCAGTTCAACAACATTTCCATGCATGGGGTGGGAGACTCTGTCCATCAGAGATGTTATTTTAGCCAGAGTCCTTCTGTCTCCCACCACCTGCACTGGATCCAGGCTGCATCCTAGAACAGAGCTGGCCTTCCTGATGAGTTTATCCAACCTCTTCCTCTCAGCTGTCGATAAACTGCTGCTCCAACATACAGTGCTGTAAAAAATGACGGAGGCCACCACAGAGTCATAGAAGGTCCTTAACAGCGCAACCTGGACTCCAAATGACCTCAACCTCCTCAGCAGGTAGAGTCTGCTCTGACCTTTCCTGTATTTAGCATTAGTGTTGTGGCTCCAGTCCAGTTTATTGTTTAGGTGAACACCCCGGTACCTATAAGAGTCCACTATCTCAATGTCCACTCCCTGGATGTTCACCGGTGTCAGTGTGGTGGGTCTGCGTCTCCGGAAGTCCACCACCAACTCCTTGGTTTTTCCAGCGTTGATCAGCAGGTGGTTCTGCTGGCACCAGTCCACAAAGTCCAGAGTCCTCTGTCTGTACTCTGAGTCGTCATCACCTGTAATGAGTCCAACTATGGCAGAGTCATCAGAGAACTTCTGTAGGTGGCAGCGTGGGGAGTTGATGGAGAAGTCAGCAGTGTAGAGGGTGAAGAGGAACGGTGCCAACACGGTTCCCTGTGGGGCCACCGTACTGCAGACCAGCGTGTCAGAGACACAACCCTGTGTCCTCACATACTGTGGGCGTCCTGTAAGGTAGTCCAGTATCCACTGGGACATGTGGTGGTCCACCCCTGACAGCTCCAGCTTGTCCCTCAGGAGTCGTGGCTGGATGGTGTTGAAAGCACTGGAGAAATCAAAGAAAATTATCTTCACAGAGCTTCCAGGTTTCTCCAGGTGAGTCAGAGCTCAGGGCAGCAGGTAGATGATGGCGTCCTCCACCCCGATGCCAGGTTGGTAAGCAAACTGACATGCATAACAATGGATGACGAAAGGTTAATTGTCAGAGTTCAGAACATTCATCTCCTTTATGACACAAGAGACTCTTTTTACGAAGACAATTTAAAAAAACACAAAGCCTGGAGGACAGTGTCATGGAAATTTAGATTAAAGGTTATATACCATGCAGAATCCACTTTTTTTTAGCTTTTATCCATGTTGCAAGGCTATTTCCTTGTTTTTGTTTTTTAAACAATGAATGGTTTTTGGCTTAATTCAGTAATTCAGTAATTCGTCCTCTCTGAGCAGCATCTCCAATCCCTCCTGGTAAACGACTGATTCATAACATAGTGACGTTTTTTTCCTCAGATTGTCAAACCAGGAAGTGCCCTACTTGTCCGCACCGCCCATGCAGAGTAAACATACCACGCCAACCACCTCAGATGTGTGAGTGGCTGTGGAAGCAACATGCTAACCAACAATGTTATGTATAATTTTACCTTCACATTAAATGCGTGTTTGGCTATGAGAGGTATTCAACATTCCAATCACCAGAAATGATTTGAATTTTTTTTCAGGATCCGACGTTCTGTGACTCTCTTTACCGACGGCTGCTTTGTGAACATTGGCCAGTACCAAAGTGGATTTTCCGAAAAGTTAACTCTCGTAGCCGATTCAAACCTACCATAGACATACCAAATGGAGTGGCCAGAGCAGTTAGTAAATGAAAATGCTAGCTAAATGCTAATGTGTTTTAGCCATTTATGAAGCTGTCTTGCTCATGTGAACTTATACTGTAACTGCATTGTGAAGTATTTTAATTGACTTGCTGCTGCAATAATTATATTTCTACTATTTTTAATGTTGCATCTCTGAATTATTTTTCAGTTCGAAGAAAAGGATTTAGGCTGTGTGATCAAATTATGACAGAAGCGCTATTTGTCTCCTGCACACCGGCTATCGAATTTTCTGCCAGACTCTTGTTATGCTAATTGTGTTTAAGTGACAGGTTAGTCACTGTGACACACAAACTTTTTGTCCGTGTTATATAACGGCTCTTTTCCATCTTTCTTTACTGATAATGTAAATGTTACTTCACCGCCATTAGAATGTTTTGGCTGGGGCTCGAGGCTACGTCATGAAAGGGGCGGCACTCACAGGGGGGAGGTGGAGATTTTAGTGAAACCAAGCGTCTTACGTGGAGGTCAGAGAATAACTCCAGAAAATAATTGTGACTATGTGCCTATCTATGTGCCTATTTCGGATCTTGAGAGATGTAAAATAGCATGATATAGGACCTTTGCTGCTACACCTGGTTTCATAGACAGGGCCGTAAACAAATCAAAGAGCACTGTTCTACCCATCATCTGGAAATCTGAGAAAGACACAGCTACAAATATATTACCATCCCAGCTTCATGCTTCAAATGTCCTCCTGCCCCAACACACCTAATTCAAATATCTGACTTATGTCCTTCAGGTGCGTTCAATACCTGAAACATCTAAAGTATGCAGGATAACAGCCTACGAAGACCAGCATTCTCCACCGCTGACTTAAAATGACTCTTCCGGCAAGGAAAGTATTTATCAGAGAAAGAGCCAAGAGGTTCATACATGTCCCAGTTCTTGCATGGCCAGCATACTCACCGGACATGTCATCCATTGAGCATGTTTGGGATGTGCTTGACCGGCGTATACGACATCGTGTACCAGTTCCCACTAATATCCGACAACTTCTTACAGCCATTGAAGAGGAGTGGACCAACATTCCACAGGCCACAATTGACAATCTGATAAACTCTATGCGAAGAAGATGTGTTGCACTGCATGAGGCAAATGGTGGTCACACCAGATACTGACAGGTTCTGAGTCCCCAGACCCCCAATAAAGCAAAAAACTGCACATTCCAGGGTGGCTTTTTATTGTGGGCAGTATAAGGTACACCTGTGCACTAATCATGATGTCAGATCAGCATCTTGATGTGGCACACCTGTAAGGTGGGATGGATTATCTCAGCAAAGCTGAAGTGCTCACTATCACACATTTAGACTGATTGGTGAACAATGTTTGAGAGAAATGGTAATATTGTGTATCTGGAATGAAATTTAGATATTTAAGTCCATCTCATGAAAAATGGGAGCAGAAACAAAGGTGTTGCGTTTATATTTTTGTTGAGTGTAGTAACTAACTGCAAATATCCACAGCTTCGGTGGGAAAATGTGTGACAGAACAAATGACTGTTTGCAGACACACCATCCAATCTGTGGTAAAACTTACAGACAAGCCAGCTGTGCCCCCCATCCACTGGTTTCAACATACCCAGATCGAATTAATGGCTCATCATTACCATGCTCCTGCAGAACCTGATGAAAGACGGTTTGTCATCTCATCAGGTTAGGGGACTGAACTCTAAATCAGGCCACACTTTTGCAGAGTTTTATCTGTGTACATCTTTTGTAATGTCTTCCACTTGAGGATTATGCTATACTTTATGTTGGTCTATAACATAAAATACAATTCAATAAAATACACAAACGTTTGTGGCTGTAAAGAGACAACATTTGAACAGTAACTTCACAAGGCACTGCGTATGGTCCTTAAAAGAACACATCTTCACTAGTAGGAGGACCAAGGAGTCCTGCAACAGATGGTATTTCCCGCCCCACCCCCTCACTCCCCCAGGGCCCATATATCAACATCATAGTCAGTCTGGGATTAGATGAAGAAGCTGCTGGGTAGCCTAAATCCATAGAGGAAGTTGTCCATGATGCTTACAAACAATCTACTGGCCAACAACCCTGAAGAGCTGTGTGTTGATTAATAGACAAGTAAATGCTGAGCCAAACACTGACCTGATTTATGATGCCATTTGAAGATTTGTAAAGCCTTCAGAAGGTTTTTAATCCACATATATATGACCTAAAATTTCATCAGAGTCATGCTTGATATCCTACAAAGCAGATAACCTCCCTGCATTACATACAGTAATGTTTAAGGTAACATGTGAAAAAAGGGAAACAATTTTTGCATCTAAATCTTTTTGTGATAGCTTAACACCATCTCAGAGAAATACATCTTTCAGAATTTACCAAATCAAAATCTATACTTATTTTCTAATTTTATAGAAGATTGATTATTGTGGTATGATTAAGAGGTTTTTGTGCTAAAAATGATTCCAATCGTCATGTCCCCAGAGGTTTCCTACACAAATCCTAACATCACCATGTTTCACAGGTGGGGTAAATTGTAAAGCTTGTGCACAGTAGTTCAGTCTCTCCAAATTAAATCTTTTCATAAAAATAAGTCTAAAAAAAATTTTTTTTCAAAGCAGTTCTCTGGTTTGTTTGTGAAAGCTTCATGTGAGCATCAGTTTTCTGCTGTATAATAAAAACTGTTCCTCTTGGTTGCTCTCAAGAGCGTTAGTTTGTTTTTTAAAATTGCGGTGGACAATAACCATAAACTTGGGTGTGGTTTGAAGATTGCTGGGGACAATAAATATTTATTACTTATACATAAGTATTCAGCTGTATCATCATTACAATATGCAGTGCAGAGTATCAACAGTTGTTGAAAATCATAACTTTATTAAAACTTGAAAGCCGGATGTGTTTTATCTTCTTCAAATGGCTCTGAAAACCATCGTTAGGGCATTGATTACAATCCATATCATAGCACACAGAACAATCTTGGTTCCACAAATAATGCTCACCACAGACAAATAATGCACAACAAAAACAAATGTGTTTATTTTGGAGCCCTTTGCCGTTATTCAAATTTAACTTCACTACAGTTCAGAGTCCTGCAAGGCGGCTGATCACCTGTGAGTACCCACATAAAAGTTGTTTAATGGGTAGATAAATACATAAATAAAATTTTGCAGTCCAGTCGGAAGTTTATTGTGTGCTGGTGGGTTGCGGGTGACACTCAAAGACGAAAGTTTTGATTTACTGTGTTAGTGGAAGGGACATGCTTGAATATTTCAATTTTTCTGTGGCTGGATTTGCGATTCAGGAAGGGGAAACACGGTTAAAGCCAGGGACTGTGGGCAGTGTTTAGTTTTTGTACAGCAATCTCTGCATCAAATAAATTTCAGCTGTGCAACAAGCCAAAGCAATAAAAGTGAGATAATTAATTGCTGCCACAAGAAATAGCCAATTGCAATGAATTAAATTCATTGCAATTTAATTAACATTTAATTAGGAGTCATATTATTTTATTTTCCATCCTCAACCGTTGTTTTTTTTTTATTTATCTAAAAACCATTCTCATTTTGACAGATTACAATTCACACCCCTAACCACTCGATTATCATCTCAGACCTGGTAACTGTACACAATGCATCTCGCTATCTGAGAGCTAAGCTGAAAGCATCATGGGGAGTAAAGCTTGGTTTATGCTTGACGCATCCGCGTGGTCCGCACGGCTCCACGCGGCCAAATTACGTCATTTCAGCAACCACGCCTCTCCGCACGGCCACCGCGGAGACCCAAATTTCCGCCCCGCGCACCTAGGAAATTTTGTAACAACGCGGACAGTCCTGCGCAGAAAAACATTGCGGAGGTTCGTAAATAGACATCTTTATAAATCGGCCGATAGAGATCACTGTGATCAACTGTGTTTTAATGGACGAGTGGACAGTCTCGTTTTTCATATTTTTTCCTAAGTAAACAGCATAAAAGCTCGGCTTTGTTTAAGCTTATGGGTGTCACTATGTTGTAAACTACAACTTCTACTATGGTGTAGAAGTTGTAAAAAAAAAAAAGGAAACATGCCGGACTCTGCTTCAGTTATGTGTACTTTTACTGGAACTGTTTTGTATTTAAAACGTTCATGACAAATACAAATGAGCCTTACATTAAAAATTCAATAGTCATTATTGGGGATACAATATGTATTTTTATGCAGCTTTGGAGACAAACTGATCCAAAATATCATTACATGATTGGAAAATGGGTTTAAAATGGGCCAAGAATTATAGTGTATGCCCACCTTGCCCCATGGGGGAAAAGCACAAAGACCTGCAGCATCTGTGCATACATGCATGGAGCAGCTGACACTGCATACATTTTTTTAAAACTTGCATCAAAGAGATAGGAGTTAATCAGTTACCTGTTGATACGATACCCACTTTTAAACGCATGTCTTTTTGGACTTAACATCAACCTCAGCAAAGAATGCTGCAGCATTCAAGAAGAATTATTTGTTCACCATTTTTTCTGGACTTGAATAACAGTCTGTTCAGATACTGATGGCACAGAATTTCTGCTAAGAGCTTATAAAGAAATAAAAGGGAATCCAGATTAAATATATTGCTTTTACTTGGTCACAATTAATTTAATTCAGTTTATCCAAGTTACTTTATTAAGTTTTCAATGTACATACATTAAGTTTAATCAACTTAAATCAGTTAATTGTGAGCAAATGAAGCAGTTTATTTAAATTGAAGCTGTATTCTCTTTTTTCAATGCGGATGTTAGATGCGCATGGTCAGAAGATCCACATCCGGTATATAAAGGTGGTGGGAACAAAGCCGTCAATCATAAATATTGCAGGGTACATATTCCTAACCTGACGCCTGGCTAACCTGACGTCTACGGTTGTTCTGCAGATCATTAAATCATGAACATCACTCATTGTGAAATGTTTGTTGGATAAAGCAAGTCTTGATTTTTTACTATATATATATTATTTTCCCTTTGTTTCTTGTAACGATCTTCTTTTACTGTAAGGGGTTCTGTCAAAAATAGATGTCATAATGCAACAACTGTTCATTATACCTTTTGAGCACAAGTTATGTTTGTTAAATCCACTCAGTTGTAATTTAATTAATTTTAAAAAGTAACCCATTACATTATATTATGTATCAGCATAATTGTCTTTAATTTGATCATACTATATAATGTCAAATCAGTCAGATAGATAGATAGATAGATAGATCATTAAAAGGTGACTTGTGCAGAGTGGCGCAGGTATACCCACAATGGCTAATTTATACAAATATTCACCTAAAAAAATATCTCAGGTGGTATATTGCATTCTAGTTGCTCAATCACACAAGACAGGTAGGTTGCCTCTCCTCACTAACCACCCACCCATGCATCCATACATGCATGCCCTCTTATTTGCTTCTTGCAGCTCAGCCTCCTCCATCACCCACCTCCCCTCCCTCAGGCATCCAACCCCAACCTTTTACTACTGACATACATCTGAGCAGGACCCCCGCACCTTTTGTGCTGGGCTCCTTTCTTCTGTTAGCTGGTCACATTAGTTGCCTGCAGGAGCACATCAGCCGGTGTTTCATTTATTTATTTTTTTTTTTTTTATGGAGCAAGGGCATCAAATGAGAAATAAAAATGGTGCAATTTTGGGGGGAGATTTGTGTTTTGAATAACCTTTTGGGAAATGGTGGTGTTTATAAATTGCTGAAAAGGTCCTTGTCTTTCTTAATAAATACATTTTATTTTAATATATATATATATATATATATATATATATATATATATATATATCTGTTTATGTATGGTGTGAAGCTGCAGCATCACCAAGGTGAACTGCGGATAACCTCATGACGTTGCGCACATACTATGCCAGCCTATATAAAATTCACACTGGCCGCATGTATCTGCTGGTGCTCTGAGCCGCTGATAAGGTTTTGCAGATCATCTGACTTCAGTCTAGATGAAGGATGAGCTTCTCGGGCATAGACATTGTCCATCCTGCTGATGCTCTCTCCTCGTCTCATCGTAAACTCTTGTGCACCCTCTGGTGCTTGCTAGTCTCCCAAACTTCTTTGTGTAGCCTGCTTTGCAGATTGTCTTCCTTGTCTGTGTGGTTGCTCATTATTCAGAGACAGACGGATCTCAGGTCATCTGCAGCTGCAGCGAAGGAGAAGCAGGAAAGATGGCGATCATCCATTAGACCGACCGGGCGCACGCATGAAATACGAGGACAACTTTCGGGAGGATCGCTCGAGGAGAAGATTGTACCAGTGAGTTGTTGTTTTTTGGAAGCTTTAATCTTCTTGTGATTGTGTGTCCAGTTTCGCCAAGATTGCTGCTGGGCTTTCAAGGTCCAAGAGAACGTCGGTGAGGTAGATCATGGGATATAATTTGGAGAGCGCCTCGTGAATGACCTGGAAAGAGCTGCGTGCTCGCTCGGTTTTAAGTCCAGGGTCCAGACGAGGAAGTCGGGGCGAGATTTATTTTGATTTTTTAGTGACATAGGCAGCCCAAAGTCAAGTGGGTCTTCTCGCTTCCCAAGCCGCCGCGTCCTCGCTTATGTCGCCTTTCGGTTTGTTGTCAAAGTGACACAAGGAAATGGACGCGGCGGCAGCGTTGGTGGTGGTGGTGCTGCTGGCGCAAAGTAGGAGGCTCGCCTGCGTGTTTCGGCAGCACCGGGGCGGAGTGTTTTGTTATTCCGCCGGCATGTCTGGTCAGGGGAATTAGTCGCTGGCCCTCTCTCTCCCTCCCTCTCTCTCTACTCTCTCTGTGGTGCCTGCGCGGTAGCTTCATGGAGGAGCCATTGCTCCGGGTTGATCTCCTCTCCCAGACTCCATTAGCGACACAGAGGAGCTGCCATAGCCGCTGGTCCAGCCACACACACACATACACACACACACACCATGAAAGCCATGTCCAGTGCTTTCCTATCCCCTCCTCCTCCCAGCTTCTAGAGAAAGAAACCTTATCAGCTTGCGATTTTTGGACCCGGTTCTCCAAAGCGTTGGAGCTAGATATCTCCAAGATAACCTCCAGTTGTGGTTCTACCTACATTATGTTGTAAGCTTTTTATTTCTTGCGTGCTTATTGCTCCAGTCTTATCAGCTTCACTGCTTGGAGGTGCTGTTTTGCTTGTCACTGGTCTCAAGTCAGGTATGTCACACAAAGTAAGCCTTCACCATAAAATGGAGGAAGGGAAGATGAGTCTCCAAGGAGAGCCCCTGGAGTCAGACAGGAGGCAGAACAAAGGTTGTGTTCAGAATGAGCTCATCCACCTTTTCTTCTTCTTCCTCCTCCTCCTTCTACTTCTTCTGCTGCTTTTTCAGCTGTGAAGTTTTAGTTTGCTAAGAGGAAGCAGAACTTTGAAAGTGGTGCTACTTTCAAGGTTTTAACTCCCACGAGATTTCTGCTTTCATGCACACGCTTTACAAAAAAAAAAAAAAAAAAAAGACTTGGTCTAGTTACCGGTACCGAGGGTCTGCCCAGGTTTTTAAAAAAGTTCATGCTTCACAACCAACAACAAATGTGGCATTATGTCATCCTTCTAGTTTAAACTCATTTTAATGAGATGTAAGAGAATGTGTCGGAGTGAATGGATATTTTTTTTTTTTTGATTGTAGCATATTCCCTCCTGGACCTGTATCTGCACACTGCCAGTCAGCTGGCTGAAAGGGGACAACTACATCTGTTGGCTGCAGGTCAGCCCTTTGCCCTGTTATGTAAATATTTATCTCCAGAGGGAAATCATTTTGTCAGAATAGCGCCTAATAATGAAAAAACATTATGTTTCAAACTGGATCAGCCACAAAATTTTGCAGTCAGCCATGGGACAATTCGAACCGACCATGTGTCTATTTGAACTTGCCTTGATAACCACTGATTTTTTAAAGTGAGGTAAATTTGTTCGTATTTCTCCAAGAAACTACCAGCATGAATTCACTCGTTAAGTTTTGCTTGATCAGCAGCCCAGGTTCCCAATCCCTAAATGTTTCATTGATATTATCAGTGAGAATCACACTGCAAAGAGGACTATACTGATTATGAGGCACACTTTATTCTGTTAGGAAATGGTTTTAGTCACAGATATCTTAAAAACTATTTGTTTTATGTCTGTTTAGACAGCCAACCCACTCTGGCTACTTTAACAGACAGCCCGACTAATCAGCTAATATTAGCTTGTAATAAATAGCCTATGGACAGCATGCTGGACAGCAAAAGGCATAATGTTCTGCAAAATAAGCCCTTAAAAACCTATTTACTGCCTTAATTGAGCATTTTACAATGATTGAGAATGTATTAAAAATCCATGAGTTAGATGTTGTGATATTACATGCCTTCTTGTGATATAACAGCAGGTTTTAGA
Source organism: Apricaphanius iberus (assembly GCA_028564705.1). Taxonomy (NCBI): domain Eukaryota; kingdom Metazoa; phylum Chordata; class Actinopteri; order Cyprinodontiformes; family Aphaniidae; genus Apricaphanius; species Apricaphanius iberus. The sequence continues at coordinate 106,953 of JAPXFQ010001162.1, forward strand.
TTACAGGTAAAATAAGAGTTAAATGCTGTAAAACCCATGGATACTGTAGTTTTTATAGGTATTTACTGTGATATTACAAGTAAATATAATTACAACGAATTACTGTAAAGTAATAAAGTTAATTATTTTGAAATGCTGGTAATTTCTAGCAGTGTACTGTATAATATTTAGAACTTAATAGTCAATCTATTATTTTGTCATTCGTAAGATTAACTACTGCTTTTCCTTGTCTTTTAATATGTATACTTCTTTGTTCCTGAATGGTGTTGTAAATTGTTTTAAAGCTGGGTTTTATTGGATTGGACTTGTCTTTCTAAAGTTAAAGCAAATACATCATTTTAAATTTTAATACAAATTAGACATACCACAATGCAGTGATACCTTGATGCTTTTCTCAGAGCTATCACAATATGAGAATATCTTACCAGCCTGTGGCAATTTGCATACTCATCAGCATGGAAACCCATTGGAAGATGTTCAGCAGAAACATTCAGAAAGTTCTCTTAACACGTTGGTTCTCAAATCTATCAAACCTCTATGGCAGGAAACTGTCCGGGTACAACACTGCTCTCACACATTCGAAACATTATTTCAACGCTTTGTCAAGAATGATTTTTTAAGTTTGAGGTTAAATATGCGTTCTAATCCAATATGGCCGTCTTGGCTGGAGTTAAAATGGTTTATTTAGCTGTTTTAATGATTTTTTTACATTAAATGCACCCGGCATTATTTAATCTCTGGTAATGAACATGTTATGGTGTTCAACATGCTGTGAAATCCATCTTTGGAATATATTGCTAATATGAGTTAGATTGGTCAGTGGTTATATCACTTACAAAATCCCACAGGTTTTGTTTTATTTGTCTGACTGGAACACATTAGATCTGATTTGAGGTTTTTTCTAGGTCCAAGTTCATACTTAGATGATAAATGAACTGTGTGGAGCTACCATATGTTCCTATTAAGTGTGTACAAGGAGACGTTTCAGTTTTTTTTTTTTTTTTCCTTTTAATGTAACAAAGATCAGTATGCCTGGACAGCTCATCCTTTTGGCTGATGACATTGCATCCCAATTCTTTTCTTCTTAATCATCGAGCAAAATATTGTGTCAAAACCTCTTCCTGGTACCACTGAGCAGCCCTACTAGCACCAGTGCTGCATGTCGCACATTTTCAGGACCATGGCTCTAACTACTGGTGGACATGGGGATGCGATAGGTTTTTAAAAGTAGAAGAGTGCCCTTTCTTTTCTTTTGGGGTTGTGGAGGTAGTTAATGATCAACAAAGTGGTGTCAGCACACACATATTCGCACACTCTTCTGTTTGTGTGTGTGTGTGTGTGAACAAGTGAAGCAACGGCTGTGTCAGAGGGTTTCTTATAGGAAGTTCTAATGATGATTCTTGCTATGATGTGGATCCAATTCCTGACTGCCCCATCCTACACCGTTAAGTGGTTTTGATTAGAATAAAAGCAGATCTTTAGGACTTATGGTAGTTCAGACTCGAGGGAGTGGAGATCTGGGCTCCACGTGTTCATGTTATTGCATAATTACTCGTATTGAAGTGGTTTTTAAGCCAATTAAAGATTAGGTGTCATGCATGGACATGCTCTGTATTCTCTGCTCAGCCTCAGGTGACTTTGTGTGCATAATACACTAAAGGTGTCCAGCCTGCTTGGGGATTGAAAAGAGGTCTGCTTGTTGACTGCTGTGTGTGTGTTTGTGTGTGTTCTGCAGCTATCCTAGTCACTGTGTGAAATCTTGCTGACAAGAAGCCTGTGAGCTTGACACATTCTGCTGCGACAAGGCTGGGGCTGGGAAGAGCAATCAAAATGGTGGCCACGCTCCTTCTCTCCCCACCTCGGTAGGGCAGACAAGTTCTCGAGGAGGAGCCGATCGAGGACGAGCAGGCGAGAATCTGCTGCGGTGGACACATTCGTCTGGCAAGACAGGCTGGCTGTGGCGGATCTAGTCTGCTAGAAGTTGTTGCAAATGAGCTTGGGGATTGCAGACTCGAGGGGTGATTAAGGTCTTTTGGTGGAGGAAGCTCTAGCCTCCACACAGATTGCTCATATGCTCTGTTTGCACTTCCAGCTCAAGCTTCAACTTTCACAAGTCTGCAATACATTCCTTATCGGTTCTTTTTCTTTTTCTGCAAAAACAGCTGATTGATAGGATTCTACCTTTGTGTTGCGAAGGTCCATTGGCTTTCTGTGTCAATTTTATTGCTGTAACATTGTAAATGAGCATCTTACCCTGCATTTAATATAATGATTGGAAAGCACCATCTTGAGGCTTTTTTAATGGAAATGTGAAGCCAATTAATCAATAAGCTGATGGTCAGAAACTGAATCAGAGAGAACTTAAGGCTAACATTTATCCATAAACTGGGCATTTTGTTTTTTTTGAGTGGAAATCTATAAAATATTACTAAAGTTATACTCACTTAGATGCTCTTGAAGTAACTTTTTTTTTATATCCAACATATTCCTAGTTATTTTAAAATTCTCTGAGGATGTAAAGCAATATTAAAAATTATAGATTTTCTTTTTCAACAAAGAGAGTAATAATCATAAAATCCTTATAGTCTCCTTAAAAGTCTCCTTTCTTGAGGACCTTTGAAGTCTTGTACAAATGGTTTAACAGTTCTGATCATAGTTTAGGAACTAGAAATAGTGAGAACGACGACACTGATTGTGTCACTATTGGGGCCATTATGGTCACAGAAAGTAAACAACAGAAATAAATTAGCCAGATTTGATGTTTGACGTAGAATGAAAAGCCAATGTACATAGTGAGGAGAAGAAAAGTAGAAGTATACGAATGCTGAAAGGCTGGTTGATGTTGAAACCCATGCGCGTGTGGAACTTTGACCAACAGAGTCCCTTTGGTGAACCTCAGTGGCTCCATAACAGCAGACACTTTTCTTTTTGTTTCTTTTCTGTTATCTGCGTGTAACCCAAACAGATCACTTTGCCAGAGGCATTTTTCATAATTTTTTTTCAAAGCTAAATCAGGATTTCTGTAAGTTTGGGACTTGAAAAAAAATAGATGATTATGATTTGCATTTAAGACCTTTTCATTAACCCACTATCTTCTTTACTTAATACCTTAATAATTGTATACAGCAACTTTAGCAAGTTATATATCACCTTAACTTAGATTGATAGATTTCAACTCAAGTAACTCAACGCCAATACTTTTACCCCTACAGGGTGCCTAACTTCAGCATCTTCCTAGAGTTCACACAAAAATGTTAGCGATGTGCTTTAGCCAGCAGTTATTATTCCGTTCACAAGCTAAACTTTCTAAATCTGCACCGTTCCATGATGAACGAGCTGGTTGTGGATAAGATAAGAACACATCGATTATAATTGCCTAAACAGACCTATTTTTTGCCAGTTTTGTGAGCAGAATCCTTTTTCAGGTCAGGCTGAACGTCTGGGGATGAATTCCTTGCAGGCGTGCTTATTGCTTCCTTCTAAAATAGGTAGAGATGCACATCAATCTTTCTCTGACCATTAGGTTTAACTTTCTTTGAAGTTTGACAGGTTATTCATATTTGTATTTATTTGTTTTAAGAACTAAGAGATAGAGAAAGAAAAAATGTAACCACGATTAGTTTTTTTTTAATTAAATGAATAGAAAAAGTACCAAATATTTGACCTTCTAAATACAGATCTGAGCAGGTCAAGTGAAAATGACCAGATTGCTGCATCTCTATTCATTGATTTTGTAGTTTTATTTTAACAACAGAATACCACCTGAATACCTGAGCTAGAGCTACAGAAGAATGCAACCGGCTTATTTATCAGCAAAAAAAAATGATGGAGAAGCAATGAATGAACAAGTGTCCAAAAAATGTCAGGCTGCCTAGGGAATTTGACATTTAAAGACCTTGCATGAACCCTTTACCTGAAGAGAAGGATCTGAGTATCTCTTCACAGCAGCTCCCAACTAATAGGTAATTTATAAAAAAACGATTGTTCAAACCAGTGATCTGTTTTAGAAGCACATTTGTCCCGATTTAAATTGACACCAACATTTAGCGTTGATGTGGGGGTGTATAGAGTCGTAAAATGCTAAAAGCCATGGCGCTTGTGATGTGTTTCAGGTTCAGAGAGAAAATCATTTTAACTGGTAAGACGGAGGAACAAACAACTGAGACCTCTATGATGGTTTGAATGCTGGAAGGAAGTGGTCATGAAGCTCATTCCTCACCCTGTTTCTCTATCTTTCTGCTCTTTTTCCTCCTTCTCTCTGTCTCACACGTACACAACGTCTCCCCTCCTCCTTCCCTTCCCTTCCATGTCCGTCATCCTAACCTCTCTCATTCACTTGCTCACACTGCATGATGCACTCCTCCATTCTTCTCTACCTGGGGCAGCGAAGGAGGGCAGGAGAGACGCACAAAAGCAAATTGAAATGCTCCAGTGAGTGCTTTCTTGACGTGATGCATGGCTCATGAGATGCAGCCTAGCCCTGCTGTGGCACTATGAACCAAAGCACTGTCCAGATAAACACAACATCCAAAATCCCTATCTTTTGTCTCTTTCATTGTGTTGGTTTGTGTCCTAAAATAAATTGAGATTTTGTTAAAACCATTTGCAGGATGATTTTTTTTTCTTTCTTTCTGCTCTGTAACTCTTCACCTAATTAAAGACCTTAGTGCACCATCATGCCTCGGTTTTAGGTAGAACAAGGAAGTGGCTCAGTAGAGGTGTCATTCCAGTTTCTGTTGTCAGTTGCCACGTTAAACTGCTGTAGAACTGGTTCCTCCTCTTAGCTTTCCACCTGAAGATCACAGTTCACAGCGTTCCCCCTCCTGGAGAAAAGCAGTGTTTGTATATCAGGGAAGTTGTCTCCTTAACATGTATGTACCTTAGGAGTAGACTTTTAGAAACTTAACTGATTGTGCAGATGTGACAGTGTCCTGTGAGATGAAAGAGGAGTCCTATGGTTTCCATATTCATCATGATTTAATGTCCTTCTGCAGTAGGAAATACTGAACCTGCTCTGTCAGCTTCAAGCTGCCTGTGGTGGAGGGAGGAAAGAAAAAAAAAACCTCTCAGGCTTCTTTGGAGACGCCCGTTCCTTAGGCTGTGTGGTGCCTCTGGACAAGGCCTTCATTGAGCAGGAACAGGACTGTACTTGTAGGGAGAGATCCACACTGGCTCAGCCTCTGAGACAACAGAGCTGTCCATCCACGATTAAATATTTAGAAGCTCGGAAAGGAGGTCCCTGTGGTAAGTTAATATTGATGCGTCTCTCGTCTTTCCCTTCTCAAACTTGTTGAGTTGCCTCAAGAGGTCAATTTGGTGGATCCGGAGAAGAAGAAGGAGCTCACCTCCCCTTATCATAAATAAACTTTGGAAGTTTTTGCTCTTTTCTTATCTTTATCTACCCCGAGTTTCCATTTTGAGCTCTTTGGTTAGTTGCAGGTTTTTGGTTGTTACTTCTTCCCTTGTCCTCTCGTGGTTACTCTAAAATGCTCCGTCCTGACGAGCTTGTAACCTCAGCCACCCCCTGTAACTGAAGTAACTGCCATGTCAGGCTTACAAGGAAGTCAGCATTGCAGTGTTTTCTGGCAGTTGTCCACTGACTGCAATTCACAAGAAACCTTTCAGTGCATCTTGCAGGTTTTTTTTTTTTTTTCCTTTCTGGGGATCTGTTTTTTGGGAAGAAAAGCAGAATCTGAGATGCCTTCTTTCTTTTTTTTTTAGATGTTAGAGACATATATGTGATTGATTTATAATGATTGATTTATATGTTCAGGTGTGAATTTGTTTAAATCCCCCATCCCACTCCACTGGGAACTTTGCAAAACCTTTTCTGCACTACAGCTGTAAGTCCTTTGGGGTACCTGCAATTAAAATGTTTTCAAGTAGGCCAAAAAGTAGAAATTTTGTTTCTTTTGACCAGAGCATCTTCTTTAACATATTTGCTGAATCATATGAATGGTAATTCTCAATGGTTTCTTTCAACAAAAGCTTTCTTTCATCAAGGCCAGATTGGTTAAATGCATATTTGTGACATGCATGACTTATATAAGAGCTATGAACCTCCTCTGGAGTTGCCGTTGGGGTCTTGGCTCACTCACTGTTTGTCAGTGAGTTTAGGTGGACAGCCATGTCTTGGTTGGATTTCCTAGTTGGACCATACTCTTTCCATTTTTAGATTTTTCCTCAAAGAGTGCTCCATGAGATGTTCCAAGCTCATATATCATCGTCTTAGAAGCTAATACAGCTTTAGCCTGCTAAAGTTAGTTTGACTTCATGAGCTGATTGGTTGCAGAAGATTTCATTCACGAGTATAGAACTGAATGGGGTTAAATACATGCTCACTTTTTCCTTGCACTTTGGTCTTCTGAGTCACTTTGGCTTGCTTTGTCTCTCACTGAAATGTTGTACCCAACACCTGGAGCTTGTGTTTCTGAAATGATGCAGCATTTAGAAGTGACTGCAACAGATTTATTTGCGTGAGGAAGCCGTTTCCTTGGAGAAGCCATCTTCCAAGGCTGCATGGAATGTAAGGTTTCCTGGACTAATTGTCCTTGTGGATTAGCACTTCCTGGTTTCTCTGCAAGGTCTGCCCCTGTCTCCTTGGTTTTGTTTGTTTAGCCAATGCACAAACCGATGAGCTTCAGTTTTTGAAGCTCTGACTCAGCTCTCCCGTCCGGCAGTGGGGATGTTCTGGTTGGACTTGCTTGTTGGGTTTTTATTTTTTCCCTTCAGCCTGCTTATGTATTTGATTTTAATTTATCTGAAAGCTTATTTTTAAAACCCAAGTTTCAAAAAAACCTTGTTAGAAAACTAAATATATCCTCCTACCTTTCCTTGTAAAATAGTTAAAATTATCCGGCCTGGAGCTATTAATTAAATTGTGCACTTATTCATTTTTGCATGGAATATTTATTCATGTTGCAAAGGGTTGCCCTGAGATTCATCCCTCATGCTTTCCATACTTTTCTTTCTGATTTTATTTGGTAACCTAAATTTCTTATTTACACAAGCTTTCATGTATTTAGTTTAATATTTCGAGGTAAGCTAATCAGACTTTGGATGTTGTCTTCAGCTTCTCTCATGGCTGCTGTGATCAAAACCACACATCTCACTTCTGCTTTCTGCGTCTCGGCCATGACAGCCTGCAGAAGGAACCAGCAGGAGGGGAAGCTGCTTGCTCAGGTCTGCGCTCTTAAAGCTAAACACTTCCATCTGTGTAACAGGATAGCTGAGGCGAGCAGCTCCTCCATTCTGCTCGAACAGGACGGTCAAGGACCTTGAGGAGCACAAAATGGCTGGCCGGCTGGGCCACTAATACTCCGGCGCGATTGGCTTTGTCTCCTTGGCCACTGCGGGGTCTGGCTGTGTGAAATGGAGTCCTCTGTGTGGAGCGTTGGCCCAGCCTCAGCTCTGATGCAGAAGATAATTCTGTCAGCCTCGAGAGAGAGAGACGCGAGAGCAGCCAAGTGAGGTGACTGTACTCAGAGAGGGCTGAGGAGAAGACTTTCAGGTTACTGCTCAGTAGACTTGCTTCCTCTTTTAGTCTTGATTTGTTTTGGGAGCTGTTTTCACTTGTTTCAGTTTTGCATCAGGTGACAATGAAAATGTTCAGTTTATTTAATTACATTTTTTTGTATTTGTAACAAAAATAGCAAGGAATAGTTAAAGGTATTCTTAATCTAACCTTCAGACCCAGGAGGCTCACACTGAGGGATTCTGAACATTTCAGCCTTGAAGGTCACATACATATCTTTGTGGGAATCCCATCTGAATGCACATGTAAAAGATAATGTTCAGATTTGATTTGCCTTGGTGGTGAGTCTTCACCATGACAACCCGAAGATGGTAATGGTGCAGAAGATGGCCCTTTAAATGCCTGCTTCTTCGTAATCTGCCTGGTCGCTATCATCTAAGCAAAAACAGGCCAAATGTTGTCACCAAGTGCTCTTTGCTGCAGTCGTCCCTCTTTTCAGAAGGAACAGTCAGAGCTCTTTGCAGAGCACAAAGGCTACCCTTGGAGCAAGGTTACTTGTTCCACGATGGCCAGCTTCTTTCTGTCTTTTTTTTTTTTTTTCCAGTGCAGCTTTAGCAAGAAATGTGGAAAAAGAGTGCTGGGAATATTAGGGAAGGAAAATGTCTTGGTTTGTAATTCAGGGCTGAAATAAGAACAAGTTGACTGATCTCACTGCATGGGTGATGCCAGGTAACCATCTGCCACAGATAAAGAGCTCAACACACAGGGTTCCTCCTCTTGTCTGGAAGACCTTGAAAAGACTAGTTTACTTTTAACATTTTTATGTCAGGATTACGTTATTGCTTAACTTGTAAAAAAAAGAAAGAAGTTATTTTAAATATACTTGCTCTTTATATCTCTGAATTGCTTCATCAAATCTTGTCTTTAGCCTTTTAACCTTAGTGACTGAGAGCGTACAGATGAAGGAAAAGTCATTGGAAAAAAAAAGGCCCATTTTCCTGCTTTTATTGGGCGACATAAATCCTGCATTAAACTGAACCTGTGGGTCTGCTGTTTTTAATAATAAAAGTAGTAAATGAACCAACTGAGATTTAAAGCATCTGCATTCACTGTAGAGCAGTTGCGCTATATTTTATTAACACTAAGTACTATTTTTTGTCCGAAGGTTATCATATTGTCAAGACATTTTTGAATTAGCACTACTACAGGAGTTGGGTTTGCTCTCTATGCTGTCTTTTTCACTAAAGATGTCTATAAATTTGTAGCAGTTTAGACATGTATTTTATTTTTATTCAGAGGTGAATATGTCCAAGGTTGAGGTTGGATGAGTAAAAAACAAAATTAAAATCGTACTGAGTGATAATTTTGAATGGGAATGGCCACCCAACCTCAAAATCCACAATGGCATCCACATGTTTAAGACATAGTGGTATCTGCAATAATAAATTATTTGCATTTTTATTTTATTTTTTGGCATATGGCACTCTAACATAAAGCCTTAATTTGCATTGGAAAGAATAAAATGCAGAGATATCCTTTGCTATTGGCTTCTGTTACTATTAGTGGTTAGCCTCATAGAGTAAAGCAATTGGCAAAACTAGCCAATGTGTTTTAACAGTAGATCGATTTTGCTGTTTGGGCTTATTAACTCTACGTTACGCTAATAAATGGACTCTTTCACACAGTGTACACACCAATTGTGCAAAGCGTCTATCCAATCTATGTACCTGCTATCATTGCAATGTGACACAGCTTTGGATTAATCAAAGGTTTAACCTTCAGAAGACTATAACCCTTCCTAAAGACGTGATATCAGTGGGGATATTTCTCGCCAAAAAAAACAACCAAGTAAAATGGCCCTTTTACAAAACTGCCAAGTCATTTACTAATGTAACCTGTAGTTTGTCATGATCTGTCCTACTGATAAAACCTGACTATTGTACAATCCTTTTTTCAGATACAAGCAGTGCCTTTTTTTGACATGTGTACCCCCGGAGCCATTTTCTCGTACCGCAAGTGCCCTCTTAGTCAAACGTGTTGATGATTCTCCGGATGTAGATTGTACAAATTACTAATTGCTACGAAAGTAACTGAGACGCAATTGGAAATTAATAATAAATGTATTTAAAAATGTAAATAATCCTCCCTTTGTTATGAGAGAGCTGAAAAACGTGGGCTGTTTTGAATAAGTCCCCTTTAAACAGACATAGAAGAAAAACACTGTGGGGGGAGAAAAACATCCATTTTAATTTGTTTTCATCATTCAACCTATTTTTAATGAGACACCTGAGTTTGGTTATTTTGGATAATCTATTATATATCTGGTGGCATAGTGTCCTCTCCTGGGTTTATTATTCATTTATGTATTTATTAAGCATAACACATTCCAGGCAGATTTCCTTTTACCAGGGCACAGCAAATATTGTCAAATTCCTGACACCCATCATTGGGAAATGAAATGTAAAATCTTTCCACCTACCCCCAGTAATGTACCACTAGGCGTACAGGTACCCCTGGTTGGTAATATCTGATCTAAAACATGTAAAAGAATGGAAGTTTGAAACAAAACTGCACAGGAGTCCTGAACACAGGAGCTATTCGACCTTGCAGTATAGATGATCCAGATGTTACATAAAGAATGGGATGATAGCTGAATAATTCCACCCAGGAATCCATGTTAGAGACACAGCTTACTCCCTCTTCCCTTCCTTCTGTTTTTCATCTCAGGGCTAGCTTGGAGCCCTAAGTCGGCCAAATGCTTTGAGGTTCAAAGATCAAAATGGCTCTGCTAGTCGTCCTCCATTACAGAGGTGGCATGTGTCGAGGCTGTGGTGCATTAACTAAACTGACGGTGAGAATTTGTGTGTGTGAATGCGTTCTTTTAAAAGTGTCAATGAAGCTGCAAACTGTGCAGACAAAACCTTCTGTCTCATTTGGCTGAAATCTGTAAGTACGGACCCCCTACCCTGCTGCCATGAGCTGTTTCTCTCTCTCTTACTTGCTCAGAATGTGACACAAGTGAAGGTCAGGCAGGAGACAGATCAGCAAATCTTGCTGGACTGCAGTGTCTGAAAGGCTCCACACACGTATTTATGGCTCCTCTAAGGCAGACTGGAAGCATAGAGCAGATCTTCTGAATGTTCACTAGAACCTTGTCAAAGAAAGTTGATGTCGTTATAAATACACAAAGGGAACTTGGTTCGGAGAGAACAAAGTAACATGTTTTGAAAAATGTAGAAACATCAACCAAAGCCCTTTGTTGTTCTGGAAGCATGGTGACAAAAAGAAGAAAATGACAGAAAGAAGGCCATGTCTTCATGAGGTCATCTCTCTATGATGGATGGTCCTATTAAGCGGAAGCTTTGAGGGAAAAAAAAAAACACACCAAGAGGCCCACAGCAATGCTAAAAATAACTGAAGGTCTGTATGGTTGAATCTGTCTGCAGCTTGCACTTAGCTTGAGTTTTATGTGCTCTGCATACTTCTGAGCTTTCCTCAAGGCAACAACATAAAAGAGGTCTTCTGGCCAAGAGGTCTATTTTAATGTTAATTTCTCCAAGCATGTAGTTAATTCCCAAGCCAGGAAGCAGAACTTGTGGTCTGATGATATCAAGGTAGAAATCTTAATTTGTAAATGTGGAGCACTGGGACATGGAGTGCAGATCTAACCCCTAAAGTGCACAGCTGTTATGTTGGAAAGCAATCAAAGTTCCTTATATTTGGTGCAAGAATCGAAATGAGAAGGCCAAGTAAAAAGTTGTAGCTCGAGGGTATTGTCCCAAACCTAGGTTGTTAGAGTTTAGGAGCTGCTTGAGATTCCACAGAGGCACCTGTCTGTTCTAATACGTGACAAGTATTAGATGATGAAGACCCAATTGAAAGAGAACTGATTTTGTTTTTCTATGAATAATAGTAATGATTAAAAAAAAACTAAAATATTTGAAAGTAGATATGCTACACCTGGTATCTATGTTCCAGCTAATAGATTTGCACTGTGATGTCCTTAAATAAAAAAAAGGTTTTCCATTACAGGTTAAAAAGTAAGAGAGTAAATGCACCGTCAGTTTTTCTCTATTTACTTCCTGCTAACACCACAGGCATTATGTCAAACTTTTAGTCCAACAAAAACCATGCTTGATTTATCTCAAGAGGAGTAGAACCCATTATGTCATCCTATAAGTTTAATCTTTTCAAGCACCTTTAATGTGCCAAAAAACAACTAAGGTGGTGTGTGAACAGGCGAATAAAGCTTTGAAAACGGAGGGCTCTAGCGGTTGCATGTCTCAATGTTGACCCCAGAGACAAATGCATTTAAAGATGCGTTTTCTTTCTAGAACCACCAGCACAGTGCAATTTATAGGTTTTGGGACATGTTGAATGTTGCTTTTTTGTGGATACTTTGAAGTTAAAATCAATAATATCATAAATCAATCTAAATGTTAAATTTCTGAAATGTATCTAAGTAGCATGTTGATGATGATGATCAAGTCTATTAGGTCACACCTGATAAATGAATAATCTTTGACCCCCTGCTGTTATTACCTTTTTTATGTTTCGTTCAGAAGTCCTTCATAATTTTACTTCTATTTAACTAAGTTTAAATTATGCCAATTGTTGTGGTGGGTAACAACTTTTTAAAGCTTCTAATGGTAATTGATAAAGCCTGATGGTCATCAATACTATTTTAGCTATCCTAATTGTTGGGGATGTGTGGATATAAAATGTTAAGTTGATCTCTGATAATAATGCTACTGTTATGGCCGATAACTGACATTTACCAATCTTCCATATATTTCCCTACAGTTTGGATGCCTTGTAGGAGCGATTTCACTATCGCTGTCAGATGACCAAACAAAAACCACATGGCTAATTCCATCTCCTCCACCAGAAACAATTACACAAATGGGCCTAATTTTATTCATCAGAACGATACGGACAGGTTAATAAATTATTAACATTGGCCGATATCAATGTTGATGCCTATATATTGCGCATCTCTACTAATTTTTATCTAAATGTGTGATCTTTGTAATGTGTAATTTCTTTTGCTGTTTGTTTTATTTAAAAAAAATATCCCCTTTGACAAAAACGTCAACAGCATACACACAGTAAAAATATCTCCATGGAGTTGCCAAAGTAATATCTAAATGCAAAACGACATTCTTTACTTCCAAAGACGAGCTTCAGCCTCAAAATCTACTGGTTTAATTAAACTGGTTGACGCGCCAGAAGAAAAATCGAAAACTGTCGTCATGTATTTGAAATGAGCAAAGATGGGGTTTCATTAGCTGAGTTAAACGTTTGACTCGTAACAGGAAGCATGTGCCATCTCTGATTTCACAATTGCTTTGGTCTTGAAATCAAACATGTTTTGCTTCATGATAGACCTGGGTTTTTGATGTGGACTAATTGATGAATGTAAATGTAAATCTTGTTTGTTGGACAATGGTTGACGTTCTTGCTTGAATGCTACGAGCCTTGAGAGAAATATCTATCTCCAGATTATTTGTATGGTTTTAGATCCGGTAACAATGTTGGTGTCTCTGGTTTTATGGAAACTTTGAACTGTGCAGAGCTGGTTGGTCTCATCTGGCCTCAAATCCATAGTTGCTTTACTGGTTGACATACTTTTGATTACACATTTCAAATAATTATTTCTTAAACAAATCTTTTTTTTTCACAAAGCAAAAATGACCCAGTTTAACTGATTTATGCCTGGTGTTTAGATTATAATTGTCTTCCTAAAGGTCTGAACAGTTTACACCCAGATGTTATTAAAATGCTGATATATGTCTAGGTCTTTTGCACCCTTTCTCTTAACTTCATTTCACACTATTCCCATCATTTTTATTTAATTTGAGCAGTCGTCTGATGAATGTTATGACAAAATGTTCATAGTGAACATTATTGATTCCTCACATCCCTTCTGAAACGTGCCCCTCTCATTGATGGGGCAGGTGGGATCGATGTTTCATCTCTCTGTATTCCAACTTCCTCAAATGAGCTGCACCATGTGATCACATCATTTTTGGAAAGGGCTCTGCTCTGATCACAAGCAGAGAGGAATGAGGTCAACATCCATCTATCTGCTCCTTATCACACAAGAGCTGAAATGCTGTAGTAAAAAGGCAGATAAGCTTGTCAAGGATTCACAAACAAGATATATATCAGATTAAGTAGGATAGTTTGCAAAGTGTTTCATTATCATCATACTGTTTTGTCAGTATCAAAAAATATTGAAGCTAGTTCATAAATGTGTTTTTAGGATAACCCGTTTGGCATTTTCTCCCTTAAATTGACTGTTGAATTGTCCTCCATGACTTGACATAAAATAATATTTCTTATTCTATCTTAATCAGTTCTAGACCAAAATATTAACTTTAAACCCATGTAGCGCTTATCGCATCGTCATCAGCAAGAAGAGAAGTCCTGCAACAGATGGTATTCCCCCCTCCCCCACTCCATCCAGATCTGGATCTGGTAAACATTTAGTCAGTCCAGGATTATGAAGTGACATGAACATTTTGAAACAACCTGAAGCACCACTGAAGGTTTCAAACTGGTTTATATGCCAAACTGGTAATATGTAAAATATATATATTGATTTGTAAAACAAAATAAAATCAATAGATAATAGGCATTTGAGATTCTATTATTTTGTGTGGATAAAGCCAATAAATTGATAAAGGATTATTCACCAGTAACTTTTTTATTTACAGTTCTCATCCAAAGTTCTCATTCAAAGACGAATGGAGATACGATGAGTCTGACTTAGAATTTTGTGGTTTAGTCAGTAAAAATAAATTCCTGTATCCACATAAATCATGCACAAAACATGTGAACACAGTTCAGCCCAACACTCTTCAAACTTGGCAGATGTAGACTTACAATACTTTTGAATCAACCAGAGAGGAAGGTTTTTAAAGATACAGTAATGTAAAAAGATGAAGAATTTGGGGGAAAAAATTGATTGACATTTTATTGGAAGTGTTATGTCACCAATGTAGCTGCTTTTACGTTATTTCAAGGGGCGTTGTTTTGAAGACTTATTTTGGATGGGAAGTTCCAAGTTTTTTTATTTTATTTGTAGGCCTCCTTACAATCACCTTATTCATGACTCTAATCTTTAGCTCATATTCTCTTAGCATTCTTGTTAAATCTTAGAATGGGCCACTCCATAATTATACTGCTACCTTCTGTCATAGGAAACATACTGGTATTGTGGTACTGGTATTAAAAGTTAGATTAAGATTAACTCTGAATACTTTTACACTTAACTATTTAATAATGACAAAACTTGAAAGAAAATATTAAATGACCAAAGTGTTGACTTGCCTTACGTTTCAGACAAAATATTTTTGTAAGGTGTAGAAGAAAGATGGCTAATAATAATAAAAAGTAATGGAAGCAAAGTTTATTTCTAATGGAGGTCAACTAACATCAGCCTGCTAGCAAAGTGGCTGACTTTTGGTGTCTTTAACCTTCCAAATGTCGACAATTGTGTTGACTTTGCAAATTTTATCGATTTTGGTAAACGGGCACACCTTGATTCCCATGCTCCTTTAGCTGATATAACACATAAAAGAGAAAACACTGACCTCACGTTATTTTTCATGCCTATTAATATATTTTCAGTAGATGTAAAGTACTACATTTAGGGGGAAAACATGCAGATCCTTTTGCTTGGTATCTTAGCCTTTAGTTAATTAGCTGATACTACAGTTATATACTACATATAACTTTAGTATCAGTAGTACATATAACTATACTACAGTTTGCTGGAGTATAAACAAAAGCTAAACACCCATAAGTGGGGGACTGTTTGGGTAGAAAGTCTGATGTTTGTAGTTCCAACGTTGAAGGTGTGTTTGCAGATTTGAACTTTAATAAGCTTCGGGAAATCTCATAAATGAAGGCAAAATTGTCTACCACTGAAAAAAATAATTAGTATCAGTTAATAAATAATAATAATGATAATTATTATTATTAATTAGCTAAAATTTGTCAAATCATGTCCCAATGTTCCCAGAAGAAAATGTTTTTTGGTATTATATTGTACTACTGTAGCCAAAGTCATATAAACTTTATGCAAGAATAAGAATCTAATTAAAACCTAGTGTTTCTTATACGAAATAGAAACTCCTCGTATATATTAATAGTTTCTAGGTGCTTTCCGCTGTTGTTGCTCTGTGGTATGAATTATTTGATCCACCAAAAACACAGTTGTGAACTTTAGCTGTAAACTCAGTCTGTGGGTTTATGCGTCTGTGACAACAATCTTTGCTCTCTGACCGTTGTGTGGAGGGCAGTTAATTTAGATGCAGATTGGACGCGTGTTAGCCTTTTGCTGTGGTCTCTGCGCCAGAAGTTCCCAGTGTTGTTAACCATAACAAATTACATTTTATTGTAAATGTGTGGAAACACTAAAGCGTTAACAAGCCTGAATTGAGTAATTTTATTATGTTGTTTGGGGCTTCAAGCGGCTACCCGCTTTGAACGCGGGCCTGACATATTGCCACCTTTTAGGTAAACGTCACAAACTGTTAGCAAACTGTTGCTGATTTACATGTCCAACTGTTGCAGACTAGATCTTGGGGGGGGGGTCATATTTCTGGCCAGCTAGTAACATTATCAATTGGTGTTTTATAATTATGTTTGATGTCTAAAAAGCATTTCCTTTTTGATCAAAAATATTAAACAAAAAAGTATTCCCCAATCTAACAGAATTTATTTAGAAGGCTTCCCAACGGCAGTTTTAAATGTAGGTACTTTAAAAGGGTGGTGGTTGTTGCTTCATAGGTTAACACAGGCAATATGGTCTGCCTGATATGCGAGTATTTCCAAAACAGCCAAATAATAGTTTAATTTGTTTGTGTGATCTAACAAAAGGGACAGGAGCTTTCTTTTACACAGATGAACCAACACTGTTCAGCAACAGGTAGGGGAAGGACAACACTGTTATTCTAAACCAATGAAAACTAGTCAGAGGTTCTTAAACTTCGTATTTTAGCGTTGAAATAAGAGCTTAGTTTCATGTTTCAATACTTGATACTTGAATAGCTGTAATTTAACCCCAAATGTTTGCAGAAACTCTCTTTTTAATATTGTATGTCAATATTCATTTGTGGAGAGTGATTAAATGTTACTACTGTATCAGACTCGTTCTGTGGGAGTTGACGTTTATTGAACTTACGAGAGCTACAATGAAAGGAGTGTGTTAACATGTATTTCCCACACACGTGGAAGGAGTGACTCAGTTGTCCTGACCCTTTGCTCATGTCTGTGGTGACTCTTTAACTGAAGGAAGCCTCGACTGGAGGTCACCTTGTCTGACCTGTTTTGGTTTTCTATCTGACTGAATCAGTTTTTAGGCTGGTTTTTTATACTCTGCCAAATTAATTAATGAAGATAATATTTTCTTCAGAGAATCAGTTTGGTATAGGAGGCAGTTGGTGTGGTGTGATTGTGAGAAAATAATCTCAATAGAATACTTTATAGATGCTGCTTTGACCCTCCAACACACACCAAGCACCCTGTTGGTTTTTGCTAAAACACCTTCAACCCACCAAGGCGTGAAGTGAACAAGTCCTGAAGGTGCCCTGTGGTATCTGGCACCAGTATGTTGGCACCAGGTCTTACTACTGTGCTGTAGACCAGGCTTGTACCCACAAGCCCGATCACCAACGTGAGATTGGGACTTCTTCTTTGAACTATCATTCTAAATGTTTCATTCCCTACTGTGAGATCTCAGTCATACATAGGTTCATGGATCCTTCGACACACTGATTCCTTGCTGTAAGAATTTTTATTTCCGACTAGACTTCGGCTGATGAGAGATTATCATGGAATTGTGCCCTTGGCTGAAAATACCACAACATTTAGAAGAATTTAAACCAACAATGTGTGATGTAATTTAATTACTTTTATTTAAAACAGAAAAACAGCAATTATTCCATATTTTGCTTAAATAATAGGATATTGATTATTACAAGTATTTCAATTGTTTTTATTACATTACCTTGTTACCATCTCTTTTATTGAGTAACACAAGTAGCGACCTATAATTAACGCTATTACTGATACTCACTTCATCATGTTTGCATATTTGATTTGGGCTTTGCTTTTATGTCGAATGGCCTTTCTGACACAAGCCTCTGCATTTTTCCGGACTTGGGACCGGTACAGGAAATCACTGGCTTGCGACCCCTTATGGGGGGGGGGGTCCCCTGTGGCGACCCTGAAGGGAAAAACCGAAAGAGAGGAAGTTTGACGCTCACTTCATCCCAGTAACCATTTGTCAGCCTCTGGGAGAGAAGGGCTTAAAGGACAGAGATCTCTTTGGGGATGTTTTCGAAGCAACATAGTGGCGGAGGTTCATTCATGATCAGGGAGTTTTTCCTCTGAACCGAATGGTCACTTGCAAACTTCAGGCATGCCTGTACACGTGCTGGCTTGAGCAGGGAGGCCTTGTGCATGTGGCAGGATTTTAATCTATGTTGGTGTGTTGTGTCACTAATGGTAACCTTTGAGACTATGCTCCGAGCTCTCTTCAGGTGATTGACTAGGCCCTCCCGTGTAGTTCTAGGCCGATCCCTCGCCTTTCTGATCATTGACGCAACACAAGAATCGAAATCATGTATGCTGCCCCTATCAAGGGGAGATTGACAGACATTTTGAGTTATTGTCTTCTTCCCAGGCTCTTTGCCTGTTGTCCTGCAGCCCATCCCAGCCTACAAGTTCATCCCTGGTTTCCTTAACCAGCTCTCTGGTCTTACCCATGGTGGAGAGATTGAAGTCTTGACTGAGTGCCTGGACAGTTGTCTTTTATACAGGTGACTAGTATAAACAGGTGCAGTTAGTACAGGTAATTGGAGGATAGGAGGGCTTCGCAAAGATTAAGTTACTTACTGACTTCATGTTAAAAAATCCAAATTGATTATTATAAAAAAAATGACAATGGGATTTTTAGGATTTTATATATATATGTATATATATATATATATATAGGGTGTGACATGTATTGGCAAGAATCTGGTGATTTGATATGTATCACCATACAAATGGGATGTTACGATATATTGCGATATATAGCGATACTATGAGCAAGACTATAAATTGAAAGAGAAAAACGAATCATCATTAACTGTGTGTGTATAAATATATGATTCTGTCTTGCGTTAAACTTAAGGCTCCCAACAACAAAGAATGGAGAGGTCTGTAATTGTCATAAAGAAAGACCTGGGAAAACTTGAAAAATCATTTTCCCTATTTAATGTTTTTGCACACCCAGCAGCAGGAGATATGAATACTTGTAACTTTTCCCTGGTTTGTACATTTTGATCAGGAGTATATACTTTGATACCAGTAGGCTTATTCAGACACTCAAATTGTTTGTATTCTGATTTCTACTTTACAGTCTTTAAAACATAGTGAATAATTGCTCTGTGTTTGCTGGGTACCTCATTAAGCAGTTTCCATCAGAATTTCTCAAATACTCACTGTGACTTAACATTTTCTATCACAATAACAGTTTCATTTCCTCCTATAAACTTATTTCAAATGATTCTAATCAGCAGTTTCAAAATTACATTATTCCACAGAATCGATCACCAAATCCATCACAAATATTGCCCATCCAACTCAACCTGTCAGGTTTCATTATTAAGTGCTGGTTTTGTGTTTCAGTTGTAGATAGATGTAGACAGGGTTATAATGATCAATTTCTATGAATCCTGTAATGATCAAGTTTAGAATGACCAACAGAAGGAAAAAACAAACTTTGACTTTGAAACCGAGGCCTTACATCAGTTTATTGCTGTTTTCAAAGTCTCTCAGTTGTATCTGGGAAAGAGAATGATTAAAGCCAAGGTGCCAAAACAGATACCTCTGGCTGTGGCTTGACTTGGCCCTCACTTGCATCAGCAGATGCTTGATTTCAGCACCAAGAATTGATCCTTCACATACAATAAGAGTGCAAAGGTTCTTCATACTGTGCAAGTGACAGGCTTAATTAGGCTCATTGTATGAGTCTGTCAATTAAATTGCTACTTGATGTCTTTCTACATCTAACAAGACAAACTGTCGAATTCAGAACAAAACCAAATCTATAATTTAGTTTGTTTTGAGAAATAATAAATATAGATGTGTACTGGCAGAAACTTATTTTCTCTAAATATTTTTGAAGTTTGTTCTTAGGTAAAAGAGGGCAGATTAGAAAGCTTGAAGTGACGGATTGGGAAATTAAGTGATTACTAATTTACTAAGTGAATTCGACTTCCTTTGGTCATGACATACAGCATGCAGAAAGTAGCTGGTGTCTCATTAAAGAGTTAAAAAAAAATTGTATGATAGTAATGTTTAGTGCTTTAACTGTGACCTTTTTAAAAATAACGATATACTTTGAATTCAGAAACCGGTCGTTGTCTAGCATTAAATGTGCATTTTTAAACCACATTAGCTTTCGTAGGGTTTGACAGCAGACTTCGGAGTCTCTGTAAAAAATTACTTTGTCAAAGAGGTCATGGGTAACAGTAAATATCATGGCATGAAACATGTGCTGATAGCATTAGCTGATTCAGATCCACTGTTGAATTTTTTTGCAGAAACGTGGGTTTTCACAAAGGAGCCAGAAGAAAAAAGTGTTACATACAAGCTCATTAAAACGGCTGCTTCTGTTGTATGCAACTCAGCATTTGCATGAACTATAAATTTTTAACTTAGGTTGACAGATATAGTTCAGATCGTGCTTTTTGTGCACATTTGCAAATGTCTGAAGGAGAAATAATGCAATTTCATAGAAATAAACCTCCTCAATGGTACCATATTCAGCATTTTGGTGAAATAAATAAAAATAGAAGGAAAGAGTCCAATAAATACCTGTGCAACCTGGATACTGTCTGTCAAGACAGAAAAACTTGAAAGAGTAGAGACAGAAGGATCAGCGCCTCCAAATCCACCATGAATTACTTCTAAAAAGCACAAGCTTAAGTTCTGAAGAACCTCTCTGTTTTCTGACACTTGAAGTTAGCAGGTACGTGTAGATCAGCCCTGAATATTTCTGCACTGGAAGTGATGACTTTGAAACAATAGGTGCAAATCAGACGTTTAGGTGTTTTTCACAATTAACAGGTTTAATTTGATGATAATCAAAAGTGTTTTCTCTTAGTAGTTTACCTGGAAAAGTCTTAGACACGTGCGACGTTCCCTGCAGCTCACCTTTACCTTATTGTGAGCAGCACAGAACGATCTCAAGTAATCGTTTCATCTACAATAGTCTGTTTGAGGTCTCATAAGGTAAATGTGACCTTCAATAGCCGGTTGGTTCTCTTAATGAAAAGGCTGCTGGTCCAAATTAATGTATGAAATTATTTGTGTCAATTGGCAATATGTTGGTTTGATAGGAGAGTTTGAATAGCAAAATGGACTTGCTCCAAATTTCAAATATGATAGAGAAAAGAAGTCCAGACAGGTGTTTTATAAAGCTTAGTTAACCCTCTGTAACTTGTAAGTTTGTATTTTTTTTTGTTCCACCTGGGATATCGATTGGGTATTGCTATAGATTTCTTAGACCTGTTGCTTACATCTTATTCATAAAGAATGTAATCTCACCTTATGGTCAACGAACTAAAACTAAAATCAGAGGACCTTTACATTTTTGTACAGAAATTTAAACCGTTTGTTGATTTTTTATTTTTTTTTATTTTTTTTTTTAATCATGATGTTCTTACACCTGTTGCCATTGTTTTAAACTTCATTCATGAATGTAGATCTTTTGAAATTATTAAAAACATAACTCTAAATGTCATATGCTTTGAGAACCATAAAATGACATGTTTTGCAACAAGGTAGAAAATTCGCTAATTTATCTATGACTAAAGAGATTACCACGCAGGGGTAGATTGTTGCAGAGGTTACTGGGAAAATATAAGGAGCACCTTCTTTGGCACGGCTGTGTAAACCTTCCTATCTTAAGAGCTGAATAGCTGTTATTTACACAGAGAGTCGGTGCGCCAACACGCAGGAGCGTCGGTCGTGAACCTGTTTGTCTTGTAGGGCTGTACAGCAGACGCCTCGTCTCTGGTGGCTCCGATGCATTTATGATAAAATGATCCCAGCAGAGAGCTTCTAACCTCCACCTGCAAAATCTCACACTTTTTTTTATGAGTGTTGGGTCATGCAGTCTGCTCCAGAACTGGTGTTTTATTGTTGAGGCACAGCTTGTTCAGGAAACTGAAGCCACGATATGTTCTTTTGGAAATTAGATCGCTAGTCTGAGCGACGTTTAGCATGTATTAATGGTAATTAAAGAAACCGCTTTGCTTGATCTTCGGCCAATAAATATAACAATCAATGTTCTATTCATATGCACCTTTTAATTCACCTTGCTTGCTCACGCATACACAGGGAGAACATGCAGAAAGACCCCAGGCCGGAATTATAACCCAGGATCTGCTACCAACTGCTCCAATGTGCAGCCCTAAACCTGAAACCCCCAAATACAATGTAGTTTCCTTCGGATTCCACTAATGGAATTACACATAGATGGACTCCATTTCTAATCTCTAAATTCTGCAGTGCTCTGAAGGCTTCAGAGGTTTGTTGGTGCACAAATGGCATCATGAAGACCAAGGAACACAGCACACTTGTCAATGATGAACCTTTGGAGAAGTTTGTAGCAGAAACACTGTTGTCTGAAAGCAGCGTGTAGCACAATCTGCTAGCCTACTAAGTTTTAGTTTTAGGATTAGGCATCCACCTACACCGATGAGCTGGACAAGGAGTGTTAGAGTTGAAAAGGGAATAGAGAATGAATATGTGTAGGAGAGGCTGTCAAGTGACCCATGGTACATCTGGAAGAACTACAGAAAGATCTGGTCTGACAGCTCTGCTGACAGGGCAGTCATTATTCCCACTTTTGATAAATCTGGCCTTTTTAAGGAGTGGTAAGAAGAAAGCTAAAGGAAATCTTATTTGTTGTTTGCCACAAGCCATTTATGTAATGGAGCAGATTTATGGAAAGAGATGCTTTGATCAGATGAGACCAAAATGTATTTGGTCTTAATGTAGAATGACATGAATGGCAGAAGATTTACAAATTACCATTCAATTCCCTCTGAACAGACCATTCTTGCAGTGGAACATGGTGATGGCAGCATCATGTTGTGGGGATCCTTTTCCTTAGCAGAAACGAGGCTGAGTTGATAAAGATGGATTTAAATACAGGGCAATCCTGGGAGAAAACCTGTTAGTCTGTAGTTTGTAATGTTCCAGGATAGGGTTCAAGGGGTATTAATTCACTGTAAATGGAGGTTTGACTGGATTGACTGATACTCAAGAGTTAAATTATCACCTTAGTCCGACTGAAATCAGACTTTTTAAATGCATATATACACCTTAGTCCGACTTGAAACACACCGAACTGGAGTTTCACAAATTGGACTATTGTACCCGGATAATAAGATTGGGAATCACATTTCTTTGCAACCAATAAACATCCCCACCACCACCACCAGTCGCACGCATCCCCTGAATGCAGAGTCGAACTTACTTCATTTATTAATTAAATTTTCTGAGTGACATGTAAACTGGGACTGGGGTCTCAACACGGGTCAAAGCGTTAGTCCGATAACTCCAAAAATCTGTATTTAGATGTGCATGTAATCATACTGAGAATGTCAGTTAACCCCGTAATTGCCTAAATTTTAAAGCATTCAATTGAAGTAGATGATTCGTTCCAAACCTGTAAACTTTGTCCTCTTTGTTTCAGGTAGCTCATACGTCTTTTAAAAGTTGGATGATAATCTCCCAGGTTTTTCTGCTTGAGGCTATTTTTGTTGAAAGTATGGAGGTCATGTTTCAAAACTTTGGTATTTTTATGCTTTAGTCCTTTTAGTCTTTTCCTACCTGCTTGTGCAGTGTGTTTTCTGTCTCCAAGTGAAAAAGCTCTGCGTCAGATCTGCTATGGTGGACCCTGTTCTTTTTGACTGTTTTTTTTTTTTTTTTTTTTTTTTTTTTTTTTTAGACATCGTGATCAGTGCAGCAGTTTTGGTCTCCAGTTTCTCCTCTTTGTGCAAAAAGCCAACTTGCTCCTCTGCAGACACAATGGGATCTTTCTCTGGGGTCTTCTGGGTATATTTGAACGCCGAAGAGACTGAAGCGATCTGAATTCGAAGCATCATGTGGTTAACTACACACTTCTTCTCTCATTTAGTTTTTTTTTTTTTAACAACCTCCTTTGAACTAAGAAAGCATTGATTCCTCACCGATGTTGTCCTCTCATCTCTGCAGAAATCAATTCTTGCTATCTGATGCTTTAGATGGTGTTCTTTTTTCTTTTTTTTCTTTTAAAAACTGGCCTGTCATTTTCAATCAGATGGTCATTAATTATTGAGGCAGCACAGGTTGACAAGACGCACATCCTGTCTTGTTTGCCAGATGATTCATCTGCAGCCAGAATGTCCCAACAGATAATAATGTGACATGTCTGTGGGCTCCTCTCTCCCAGGAGAGTATGAGGTGGTTGCTCTAACCCACAGTTAAGGACAAAACCTCTGTACTACTAATCAGCTTAATGCTGGCTTATTCAAAGGCCGCCGTTCAGACCGAGCAGCTGCTGTCAGACAGTTTGAGTAGAGGGTGTGACTGCTGGCAGAGCTTGCTGATGTAGAGAGACCGGTTGGTGATTAACAACATCAGTAGACTTTGGAATCTTGGGAGCCCAGTCCACTGGCTTTGTCTTGTGAAGGTCTATCAGGTGGCGTCCTCATGGTCTCTCCCTGCTTTTCCTGTCCACCTCCTCCCCCATTCTGCTCCATCTTCTCCTGAGGGCTGTGGCGCTTCGAGATAAAGAAGTTCAGGCATGCCTCTCATTTTAAGACCCCCTCGTGGAGGCTAGTTGGCAGCTTCTACAAAAAACAGGCTGTAGCTCTCTACACTTTTTTTCCCCCTTCTTTGTGCCTGCTGCCTGCTCTGACCTATTCTTCCCTTCCCTCAGAGAAGGGGAATCAAGAAATTCTCTGAAAATCTCCTGATGTGTGAGATAATGTTCCCAAGAAATGAAAGGACTAAGCAGAGCAATCCTGCCGAGAGTGGGAGATGTTTTCTGCTGAGCTGTGTGGGCAGACGGCTCGGGTACATCGCCATACATCTGGCAGATAGATTTCTGTCAGCAGCTCTCCAGTGACAGGCTGCCTGCCTTTCAGGAAGAGGATCAGATCTGCGGGTCCATGTTGTGAACACCTAAGCACACATAGCCTGCTCCTAAAATGGCTGCCCTTGAAGCTCAGCTCAGAGGAGGATCTGAGCTGCTCAGGCGCTGTCTGCTGGGGCCCCAGCTGACTAGATGAAAGGCAGTTGTGCAATCTCCCATTAGCTTGGTGTGGCACAGAGACTTACTGGCTGAGAAGACACAGCCAACTGTAAGGCAGATGGTGGGTTGAGAAGGAGGGTTTTCTTCCCCACTCCATGGCTGTATTCCTCTCCCCTCCTTCCTGAAAGGCTTCTCTTGATATCCATGTCAAGGAACCTTGTATTGTGAGCCAACTTTGTTCAAAACAGGAGCAAACTGCCAGGAGTGGGGTGTGGACATGTGATGAGGCTGTAACCTGACCCTGAACAACAATGGATCCACTGGCTGCTCAGGGACATGCAGGCAGTTGGGCTGGTTTGCTTGCAGTGCTCCACTGGCCACTGGCCTTTAGGGCTCAGGAGGTGGGATGAGGGGATTATTTTCTCTTGTTAGATCAGATTAAACGGTTCTTTGGAACATAATTCAAAATAAAAATGTTGAGCCGTCGATCATTGGTACAATGAACCCCAAAGTATCTAAAAGCGCTGGAAGATTTAAAATATTTTTTTCAACAGAGATGTTTTTACTAGGATATACCAGGCACCTTCTGAGTAAGATGTAGCCTATAAAAAGTAGATTTTGGAAAAATAAATCCTGTGTTTTAATTTCAGTTTTACCAAAATCGACATGACCAAAATCGTTTATACCCTTCTCAAGAATCAATACAAAAGGCTTTATTGGCAGATAAACCTTTCTTACAATTGCTTTGGCAACCCACACCCACCTCCCTTTTCTTTTACTGCATATTAAATATTAGTAAGGTTTTAACTTCTAAACACTTTGTAAACACTTCTATGGCCTGCAGGAGACTCAATTACATTGCCATATAGCACTATTAACTATTAGCTAAACTATTGCAACACTTTGGTCGGCTTTGTTGCCGTGCGTAAATGTGCTCTATAAATAAAGTGGTATGGTATTAGCTCTAAATATACGCTGTGCTTCTGAGATTTACCATTTACCTTACTTTAATGGCAAGTTCTCTTCTTTTTCCCATTTTGAAGAACGGCTGAAAGTCATAAGCATTCAAAGAAACTCTGAATTTTGAAGATTCTTTACATATCTTTATTGGTGGTGCCAATGCCGGTGGAAGACACTCTCCAGTTTATCCTCATTAGAACCTGTCAACCCTTGAACAAGGACAACCCAAAATCCTTGTGCAGTTTCTTTTTCTGAACCCTTTTTTTCCTAATTTTGATGGATTTGGGCAAACTTTGTACTTCAGTTGTGTAGTGTGAACCCCAACTGTAAACATGCAAACACAAATCAGGGGAAAGACTTTCTCAGCTTATGCACAGACTAAATGAGTTGCTCTTTAAAAATCGGATAGCATATTGCAGCCATCTGTTCAAAGCGTTAAACATACCAACAAATAATATTTTGTCACTTTCAAAGACGATACCCGAAGAAAAAAAATGATCAGAAGCAGTAAAGTTTCGGATTTTCTTATGTACTATATGCGCAACGAATAAGCTTCATATTCAGCTCTCAAAAGATCCATGCATGTTCAAATGAAAAAAGTAATCTTTGAGAAACTCTTGAAACAGTCATGTGTAAAGATTGTACTCTTCAGGGCCCAAACAATTAAATTACTTTTTAAAAAAGTCCCTGTGATTTAAAGTTGTTTTAAAAAAAAGAAAAAAAAGTACTTATTACATTACAGAGGTCACCTACAGCTTTTTTTTCTAGATTGGGGAGTGATATTGCAGTTAGGTATTTGACTAATAGAATAACCAAATGAGCTCATGCTGCATTGGGACACTTCCAAGAAACATGGTTTATAAAATTTTTGCAAATGTGAGTTTTAGTTTAAAGCATGCATATTTTTTTATCATGCCTAGAAGAATAGAAGCTTGGATAACATATGTAAATGAAATGTCTTCCCATGATGAACATACATTTGTCATCTCTGGTTTTAGACGAACCAGAGACAGAGATTTGAGAAAATTTCACGAAGTGTTCACAGTGTATTTATATACAGCTTTCCATGTGTTCACGCCACCGTTTTTTAACTCCATTTAAGGTTTACTTTTAAGTTAGGTTTAAGTTTCAGAACATCTTTCTCAGTGTTTAAAGGAAATGAATCATAGAATAATTAGACACAGGAGGTGCATGCTGTTGGCTGAGACTATTATGGCTACCTTCTGACCTATAGAACTGACATTTGGTTGGTTCTAAAAATGGCCTGATGTTTCTATTGTAGATTGATGCAGTGTCATTCCTATCCTCTATGAAATAGATGGTAATGCTGTCAGATTATGCAGTTGTGTCAGTATTCTATGAGGGCATGCTTATGTGTGAGAAACTACAGCAAAAAAAAAAAAGACAAATCTAACATTCAGTGACCAACTAGTTATTGAATTTGGCTAAGAATCTTTAAACAGCAACTCAGAATTTTCAGGTAATTAATTTTGTTGAAACAGTCACTCACACGTTATGTTGATCTATAATTGCTGACAAATTCTTATGGTTAAAAACTTGAAATAAATCTCAGTCGATCAAGATTGGTCTTGGCTAGTAAAACCCTGTTTGTTTCATTATTAAAAAGAACATTTCAGGCACATTCGATACGTCCCTTCATGTTTAGGCAAAGCAGGTTTGGGAAGGGTTAATCATCCAGTTTTGGTTCGACCCTTAATAAAACATTGGATTTAAAATTTTACTTCATAAAAACATTTGGGATTTTTGCAAAAGGTTTGGACAAGCTAAAACAAATACAACTTAGTTTCTTCCATTCCCTCTGGTTCATCTTGGACAATTTTCTGGGATATACCCTTAAACTAATTGCTTCATTTATTTGTATAATACCACAAGCTGAAGACTGAACTTCAAGATTCATATTTTGATTTTTAAAGCATTGCAATGAGGAAAGATCTCTGCAACATACTGTACGAAGCACGCAAGCGTCCCATAATTCTAACAATGCAAACCAATGGCGTATAGTCTCAGTCTGCCTCTCTGATGTGATGCTGTGGCTAAAGTACAATCATGGAAATATTTTCAACTGAATTATAGTTTAGTTATCGTCTTTTGCTGGATTTTCCCTGAACCCTTTGAACGTTACAAGAATGCCACACTACCAGCTGCCATTTTTCTATCCATGTCGTAATAAACAAGACACCCTAAAAACCTAAAGCTTTTATTTTTTATTTGATTCATTCAGTCTTCAGAACAGTTAATATAATCAGATGGAATATTTTGCTCTAAATACTGAGCTATGGAGCTGCCCTCCAGCTGTTGCTTATCCCAAGGTAAAAAAAATGGGACAAATAAACCCTTAATCCCTCCTCAGTCCCTGCATTGTTCTTGAAATAATGCTATGCTGAAAAAAATGAACCTGCAGCATCTGCTGAATAGTCCCCTCTTCCAAGTCCTTTTAAACTACTACTTTAAAGATACATCTTAACATTTCAAAGACTTTCAATTATATTTTGAGTCTTCCTTTCATATGGTTATGTTGTGAAAATGGAAATGTAAAGTTTTAGCTAAAAGACCAATCTTTTTGTTATAGAGAAAACTTGTTTTTTTTTAAAGAGAAGACATTAAACTGCCGTTATTAAAATGATCTTTTAACACAATATAATGAAGAAGATTTAATAGCATTTGTGGCATATTATCATCTTTGTTATTTACAAAAGTGTGTCAGCATCTAACACCTGATTAGTTATTGTTCGGAGCAGGAACTAAGATTTGTAATCATCTAAGATCAGAACTAACCCCCTACTTATAAAATGTCATGTGTAATGCTGTTAATGTAGATTTAATTCTGCTTGATCTCACCGACCTCTTTAGTTATTGTCTTTTACCATCTTTGTCTCTATTCTAATGTATAAAATGACAATAAATAGCTGTATTTTTAAACATGTCATTCTTTAAATGAATCTAACCAAAGAGCGGGTACTCATTATTTTTTCCTCTTTGTCTTTCAGGTTTCCCTGATTTTTCCAGGGAGTTCTCCCCCTTTTCAGTGATGGAGGGGTTGCAGTGTGATGGCTGTGACTTCCATGCTGAGTCATACGAGGACTTGAAGACCCACATTCAGGAAGTGCACACAGTTTTCCTGCAGCCATCAGATGCAGATGAGTCGGACTCTCTGAGAGGAGAGGATGAGGAGGAAGAAGAGAAAAATGAGGATAAGGAAGACAAGGATTACACGCCTTCTAAAGCTGGAATGAGTATGTCCACCACAATCAGATGTTGCTGTTATTTTGCCAGGGATTAAGAAGCATTTATTTTCTCTGTTTTTTATTTGGTAGACAAAAATGGCAAAAAAAGTCAATTACATTAATAACAATTCTAATAACAATTTTTTAAAACATATCTTCTGTACTTTTTTACAGATCCCAACTCTTCTGAAGGCCCCAACAAAACGTCACAAAAACCAACTACTGAAACCCATCTTCCTTTTTACCAATGCCAGTTCTGCGTCCGTTACTTCCGGTCAAAGTCATTCTTAAGAAATCACACCAAAAAGGTTCATAATATCACAGAGGAGGATTCAGATGCAAGTGTCTCCTCGGACACCACAAAGCAGGCCAGCTACACTGTAATAACGCACAATGATAATTCAAAACTTTATTCCTGTCAGTATTGCACATACAAGTCTCCCCGCAAAGCAAGGATCTTGAAACACCAACTAATGTGTCACAATAGGGTTCCCTCCAATAGTGCTGGAGATCAGCCAGAGTCCATCGATGCTGAGGAGGAATCTGAAGCAGCTGGCGAACTCGTCAAGGGAACATTTCCTTGTGAATGGTGTGACTACCAGACTGACCAGAAAGACAGCTGGACTGACCATGTGGTAAAAGAACACAGTGATAAGGTGAAGATCATCTCCAACCCTGAAAATCTAGAAGAGGAGCCAAGTGCAAGCTCACCCAAGCCCAGCTCTCCAGCCTCTTCTCCTAGCCCCACAAGATCAAATGTGACTTTCACCGGAACAGAAGAGTCAGGGGGAAAACCAGAACTAGTGGTGGAGAAGTCAGTTGCAGAAATCTCATCCATTCAATACGCACACATAAGTGCAGTCACACCCAACAGCACAGGTTCTTCAATTTTGTCAAAAAGATTCGCCTCTTCTGATGCATCCAACAGTGTTTCACATATCGACACCAACTTGGTTAATGAGGATGACTCAAGGAGCAGCTTGGAAGATGACGATGATGAAGAAGTGGGCGATATAGATGATCCCAGCTATACGGGAACCCTCTCTGCAGATGCAAAGCAGCTGTTAACTGATGGTGATAATAAATTACTGGAAACTAAAGGAATACCGTTCAGGAGGTACATGAACCGATTCCAGTGCCCCTTTTGCTCCTTCCTTACGATGCACAGGCGGAGCATCTCCCGTCATATTGAAAACATTCACCTCTCCGGGAAAACGACAGTGTACAAATGCGATGAATGCCCCTTTATTTGCACCAGCCCTTTGAAGCTCGGCACACATAAGCAGAGCCACAATCCCTCAGATTTAGAAACTTTGGACCTCACAGGGGATAGCCCAGATCCTCAGAATGATTGTTCCACTGAACCGCTTAACGGGGGGAATGTAACTTCCAGGGTAAACGGGAAAAAGCCAACCAGCACATCAAATGACCAGCAGAACCCTCACCGCTGCACCCTCTGCAGCTTCTCTACCACCACTCTAAAAGGTCTAAGAGTCCACCAGCAACACAAGCACTCCTACTGTGATGACCTAGATTCATCTGTCTTTGAAACCCAGATGAGTGACCAGCCAGACACTGAAGTGGAGGCTTCTCCAATATTTCTGCAAAAAACCCAGACATCCATACTAGGACCCACTACCAAGAAGACATTAGCTGCAGGAAAAAGAGCCAGAAAGTCCATAAATGACTTGCCTTTGGATCTGTCCTCAGTCAAAAAGAGAACTAGAATTGATGAAATTGCCAGTAACCTTCAAAGTAAGATAAGTCAAAGCCAGCAAGACACGATCATTAACCTGGATGACATGGATGATGAATACAATGGAGAAAATAATGGCAGTGGTGACGAGAGTAGAAACCATGACAACAGAAACCCAATTTTTGCTTACAACACGCATCTCTTTCATCAAGAGTCCTCAGCCTCACACGAAGTAGGTAGAATAGGGAAAAGAAAAAGTAACCCCAAGTTAAAACCCAGAAGCATTCCAATTTCTCTGACTCTCTCCGATGATGGTGAGAACATTTCAGCTGAGACCAGTGACAGCACCATCAACGAGAACATGGACTATTCAGATGATTCTGGAACCATGCGTTTCTACTGTAAACACTGTGATTACCACAACAAATCAGCTCGAAGCGTCAGCACTCACTATCAGAGGATGCACCCATATATCAAGTTCAGCTTTAAGTATATCCTGGATCCTGAAGACCAGAGTGCTGTCTTCCGCTGCTTAGAGTGCTACATTGAATACACAAATTACAACGACTTGCACCAACACTACATGGATCACCACCCAGAAGCAAGCAACGTGCTCAATTTTAACCAACCACATCTTCTGTACATGTGTCGTTTTTGTTCGTACACAAGTCCAAATGTCCGGAGCCTGATGCCTCATTACCAAAGAATGCACCCCACTGTAAAAATCAACAATGCCATGATCTTTTCCAGCTACATTGTAGAGCAAAGTCACAAGACCAGTGAATCCCAAACCCTTAGAGAGATATTAAACTCTGGCCCCAAAAGTTTTAACTCATCATCTTCAGTGCCCAGGTCCTCCTCAAGCCCTGCACTAAAAACGTCTCCAGAAGCCAGTGCCGAGACAGAATCTCTCAAAGAATCTGTCAGCAATGTTGTTGTCTATGACTGCGATGTGTGCTCCTTTTCCAGCGCCAACATGCACTCCGTATTGGTCCACTATCAAAAGAAACACCCAGAGCAAAAGGCATCTTATTTCCGTATACAAAAAACGATGAAAGTTGTCTCAGTTGATCCGTCACACCCTTTAGCAAACTCCTCCTTCGGCCCTGCCATCTCCAGCACTCCAAAACAATCCAATGCAACAGTTTATGGATCAGATGAAGAAATGTACTACTGTAAACACTGCGTGTACAGCAATAAGTCTGTTGTTGGTGTGCTGGTCCATTACCAAAAAAGACACCCAGAAGTGAAAGTGACAGCTAAATATATCAAGCATGGGCCTCCCACCCCTGGTCTGATGAAATTAATGGATGAACTGCAAATTGCTGCTCCCAAGCAATTTCTGAAGCAGTTTCAAAATAATAGCCATGATGGCTCCAAAAACTCTAAACTAGGTGGTGGTGAAAAAGGGGAGGAAGAACTGTTCTTTTGCCAGCACTGTGACTATGGCAACCGTACCGTAAAAGGAGTGCTTATCCACTATCAAAAAAAGCACCGGGAAACCAAGGCCAACGCTGACCTAGTGCGTCGTCACACTGCAGTGGTGAGGAGTCAGCGCGAACGAGCACAAATGGTCCAGTCCAGCAGTGCTTCCTCTACTGCAATCTCTGCTTCTGCAGACCATGAAAATGCAACACCTATGCGCTCCCTTAAGTGCAGGCACTGTCCCTATACAACCCCATACGTGTATGCCCTGAAGAAGCACCTGAAGAAGGAGCACCCTACCGTCAAAGCAACGGCCATGACCATTTTACATTGGGCTTACCAAGACGGAATTTTGGAGGCAGGTTATCACTGCGAGTGGTGCATTTATTCTCATGCTGATCCCCAGGGCCTTTTGCTTCATTACCAAAGACGTCACCCTGAGCATAATGTTGATTATGCATACATGGCCAGCAAACTGTGGGCAGGGCCAGAAACAACTCAGCAAGGGGGAAATCTGGACACAAAACATTACAAATGTAAAGATTGTGCCTTTGAGGCTTGCTCAATATGGGACATTACAAATCACTACCAGGCTGTCCACCCCTGGGCTATCAAAGAGGATGAGTCTGTGCTTTTGGATATCATTAAAGGGGATGGCTCTGTTGAAAGCTTCCAGCAGCAGGTTGCAGCAGAGCATAGACTACTGAATTCTCAGTCTGATGAAAGTGTACTAGTTATTGACACCCCACCCCAAGAAACCCATTCCCACCCACGCCTTTCCATTTCCAACAATCCTTATCAATGTACTGTATGTCTATCAGAGTACAACAGCCTCCACGGCCTCCTCACTCACTATGGCAAGAAGCACCCAGGCATGAAAGTAAAAGCTGCAGACTTTGCACAAGAGGCAGACATCAACCCGAGCTCTGTTTATAAATGCCGCCACTGTCCATATGTAAACTCTCGCATTCATGGGGTCCTCACTCACTATCAGAAACGGCACCCGCTAGTGAAAGTCACCGCAGAGGACTTTGCAGATGATATAGAGCAAATCTCAGAGGTGCATGAAGGAGATGATAAGTTCAAAACTCAGAGGCAGGGCTACGGTGCCTACAGATGCAAAATGTGCCCATACACCCATGGGACACTGGAGAAACTCAAAATCCATTATGAAAAATATCACAATCAGTCAGCCTCAGATATGTTCACACACTCTATGACAAATTTTTCCTCCTTCAGAGAAACTGAGCCAACCGCTGAATGCAGCAGCAGTAATGTGTCAAGCACTGCTAAAGTCCAGGAGGTGAGTGAGTTGGACTTTGCCCTTTCTCAGTTACCCATCAATAAGCCAGAGAAACACGCTGTTTTCAAGTGTCAGCTTTGCAAATACTTCTGCTCCACAAGGAAAGGGATTGCTCGCCACTACCGCATCAAGCACAACAATGTACGTGCTCAACCAGAGGGTAAAAATAACGTCTTTAAATGTGCTCTGTGCTCTTACACAAACCCTATCCGCAAAGGCCTGGCAGCGCACTACCAAAAACGGCACGATATTGATGCCTACTACACTCATTGCCTGGCTGCCTCCAAGACGATGAGTGACAAGCCCACCAAAGTGATCGCTCAGCCACCTTCAGATGGGGAGTCCTCAGAAATGAGCGAAGAGCTGCGTTTGGCAGTGGAGAGGCGGCGATGTAACCTCTGTGGATTCCAGGCCTTCAGCAGGAAGAGCATTGTTTCGCACTACATTAAACGCCACCCAGGCGTCTTCCCCAAGAAGCAGCATTCCAGCAAACTTGGCCGTTACTTCACGGTTATTTACGCCAAGGAACCTGAGAACGTTGAAGACGGCGTGGAGGAGGAGAAAGACAAGGAGCTGTTGGGGGTTCCACTGCCGCCTGAGGAAGACTGTGATGATGACTGGCTTCCATTCAAGTGTCTGAAATGCTACCGGTTGTCCTTTAGCACAGGGCAGCTGCTATCTATGCACTACAATGACCATCACAGCGTAGACCTTAAGAGGGACTTCTTGGTGTCATCTATCCTTGAGGATGAAGAGTTGGAGTTGTACGAATGCTCCCACTGTGAGTTAAAGTTTACGGCTCTACCTGATCTGGCTGATCATCTTCTGCATCACAATGAGGAATTTGAGAAGAGGGTTATGAGACTCGAAAGAAAGAAGCAGGTTCTTGGCAAACAGAAAGGCACAGAGTTGCCGGATAACAAAAATCAGAAGGTGAGCATAATGACCTCTCGAAAATATTTGAAAATACTAAAAATAGTTTTGGTCTAAACGGATAGTTTAGAATATTTCTTTTATAAGCAATGAATATTTTGCCTGTTGAAGATAATGCTCATAGCATCTTTATTTAATATAAATCTAGATTAGTCTAAAAAGACAAAGACCAACGTGGATTTCTTTTCATTTTTACAGCTCCAAGCTGTAAAATAAACCCATCATTATGGTTAATGCAAAACAGGATTCTAAAACCCTTATAGCCAAAATTGTTCAGTCATACCTAAATGATCAATGTTCATGATGGCTTGGATCTTTTTCTATACGCACACACCTAAATCAGTTGAATGGGCAAATACTAGGTATCTGTAGAACATCATGGCATTCTGAGGAGGTAATGTCGCATATGAAGTGGCAGCAGTGGAGCAGTGGAGCAGGATCGCGTCTAAAACGTGTAGGTCAGTGGGGTTTGAGGACTGGAGTTTGACACCCCTGCTTTAAATTATAAACATGTTGCCTTTGTGCAGTTATTTAGTAAAAAGCTAATAGTTATGCACATGAAAGCTTTAATGTACACTACCGTTCAAAAGTTTGGGGTCACCCAAACAATTTTGTGTTTTCCATGAAAAGTCACACTTATTCACCACCATACGTTGTGAAATTAATAAAAAATAGAGTCAAGACATTGACAAGGTTAGAAATAATGATTTTTATTTGAAATAAGATTGTTTTTACATCAAACTTTGCTTTCATCAAAGAATCCTCCATTTGCAGCAATTACAGCATTGCAGACCTTTGGCATTCTAGCTGTTAATTTGTTGAGGTAATCTGGAGAAATTGCACCCCACGCTTCTAGAAGCAGCTCCCACAATTTGGATTGGTTGGATGGGCACTTCTTGCGTACCATACGGTCAAGCTGCTCCCACAACAGCTCAACGGGGTTCAAATCTGGTGACTGCGCTGGCCACTCCATTACCGATAGAATACCAGCTGCCTGCTTCTTCTCTAAATAGTTCTTGCACAATTTCGAGGTGTGTTTTGGGTCATTGTCCTGTTGTAGGATGAAATTGGCTCCAATCAAGCGCTGTCCACTGGGTATGGCATGGCGTTGCAAAATGGAGTGATAGCCTTCCTTATTCAGAATCCCTTTTACCCTGTACAAATCTCCCACCTTACCAGCACCAAAGCAACCCCAGACCATCACATTACCTCCACCATGCTTAACAGATGGCGTCAGGCATTCTTCCAGCATCTTTTCAGTTGTTCTGCGTCTCACAAACGTTCTTCTTTGTGATCCAAACACCTCAAACTTGGATTCATCCGTCCACAGCACTTTTTTCCAGTCTTCCTCTGTCCAATGTCTGTGTTCTTTTGCCCATCTTAATCTTTTTCTTTTATTGGCCAGTCTCAGATATGGCTTTTTCTTTGCCACTCTGCCCTGAAGCCCAGAATCCCGCAGCCGCCTCTTCACTGTAGATGTTGACACTGGTGTTTTGCGGGTACTATTTAATGAAGATGCCAGTTGGGGACCTGTGAGGCGTCTGTTTCTCAAACTAGAGACTCTAATGTACTTATCTTCTTGCTCAGTTGTGCAACGCGGCCTCCCACTTCTTTTTCTACTCTGGTTAGAGCCTGTTTGTGCTGTCCTCTGAAGGGAGTAGTACACACCGTTGTAGGAAATCTTCAATTTCTTAGCAATTTCTCGCATGGAATAGCCTTCATTTCTAAGAACAAGAATAGACTGTCGAGTTTCAGATGAAAGTTCTCTTTTTCTGGCCATTTTGAGCGTTTAATTGACCCCACAAATGTGATGCTCCAGAAACTCAATCTGCTCAAAGGAAGGTCAGTTTTGTAGCTTCTGTACCGAGCTAAACTGTTTTCAGATGTGTGAACATGATTGCACGAGGGTTTTCTAATCATCAATTAGCCTTCTGAGCCAATGAGCAAACACATTGTACCATTAGAACACTGGAGTGATAGTTGCTGGAAATGGGCCTCTATACACCTATGTAGATATTGTACTAAAAACCAGACATTTGCAGCTAGAATAGTCATTTACCACATTAGCAATGTATAGAGTGTGTTTCTTTAAAGTTAAGACTAGTTTAAAGTTATCTTCATTGAAAAGTACAATGCTTTTCCTTCAAAAATAAGGACATTTCAATGTGACCCCAAACTTTTGAACGGTAGTGTATTTTTAGTAACTATCAGAGTATCTAATATGAAAGTAAGGCTGTGTAAAAATAAACTCTCTTATATCAGTTTATCTTTTATATCAATCACTCTGATGGGAACTAAATGTTCAGTATTCATTAGGTTTCACATGGGGATATCAACGTAGGCACTGCATTTAATTAGTAAACCATGGTCATATCTGTAACTAACCTCCAAATTCAAGCCTGATGATGGCTAACCATTAGCTACAGATCGGGGATCAGCGAGTCTGGATTTATAGCAACAGCAAAACAGATGCCAAAAGAGTCATCTATTGCAAAAAGATATTAACCGCTCATTATCCTTTAACATAATATTGGTAGAACAACTCTGAACTTGCCTTGTTTTATTTTTGTTAAGCATGATATGATATTTTCTGTTTATCATTTAATCAAAGGGATTGCAGGTTTTGCTGTGACCACAGAGGTGTAGGGTTTCATATTATCTTACTAAAACAAACATGCACAGCCCTTGACTTCACAAAACGCTTATTTATCATGGTTCTAGATAGTTGATAGATGCTTTCATGATTCCATTTGTGGTTTAACTTTGTAACATTTAACGATTATAATTTTATAAAGTTTCATTGCAAAGTTGTTAAAAAATACCATCAGTTTTGTTGTTGGGGAACTGTCAGATGTTCTGTCTTCCTGGAGGGAAAGTAAGCTGTAAAAAGAGTGTGAATGTCCTCTCACCCCAGCAAATATTTCTGTTTATTAATATTTTAGTCCTCAGGGAATCTTAAAGCTGTATAATTTATCTGAAGCTTTGATGAAGATGGGTAAATAATCCAGATTCTGTTTGTTTTTTGTCATCAGGAAAGCATTCCTAATAAAACCCCCATAGGATTCAGGTGCAACTTCTGCGTGGAGATCCACCCT
This sequence comes from Apricaphanius iberus, assembly GCA_028564705.1. Taxonomy (NCBI): domain Eukaryota; kingdom Metazoa; phylum Chordata; class Actinopteri; order Cyprinodontiformes; family Aphaniidae; genus Apricaphanius; species Apricaphanius iberus. The sequence goes on from JAPXFQ010001162.1 coordinate 144,392, forward strand.
ACCCTTCGAGCCATCTGCAACCACCTTAGGAAGCATGTCCAGTATGGAGAAGCCAAACAGCGTCGTCTCAAGGTGAGCAAACCTTAAATTTTTCTACGTAACAGATGTCGTAATAAGAAACTTTCTTTTTTAAGGATGTAATTGCAAAAATGTTTTACACAGCAATAATATATTTACTAAAGGTAAAAGATGCTTCCAATCACACTTTTAATGCTGGTATCTTTAGATCATGAGCTAATTATCTCAGCGTCTCGAGATGCTCCCGTTAACTACTTAATTATTGTGTAATTGCGAGAATCCACTTACGGTTATCAGAAAGTATGCAGAGCATCATGCCAGCATGCATGGATGGTATGTTAATCACAGCAGCAAGTGCTTGGCTTAAAATGTGAGTCAGCAAACAGAGATGTTCTGGCTTTGGCAATTTCTCATACTTGCTCACTGTAAGAAAACATTCTTGATTTCTTTCTTTTTTCATAAGAAATGATTATTCAAATTTCTGATCTCAACATGACAAATGTATGACAGAGGGATGTGGGACTACCTTAAAATATAACGATTGTGAGTTTATGTCAGAACTATGAGCAACGTTTTTTGACAGGATCTTGAAAAATTCTTTCTTTCTTTCTTTCTTTCTTTCCTCCCTCCCTCCCTCCCTCCCTCCCTCCCTCCCTTAGAGGTTAATGCATGAAAACTGCCCCAGATTTTCCTTAGAATGCCAAACTCTAATTCGAGCCCCCTCGTTATTGGCAACAATAAGATGTCAAACTGTTCCTTTAAAAAAATTTCACTCACCCCAACATGATACAGGATGCTAATGTAAAGAATCCTGCTGTGCTAAAATGATCCAAAGATCTTATTCTAGGGTGTTGTTGACTGCAAACTCTTCAGGTCACTCGTGAGTCTGTTGTGTTTTTAGGATTCTCATGATCTATGTTAATCAACGTGAGTTCTGCGTTTTAGTTTATTACTGAGAACCAGCCTCTTTCAGGGAAAATGAGTCGTGTTGTCACATCCTAAACAAGAGGATGGAGCTGTGAGCCGTAACTTTTTAGACAGTCGGTGGCAACAGTTAGTGCATTAGTATTCCACTGAGGCTACCACAGAGTGCAACAGGCCTGGGGATCCAACGGCGTGCTCAGATGGAGGCCTGACACATCAAACTAAGCCTGTCTTTACTTGTCTTATAGGAGATAGGCAGGCATCCAATAAGAGAGAAACATTGAATATGGACTGGATATTTTTACGCGGTTGTTTGTTTGTTTTTTGTATTTTTTCTGCAAATAACAGTCTGCAAAGTGTTTTGTACATTTGTATGCAGCCTCCACGAGTAAATATTTTTGCAGAACCACCTTTTGATTAGAGCTGCAATTCCATTGGGCTAGTTCTCCACCAGCTTTCAGCCTTTAGAGAATTAATTCTTTGTCCATTCTTTCCTATAAAATCTCAGTAAAATATGATGGAAAGCATCTTTAAAGATCACGTTTCACCTCTTGCCACATATTCCCAATTTGGATTTAACTCTGAACTTTGTGCCATTGTGACACATGAACATGCTTGGATCTGAAATATTCTATTGTAGCTCCAGCTTTATGTTTAGGACTGTTGCCTTGCTTAAAAGGCAAAACTCCAACTACTCAAGTCTTCAAAGCTTCAAACTGGGTTTCCTGCAGGAATAGCCCTTTATTCATACCTGGAGCACATTGCTGCCCCAACCATGTTTGTCATGGGGATGTTGGGCTCAGGATGTTGTGCAGTGTTGGGTTTCCATCCATTCAAATCCACGTTTACATTAGTAAGGCTTTATTCAGATACAGATAAAGAGTGGGCAGGAATGGTGAATTCAGGAATTGTTAGGGCCCTGTTGTTGAGGCTTCTTATTTATTGCTGCCTGAAGTGCATGGTCAGGTTTTTTTTTTTTCGTGTCAATAAAGAAAAAGAGTGCAGTGATCGTCTTTCCGCTCGTGATGGGCCATAGCTACTGGCTGGCTCTCCAGCAGATGAGGAAAGTAAAAGAGCGACAGAGGGATTTTGTTTGCCTGTCTGCCTGTGTAATTTTAGACAACATATATGCAAAGTTGAAGCTTTACATTCTAACCAAACCTAAGTGATCAGTCATAATAAATGGTTATGGACCGACATGCTGAAAGAATAATAATCCAGTGGGGCCGACTGATATTCGATTGGCGCATCCGTCTCCATACCAACGCAGGCTGAAGCAGAGTTTTTTAAGTTCAAGTTTGACCCAGAAACATTCCCTTATATCCCTAAGGTCAACACACACACATCAAGTGAAGGCTGTTTGCAAACATCAAGATTAGTATTGACCCATAATTGTCAGAAAGATTATTAATTATTCATTAAATAAACTGTATTTTTCTGAATATTTTTGGAATGAATGAGCATAAATTAAGTGTTTGATTTGGGAATTAGGGAAAGGAATGAAGCCTTTATTTAATTGCGATAGCAATATGTTAGTGGCATTATTAGGAATAAAGGTTATGAGAAGCCAGATTTAAAAGCTTTGGTGTCAGGAAAGAAATTGCATATACAAAAAATGCTAACAAAATGCTGTACAAACTGTACAAAAAATTTAAAGAGAATAAATTTGGTGAACAAAAAAAGTTTGTTCTCTTTGCAGCAGGAAGTACCTGACATCTCCGTGACCCTGCCTTCAAAAACTCTAACCAACGGTGTCCTGGAGGAGGAGGAGGAAACAGCCGAAGTCGACAGCAACGACAGAGCCGAATCTTCATCGCTTGCCCCCCCATTTTCAACTCGTTCTGCCGATCATCGTGTTGACGACGTCGATCTGGAGACCATGGATCCGGACGTGGACGTAGTTGAGGGGAGAGCGGCTGCCCTCGTGGCTGCTGCCAGAGCCGCGGTGTCGGGGACCCACCTGAATCACCGGCTGGCAGCCGGGGGTCACCCGTGCTCCCAGTGTGACCGGGTTTTCATGTCCATGCAGGGGCTTAGGTCCCACGAGAGGAGCCACTCGGCCATGGCTTTGTTCAGCAAAGACGACAAATACAGCTGCCAGTACTGCCATTTCGTCTCACCCTTCAGACACAAGTAAGTGATGAGGAGTCATACTTCTCATACCTAAAGTTATTTTCCTCATCATCTTAGTCGCAAAAACAAGATGTTTGAGTATGTATATATGAATTTACAGACATTACATAATCTGACTGGGTTTTGTTGCAGAATTTGTCTGCTCTTAAAGGTTCTTTTTTATTTATTAAAAACCATTAAATGTTTGCTTTCAGTGTCACTGAACGGCTCACCCTAGAGTCTCCCCATTACGTCGGTAAAATGTCTCTTCCATTAAGTGTTCAATTCTTTTCAGTTTTAGTCTGAAGTGTTGTAGAGGATGCAGATGGGTATCCTTACACCTTCTCTGTGTTTGTAACAACAGAAGCTGTTTGTGAAAGCTCTTATGAGGCAAACTGGTGTTCCTGACCTCTGACCAAGATTTACTGCTTAAATGCAGTAACACATATCCCAACTGGCTTTAAATAAGCAGGGTTCCTTTTCAATCTGCAAAAGTAGATAATTTGATTTATTCAAGATTCAAGCATGCATCAGTAACACAGTCAATTATGAAAAGTATCTACAGTATTTCCACAATTATTCCTAATGCCATGATCTAAAAGCTTCCTTCCTTCCTCTTTTCCTTCCTTCCTTCATCTTTCTCCTTTTCTCTCCTTCCTTCCTTCCTTCCCTCCTTCCTTCCTCTTTCTCCTTTTCTCTCCTGACTTCCTTCATTCCTTCCCCATCTTTCCTTCCATCCTTCCCTTTTCCCATCCTACTCCTGTCCTTCACTGTGTCCTTCTATATTTCCTCTGCACCTACGAATCTTCGTCTATTCTAACCTCTTTGTTCCCTCTCCTAACTTGTGTTTTTCTGTCCTTCCATCCTTCCCATATTGTTTCCTCTGTTGTGTATTTCTTTCTTTCCTTGCTGTGATCCTCTCCTAATTCCAATCTTGCCATTCAATCCTTGCTTTCCTAATTTTATTTCCTGTCTTTCCACCTTTGATTCATTATATACATTTCTTCATTCTATTATTTATTTGTGCTTCTCTCCTTCTGTTCTTTTGTCCTGTCTTCCTCGGCGTGAGTTTATGGGTAGTTTTTGCAGCTTCCATATATAAAATTCACCTAGTGTAGAAATCAGAATTTTAGTTTCTACTTTTGAAAGGGTGAAAAGATCTAGAAACTGTAGAAATTTGAGTCAGGAAAATATTTTTCAAAGCAGTGTACTTTGTATACAGTGTTTGTCTACAGACTCACAAACTGAATTTATAAAATCAGAAGGGAATGGGGATTAATAACTCATATTTGCGGGTGGCATGGGCCTACATTGCATCACCAGTCCCACTAATTGAGGCCATTGTTGGTCTTCTTTCTGAGATTAACAGGACTGAAGCAAAACTAATTCAGGAATTAAAACATTTCATTCACCACTAGTCCAGATTAAACCAATTGTTTTTTCATCTTAGAACCAATCAGTTAAAACCCGTTTTAAGCAACTGTTTTAGACATTGTGAAAATATTAATTTAGAAGGTTAGGTGTTCATTTTTGCTGTGGATAATCTCGGAGTTATTGGTAACATCTTTTGACATTATGTCTTGTAGTTGTCTTGATTTTTTTTTTTTTACTTCATAAAATGTTCAATCCATCCATCAATTTATCTATCAAACATATACACAGGTTGTATTCCCTGTTTCTAACATTTTATACTTTTTCTTTGAATATTATCCCTTTTTGACGCCATCTGTCTTTTGAATCTCCTGGCTGTTGAACTCATTTTGTTCCAAGCCCAGTTTTACACCTCTCTCTGTTTACACAATCACAAACCCACCGAAACTTCAATCTTCTCTGAGATTTCCTGCCTGTTAGAAGAGAGAAGGGCAAACATGACAGCTAGAGACGGGACATTTAAGTCCTGCAATTTGTTTTATCCGCCGCAGAGACTTTGAAAGATGGTAAGGGAGAATCCTCATCTCCTCTGAGCTCCCAGGTGTAATCCCTCTGCACTGTACATGCCCCGACCCAGAAAGAAGCCGCATTCTCGTGGCACAGCAGAGAGACTGGCGTTAAAAACACAGCTCAAACCATCTCTGCAGGACACTTACACACTCATTCCCTACAGGGAATTGTGGGTAGATGAGTTCATCGCTCTTGGCTCTGTCTTATTGAGTCGTCAGCAAGTATTTAGCTGTTGTTAGTTAGGTAAACACTAAACAGTATTATATTTTCTCTTTTTTTTTTTTTCTAATCCCATCCTTTGTCTCTGTTTCTCTTATGATTTGTGTCATGGCAGCCTGGATAGACATGTGCAGTCTCACCATGGCCACCACAAGCCATTCAAGTGCAAGTTCTGCCCCTTTAAATCTGCCTACGCGAGTCGCTTGAAGAGCCACCTGCATAAGGCCCACACAGGTAAACACAGACCTGCACGCAGTTATAGAGTCACACTGCACAACGGAATCAGTGAGGCCTAAACAGCAAGCTTTTTTTTCTTCTTCTCCCTGTTGAACTACAAAGGAAATTATCTTTAGTTGAGATTAAATGCGCCTTACTTGATGTGTCCTGCTTGACAACCAGGAACTTGAAATTTTCCAAACGAGATGTTCTCCCTAGATAAAGCTCGATAAGGAAGTATTTTTCCAGCCAAACTGCTTCTTGTAAAGCCACGTTGTAGTCGGATCAGAAACTTGAAAACTAGACTCTGTAGGTGCATCAGCGGCGTCACATTGATGATATAGGCTACACCGACTGACGATCTGGAGATCAGGCTTTTTAAAATGGCTAGGCCACCTGTTTTCATGAAAGCAAATCACCATTATGAATCCATTCAGTGCGGTCTATGTAGTTAACACAAATGAAGTAACACAATTTTACAGGAACAGAGCTTAGTTATATTTCTTGCACTACCTACAGCCTTTTTAAATCTATTTTAAAAGAAAGCAAATGCTCGTAGACTAAAAACCGGGTCACACATGCAATACAGTGCAGCACCTTTAAAACACTGCCAAATTGCTTATACTTGGTTTCCAAAAGTCTGGATTTTCCTCAGTGCCTTTTAAAAGTCTTCACACCCCTTACATTTTTCTTCCCATTTCGTCATGTTACAACTTGAAATTTCAATGTATTTCATTGGGATTTTATGTGATATGTGACGATAAAAAAAATAAAAATAAAATCTTGACTAGGCCAGTCTAACAAATGAGCATGCCTTGCTCTGAACCAGTGGTGTCAAACTCTGTTCCATTTTGGGCCACATCAAGTTGGTGAATATCCTTACAGGGGCCGGTTGTGGTAGAAAGTATTTATAAAACTATAATAAAGCATTAAATTCAGCCTCCGCATTCCAAAAGTATTTCTTAAAATTAAATAATACTGAACATATTTACATAATGATGTGATTAAGGACTGTTCAGATAAACAGTGATTGTATTTGACTGATAAAATTGTACTGGGGTGCACAAAAATAGTACTTAAATTTTAAATCTATAGAGTCCTGTAGAGTTTAGAGGGCCACATAAATGGCCATGGAGGGCCTGATTTAGTCCCCGGGCCTTGAGTTTGACACATGTGCTCGAAACCATTCTATTGAACCTATGGCGAGATGTATGCAGTTGTTGTCCTCTTAAAAGCTTCCCCTACCCTACTGAAGAAACAACCACACAGCATGGTGCTGCTACGTTTTTACTCTGAGAACTCTATTTTGGATTCCAGTCAGCATTAGTTTTGTCTTTACACACAGCAGTTGTATTTAAACAAGGTTAAATTACAGACGGGTTGGTTTTTGCTTTCTAATGAAGTAGTTTTTAAAGGCTGTTGGTTGCACTGGATTTTGTTTAGAGGTTCCCAGGTAAAGGGGGACCATACGCATACAGTGGGGATCGAAGGTTTGGGCACCCCAGGTAAACATTTGTATTCATGTCCATAAAGAAGCCAAGGAAAGATGGAAACGTCTCCAAAAGGCCTTAAATTACAGATGAGACATTCTTCTAATGTGTCAAAAAAAGTTAATCATTTACACTTTCAAAATAACTACAACAAAATAATGGTGTCTTAAAAAGTTTGGGCACCATGCAGAGTTAATACCTTGTACTGCCCCCTTTGGACAGCTGAGACCTGACTGTGGCATGGATTGTTCACAATTATCATTTGGAAAGACCAGGTGATGCAAATCAAAAAGGCTTTAAAGGCCCAGACTCATCTGACCTTTCCCAAACCATCAGCACCATGGGTTCCTCTAAGCAGTTGTCTAGAGCCCTGAAACTGAAAATAGTTGACTCTCACAAAGCAGGAGAAGGCTACAAGAAGATAGCAAAGCATTTCCAGATGCCAATATCCTCTGTTCGGAATGTAATGATAATACATTTTTTTTGACACATTATAAGAATGTCTCATCTGTAATTTGATGCCTTTTCGAGACGTTTTCCATCTTTCCTTGGCTTGTTTATGCACATTAATACAAATGTTTACCTGGGGTGCCCAAACTTTCGATCCCCACTGTATATTTGCCACACCTTTCATATTCCTATTTTATACTTAAAAACATGTATTCTCCATCCAATTCACAATTATGTGCATCTTGGTCTTGCTCCATCACGAAAATAATAGTGTGAATTCTAAATCACAAAATTTCTAAAAGTTCTATGGGTAAGAATAATTTTCCAAGGTCCTATAAAAACCTTAAATACAAAGGGGAGCGCTAGCTATTGCAGGCGGTCCTGGCTTTGTTTCTGCTAGGTATGTTTGTTTTACACCATTTTTTCTTCCGTCATGTATATATTTGTATTCTCATAACTGTGCCAAGTCATCATATAATGTTATTTCTGTCCCAAAAAAATAGCTCATGCAATTCATGATTGTTCATTTCCTTCCAGGTGAGCAGTACACATACAAGTGCTTGTCCTGCCCATTCTCCTCTATGACCATCAGCCAACTGAAGGAGCATTCTCTGACGGACCACGGAGAGGTTTTGACCCTCTCTAAACTACGAGCTGCTACCCAGGCTGCACACGGTGCCGTCCGGCTCCCCCGCCAGGCCGTACACACCGAGCACTCTCATCTGACCCCAGATGGTATATCATTTTTCATTCATTTGTTTTATATATGGGACACTGCTCAACAATATCAAATGGGGAAATTGAGAGGTTTCCGTAGGTTTAGCTGGAATGTCTTTGTTGCAGATTGTGAAAGAGTTGGATAAAGATTACAAAATTAGATCGTTGTACTTTCTCAAAAGCTGTACACATTCAATAGCAGTAGTTTTGGGTTTATCGAGTCAAGTTAACTAGTTTCAGATCAACTTTTTTATGTAGGACATCTTGAAACACTTAAACTAAACCCGCTTTGGATTTTTTGCCTTCCAGGTTTTCCTTCGGTTTTGTCTTTGATGCCTTTTCTTTGTTGAATATATTTAGTCGAAGCAGCACCTCGGCTGTAGTTTGACACGCTGCCGTGCTTTTAGGTGTTGCTGTGGCTTTTCTGCAGCAGCGACGTTAGCTTCCAGGCTTTTCTTAGCAGCAGCTGTCACCTTGCTGCTGGAGCTGTGGAATCTTCCCTGGAGCCGGAGTGGTGCAGCATTCCTCAGTGCGCCATCCACTGCTGTCAGCTGTGCACCACCAGGACAAATGAAGCACTGAGAGAGAACAGAGCTGACATATTGAATGTCTCCATGCTGCGTCAAACCAGCTACTGTACCTTCCGCTGAATCTCTGAAATTCAGACGGAGCAAGTCCTTTGTTCTGAAGCGCGACGATCATTTGCTCCCGTTTTTAGCAGCTATATTTACCAAGATTTCCTTAAAATCATATCATCAGCAATCACACTTGCACATAACTGACACTCCAACCCATAAATGTTTAAGATTGTAATGAGGCTGTTAAGTTGATCAGGACCATCAACAACTGAAGGTTCTCCCTCTTCCAGGTCTAAAACAAGTGCTAATTTGTGCAAAAATATAGAAATCATTATAGAATTAGCTCTAAATCTGCTTTTTAGTATCCACATTACTGAGAGGATAGTAGAACCGGAAACAATTGTGGCACTACTGAATTATCTGAACCCCCCACCACCTTCTGTGAAAGTCTGTAATTGGATCTTTGGGAGAGAAAGAAAAGGAAGAAAGTGCAAGCCTTCCTTGTGTGGTTCTTCTCACTCCGATTGGTCTATTAGGCATTTTCTACGTGGGTACATATTCTACTTGTGTCACTTTCGTTTATTTATTGATGTGTTGGAGGCTCAAAGTAGGACAAGAGTATGAGCCCAATCATACACCCTTGGGGTGGGGGGGTGGATGACTGAAGATGCTTATACTTACATTTTTATACCTGCAATGACGGGATTGCTCAGTTTGGTGCAGAAAATCCCCATACTACTGTAGCAGTATTCAGATTATGTTTAATGAAAATCTTTATGCATTGAACAAACCAGCCAACGGGTGAACAGTCAAGCAGATGCATCCTTGAAGTTTTAGTTAAACATCAAAACGATGGCCATTTGTGATTTCGGTGACTTCTGGCTCTGCCTTGAATGTTTTGTTTTTTTGTGCCGCTGAAAGATCTTTATAGGATTTGTTCAGATTTTGAAACAATAACACAAGCACCAAGTCTACTGTAGATCAGCAAACAGAAGCCTCGTTTCGCAAAGGTTCATTTAAACTCCTAATGAATATGCCTCGATTGTGCAGTAAGCTAGAACATCAGTAGTGTGACGAAGAAGCATATAAGATGTAATGTGTATAATCATTCTGTAGGAGAAATGCCAAAGTATGCTAATTTTGTGCTTCCAAATGAAGACGAGGAAAAATACATTGATCTGGATACTTTTTGTTTAAATGTCTAGTTCTATATTTGTTGCGTTTATATTGGTTAGTTCCAGACATATGCACATATCTATTTCCATGTGAAGTCCAATTGGGTCTGCGTTCTCAGAGTGCTTTTCTAGTTCAGAACTTTAACATCTTGTTGCAGTTATAGCTTTAGGTTTGCTAGGGTATGTTTCAAACAGCTTTTTTCCGCTTGTGTCTTTTATTTCTGCTCATATTTTCTATTACAACTTTTTTTTAAATTTAGTTAGAATGACGGAGATGGTTATGAACAGCCAGTTTCAATGCTTGGATACAAAGGTCCAAACTTTGACTTGGACATGGTAAAACATGATTATGCTTTGATTTTTAAACATTCCATTAATCATTCATTGCTGTATGATTATGGCTGTTGTCCTGCTGGATGATGAATCTATACCCCATCTCCATGTCTTTTGGTGCTTTTAACAGGATTTATTTTTGTTTTATCCATCCCTTCTCCCATCAACTCTGACCAACTTCTCCGTCCTGATATTTTCCATTGAGAAAATAGTTTCAGGTTGATATAATTTTAGTTTTTCCTACACCATATATCTGGGTTTTTATGTTGTAGTGTTCCAATTTTATCATTATATATCGTCCTGTTTCGAAAATCTTCCCCAGAGTTGGGGATCTTTCCAGCTCCCCCAAAGTTGCCAAAGCTATATAGCCATAGCTTAGCTGCTTCAATGATCATCGCTTTGTTTGCCCCTTATGCCAGCTTAGGTAGACGGTGATGTTTCGGTACGTTTGGAGTTGTGTCAAACCTTTCCAATATTAAAAAGATGAATTGAAACAATGTTTCATTAATTGTCCAAAGTTTCTAATATTGTTTTATGACCTAAATCTACATGTCTGGCTTGTTACTTGGCCTTTATTATGCTGTTTTTTCTCTGTTTGACAGCTGGATTTTTTTTCTGCGATGAAATAACTCACACAAGTTCGATTTTTAAGATTGTACTAATCCTTCTAATTTTTCTGCCTCTTTCACAGATCCATCAGACCTGGCGCCAGCTGATGAAAGTCAGGAGCTTAGTCGCTACCAGCTGGCACCCCGGAGTCAGATGTCTTCTAGCTTTCAACCAGGTGGATCCACAGTTTGTGGCCTGCTCACATGCGAGTTCTGCGAGTTCAGCTCCGGATACATGCAGAGCCTACGGCGGCACTACAGGGACCGCCACGATGGCAAGAAGCTCTTCAAGTGCAAAGACTGCACCTTTTTCACCTGCTGCAAGTGAGGAAAATGAGCGACCTTCAATAGATGTGCTTTGTTGTATATTAAGGCATTGCTAAGACTGCAAAATCCATCTCTAAATTATTTTTCAGGGATAACTTCTCAATGCATGTTGAGGCTGGCCACAACAACAGTGGAAGCGGGGAGTTACCTAGGGAACTGCACTGCCCTCTATGCCTCTACCACACCAAAAACAAGAGCAATATGATTGACCACATTGTTCTGCACAGAGGTATGCATTACCTTTCATGGGGAGCATGAGTTCTAAAGGAGCACTTGTAGATTTTTAGTGTTTGTCAATCAGTGCCAGCTGTCCTAATTTTCCAAATTCTCAACTTCAGGTGAAGAATTAACATGGGCTTCTGTTCATACAGTTTGAACTATCAATTTGCTTTTCTAATTTCTTATTTACATATTTTCGACTTTGTATGTATTATCCTTTATGTGAGTTAAAGTACTAAGGTTCAACCTTACCGTTTTAGTTTCACAGAAAGACTGGAAACTGCTGCTTCTTTACTTTTTCTGGCCCTGGGGGTCTCTTACTGGTTCCCTGGCAACCTCATAGTGACGTCAAAACTACAGGAAGTCCACGTTCTCTGTTTGCTTTAACTCACAACTGTGCAGGGAAAACGTGTCGTACCCCACCGTTGTATTGTGTTTTGATTCATCCAAATCTTCTTTGTTAAAATCTAACACATTTTTCACTACCTTTCTCCCATCAGAAGATCGCGTGGCTCCCCTGGAGATCAGCCGCTCCAAGCTGTCGCGCCACTTAGAGGGCCTTGTGTTTCGCTGCCACAAGTGCGCCTTCACATGCTCAAGTGACCATGCCCTGCAGCTCCATCTGCAGAAGCATGACGAGCTTAAGCCTTACCAGTGCCAGCTCTGCTACTATGACAGCAGCCGCAGCAGCCACCTAGAGGAGCACCTTCGCCTTGAGCACAAGGTCAGTTGGAGACCAGTCTGTTCAGGTTTTACACAACCACATTTTCCATGAGTAGACGGAAACTGTGACCAGACTTTCATCGAGCAGAGACTTGTTGAGCAAACCACACCACGGATTATTAATTATACTAGTTGTAGCAGAAGAAATGAACTACTTAGTTTGTACTTCATTTGAACAGATTCTTGGAGCCCTGTTGGATTCTAGTTTCAAGATTCTCGTTTGTGGAAAATGTAGCCACAGTTCCTGGAGACTGAAGCTGGAAGTCTTTCCGTCCGCTTAAAAGAAGCAAATCATGTGTGAAAAATCGGGTTTAACTCTATTAATAAAACAGGACTAGGGATGTTTTAGGAAGCAAACATCACATCATAAGTGTGCTTTTCTTTGTATTTGTTCTTTGCTGGCTTCAAAACAAATTACCCGATTGGGGAAAATGAAGGGACTAAGATTATTTTAGAATTTTTAAACGAATATACATTAAAGACATTCATGTAATTTATGTTTGCATTTATTCAATGAGTAAATATATCATGTGTATTTTTTCCTCTGGAATTTAAACCCCTTGAAAAGCCTCCATTTCTAATTGAAATACTTATAAAAGTAAAAGGTGAAGAACAATAATTTTGTGCTGAGGGAGTCGAATAGCAGCATTTTATCAGGCATTTGATAGAAATAATGCAGAAGAAAGAACAATCTCTTTTAGTCTAAGTTATCACAAAGTTCCTAAAAATACGTTCTCCCTCTTTCTCTTTATAGAACATTTAGCGACACTTATGATTACAGTTCCATTAAGTTCAATTATTCAAACCTAATTGACAACATATTATCCATAAGAGATACATAAACACTCCCATTTCATTCCGGTCTTTTTTATGTTACAATTTTTCAACACGAGCCTGCTTTGCCGTTATAGTTAGTTCTCTAAACAAAAGAGTGAAAATCTCATAAGATGTTGTTCAGACCCGGTACTTCTGTCTGTTTCAGACAGAAGTGGTAATAGGAGCAAAGACTAAATAACTTGGGCTTTTAGAGAGCTCAGTGTCACTGCACAAACTGTAAAGATTTTAACCCATGAAACAATTTTGGATTTAGATATGTGATGGATAACTGGCAGAAAGTAAGCTGCTCCCTACACCCAATGCTTGCAAAATATTAGTTGAAGAAAGTCATTAGGTTAGTTGATGGTCCTTGAGAGTTACAGATTGCATTCAAATTGCCAAACTATTGTGGATAAAACACACCTAGGGCCTCCTCCAAAAGTTGTCTAATAGGAAACTGTCCTCCAAATGTTTTGAGTGGGATTACACCTTAGCTTAGCTTTGTCAAGGTGTAATTGGATCACATGGGTTAGATGTTGGTACCAGGTGTGAATGGGATCTGACTGCTCTTTTTTTATGCAGTCCAGGCCTTTAATGCTTTAATGTCCAGACTTGTTACATCGAGGGTCACAATCATTAAGTTGAAAGCACTCACAGGGAATTAAATAAATAATCATATTCTTGTGAAATGTTTTCATTTTCATCTTCTAAGAAATTAAGCTGAATAGTACTTTAATGAAACCAGATCTGTAAATTACAGATTCAATACCTAAAAAGGGTCTTTTCTATCAGAAAGAATGTAACGTTTTCTAGGGTTTCTTTTCTTATTTTCTTTTTTTTGTGGCAGTTTTTTTTTGTCTTTCCTCAGAGACAGAGGGAGTCTGGATAAAACTTTGCTGGGTTTTGCAGGAGTTTACCAGAGTCTAAGAAAAGTGTAACGGTGCCTGCATGTTTGTGTCCAATTTTGTATACAAAAACTTAATTTAGTGTGTGAGAGGAGACACATTTTTCTACATGTATTTCACATTGTAGATTTTAAATGATTTAAATTTATCAGAAAAAATCTTCCCAAAAAGTTAGAAAAAATGTGTTCATCTGCCCATTCTGTCAATTTTGCGCTTTTCTTCCATCCTAGTTTGGGCCCCAAATGGCCCCCAAGCCACACGTTAGATAAATCTGAATTAAAGACATGATCAAAGCATTTAACTGGAAACTGACACCTTGTTTCTGATCAGGTTATCCGTAACTTTGAGCTGATGGGCAGAGTCAACCTGGACCAGCTGGAGATGTTAAATGAGCAAGAGAGCAGCGCGGAGGAGGAAGCTGAGAGTGAAATTCTAGAGATGGTGGTGGATGGAGAGTCCACCATGCAGGAGGAGGAAGAGGAGGATGAGGAGGAGGACGATGGAATGGAAATAATAGAGAACATGGTTGACGACCAGGAGGAGATGGATGATAAAGATTTAGAGGAAAACATGAAGGAGGATGGGGAGAATGAGGAGGTGGAGGAATACGGGCAAGATGAGGCAGAGCTACAGGAGGAGGAAGAGGAGGAAGAGGAAGAAGATGACGAAGAAGAGGAGGAGGAGTTACAAGAAGTCAAGAACAGGATGAAGGAAACCCCTATCGCACAAGGTAAAGCTCACACAAAGCCACTAATCTTCTAGTATGAAATGTTAAAAACACATCATATCAAATTATTTAAGCATTTTAAGAAGCATCAGAATAATAAATTAAATGTTCTAATGAGCAATAATCACATCCAATGCAAAAGGTAGAAACAGAAAAAACTAATTGCAACTGAGCTGCCGATCGAAGTAGCAAATATTTCCCGTGGACTAATCTAGATTGGTATTGCTTTAAAATGTTGACTGGATTCCTAATCACTGTGATCCAACCACCCGCCCGCCCCCTGCTCACCTCCTTCTCCCAGAAGTCCTCGCATCCCCCAGCAGTACAAGCTCTGGGCCAAGCGGTGGAGAGAAGCGACTTCCCTGCGAGTTCTGCGGCCGCTGCTTCACCAACAGCCTCGAATGGGAAAGGCATGTCCTGCGACACGGCATGTAAGTCTGTGTTTCCCTGCACAGTCAGCTCCAGGGTCACAAGCCAAATCATAAACATTCAATCATCAGGGATTCTACTTTCTTTACTTTTTCTTTTTTTTTAAAACTGGAATTATGGAACTTGATTCACATACATTCCTGGTTTAAAGGAAGCACGGTGGCGTAGCTCACCTCACAGCTAGAATGTCCTGGGTTCGATTCCTGCCGGGGACGCTGTGGGCGCAGAGGGTGTGTTTGTTCCTCCATATCATCGGCACCCACACCCTGTGTGGGGTTGGCGAAAGGGCCTTTCTGTGTGGAGTTTGCATGTTCTCCCTGTGTTCCCTTGAGTAGCTGATGTGAGCCACAAAAACATGCACCAGTTCTGGGCTATATACTGCCTCCACCTGGCTGACTGGGGCGCCTTCCACGCACTACGTCCAGCTGGGGAAACCCTGTCCCCTCAGGTGACAAGAAGGGCCTGCTCACTCCTCAAGCAGGAAGGAGGCTTGAGCTTCAGTGCAGGGCCTTCCCACAGTTGGCAGAGGAACAGAGGAACATAATCAATGCCCAGAACTGGAATTAGGTAGGAACACTGGGTTATAAATAATGGGAAAAATTGTGGAATAAAATTTTTTTTTATATATATATAAACTTTTTTTTTTTTTTCTGGTTTAAAGTATAGTAAAAAAATAATTATATCACTTATGTCTCGGTTGGTCCAACTCTGAATGTTCTCAAATTGGGCAGAAAGTGGACTGAGAGCTGATTTCAGTTTGGAAAAGTATGGGTTGTGGAATTTGGTGTGGGAGTCCTAAAATAATTTCGTTTCATTGATTACATCTGCTTAAGTTTCGCCTCCAAGAACCAGATATTTGTGTAAATACAGTTAAGGAATTTAGCTGGTCTCACATGTCTCTCCTTCATGTCCCTCCTTGATCTTCAGGGTAGTCAACAACACGCGCCTTGACACCAGCTCCACTTCAGCCACCGAGGCCTCGGCTCCATCCTCTACTGACTCTTCTGTTAATGCAGACTCAAGACTGGACCTGGCCGGCAACGGCAAAGAGGAAGGAGATCCCACTGATCTCTCAGTGACTAGTCGAAGCCAGTATGTGGAGGACAACGAAACGCTTCACACCAAAATGGATCAACAGTCTCCTTGAACTGACTGTAGCGATTCCATGCTTAAACCAGTTGGAAAATTCAGCGCAGAAACCTTTGGGAGGCTAAAACTTAAAGAAAAGTGAGTTTTATCAGTTGGTGCATTAGTAGATTTTTTTTTTAGGTGTTACATATATAAGTATTAGGTTGTGCTGCATTAAAACGTCTGAGCCCTTTTAAGCGGGCAGTCCCCTTGGACAGAACTTAATATATTGGTAACCAATAGTGAACAGAACTCTTTTATCGCTGACATTCTGGTCAAATCCACCGTGAAAGATCCCTACCTTGATGAAACCAAGCTATTTATGAAGAATATTGTCCAAATCAATGACTTGATGTTAGCGTTTTATTATTTCAAGCATCTTTTGCTTCCAGGTTCGGGGAATTTCACCTTTTTAAACCAACAATTGGTGAAAGAGTTACATGTTTGCCCCACAGAACAGCGACCAGTTCTTATTCCTTGGTTAAAAAAAGAAAAAAAAATGGGACTTTTTTTTCCATCTTGTTAAATGTGTGGGAATATTCCTTAGAAACAATGGCACCTTACCTGTGTTAGTAAAACTCAAACATCATTTTTTTTCTTCATTTTAGAGATTTTGAACTTTTTTCCCAGCCTTTGTAGCAAATTGCTATAACCTAGTTCCCTTTATATTATATTATACTGAGTATAAGCCTTCAACTTGTGATGCTCGCCTCCTTTAACCTGTCCTTTTTCTTTGTCCTATTGGTAAAATGACACAACCCCCCATTATCCCTGTCAGAGGTCACGTTGTTAATACACCTAGAAATATGTTTCACGTGTCATAGCTGTACCCTTGTCCGTTGAGAAATAAGCAACAACTTAATAACAGGCTTAAAAGGTGAAGGCCTCTCGATGAAGGCATATTACACTTGTCTTTTCAGTGCTAATTGTTAGATCAGGTGTTTGCAACCCCATCTGCAGACACCCAGACAACATGAACTTTAACCACAGGTTCACTGGGTTACACCGTGCACAGAATCAGACCACAGTAGGTTCACACCTCAACTGTGTTTTGAAACCAGTGCCTTACCGTAAAACTCCCTCAGTGGCAGATATACAAAAATAGCTATTTAACTTCTTAGGTAGGCTGGAGTTTTAATACAAATACAACTAAATTTATTTTCATTCTTTTTTTCACGCATCAAAGACATGATCATTCAACACCCATCTCTAATTCCAGATTTTAAAAAAGTAGCAACGTTTTTGATTGGAAAGATTGAACACATATCAGTCCAGTGGTGTGTGGTTTAGCATCTTAGTCCTCCAGCCCTGGCTTAAAGCCCTGTGGTCTCCATGAACTTTGCAAACATTCATACGCTGCTGAATCACTGTAAATTATGACTATTCTGCTATTTGCCATGCTACAACACGACTTGCATACAAGGTAGGACCTCTACAGTAGGGCACTTTTCATGTTCTGTCAAACTTTCCTATGATAAATGCATAATGCATTTAAACAGCAGCCTCAACAACCCCCTTCTTTCCCCTACTCTCCCAGCAACCTGCTATTATGTGCAATTTGGAGGTGTGTGCCCCTGTTCTTTTGTTCTCTTATGTTCCCGATGAACGACGAACTTGTCCGCCGGTCGGGGAGATTTCCTGTGTTGCAAGAATACAATTGCAACACCATCAGTGACTGCTGCTTCTACTGGGCTCCTCCACGCATCACTCAGGACTCGGCTCCCGCTGCAGTGATCAAACATCATCTCACCGCAGAATCTTTTTTGTTTGTATCATTTTTCCAAACTTTGGGAAAAAATAACAGATTTCTGCTGTTACGCTCATTGGCACAATTGACTGGAATATTGCTGGAAAGTCTTAAACATTTTAAAGTCTTTACAACCAAACAGTACTGTTTATTTTAAAAAATGCAGCTTGCAATCTGTTGAGGCTTTTTTTAAGGTCATGGAGACTAAAAGAAATTGTCTCTTTGGAACTTGATGGTTTTGGCGGTTTTCAAATGCCTCCATTTTTTTTCCCGTTTTTTTTTTTTTTCAATTAGTCCTTTAAAATCACATCATAGATTTAAGGTGGAAGCATTCGGTTGCTTTTTTCCTTGATTCCAATTTGACAAGAAAAGACACTGAAAGGACAAGTGTAATACAGTAGAACGTCCCATATACAAACAGAGACCTGACTTTTTAGGAAGTAAAAAAAAAATCCTGTCAAACTCTCATGCTGTGTTGACAAACATGTAGTAGTCCTTGTTTGTGTACTGTTTTTTCTCTGTTTTTTGTTCGTTTTTTTTTACAATGGTTTATCTTGTTGATCTTGAAAAAAAGCAGAGATTGTATTTGTTGGAAACTGCTGCTTAAATGCCCTAAAGCCTTATGAGACGATGATTATGTTCAATTTGTGTCCAATTTGAGTAAAACCGACAGGAAACGGTGAACAATCTGTGATTTGAGGAAAAACAGCTCTGATTTTTAACATTTGTTGAGTGCAACCTATGGGGCTGTGTACCCGGTACCAAAATATTTATGAAGCCTGCTGTGTTTGCTGCTGTACTTGTCTTTTTTTTATTTTTTTTGCATTGAACTGTCGATGGAGATGGTGAATTCTAGGTTTGGACCTTGGCATCCTTGGATTATAGTTCAACATGTAGGACCCAGGAAAGCTACGTGTTTGCAGCCATGTATAGTAAACGAAACTCCTTGTTAGGTGTGTGAACTTTGGTGTTTCAGAAAGGATTATTTAACCCCGTTTTACTTTTGGTGTTTTTATTTTTCAGGGGAAGAAAAAAAATGAAGATAACCTTTAGAGACTTTTTAAATCTCAAACTCAACATTATTAAGCTGTTGTACAATGTCTGGTTGCTTTTTCTTTTAGTGCAGGGAAAGAGAAGAAAGAAGCATAAAAGGAAACTTATGCAGTTCTCATTTTATCGGGCAGGTTTTTTCTTGTGGTGAATGAAAAGATTATGCACGCAATAGTCCGTTTGGAAGCATGAACTGCTTTCTCCTCTTCTGAGCTTCGCCACTATCTGGGTTTATAGTCAGCCTATAGATGTTGCCGGTCCATGTCTCCAAAACTCTTGTCACTCCACTGTCTTCTCTCGGTTAACAGGAATGGCGATGACTCATTTAGTCCATGTGTTACCAGCCCATAATCTCATCATCCTTCCAGTCAACAACAGGTGACGACAGCAGCCCTTATCTGCTCCTCAGTTCCTGAAATACCTTAAAACCAGTTGAGTTGGTGCTGAATCTTAAAGCTGTTCTCCCATAACGAACCTTGGTCCCCCCCCCCCCCCCGAAGGGAAAAAGCCTGTTGAAAGTAGTCGTCGTAGGAATACCGTTCTTATTGCCCTGCCCGGTGTAAACCAGAAAATGAGTCTGGACAAATGTGGCCGGGAAGCTGTCGGCCTAATATTGTTTCTTGTTCTGTGATGATCTTTAATGAATCCTTCACTGTGTTCAGGATCCAGACTGTAAAATCCCGCCACCTGCAGATAACACACTGGATACTTGTATATATGTTTAGTTTGTTTCAAAAAGCATTTCTCTATTCAGACTGTTGTCTCCATAGTTTGAAACTAGAATCTCTCCCTCTTGCCTTTTTTTTCCTATATACATCTGATTACCTGATGGTGGGTTGTGATGTTGCCTAGAATGATTGTTTACAATTTTATTCCATTTATCTCTGGATATTCTGTAAATATTGTAATTCATTGTCTTTTTTTAACTTGATAATAAAGTTATCAGAATACAGATCCTGTTCTTCCTCTTTGCTCCAACACAACCTGTAAAATGTTTTATTGTTGTAACTATCACTAAGGAGAACTAAAGCTTATGATAATTAAACTGACAAAAAGAGATGGCATTTTAAAATATGACAGACTTTATTTGGTGAATTACTTCCTGATTTACCTAAACCTTCCAGAAAAAAAAAATGTGTATCTCATGAAGTTTGTCAAACTTGCGTATTACTATTTAACTACAAACCCTAATTTTAACACATCTAACATGGTAGAATAGCACAAAGTAATTCATATTTCTGAAGTGGAATGAAGTTTTGTTAAGAAGACATGAAAAAGTGTTGTGAATTTCTTTTCAGCCCTCTGGGTAAGAACTTTTAAGACATAATTTTGTTGCAGTTATTCCTGTACATCTTTTAGATTATAGTGATGCTAGCTATCATAATCAAACAGATGACAGATCTTAAATTTTTATCATAGGTACCCTTCGACTGTGAGAGACGGAATGTAAAAAAAAAAAAATGCAGTAAATCATATTGTATGATTTTTCTTTTTGCAGAAAACAACTATTTGCTCAATAACAACAGTTCACCTCAGTAATTAATTTAACCTTGGTTTGCAATGACAGGTCAAATGTTTCCTGTAGGTCTCCACCAGTTTTGTACACACTGTAGCTGGTATTTTGGCCCATTCTTCCATGCAGATCTCTAGATCTGGCACGTTTTGGGGCCATCGCTGGGCAACACAGACTTTCAACTCCTTCCACGGATTCTCGATTGGATTGAGGTCTGGAGACTGGCTAGGCTCCTCCAGAACCTTCAAATGCGACATTACTGCGTTGCCCATGTGGTGTGTTTCAGGTAATTGGCATGCAGAAAAATCTAGCTACATTTCATCTTCAATTCTCTCACCGATGTAAGGACATTTTTGCCCATAATCTTACTTTACATGGCCTCATTCATCCTTTCTTTAATACGGATCAGTCGTACTGTCCCCTTCCCAAAATAACAGCCCCAAAGCATAGCGTTTCCACCTGCATGCTTCAAAGTGTGTATGTTGTTCTGGGTAAGTAACTTGGCATTCTTCCTACTTCAGAAACGGTGAGTGGCATTTATAGCAAATAGTTCTACTTTGGTCTCATCAGACCACAGGACATTCTCCCCAACCCATTTTGTAGCTCATCCAGATGGTAGACAGGCTTCAGCATATTCTGGCTTAAACAGGGGAACCATGGCAGCCAGCAGGATTTAAATCCATGACGACGTAGTTTATTACTAATAGTAACCCTTTGTTATTGTGGTCCCAGCTCTCTTCAAGTCCTTGACCAGTTCCCCCTTTGTAGTTCTGGGCTGTTCCTCACTGTTCTCAAGTTCATGTGTACCCCACGAGGTAACATATTGCATGGACCCCCGGGTTGAAGGAGATGTCACTGATCTTGTATTTATTCAATTTTTCAATTATTGCTCGAACAGTTGATGTTTTCTTATCAAGCTGTTTTCCTATAGTAGATTGGCTCATTGCAGTCTTATGCAGGTGTACAACCTTGTCCCTGGTGTCTTCGGACAACTCTCTGGTCTTGGGCATGAAGAAGGTTGGAGTCTGTTTGAAGGTGTGGACAGGTGTCTAGTATCTAGATTACGTTTTCAAACAGGTGGCATTAATGTAGGTAGTATAACAGTGGAGGATATAGAGCTTTTTAAAGAAGTAACAGTACTGTGAGTGCCAGAATTCTTGCTTGTTTTTAGGCGCTAAATACTTATTATCTGCAGCATATACAAATAAATTATTTTAAAAATCATAGTGATTTCCTGGATTTTTTTCTTCTATTCTGTCTCTCACAGTTGAACTGTACCTATAAGATTAAGAGACCTCTCTCATTTTTTTAAATGGGGGCCATTTGCAAAATCTGTGGCTACCTAATACTTTTGGCCTACTGTATATCTACCAGGTTTGCACTTCTAGGAATTGAAATGTTTTTCTTTTAGCAGTAAACAGTTCCAGCTCCCAAAACTAGGATGAGGAGCATCTGTGAACTGAAATTTCTAAGTCCTACCACAAATTCACGGTTTGATTCAGGTCTGGACTTTGACAAAGTTGTACTAAACATACTGTGATTGAAACAATTTTAATGTAGTTCTGGCTTTATGCTTAGGTTTTTCCTGCTAAAAGGTGAACTATTTTTTAAAATCAGCACAGCAGATGCTTGCGTCCTGGATGCTGAAACAGACACAGCCCTTAGGCTCACATTGTCACATTGTCAGGAGTTGTGGTTAACTTGCAGTTGCAGAGTAGTTAGGTATGTTTGTTAGTTTGTTAGCCACAGCTTATCTGATATACAGGGATCACTGCAGATTTTTACATTATTAATCCTTGTTCCAATTGCTTCTTCCTGTTGCTTGCAACCAATGGCGTATTTTATACACAGAACTTCTTATGGCTGTCTTCCAACAGTTGCTTTCTTCTTGAATTGCTTTGTTGTTATTCCTTTTTGAAAATAGCTGTGGCCCTGCCTCCTTGCTTAGTTTTTACAGTTAGGCTGTACTCTTTCTTTTTCTTGACAAAGGATTTAACAGTGCTTTGTAAGTACCCTAACTTGCTTCTTATTCTCCTTGGTTTTTGATCTCTAATTTTCTTCAAGAAAAACCCATCACAGACCGAATTTACACTGCCAATAGGACATCTGAATTGTTAATTTATTTAAATTTTTATTATTATCTAATAAAAATTATGAAAACCATCTAATTTATTTTCCTGTTACAGTTGCAATGTGAATAAATGTGTGGTCATTCTAGAAAAGTCATATCTTTTCTTGAACATTAGAAAGTTTGAGTTTGCTTTTCTTCAGGACCCAGGTTTGTAATCAGTGGTTCTGATTTGAGCTTGAAAATTAATTATAACCTCGTTGGTGCATCATATGAAATGCAGACATCATGCAATTTATTGGAGAAACTAACATGCTTATCGTAAACTTATTAAAGCTTTGTTGAATGTTATATTAGGCTTTAATTTATTAGATTTGACACTATTCATGATCTTAATTCCTAGTTTCTCTGTAATTGTGAGAATTAAGTGTTGCTGGACCAGCCTGTTTAACACTGATGCAATGTGTACATGAGATTTTGTTCGGCTTCTCAAGCCATAGTTTCTTTTAGATATGGTATTATGAGCTGTATTCATTTAGGCTGGACTAAGTAGGATATCACTGAAGGACTTGGGGTGAAATGTATAGCCCGCTACTGCTGTATTTTGTCTGGGGGGAACCCACTGACAGACATGTAAATCGACGCCTCTGGTCAACTGCAAGTATTGGAGTTTAAATGTCTTAATTTCGTTGTGAATACTCATTAAAAATCTGAAAAACTTGATGAAATGGTGAGCAGAGCCGCAAAAGAAAACCTAGTCCCCTTAGACTTTCTAGATATTTTCTTCTATTTCATGCTGTGAATAGTTTCATGCACGCCATGATTCTCTCCCATTTAGGCTACTGTGTGACCTCCTGGTTTCAGGAGTCAACCACCATCAGCCCTCCAAGGATATCTAGTAGAGGAATTAAAATTTTGGCCGAAAGACAAAAAAACGTTTGAACTTCATTGTTTTGCTCTCAAAGAAACTAAATATAAAGAACTTTGACAACTTTGTTCAGTTTGCTAATGGGTCATTCATTTATACATCTTTCATTGATTGGGGTCCTTAGGTCCTCGTGATCTTGTGGTTCCTCTTAGATTGGTAGGTTCAGTAACTTCTGGTCCAAAACATCTTTTAGTCAAACCACTTAAGCAAGCAACCCCGGCTCCAGAACCATATTGTGAGGGGGGCATGTGATGGGTGGGGGGGTGGGGGGTTTTGGTTGATTGGATTGTCCCAAAGATCTGCACATACATATGCTTACTGTACTTAATCTATATGGTCTACTATTACTTGGACAAGCACACATTTCAGTTAATTGGCCGGGCCTGTGTGCAAGACAGAAATATGTGGGATTCTTTGAGGACCTGAAACTGATTCTAGACTTGCAAATCTATATGTCTATATGGAAATGAAACCAGGTGTGGCAGGAGAGATAAGATCAAAAAGGCGTCTCATCCACAAGAAGCTTTAGTTTCAGGGCACCATAAATGATCATGTTTGAAACCGGGTCTCAAAGTGGAGAAATCTCACAACGCCAGGTCAGTTGTCTCCATGGTTAACCCTAACCCCTTACCTCCTTTCCTATATTGTAATTGCATGCACAACTCTGTGACCAAGTACGCAAGTACATGGTGCTGTACGGTGTTGCAGTCCTGATAAAGCAAATACTGACCTTATAATGGATTCTGGAATATGACTTACTGTCCCTCCTCTATCACCAGCAGCAAAAATGGATCTGGGGAACACAATGTGTTTTAGAATAAAGCTCTCATTTGAAGTTAGATTTGTTGTGTTTGCCACGGGGTTGACCACACACCCCAAATGTTCTTTTCTGTGTTTCTCTGGCAGTCTCATAGCACCACCAATGGGTCCAGAAAAGGTTCTCCGGCGGTTTCAGTCATTTTGTTGTGAATCATGTGGACAAAATAATTACATTTGTCACTGTGTAAACAGGGCCTAAGACTGAAACCGTTTCTTAAAGAAGACCAGTGTTGTAGTCATGAATAACAGCCAAATCTAAGATGAATTACTGTGGTCTGTTTTAAGTTAATTTTAGGATATGTGTTATTTATCTTGACATGCTCTGTTATTGTTCTTTAAATTATTTTACGTTCTTAAAAGTCCTTCTAGGGTCATGCATTGGAAATTAGTTAAGGTTATAAGTGCTATAGAAAGACAGATAAACATTTTCCAAGGTGATCATTAAAGTCTAATGTCAGAAATAAACAAAGATAGTCACTGAGATTGGAGGAGAAATTATGTCAGTAACCTTCAGTTAGTTACACCCTTCCACTCATCTGTTTCTCTCTGTACTACACTCCACGCCCTGCAAGAACCCCGCTGACCCAAAACCACAGAGTGTGTGCTTCTGCATGTTTTTTAAATTATATTTAAGAGACACACATGCAATGCTGCAGCACAGATGTTTTCAGAAAATGGCTATACATTTTTTGGGAGACGATTGAAATTGTCATTTTTTGTTTTCTTTTGTGGAATCCTCATCTTCACATGTCCTTCCACACTCAGCCTGTTTAAGAGAGTCGTTATTTCACATGTCTAACATCTTCTCTTAAAAATATCTCACAGTCACCGGGGATCAGACTGTAATCTCCGGAGCTCACCACTTCAGAGGAGGCCAATGGCAGACTGATGACCTCTGGAGACAGGAGTGGGAGACGCAGCCACAGAGAGGCAGAGGAGAGGGGGGAAAGAGGACAGCTGTACAGCTGCTGAGTGGAGCTGCATAAGGAATGCCGGATGAGAGGATGCACAGATCAAGGCTAGTGAGGCCACTGCTCCTTCTGTGATTACTGGATGAAGGTGGGGGGATAGTATGAGTGGAGGATCTCAGGATGTAAGAAGAGCAAGACATACCAGAGATGTGTGGGATGAGGATGAACTAGTACAAGACAAGATTCCAGGAGACCTCAAATATTTTATCATTTGTATCTTGCAGGCCTCCTATAAGGTGATCTCTGGACAACAACTTTGAAAAGACCTACAGAACATAAAGGCTCTGAATATTGAGCGATGGGTAGGTGATGTAATTTACCTTTTAGAGTACAAGTTTTAAAGGGCTGTGATTGTGAAAAGTGTCAATTAAAGGTGTACACTGAAATAGCTTCAAGAATACAGGATCACCAAACATCCGACTTCTTTTGTCAGAATGCCCATGATATTCTGATTGATACTTTGAGGCAGACCCAATACCTTCTGCTCTGGAGAAGAACATTTTCAGAATGGTTTTGTAACGTCTGTAGAACCCCTTCTTTTTCTACCGATGGAGGCCACTTGTGTCAGTGTAATTTAAAAAAAGATAAATCTGCTATGATAGAATGTCATTGGTCTGTGACAATGGTCTGAGCTTGGTATAGGTTTTCCACACAGAGCATGGTACACAGAACCAACATCCAATCTTGTCTTCTTTTACTTCTGTAACACCTTCTCCAGACAACAGAGCTCATCCAAACAAAATCTAAGTCTTTACCAGGCTTATTTCTTCTTCTGCCCCTCTTCTGCCCCTTCTTCTGCCCTTATTTCTTCTTCTACCCTTCTTCTGCCTATGAACTCACTGAGTCATAGGCTGTCATGTTAAAAGTAATATTTAGTGTATAAACAAAGTTGACAATTTAGGGTTAACTTTTGCCATTTTAATCTTTAAAATGCAAAAAAAAAATCCCAAAACAAAAAAACACACAAAAAACAAACAGAAATTCAAACAAATAGGCTAAAGCAGGCTATATTGGATATATCTCTGATATAGCTTTATGATTTCAGGAAATTACCGTAATAACAAAAAATCTTGGCCTGGGTTTCATAAAGTTTTGCAGAAGAAATTGTGTTAAATCATGCTACTGCTGCATTGTTCACATTAGTTACTTTCCTGTCAATCGTTCTGTATTTTCAGTTTATTATACAACTTATATGCCTCATTTAATATAGGGCTACTGGAAATATGTAAAAACTTGAAACCATATTGCTGCAAAGGAAGCTGAAGGAATACATTTGCACTTCCTTGAAAAATATGGAAACAGACATGGTCTGAAATGAAACTAAAACACCACACCTTACTCTCATTAAGTAAATAATTGTGGCAATACTTTTGTTTCAAATTAAGTGAAAATAGAGATAAAACGGGGATTTTTATCTTAGTTTGGACTGAATTGCAGGAGGCTGACCCATAGACAGTTTGCGAGTCAAATTAAGTCAGTTTTATTTATAAATCATATATAGGCTTATGTAAAGTAACAAAAACGGTAAACAAAACTCTGAATGTAAAAACAATATCCTAAAATAAGACAAAAAGTCCACAACCGAAAATTTAATCAGGTTGAAAAGCTAAAGGGACCAAAATGGGTGTTTAAATATACTGCAGAATAAAAATATCACTCAACAAATGAAGAACAAATTCAAACTGACATGTTGTTCGCCATATTTACCACTGGGTGGACCGTAAACTCGATGTGTAACATATGAAGAAGAGAACCGAAAAGTCATGGCGGCTGACAGTTTGTGATGAGCCAACGAAAAAAAAACAACAAAAAAACATCTGAAGTCTTTCAAGTCTGATTCGATAGGTTTGAAACGGTCAAGTGGGTAAAGCTCGGTCGACAACATGCTGATAACTCTGAAGACTTTACAGCAACAGACGTTTAAAATTGACATCGATGAGGAGGAGACGGTGAGAGATAAAAACATGAGTGAAGGGGGTGGAGTGGGAGTGGGGTATGTCCTGGAAGCGAAACTAGTTTAGGAATGTCTTATAATAGACATATCCATAAGAAGATTTGCGGAAATTCGTGGAATGTTTAGCATTTTTGTATATTCAGCCCGTCTTACTAATGCTATGTGTAATAATGTGATTATATATTAACCGCCCAATGTAACTGACTTGTACATTTTTAAAAAAGTGAGTTGTGTGATCAGTAATTAGCCGCAGCCCGCCTGATGTTCCAGCTGAGCTTTGAAATGATTAACTTCTTAACTTTTGCTTCGGTGAGCTTATGTAATGTTCTGTTTTAGTGTACGGGAACTAAACATTTTAATATACCTAAGAAGATGATGTAACTATTTTTATTATTGCTTGATTTTTGTCTGTAAAACTAAATTCTCTTGTTTATGGTGGCAGCTTTAGAAGACAATCGTCGTTATTTCTGTTGCTGATTTATCTCAGGGAGTTGGTCTGGCTAACCAGTTTTATAGCAGCAGTTAGTGCTCACTTCCTTTGTCACTCATAGCAACTAAATAGGATGTATTAAAGGATGGACAAAGTTGTGCAACAAAACATGTAAACACCACTGGTGACATTTTCCATTTTTACCCCCCATAGGTGAAAACGTTAAAAGAGAGGATTGAACAGGAGAAGGGGAAGGAAGTTTTTTCTGCTGCAGGGCAGAAACTGATCTATGCTGGTATGATTTCTGCGAATCCAACTAGAGTAGTGTTACCCTCCATCGTTTTTATTGAAAAGCTTGATAAAGTTGTGCGCAAGAGCCTGGACATGAATTCCTCTTACTTTAATTTTTTTTATTTTTTTGCTCATCCATAATCTCTCACTGAAAACTGGGTTTCTGCCGAGACTGGAAAAATATTTGTATTCCTAGAGTTTTTATTCTCTTGTCTAAAACAAGAGTAAGCAACCTTTATAGTTCATCTAAACAGTTGCTTAGATCTGCTAATGTTACAGGACTTAAAACAAAAAAAAATCAACTCAGAATTTGTGATAAATATCTTCTGTTATATGAAACTTTTTGTAATATAAAGCTTGAGCATTACACATTTTTCCAGAAATTAGAAACACTAGTGTTTCATCTGTTTAGCAAATAAAGAGGTATGCCTAATTTTAAACAAGTCCATTTTTCTGATTCTTTGACAGGTAAAATCTTAAGCGATGACACGCCTCTCAAAGAGTACAACATTGATGAGAAGAACTTTGTGGTGGTCATGGTGACAAAGGTACTGAATTCACAATTCCTTTTCATTTAATTGGGTAAAATAGAACTGAGTTGATAGTAAAGATAACTTTTATTTTAATTCTAACCTACCCCCAGCCCAAAACGGCTCCAGCCACCACACAGACTTCATCAACCACTCCTGCTCCCAGCACCACAGCTCCTGCAACTTCATCTAGTTCAGAGAAGCCAGCAGAGCCCACTTCCACTGACAACAAGCCAGAAGCCAAACCGCAGGAGACGCCAGCTTCGTCTGCTGAACCATCCTCCACCACTAGTGGCAGTGGCGAGTAAGGATCAGACTTGTACTGTACAGAATCCTGTTTTGGAGAAATTGCTTGAGTATTTTCTTTTTCACTTGTAGGAGCTCTGAGACGTCACCCAGCTCGACCTTGTTCAATGAAGCTGTTTCTACTCTCGGTGAGGCGGCAACTATGATAGTCTTTTATTGTTTGGATGTTTATTAGCTGCTGCGTTAGACATTAGGAATACGTCCTTATGCTCTGCTCTCAGGAAATGCATTGCCATGAAGTGAATTATGTGAACTAGGCCTGGGCGGTATACTAGTTCATGCCAACGTGACTTGGGAGACCAAGTCACGCCCTTCTACTTCTGGTCCATGGGTTCCCAAATGCCCCCAAAAATGAATGAGAGTCAGTGGAGCGATAAGTTATTTTCTATGAAATGCGCCATGGATCGAACATATGATGTCTGTGAATTCTAAAAACTAATTTTGATGCATGAAAACGCTGATTTTCGACTGGAGGCAAAAGTTACTTTAGGTTTTGTGTGAAAATGTTTAGCGGATTACAACTGCAGAAGAAGAAGGAGAGCGAGGGTCGGTGGAGTGAGAGCCAGCATGGAGGAGAAGCTCTGCAAGCTCTAGGTGAGTGTTTTACGTGCTATAGCTAGTGCTAGCTCCCGTTAGCCAAATGGCGTCATATATGCGACTTCTGATTTTTAGGGATTTTAAATGCACATTTTTACAATCGAATAAATGCCAAATCACTGGACAAACACATTCGAAATGTACATCATTAGTTATTTAAATCGAAGTACAACGTATGTGTGATTCAGGATGTAAAACAAAGCAGACCAGTAAATAACTTTTATCGCTCCATTGACTTCCATTCATTATTTTTTCTGTTTGGGGACCCATGGGCCGACCGGAAGGGGACTTGGGCTACCAATACCAGCGAATAGCTGACAACTTCCGGAACGTTTAATGTGGGGAAGTGGGGACCGATTTCACTGCTACACGCTTTTCATCACAGCGTGAAAACTAATGTTTATAATAGGGATGCACCGATACCCATACTGGTATCGCCCCCGATACTGCCTAATGTACTGGTACAGGTATCGGTTAAAATTAACCGATACCATGAACCGTTACTCAAAATGGGGAAAATCTGCATCAAATTCACCAAAAAATATTCATTTTTCACTTGAAATGTTATTTTTGTGGTAATTGTATATTTTACATCTGTTATTTTGTCTCAGTTATGTTTAGTTTTTAAAGTCTGGTGCCTTTAGTCTCTTCAAGAAAGGCACCAGAAGTTATAAAGTTTATTCATTCAACAATATGTGGCAAGGTACACCCAGGCGGGATTCGATCGCACGGCTCCCAGGTGAAGGTCATGTGTGCTAATCAGTCAGCCAAAGGGATATCCCTGTGGCCAAGCAGCCAGGGCACATGATCTATCGGAGCCATAGTGACAGGACCTCCACACTGTCACAAATAGTATCGGATTGGGTATCGACAGAAATCCAGCCATCGGTATCGGGACTGAAAAAGTCGGATCTGTGCATCCCCTGTTTTTAACTAAGTACAGCTTTTGGCAGAAGCTGTCACAGCGAAGCACACAATGCAGAGGAAGTAAATTCAAAAAGAGAAGTCATGCTTGTAGTTTAGAAGTTAATCGGCTTTAAAAGGTCAGACGAGAACCGAAATTTATCTTTTACAAGCGCTATTGCGAGTAACTTGTAGGGGGTAGTATTGAGAACTATTTGACAGTCTGTAGGTACACGCGGTCAACGGTGGCAAAACCAGTAGGTAAGAAATCATTAATAGCGGTAAATATGTTTTACATACCATTTATGATACTTCTGCCGTCTTTTTTTCTGTTATCTGAATATTAACTAGTTTATAATCTCCTATGGTCGTCATGTTTATTTTACTTCTTCTCTGGCAATATCTGGTCTGAGTCTGTACTCTGCCCCCTAGCAGGATTCTTCAGTACTACATGCAAAGCCAGTACAAGATGCAATTTGCTGCTTCTGTCAACATGAGGTTAAAAAAAAGGAGCATACTTTCAGCCTTAGAAAATCAAGCATGCCTTCTAGAATCATAATCATTTCATTTTCATTTCATTCACCTGTTCCAGAAAAAAAAACATGATCACGTCCATAGGACAGTAAAATGAGCTATTTAAAGCACATTTTTATATTTTTCATTCTTATAAGATAATGTGGATATGAACGGTCTTGCATGGGGAAAAAAATACATTTAAATACCATAATACTGATATGTTTTTTAAAAGTACCGTGATGTGAAATATGAGATTTTGCCATACCGCCCAGCCCTAATGTGAAGCTGCATGCCTCTTATGGTTTTGTGTAGAGTACCAGAGCTGAACATTAATGAAAGTTATCCCTGTAAACAACTTAGCATTGACACTCACTAATAGCTTTGACACAGTAATGTTCCTTTTTATCATTTTTTTACATTTATAAGTCACTTTAACTTAAATAACTGTTTATATTTTGTAGGAACACATGTCTGTCTTGCTCTGACGTAGTATTAATTTCCCCTTAAATTTGTTAGTCTCAAAGAACGCAGACTAAAAGACTTGACTGTACTGAGACAATTGACGTTCAGTTGCTGTGTTAGCAACTTGCTTTGCTGATTCCCTTAGTGACAGGTTCATCGTATGACGCCATGGTGAATGAAATGATGCTCCTGGGCTATGGGAGAGAAGAAGTGGTGGCAGCTCTGAGAGTGAGCTTTAACAACCCTGACAGAGCTATGGAATACCTGCTCTCGGTATGTGCTCTTTGTGGTCGAAATAAATGCGCTTTTGACCATATCATCAGATTGATACACCTTTTACATCTTCTCTGTGGCATTTACAACAATGGAGCTTACTTTGCTTTCTTAGTGTGTAACTGTGTTAAAGACTTATTTTTTTAAATTTAGATGACATTCCTATTGTTCTTTGCAGTCAGTCCGGTTATGTTAAACCTTACAATGTTTACCCTGAGGGATGCAGCGATACCGGTATCAGGGCTGATATTGTGAAACTTAACTTGTATCGGCTAGTTAACTGATAACATGAGCCAATAATTAAAATGTGGAAACGCTTCAATAATTTCACAGAAAATAATAATTTTTTCACTTGAATGTTTAGTTTTGTGGTCATTTTTATTATTATTTTTATATCTAATTCACAGTTATTTGTCGTAACAACCAGGGAAGAAAATGAACCCTGTCTTCCAATTTGTTGCATTTTTTGTGTGTTAAAAGTATCGGCAAATACAGAGTACTTCAAAGTATCGTATCGGTTTGAAAAATTTGGTATCGTTGCATCCCTAGAGGTCCTAATTTAGTTAATAAAGATTTGATGCCCTTTTCTCTACTGGGTGTCTACCTTTCATTAAACATGTTGCTTTAGCGAAGAATTGCATTGTCTGCCAATACATTTTCTACCCTGTAAACCAGGTTGGTAAAGGTTTCTTATCTTTTTTTTTTTCTTTTTTTTTTTGTCAAAAGCATTAGACTTAAGGAGAATTAAAAGTTGGAGACTCGCTCTAGCATTCAGTTCTAAAATGAAATTAAAATTTGTTAATTTGAAATTAACAGGCACTTCAATTTGACTCTAAGATTACAACGCTCTTTATATCAGCATGTTTGAGTAGCTCAGTTACGTTTTTTCGGACAACTCCCTATGGTGTTGGACGCAGTGTAGCTGGGAGGATTTTTGCTGTCATTTTTAAAAAACTGTTATGTTGCGGAATCATACCAACCAGGATTTTACAGTTGCTGATTAGCATCTCAAAAGCTCAAATTATGTATGAACTACAACCCTGAGTCCTAGCGCAGTTTAAAAGGAGGAAGTTCAAACCCTCTCCTCCATTTAACGTAATGGGCAAGGATCACGTCTCCGTCTCTCTGCCTCGATTTCTAGCCATACAGCCAGATATAGTTTTAAAGAAATGTGACAAAAACAAAAGGGGTGGATAAGCAGAGTCTTCAAAAATCCGATGGTGTCATCCTGGACATGTTGCTATGTGGTATCTTCTCTGCTGCCTGGATATTGAGCTGTTAGCATGACATGCAATCACGAGACTGTCGATAGCAAAAGTCAGAGGCTTCTTCTGATTTGTTGTAAGTTTGACTGCTACCAGAGATCCTTTCTGGCCAGCATCATCATCATCCACTATTACTCCGAAGATGCTGGGATGATATGAGTTAGGACATTTCATTTATCTAAAGATAAAGTATATTTGAATTACTCCGAATATTTACTCACCTCTACATGCTGAAAGCTTGAGGTGGCTCCAACTGACAACAGCTTGACATATTTTATAGTAATTCAGTTTTTTTTTTTTTTTTTACATTTGGATGGACTTTGTGGACATTGCAGTAAGCTTTCAGCCCAAGGAAAAAAAACAGACTGTATGTCTTGACTAACTGTTAGACATATCCACAATACATGTAGGGGTGCATCATAGGCAGCACGCATACTTTTTATACTTACTGATTTCACAAAATGCACTTTATTTCTTGTCATATACACCCCCATGAAGTCCATTTTCAAATGTATCAACATGCATAGAAAAATGGGAAGCAGCAGTTTTAGTGTTCACTTGCAAAAAAAACTACAACTCTTAAGAACGTTTGTCTGAATCAAGAGTTGGATGTTTCCTCCTTTCTGCTGTTGTCTTACTAACCAGTGGATGGCCTATTTCGTCCCACAGGGTACGCCAATTAGAGATCAGGGTCCTGCACCAGGACGTGATGCCACAGTGCCTCCAGCAGGTGGAGCTCCAGCTGCTCCCTCTGGAGGTGTTAGCGCTCCTGCCAACACTGGATCTTTACCAAGTGCTGCGGCAGGAGGTAAACACAACGCCCTGATTAGAATAAAAAAAAAGCGAACTAAAATTGCCTTAAATGAGACGTGTAATGATGCTTTCTATGCCAGTCGTTTTGTTTCCTGCTGCTTACACAGTTTTAACCTGTACTTCCAGCCAATCCCTTGAGCTTCCTCAGAAATCAGCCTCAGTTCCAGGTGATGCGACAGCTGATTCAGCAGAATCCTGCCCTGCTTCCAACGTTGCTACAGGAGATCGGAAGGGAGAACCCAGAGCTACTGCAGGTGAGGAAGCACTAGACCTCAATAATGGGTCAGAGATATTTAGTTTAAGAGCACAGTTTTAACAAAGTGAAAGTAATGACAGCATCCAATAGTGTAATATATTATTTGGTCCAATGTTTGAAATTTAAAATTTTCTTAAAAACGTAGCCTTTTCAACAATGTAGCTTCTGATATAACCAGCACATCTTCCTCGTTATGTTTGCACCTTTCATTAATTCCAGACTTGCGCGAGTAATTTCAGTCCCGGTGCATTGATATATTTCATTAAAAAGAACAAACTCCAAAGAAATCTGCTTTTTGCAGCGCAAATGCCTACATTTATTGAATACTTTACTTTATCGCCTACGTTGTAAATGTTTGGAGTTGCAATGTCTTGTGACTGAAACAGTTGTATTGTCTGTTATTGCAGGAAAAAAATTATTGCAATAGTTTGAACGTATCTGATTTGTACTTTCTTTGTTTTTTTTGTCACGCTTTGTTTTGTGTTTCATTTTGCCAACAATTCCCCATTGCTAATATTTTCATTCAACACTGTAGGAGATCAGCAGCCACCAAGAACAGTTCATTCAGATGCTGAACGAGCCTAATCCAGACCCCGTGCCAGCAGGTGGAGGAGGAGGAGGAGGAGGAGCTGGAGGTGGTACAGCTGGTGGGGGTCAGACGAGCTATATCCAGGTCACACCACAGGAAAAAGAAGCTATCGAGAGGGTGAGATGGAGCATGACAGTATTCTCTATAATCTCAAACCACAAGAGCTCAAATTGAAAATTGATATGGTTGTTTCGGTTTTGTTTGACTAATCTTCGTATTTTGCCTTCCATCTAGCTAAAAGCATTGGGTTTCCCCGAAGGACTCGTCGTCCAAGCCTACTTTGCTTGTGATAAGAACGAGAACCTGGCCGCCAACTTCCTTTTGCAACAGAACTTTGACGATGATTGAAGGAGCCACTTCTTGCTGTTTTCACTCTTCTTCCTTCACTGTTTAGTTGGTCATGTTCAATGTATATGCAAACAAGCCCCCCTTCATTTCCAAACTGCATTTTAGTCACCGGTTCCATGATGACACTGGATAATTCTCAGTTGACAGCTGCTGTAAAAGGACAAGCTGTTGTCAAGAACTTAAAACAGAGTAATAATTAAAATCCAAAATGTTTGCATCACCGTTCGCCTATGTTCCTTTTGTTTTATGAAGAGCAATTTTTTTGTTGTTGCAGACATAATGGTAAATCTAAGAGGTCATTTCAGTATTCATTCGCTCCTTGAAGAAAATTAAATTGGAACCAAACAAGCAACATGTGTGTAACCTTTCTTCTGTAGGTCTTTATTTTTACACCATTAAGCATGTTCAGTTTTTCTTTTACTAAAGCAAACCATTACATTCTTGCCTTCCCTTCTAACAAATACGGTGAGTACAGAGACAAACTAGAATGCATTTCAACATGAATCAGGATAATTTACCTTAATAAACCTGTAGAGGGCAACATAGACCATAGAATGTTCCACATTTCATAGCGATGGCTTGATGTGGAACTTCACTCACAATGAATGTTAATAATGCATGCAAAGATAGGTTAAATGCTCATATTTCTATATACTCTGTTATATTTGGCTTCTTGTTATTTTAAAGCTGGTATACAATTATCTATATCATTAAATAATTCTGGATAATTCCTGTTTTTATAAGGGTTTCTTATCATAGTGAAGGATAATAATTATCAGAAACCACATCCTTAAATTTAGTCAGTTTATAAGCTCTAGGATGTGAGTTTGTTTTTTACACTACCATGATGATGCAGCCCTTAGTGTGCTTTGAGTCAGTAAAAGTATTTGTACTCTTAATTTCTTTGGAGCTGTTCTAGCTCAAGGCAATGTCGGTGTTACATCTATATTATGAAAATAAAATATGCAAAATTAACTTAAATAAGGAGGTATAGATGAACACATGTGTTTGAAACGACTTTCTGTTTCCAAAGTAAAGTGGTAGGTTTTGTACAAGATGAAAAGAAGTGACTGATATCCTCAATCTCTATTCTGTGACTACTATTTATAGTTAATGGGTCTTTCTCCTTTCCTTTTCCCGAAGCATTCCAGTGTTCATTAGAGTAAAAAAAAAATTCCTTCACACTTATTTGGCCACAGAACCATTTTCTACATCTTTATAATTTTTTTATGGATGCATTTTCCACTTATCTGCCTTCTGATACATTTATTGATGTAGACAATAATCTGCAGTTTTCTTAGGTGTTTCTGAGTCTGTTATCTGACTTTTATACCTGAATCAACAAATTCTAAGCATCGGATTATATCAATATGTACCATTTGAGAAGCTATTCCTAAATTGTTGAGCTAGTATTCGCAGATATTCTTGGAGAGGTTGTTGAAACTATGCCTGTGAGAGATTAACCTTTTACATGTTTTTTTTTGCACCGTCATGTTACAAAATCCTGTTATATCAATGTGACTGCAGATTTTTCAACTCAGTTCCAACTTTCTGTTTATTTTCAGACTGGTTTATGATGAAAATCTCTTTTAAGATGCATGCATTTTGAATCATTCACATAATATTTCCCATGCTTTGGAAGCACTGTTTTAGAAGTAAACTACTAAATGAAGGGATTCTTGTTGAATCAGCCCTGCTACAAGTTTGAAGTATCTGAAATAAAACGGATGTTTGAGTTATGACTCTAAGGGAGCTTAATTTTATCATCAAAATGCTAACATTAGATTTGAACAGCGTTTTCTGCACACTGCAGAACATGAAAAAGAAATGTGAATGCAGAGATTTCATGGCACTCTAGCTTCATTTGGTGTTTTTATTCATATTATGTCAGCACAGAGCAGCAATCAGATCTGGTGTCGCCCCCTTGAGTGGGTCATTTTATTTTCTTTCTCCCGACAGGTGGCAAGAAAAGAAACGTACGGAAGCAGGAAAACATTATGGCGACATTGTGCTGGTTGTCCTGCGGCGGTTTCATCATTATATGGGGCGACTATGTTGTGTGTGATGTGTCTTCGAGCCGTTGCTGCCATTTAAATGTTCTCTGGCAAAAAATATTCTAATGCAGGGTCTGCAACCTGTGGCTCCTTAGACCTTTCACAATGGCTCTCAGGAACTTTGGCTAAAAATAATTAACTAAATCGTGCTTTTTTTGTAATACCAAATTCCAATTTAAGCAGATGTTTTTGTTTTTTTTATTGAATAATTGCTTTGAATTTCCATGACAGAAGGACACAAACAATATTTTTTTTTATTCATTTTACTGGTTATTAGGTTTGAACCTCATAGAAGACTTTACTAAGGTTGTATGTTCTTCTTTCTCTAAGACCTACAAATTGTTAGCTTCTTATTAATTACAAGTTTTTCCAAAGCTCATGTAAAAGTTGCGGCTCTAAATGAGTTTAATTTAGCTGGATTGAGTGCAAAATGGCTCTTTGGATGGTAAAGGTTGCAAACCCCTGACCTCCAACATTAATTTGGATCCGTTAAAAGCATAAATGCCACCTTGGTTTTCTTACTTCAAATACATTTTATTTCATAACTGTAAAATACAAAATAACAAAACATTTGTATGTACAAATGTACAAAGTTCAACATTATATTACATATTTTGGCTATAAACAAAAACAGAATCTTTGTTCAGAGTTACTCATTCAATACAAAAATATGAATGTTTCATATAAATTATTGCACTTTGCAGCTGCAGTGCGTTGTAGATTGCCATCGCGGTTTTAAAAAAAAGTGTTCACCTGAAGTCATACTTTTGGAAGAAAACACAAACTATATGGCACTTTTTATTTTCCTTGTTTCACCTTTTTTTTAAATCTATTTTCTGTCATCTTTGGTACCTTTTTATTTCTAAAAGAAACCTACTGCGTTAATCAGCACCATTCTGTATTAGTTAACATTGTACCTGAAAATAAATGGCTTATGCAGGTGAAATGGGATTATAAATATTTTTGTGTTTATTAATACAGTTTGCTTTAACAGTGTGTATTAGGAGTGAAGTCTGCGATGGCGTGTTGCTTGCTGCTAGTAGGCCTCTGGAGATGTTTTGTCTGTTGCTCCTGGTTTCCCTGAATTTTCCAGTTTAAAGCCACTGGCACCTGGTCCACCAAGTTTTGTCGGTTAAATAAGACAAATTCCAGTTTGGTCCCTTTTTTTTCTCTCTTTTTCATAAAGTTTTACAACCATGGCTGAGAAGCCTCGTCGAGTCACCTGCACAATGCGAAAGGGGCTCTTAAAGGAGTAATGCTTTTTTTTTTTTCTCTTTTCTTTGTGCCATGAACACCACAGCGTGTCTTGTTGCTTGACGTCAGCTTGAAGGCAAAAATTGGTAACAAAAAGTGTTTGTTCGGGAGTCTGCAGACAGAGATATACTGGCGCCTTCAGCGTCCTGTCTGAGTCTCATAGGTGTCTCTTCATGTGGAGAGCAAGGTGGTCCGACCTGGAGAAGGCCCGGTCGCATTTCTGGCACTGAAATGGCCGATGACCCGTGTGTTTCCTGTAGTGGCGAGTGAGCTCATCGGAACGTGCAAACTTC
This sequence comes from Apricaphanius iberus, assembly GCA_028564705.1. Lineage (NCBI taxonomy): Eukaryota > Metazoa > Chordata > Actinopteri > Cyprinodontiformes > Aphaniidae > Apricaphanius > Apricaphanius iberus. Next base: position 182,677 of record JAPXFQ010001162.1, read on the forward strand.
CAGCCGCAGCCCTCCCAGTCGCAGTGGTATGGCTTCTCCCCTGTGATAAAGAAGAAAAAAATACACGGAGCAGTTAGAACCAACCCTTAGGGTGAACTAGCCAGGCCTCCCACCTACAGCAGAAAAAAAAGAGGTCCATCCTGTCCTACAGCTCCTCTGTGAAAGGCCTAGCACTCGTATTTGAGCAGGGATCAGTGTCAACCTGTTTTGCTGCACCTGACAAGCAACTCCACTACTCCATCCCCCACCTTTCTATGAATGCGTTTGTTCAACAACGTGCAAGAGATGTGGCCTGTTTTGTTTTTTGGTTTTTTTGAAAGTCCACAAAAAGAGCCTTAAGCTGAATAGCTCTATATAACAAAACAAGTATGATTAATGAGCGGAGCTTCAATGCACATGCCTCGAAAAGTAAGAAAGCAACAGGAGAAGGAAAATCTGTAAAGGCAGCTCTACCTGTGTGTGTGCGGTGGTGTGCTTTCAGGTGGGAGCTCTTTGTGTACGTTTTGCCACAGCCGACGTAGTCGCACGTGTGCGTCGCCACCCTCTTCCTTGGCCAGGAGCGCCTGCCGCGTTTGGGCTTTGGCTCCTCCGGCAAGCAGTCCGAGCTGGAGATCATGAGGCCTTCTGCAGGGAGGAAATGTGGCGAACATCATCGCCATAAAAACATTAATATACCACAGAAGAATGAAGATCTCAATGATAGAATTATCTTGTAAAGTCAGCATTGCTGACTGTACAAACTGATTTTATTTAACAGATCAACTCTCAGCGGAACTGATTGCACAAGGTATCGACATGACGTTGATTAGTGTGCTAATCACCTGGGTACTGCATGGACGACCCCTGAGGGTAGGCGGCGTATCCTTGAGAGGTACCATGGTGGTACCCCTGCGGAGGTAGCGGGACCTGAGAGAGAGGGTGGCCCAGCTGGTGCTCCCGGCCAAGAGGATTGTCTGGAGAAAGGGAGGAGGACGAAGATAACCTGGTGCTGGTCATGGTCCTCCCATTCCCTGGAAACCCATGAAGATCCAAGTTGCTGGGGCGCTGTTGTTGGCCTGCACGGCCATGAGAGTTCACCCCTGCCAGGTGCAGGTCCATGGTGCAGTTACTGGGGTTCTCCTGCTTTATCCGGCTGCACACGAAGGAGGGCGAGACACGTGTCGGAGCAGAGTCTGATGCCGTGCCGACGCAGGCCTTGCCCACGTTCATGCTTTGGCTGTACTCTCCCATGTCCATTGTCGTCTTGACTATAAACTTGCCATGGAGGCTAGCGGGGTGGAGGTATGCTGGGTCCAGATCAGGCCTCATGAGTTCTGCCACAAAGCCTCCAGAGGGCGAGACATCACTGATGTCTGGGATGGTGTACAGCAGCTCACTGGCTGTGTCTTGAGGGGAGGGAAGTTGGTAAGACGAGGTGAAGGAACCTGGGGAGGATGACATTGCCTGGGCAGAGCTGCACCCCATGGCGTCCTCCTGTTGTTGTTGCTGCTGCTGCTGCTGCTGTAGGATGGAGTTGGACAGAATAAAGTCATAGTCCAAGTCCAGATCTGGGTCAGTGTCCTTCTTGGACATGCTGGTGCTTGTTATGCTGGTGGCAGTAGGGTGGTCTGGGTCGCAGCAGCTGCTTCTCTCTGGCACACTGGATCTCTTAAGGTGGGACAACTCCTCCTTCCATTTCTGGAGATAAGTTACAGAAACCAGATAAGGAGCTTGTTTGTGTCAAGTTACCACTAATTACAAGAAACTCACTGCACTTCAAAAGAGACTAAAACAAAGAAAAGCAACAAGCAGACACGTTTATTTCAAGAAGAAACGTAATTAAGAGTGATAATTTTGAATGCTCAGCAACACAGTCAAGTAGAGGAAATATCTTTGGAATGTGTAGAGCTGAAATTGGTTTGGAAAGCATAAAAAATTGGGACAAAATAATACAAAAAACAAAAAAATCTTGGTTATATTTTCTGCATTCAGTATAAGATAATATCCTATGAGTTGTGCTGGAAGCCATGTGTGCTTTCCCAGTTTGAATGCCTGGAGTAGCCAGTATAAACTGGTGCACGCCCCAGCAGAGAGTGTCAAGCCTCGACTGCAGTAATAACATAGGAGCTACACTGAAAAATAAACTCACTTTAAATAGAAGACTTTAATAGATTCCTTGATGCGCAAGGTCTATCTAGGATACAGTAGGCTAAACTCACCCGATAGGCAGCTCCTATGGATCTGCTCTTATCAGTTGGACCGCTGGCAAACGTGGAAATAGATGGAAGAAGCGTGCCACAAGCCATCTCGATGTCATTTGGAGGCTGCCTGAAATGACACAGAAAACACCGTAAATCCCCGGAACGATCCTGCGAGGAGGAGGCGCGGGCTCCTTTATAATCCACAAGCAGGACGATGATCAGGCGATGTTATAAAAAAGAAAAGAAAAAAGTTTCACCTCATCAGTTAGAAATATTCTTCTTTGCCGCGAACTGCACTGGATCTGGTTAGAATAAAATCCCCTCGTCAGGAATGTTTTAAAGTTTTTGCTACGAGCCGCACGCCGCACTTTGGCTTCGGGACATGCCGCCGCTAGATGGGCGCGCCGGTGGAAAAGAAAAGCCAAAAGAAAAAAAAAGCAGCTAGTTGTGACTGATTGGAATGGCTGTTTTGAACGGGGAAGACAGAGAGACGACGAGCAGGGGAATCCCTCCCGCCTGTTGCCGTGCAGGGAGACCGGCAGTCTGAGTGAGGAAGCAGCGTGAGAGAGGCATCCTTAAATCTAAATCACTGGGAAACGCCTTCCGTCGCCTGGCAACCTGCACAGGAAAACATTAGAGAGAGGAGGGAGGGAGGGAGAAGGGGGAGGCCGAGCCTAATGGCATAGAAAAATAAGAGTGAGAGGCACAGCGAGGTTTGTTTGTATTCATAGCAACGGTACCAATCCTTACGGCTTTTATTCTTGTAAAATGCCGTTTAGGGAGCGAATATTTCCAGTTGCAACATACAGACTGACAAGAGAACATCATGTTTTAATGCAATTACCTGCGGGGATAAATATCACCCTGAGGGCCAAAACAATAATAGTTAGTAAAATTATTATTATTATATTATTATTATTATTATTATTATTATTATTATTATAGCTATTGTTTTATTAGTATTTATGAATTTATCATTCTTATATTGACGCTGCTGCTGCAAAGTGCACAATCAATAGGCTACAAGCAATATTACTTAGGCCTATATATAAAGGCTATATATAGCATATTACTTTTTTATAATTACTTTTCATTTTATTCATACTTTTCAGCTTTTATAGTTAGCTCTTTGAAACTGTTTTAAACATGCTATGAGCATACTATTAGGGACAGGAAAGGTGGCTATGGATTGTTTAAGTTTAATAGGTTTTGTTGTTGTTTTATTATCATAAGCTTGATTCCCTGAAACCTTGATGTAAAATAGATTATTAATATGGTAAAATAAAACAGGTCCCGGTAAAACAACATTGCATGTTTCAAGCTCTGTATCCCGTCTTTTCTTTCATGTAATTGTAGGTTATTTCTTATAGAAATAACTTCCATATTCTGTTTAACAGTTGAAGATGGGTATAGGCCCAGACACGTCTACTCTTGCCCTCTTCTTATTAGTATTAGTACTCCTACATTTTTTTTTAGGCACACACTGCAGAATGCTTTATGTTGGTTCGTCAGAAACAATGCCAAAAAAATAAATAAGTAGGCCTGCATTAATAAAAACTGCACAAAAAGTTGAAAGTAAAATCATTGAAAGATCTTCTGGTAACTTGAAGAGATAATAATGACCACTGATGAATACTATATAACTTATGGTTGCTTTGAAAAGAAAATTATGTGTGTTTTAAAATATTTGTACAGTGCTGAATCATGATCTTAAAAAGTATGTACAGTGGGGAAAATAATTATTCGACCACTCACTGAATTTGTTCGTTTGTCCAATGACAAAGAAATGAAAAGTATAATTTTAATAGTATGTTTATTTTAACAGTGACAGATAGCACATCAAAAGGAAAATTGAAAAAAAATAAATTTAAATAAAAGATAGAAATTGATATGCATTGCATTGAGTTAAATAAGTATTTGAACCTTTACCAACTATTAAGAGTTCTGGTTCCCACAGAGTGGTTAGACACTCCTACTCAATTAGTCACCCTCGTTAAAGTCACCTGTCTTAACTAGTCATCTGTTTTAAAGACACCTGTCAATCAATCAATCAATCAATCAATCAATCAATCAATCAATCAGACTCCAAACTCTCCAACATGGGAAAGACCAAAGAGCTATCCAAGGATGTTAAAGACAAAATTGTAGACCTGCACAAGGCTGGCATGGGCTACAAAACCAATAGCAAGAAACTGGGAGAGAAGGTGACAACTGTTGGTGCAATTGTTCGAAAATGGAAGGAGCCATCAATTCATCTCGGACTTGGGCGACGGAAGATCTCACCTCGTGGGGTGTCAATGATTCTGAGAAAGGTGAGAAATCATCGTAGAAATACACAGGAGGGGTTAGTAAATGACCTCAGAGTAGCTGGGACCACTGTCACCAAGAAAAGCATTGGAAACACATTACATGAAAATCCTGCAGAGCTCGCAAGGTCCCCCTGCTCAAGAAGGCACATGTGCAGGTCTGTCTGAAGTTTGCCAATGAACACTTGAATGATTCAGGGAGTGACTGGGAAAAAGTGCTGAGGTCAGATGAGACCAAAATTGAGCTCTCTGGCATTAACTCACCTCACCATGTTGAGTTAATGCCAAAGACGCAAAACCCCTTCCCCACTGTCAAGCATGGAGGTGGAAGAGTTTTTGCGTTTGGGGTGTTTTTCTGCTAAGGGCACAGGAAAACTTCACTGCACCAATGGGAAAATGGACGGAGCCATTTATCGTAAAATCCTGAGAGACAACCTTTTCTTGAAGGAACCTGAAAATGGGTTGTGGATGGTTGTTCCAGCACAACAATGATCCAAAACATACAGCAAAGGCAACAAATGAATGTCTCAAGAAGAAGCACATTAAGGTAATGGAGTGGCCTAGTCAGTCTCCGGACCTTGATGCAATAGAAAAGCAATGAAGGGAACAACCTTAGAAATTTAGAGATGATCTGCAAAGAGGAGCGGACCAAAATTCCTCCTAAAATGTGTGAAAACTTGGTAATTAATTACAAGAAACATTTGAACTCTGTTTGCAAACAAGGGTTTGCCTCTAAGTATTTTTTTTGTTGTTAGAGGGTTCAAATACTTATTTCACTCAATGAAATGCATATCAGTTTCTATCTTTTACTTAAAGTTTTTTTTCTTCAATTCTCGTTTTGATGTGCTGTCACTATTAAAATAAAAGTACCTTTAAAATGATACTGTTCTGAGACGTTTAATTTCTTTGTGATTGAAAAAACTTACAAAATCAGCGAGGGGTCAAATAATTATCTTCCACTGTATAACAAACATGTTCAGACATGATCATATTTAATTTGTATTTGGCAAAGCAATCCAAATTAGAATGCATTATTTATAATAATAATGACACAAATATCTATTTTGATTAGGATGTAATGGGTTTTATTGAAAAATATGAAAGCTTAAAAATGTCAAACCTTGTGGTTGAACCAGCATATTGGAGAATCTGCACACCGTTTTGTACAAACTCTGCTGTCCAGCATGGTTCAGCACACAGACTCAAGATATCATTTGTGAGAGTAAACAAAACGTTCGCCTCTGATCCTCCTGCATCAGGATCTCGTCTGTTAGGTATGTCAACAAACACGCTGGCGTTTCAACAGGACATGTTCTCCATAAACCTGTTGTCCGTGTCTTCACATAGAGTTCAAAGCTGCACAAATGCACCGAGCTTCAGTTAGCAAACAAAACCCGGTGTGGGAAAAAAAAGACAGGATACAAACGCATATGAGCTCTGTCAACGGAATGGGTATCCTGTTGGGCTGCTTTAAAAATTTTGACATACCTGAATCCAAACACAGAATTTAAATTTGAAACCAGATATTGAAATACATTTTATAAGACATTGCCCAACTTTTTATTCAGTCTGACATCAAATTAAACTTTTCTGTTAAGCCTTACTAAACTTAAAATCTTCAAGATTAATATGTATTTCAGCAATTTGGAATAGCCCTGATAATGACCTCATGATAGGTAGACATTTGCAACATTCAAGCTCAATTACGGCACAAATCAAACACATTGCGTGGAAAAAGCGGAAGAAATCATCCAAGGAAGTGAATGTTGAATCTCTATAAGTCTTGATAATCTTTGTACAATTTGGAAATGCCTCACAGCACCACGATTCATGGGGAAATATAAAGCCATTTTACTCAATATCTGCAGTGAAAGAAGTCCAGTTCTGTTACATGTTCATGTGCCGCTGGGCAAGGGACTCAATCCCAATTTACCTATCTGCATATCTAAAAACTAAACTAAAAGTGTTTGGCCATAATGACTATTGCTACATTTAGAAGGAAAAGGGGAAGCTTGCAAGTCTGAGAACATCAGTCCAACTTGGATGTATAGGGATGACAGCACCATGTTATGGAGGTGTTTAGTGGCAGAAGGGACTGGTGCAATTCCCAAAATTAATGGCAACATAAGGAAAAAAAATGATGTGGGAAAACTGAAGCATGTCAAGATATTATCCAAAAATTTAAAGCTTCGACACAAATGGGTGTTCCAAACTAAGAGTGACCTTAAGCATAAAGTGACTTAAGGACAACAGAGTCATTGCTTTGATATGACCCCCAGATGACCCATTCTCAGACTAAACATGTGTGCAAGCAATGTGGTATACAAATCTGACTCAGTTACAGTAACAGTTGCCAGTAGGACCAGGCCGATACTATAGCAAGTGATGGTGAGAAGCTTAGAATAAAGCCAAAAATATTTCAGCACGTTTAAAAGGATGATCTGCCAATACTAACTAAACCTATGAACTTGAAGAAGGGTTGAAAACATTTTAAAATTTCTTCTCATCATTTTGGCCTTTCACAAATCATTGGGCAAAAACATTGTTTCTCCAAATTGATGCATTTTTGTTTGCTCTGAAAATCAGCTCTATGGACCGCACTTCACATCTTTCTGTGATTTCATTATTTAAAAAAATATACTAATAAAAAGTAGCACAAACACTTGTGACTTTGACCAAACAGTAAATACGTTTTCATTTTTGGAGATACATTATTTTTGCTGGACAGCAAAAAAAAAAAAAAAAAAAAAAAAATATATATATATATATATATATATATATATATATATATATAAATAACTTTTATAATACCATCTTAGCTAAAACAGGGAAAGTTGTTAATTTAATGTCACTCAGCTGACAACAAAGGCTACTTGTCTTTTTAACAGTGAATGCAAATATCCAGTTCCAACTCTATATTTAATTTACTTTCTTTAAATGTGTGGTGAGACAAAAAAAAGGTGATGGTTTTAAGCTGACTATGTGTGGAAGGGTTTGGAAGACCTGCTTCCTAAAGCAGGTAGGAAGACAATTGAGACTGTCATCATAGCCACATTCTTTATGATGGGACATAATGGTTTTGAAAGTGATCCTCAAAACAAAAGGATGACTTGAACAAGTGAGGTGCTTTGCATTGGAATAATAATAGAAAACAGATAAAGACTGAGAAGATGACACCGCTTTGTGCTGGGTTCTGTTCATGACACAATGAAGTCATGGCCCCTCTGTAACTCACACCTTAAACTCCTGTACGGCATAAGGTAATGCAACAGTTTTAACTGAATGCAGCGCTGAGAATGAGAAAAAAAAATACTCTTGTGATATGCAATTCCAGTAAATAATTTTATCATGATATCATATATTTTCTTAAACGCTGTGATGACAGCGTGATCGGATGTTGTGAGACTGAGGTAATGGTATTTTATCAGCAAAGAGAAGTGAATGAGATGGATAATATTTTCCTCTTGTGAACTTTCAGCATCCTCAGGGTTGTGTTTTTGTCGATTTCTAGGTATAAATAAAGACTGCCAGTCACGACATTTACCTTAACAAGCACCTTCACCGCAGTAAGTGTTTTTAAGGTGAACTTTGATGTTGTTCTTGGCTGTGCCGAGAGTTCCAGTTATGATGCATTTGTACATTAGGAAATTCATTGGAACAAAAGGACATATTAAAAACAGTAATTCAAATAAAAATTGCAAATAGATCAGTTTAAGCCCCTCCATTAATTGTTCCACCTCTGTCCCTTACTAAAATCACCTCCCCCACCCTCCACAAACTGGAAGGTTTCCAAGTGAATATGAGTATCAGCAGATCATAATTCCAGATATTGAGGTTTTCTGTGCTCTCTTCCAGATGCTATTCAGTAATTAAAAAATAGCTTTCATTCTTTCTTTAATTTCTAAAAGTTGGGGGAAGAAGCCTCCCCCACCCTGTATGATGTACTTCTCACATTAGCTGGTCAGTTACGGTTGGATTGTTTTTCATTATTTTTCTCAGAATGGCATTGGCCAAGAAGTGGTTTGAAGAGAATTTTTTTTGGTGGCTGCTATTAGGGACAGTTAAAGATAAAGAAGGAAAAAAAGCACCCAGAAATGTGAAGAGAAGAGATTCTGTGTAATGTGTCTGTTCACATTTCAGCACATTGTTCAACTATTTACCCTTAACCCTTAAACTCTTAAACTCTACCCTTAACCCTTAAACCCTTCCAAAAAAAAAAAAATACTCTCATCAATTTCAATACGTTTAATTGATGCTTTATGTCATAGATCATCACAAAGTAGTACATAATTGTGAAGTGGAAGGGAATGATGCTTAGATTTTAAAACTATTCACATGTACACATCTGAAAATGGTGCATGTTTTTTTTATTCAGCTGCAGACATATCTACCTGATATGCATAACCAGTGACTGAAATTATCATTGGTTTAATCGAGAGCATCTGTGAATATTAGTTTCCAAGTGTTGCCACATGTTCTCTATTGGACCCAGGTCTGGACTTTGATTGGGCCATTCTAACACATGACTGTGCACTGATCTAAACCATGGTTCTAATCCCACGACTCACTGTATTGCATGTTTTAAACATGTCTCTGCCCCAGCACACCTGATTCAGAGGACTGCATTACCTTCTCTGTGTGCTATAAAGTGCTGCAGAAGCCTGTTAACTCATCAATGTTAATTCATCATTTCTGTCAGCAGGAGAACACCTAAAACATGCAGGACATTGAGCCCTTATAGGATCAGGATTGAGAACCACTGGTGTTAGCTATTCCATTTGAGCTCTGGCTCTATATTTAACTTTGCTCTTCAGCGGGCAGATAAACCATCCTTCCCAGTCAAAAGTCTTTTGTCGTCTCGAATAGATTTTCTTTCAGGATTGCTTTTAGTTTCAACTATCAACTCTAACTAGGTTCCCTTTTCCTATTGAAGAAAAGCATCCCCACTGTATGGTGGGGTGCCACAGCGGTAATGGTGTGTTCCCAGTGACATAGTGTTAATTTTCTTTCAAACAGTGTTTTGGATGCAGGACAGAGTCTGGTCTGTTCTCACCAGATGCAAATGCATTGTCTTACAAGATTCATACTGTAATGATTTTTCATCTTTCCACTTTTCCATAAAGGCTAGATTTTTCTACTGCTAATTCTAGAGTAAATGACTAATACTGTAGTTTTCCTGTGGTTCCGTTCTCTTTCACATGTCCTTCTTTTGACGGAGCCAAGTCAGAGTTTCTTATTGTTTTGTAAGCTACATCTTCCAGATGTGGGCGCTTGTGAATATTTTCAAGTCATTACATTTTTCATTGCACACGCTGTGGACATATTAGGTTTTGCATATGGACAAAAACTATGTACACTACCGTTCAAAAGTTTGGGGTCACCCAAACAATTTTGTGTTTTCCATGAAAAGTCACACTTATTCACCACCATACGTTGTGAAATGAATAAAAAAATAGAGTCAAGACATTGACAAGGTTAGAAATAATGATTTTTATTTGAAATAAGATTGTTTTTACATCAAACTTTGCTTTCATCAAAGAATCCTCCATTTGCAGCAATTACAGCATTGCAGACCTTTGGCATTCTAGCTGTTAATTTGTTGAGGTAATCTGGAGAAATTGCACCCCACGCTTCTAGAAGCAGCTCCCACAATTTGGATTGGTTGGATGGGCACTTCTTGCGTACCATACGGTCAAGCTGCTCCCACAACAGCTCAACGGGGTTCAAATCTGGTGACTGCGCTGGCCACTCCATTACCGATAGAATACCAGCTGCCTGCTTCTTCTCTAAATAGTTCTTGCACAATTTCGAGGTGTGTTTTGGGTCATTGTCCTGTTGTAGGATGAAATTGGCTCCAATCAAGCGCTGTCCACTGGGTATGGCATGGCGTTGCAAAATGGAGTGATAGCCTTCCTTATTCAGAATCCCTTTTACCCTGTACAAATCTCCCACCTTACCAGCACCAAAGCAACCCCAGACCATCACATTACCTCCACCATGCTTAACAGATGGCGTCAGGCATTCTTCCAGCATCTTTTCAGTTGTTCTGCGTCTCACAAACGTTCTTCTTTGTGATCCAAACACCTCAAACTTGGATTCATCCGTCCACAGCACTTTTTTCCAGTCTTCCTCTGTCCAATGTCTGTGTTCTTTTGCCCATCTTAATCTTTTTCTTTTATTGGCCAGTCTCAGATATGGCTTTTTCTTTGCCACTCTGCCCTGAAGCCCAGAATCCCGCAGCCGCCTCTTCACTGTAGATGTTGACACTGGTGTTTTGCGGGTACTATTTAATGAAGATGCCAGTTGGGGACCTGTGAGGCGTCTGTTTCTCAAACTAGAGACTCTAATGTACTTATCTTCTTGCTCAGTTGTGCAACGCGGCCTCCCACTTCTTTTTCTACTCTGGTTAGAGCCTGTTTGTGCTGTCCTCTGAAGGGAGTAGTACACACCGTTGTAGGAAATCTTCAATTTCTTAGCAATTTCTCGCATGGAATAGCCTTCATTTCTAAGAACAAGAATAGACTGTCGAGTTTCAGATGAAAGTTCTCTTTTTCTGGCCATTTTGAGCGTTTAATTGACCCCACAAATGTGATGCTCCAGAAACTCAATCTGCTCAAAGGAAGGTCAGTTTTGTAGCTTCTGTACCGAGCTAAACTGTTTTCAGATGTGTGAACATGATTGCACAAGGGTTTTCTAATCATCAATTAGCCTTCTGAGCCAATGAGCAAACACATTGTACCATTAGAACACTGGAGTGATAGTTGCTGGAAATGGGCCTCTATACACCTATGTAGATATTGCACCAAAAACCAGACATTTGCAGCTAGAATAGTCATTTACCACATTAGCAATGTATAGCGTGTGTTTCTTTAAAGTTAAGACTAGTTTAAAGTTATCTTCATTGAAAAGTACAGTGCTTTTCCTTCAAAAATAAGGACATTTCAATGTGACCCCAAACTTTTGAACGGTAGTGTATGTTTTGGTCTCATCTGACCAACGTAACTTCATATTTGCTCAGTCCCTACATCTGTTGCTGTGTCAAGTTGCAAACAAAAATACAGTAGGTTTTCTCTGGCCACTTTGATAAGATTAAGAGTTATGTCGGGCAATTCTAATAGTCTTCTTGTTTAACAGAGCTGTAGAAATTTGCTGGTCCTCCAACACTACCATGGGGTGTCTTGCCTGAATCTCGGATTGACACACTCCTTGCTCAGCTTGCAAGATTTGGTGGACTGCAATGTATTTGTGGGTTTGCAGCAGATGTGGGTAGTAACTAGTTATTATAACTCGGGTAATATACTTAAGTAACTTTTTTTTGGGGGGGAATGTACTTTTAAGTGTAGCTCTACTACACTTGGCTCTTTACTTTTACTTGAGTAATATTATTATCAAGCATAGCTACACTTACTTGAGCAAAATTTCTAGATGCTTTACCCACTGATAGCAAATTCACTGAATGAAGAAGAAACATGATTTTTTAAATAAAAATAAAAACAACTCTTATTTAACTATTTTTTGGATGGCTACTTTTGTAAAAATATACTGAAGTAGTGCTACTCTGTGTACATTTTTTAGTTACCCTACCCTACTCTGGTTTGCAGTTTTGTCATAGTGGTTCCATTTTCAAATGATGGATTGAACATAAAATGTATTGTATATTGTTCTATAACCTTGTAAGCTTGAAAGTTTACACACTAACCTTCCTGCTGTGTTCCTTGGTCTTCGTGATGCTCTTTATTCAGTACTCCAGCAAACATTTCCCCAAATTTGTAAAAATCTTTATCATGGTTTAAAGGGTAGGAATGTAGGTGATGAAGGTAGTTTATTTGTCGTTGATACTTGATCCACCATACCTCCACCAGTCCTGTGTATAGATGCGCAGAGTTGCAGCAAAGCAACGCTGAGCTTTCATCACATTGTATAATGCATCTGTGGACTTCCACAGGGACTTGACATGTGATTGAGGTGTGGAGTGGTGGTCGTGGTCATGTTTCAGGTTTTGTGTAAAGCTAAGTACGTTTAGAGGAAGGAGCAAAAAGGGGGAGAAGTTTGCAAAGGAACCGATTGTTAGGAAGGGAGAAGAGAGAAAGAGAGAAAGAGAGAGAGAAAGAGAGAGAAAGAGCTCCTGCCGGGCGGCAAGCTGTCCAGCCTTTGCCTGCCCTGGGATTCCTCAGCCTTAAATATGCCAGTTATTTTTAACCAGCGACGTAGGAGAGTCCAGCGTCCGCCCCCTTTGTTAGAATATTTCCTTTCTGTCAGGAGGAGAAATGGATGGGAGCCATGCTTCCTGGTCACATGGTGAAGTCCAGGCAGCCAAGTGAGAGACTTTCAATGGGTTAATAAGCAAATGAGGAAAGGAGAAGGCTGGGCTGGCTGCTCCACACTTACACCAGCCCACTCATACACCCAGCACCTCCCTTTTGTTAAAATGTAACCAGCTTAGAGAGCCAGATGAGGCGTCAGATGAGGCAGTCCCTCTTAATAAGATGCTCAGACGTCAGCGGTTTGAGAAACCGGAGAAGGGGTGGGTGTTTGTGAGTTGCAGAGGAAATGAGAGTGTGGGTACGGCACATCGGCAGACAGAGTCTAGAGAAGGAGGGCCCTGTTACGTCAGTCCACAGACCCACCAGGATTAGAAGCCTCTAAAAAGAAAAGGTCCGGGCCTTGGCTGCTAAAGCTGGAGAGAGTGTGTTTTTCTGTCTGCCTGACATGGGAGAATCAGGGACTTACCATGAGCTCACCTTGTTGATATACTGAGAACTTGGGCTGCTTCCCCTCCAAGTCTTAAACATAAAATCACTACCAGCCACACAACCGCTATGTTTGACAGATTTCTATTATTTTCTATCCTATTTTCATAAACACCGGTCAATGGATTAACATGCAGAATAATCTAACCGTAGTTGAAGATACGCTTTTTGAATCTAAATACTAAAACACTAGTCAGCACGTGTAAATAAAAGTTCATCTTTTACATTTTCAGTGTCACATTCACATGTGAGCGAGATTTTGCACATTATTAAAAGGAAATGTTCAGGTCCTACACAGGAACCGTCAAGGCACGCAAACTGGAGGCAGTGGGAACAAAAGGGTCTCTGTGTGCAGTCAAATAAGCTGTCATCTAAGAACGTGGCCTCTCCAAAAGTAAAACCTTTAATCTTAACCTACACTAGCAGCAGTGTACACTGACAAAAAAAATCCCTTTAAGTTTAATGACAAAATGAGGGAAATATTTACTTGTTTTGGCTTCGATGTATTTGGAGGAGTAAAGGCAAGATCTTGATACTAAATATTAATGGTGGCAGTGACATATTTTGGAGTTTCTTCGTTGTCAAAGAAAATGCTGGTTTTTTTGGCATGGAGCACATCAATGATATAAAATCCTTCAAATTTTCTGATTTGCAACTGAGAAGTTATTCTGAAATCTGAATAACAAAAAGGGAACACACTAAGGTACCACAAAACCCATTACTTGCAAAGGGTAGCCTTACTTTTGAATACATTTGTGTCCCTTATCCAAATTTGTTATGACCTGAGAGTACAGGTTTCCACAGTTACTCAAATTAATGCATAAATCAATGAAAAAAAGACATTTAAATTAAAGGTCTGATCTCAAAAAGAGTCCAGATTACAGGACAGAACATGCTCAGAAACAGTCCACTAACAACCATTTTTCTTAAACTTGAGGTAATCCATCCTACTATCCTAATACTATAATTACTGTCAAGTATGGTGGTGGTAGCATCATGCTGTGGAGATGTTTTATTGCTAGGGGGAGTGGTGCATTGCAAGGCATAGATGAAACATTGTAAGACAACTCTTAAATTATTCAACTTCACACTAAACCAGAAGCTATCTGTTTGATGCTTGGACACTGTTGGATGGTCCAACAAGTGAATTATCCAAAACAAAAATTCAAACGGTTAACATTTGGCTTTTGCAATGGCGCAAACCTAAACCCTATGGAACATGTCTAATGTTTACTGAAAAACCATGTCTGTGGCAAGATAACAACCAGTTCAATGAATTCCATGGATTCTATTGCTACACAAAGCAGCTTGATTGATCCCATATATAAGATATGGTGCATTTTTGTAGTTGAGTAGTCTGTGCGTTTAAATTTATTTCTGTGAGAACTGGAAACAGTCTACAATGAAATTAAACTTGTGCAAATAGCTCTTATTTTAAGGTCATTTCAATTGTATAGCACATAACCATTTCAACCTGGAAAAAAATGTCTCAAAATTATTAAAAACCAAGATTATTACAAGGTTTGTGCCTATTATGAGTTCATGTAAAATACAGGACAAAACATATATTTAGGTTTTATCACACAGTAAATAGTATGCATTTGTACCACCCTTCTGCGTATATATGATAAATCATGCCTGTCATATTTCTGAAACACCTAAAAGGATCTTAAAGATGTGACACCGTTTTTTTTTAGATGCAATGTGATACTGATTTGATTGTTCAAAAGCTTTGACATGTTGTCATTCACGGAGCTTAAACACTGCATGCCTTTGCACGTAGAATGTTAAGCATGTGGGATTTAGCTGAGGGCTAATGCTCATGTGCATAGGTTTCAAATTAAAGGAATGAAACTCCCCACACATCCTCTGCTGATGATCACCAGATCTGTTGAACAGCCACTAAGAGAAGTCCTGCAAGTACAGTGCTTGGCACTATAATATAGTGAAATTCTTCTGGTAATTGCAGTCAGATTTCAGGGTAGTAGTGCACTGTGTTCCCGCAAAGGTGTACAGTTATGTAGTTTCCCACTGGGAGTGGTTGGGAATGTGTGACCTTTCTAGGGATGACTTTTTTTCAGACCCTGGATTAGTTCTTTGGAAACATAATTGGCTGAACCACTCAAGGATGTAAAATGACAACAATAATCCTGAATATTAGAAAAGAGACCCTGGCTGGATGATCCATGGTTTGGAGAAGAGAGGAAACAGTCTTGGTGGGAAACTCCCGTCACAAAAACCAGGGATCTCCTCATAAATTTGCGATGCAATAAGAGACGAGGAGCATAAACGTCACCACAGTTTTTCCAAACCTCCCTATGGTATGCAGTTTAATATCCATGCATAAATCTGAGAGCTGCATAGTCAGAGTTAGGATTGAAAAATATTGCACGACTGCAATGGACTAAGAGCAGGGATGTGGAATATTACAGTAATGAAAATAACTGGAGAACTAAATTGTTTCTTGGTTCTTGCTTAAAAATCTGTTTGAGTGTGAAGGGGATTTTTCTTCCTCGGCACATTTTTCTTTGTGTACAGTAACCCGAGCAACACTGAAACTTTTGTGGCAATGCGTTGAAGGCAGTAGGCCAAATCAAATCAGAAATGGCACATTGTGGTGACCTAAATCAAACTACAAATCATTATAGTGCAGACTGATCGGCTGTGTGGAGCGCTGCATAGAGAACAATACTTGACAGGCCTAATTTAAATGATGGCTTCGCTAGTCGAACGTTTTATTGACATCATGCTGGGTCTAATTGAGGAGGGGGGTTTCAGTAACTCAAACCAGATGGGCCACCAGCTCATGAACTAACAGCCAACACACTTTCTTCACTCCTGCAACGGTTGCCGTTTTCTGTTTGTTTTTTGTCAAAATTATACCATTTTGATACAATACTATTTATAGTGAGATCTAAAATACTTATTGTGCTAGACTACGTAGACTGTGAAGCTACTCAGATTTTTTTTTTAAATAGACTGGAAAGACTAATATCTACCCTTGAGGACAGTATTTGAGTTTTTGAGAATTACAGCATTCTTATTTGCTTTCCTGCCAAATAATAGATGCAAAGACATTATGTGGCTTAAGAGATTAAACAATAGCTTGAATTTCTTTTAAGCAAATTCAGAAAAATGCTGAACACATGAAAGGACCAAGAATTGTGCATTTCGTGACACAGACGTCTCTATCCTAAAACCATGTCAGTATGTTGCAAATTATGCCATTGATTTATGATGGGGTTCTAGCAGCTAGCAAGTACAGGATGTCATCAAAAGAGGTAAAGAACTGCTGAAGGTTAAAATGATGGGTAGCAAAGCCTTTATGGACAGAGTTTGTGCCTCAACTCGATGAGAGGTTGAAGATCTAAAGAAAAGCTTGCAATTTGAGGGTAGATATTTAAAAAAAACTTTAATGAAAACCAGAGTGGAAACTAAAATTACTTTCAGAATATGAGTTATGCATGCATTACTTCCCTTCAAAGATTAATTACTGATCTTATCAGCTTCATGAATTGCTGAAGAGAGATACATTGCTATACTTTTGCAGTTAGCCTAGTGTTGTATCTAAGGTTCAACCATTCAGTAGTTGATGAATTTTTTGGTGACATTGAAGATCACCGTGTGTTCTGGAAGGGTCCACTACATTCTGTTGCTTTGTGCATTAAAAAATAAAAACAGGAGGCACCTGCAAAAAGGACATGGCAAGTTCAACCACCCACAGAAGAAGAAATGCAAGGATGCTTGCTTGAACAAAGAACTGGAAAGACAAGTTAGTCCCCAGAGATTATACAGAGGCATATAAACTGTTGAACTCCTGGTTAAAAAGAACTCATCTCAGTATTGCTTTCTTTTTCTTTCACTGAAACAGCTTGGAACCTAGCAAAGTACTGGCAACTGATAGGCTGGAGTGTAAAACCCTGGAGCCAAGCATGTGTGCTTGTCAGAAATGTTCTTTACACTGGCACAGAAACCATTTTGAAGCCTTAAGGCCTGAAAATACCTCTCTGGGTCTCTGAATGCTCAGCTAACCTGAACCATTTCACTCAAAGACTCTACTGTTTTCACTTCTGCCTTATGAAGGGAGATAATGCATTAGTCTATGCTGTGTTTAGAAGAGTACCAAAAAAGAAATATCAAAATAATTTCAAACCAGCAAACAAATGCTTTGTTTCCTTCAGGTTCTTGAGAAATACATGATACAAATGCAAAAATAATATTTCCATGTAGCTTCTTAAGTCAGCAAATTTTTTTTCTTTTGAGAGTGCTCTGACTTGTTGTTTTCCTTATGTGTCCTTATGTGTTGTATGCATGCCACCTTTTACCACTTATTTAGTCTAGTATCAAAAATATCGGCTGCACAAAGACATCCAAAGAGAGTCAAATAGCCCAGAGCTTTACACACAGTTCTGGTGCTGCTAAAAGCAAGCTGCTAGCTATGGGCCAGGTGAAAGCTTGCAATGAGCACTCCAGGGCAATGAGGTTCTTTACTGAGACACAGATCAATGGGGAAACACAGACGAATGCAACACCTGTATTATTAAGTTATTACGTTTTTCGCTTAACAATTGTAATTGCGTCTGTAATGGTCTAACTGTCTGACGTGTTTTCGCAAACACTGCTGTTGGGAATGATCTACCTAATGTTCATATAATCTTGAAGACACACAGGATTTAAATGAATTGTTTGATTGTTCTGTGTTGGCCCAGAGTTTTGCTGTCCAATGCCAGCCAGCACAACTGAAGAATAGTCTTATTTCTGTCAAAAAAATTCTCTGATGTCCGTTTTCTGTCACGAACCACTCCAAATAAGAGTTTAGATTTAACTTTGGGTTGTAGCCAATAAAAGACAGAGGATTCCCTGTTTCCCTACCACTCCGCTCTGATCGGTCATACCAGTCGTGCCTCTGTTGCATTCACCAAAGCCAGGAAATTGCAAAAACTGCCTTCTTCATTAAAGTAATAGGGCGGCTCAGTTAATGTAAACGTATTCCTTCTGGGGTAAAAAAACACAAAAAAAACAATCGGGGCTTGATGAGAAATGTTCGAGGCTAGAGCTGGGAATGCCCAGGCGAGGCAACGCCACTGGTGATTTTCATGTTCATATGTGACATTACATCACATTTCTGTCCTTTTTTGTGTTTCTCTAATGGCTGGATACGGTTGTCATGTAAATTTGTGAATTTAAAAGATTGCTAGTGCAAGATTCTTTACTCAAATTTGCAAGTATATGTGTCAGGTTTTTTTGTATTTTAATGAACTGGGTGTCATCTATCTGTATATTATAGAACATATCCACATTTCCCAAATTCTGGCATCTACAACTTTTCACATTACTTTCACTTCTGCTTAATACTTCGTGATCTCAGACACAGACACTATTACAGGAGGAAAACTACTACAAAGCCTGTTTATTAGACACATGGAATTAATGAGTCTGTAAAGAAATGTGGCTGTTAGAAGTGAGCTAAATTAGTGGCTTCATATGGCATTCTTCAGAACCAAAATGGGAAATTTGCCACATCATCGAAACACTCGTCGTTTGTGGACATTTTTGAAACAACATCAGAGGCTTTCTGATTTCATACCAACTGCAATCAATGGGGCACTTTAAAGCAATACGAATAAATTCAGCAGCTGCTAATGACATTCATGACCCAGCACATTGAGTTTGGTGCTGTAATCAAGTAGACTTCAGAAAACACTGAGAAGTTCCAAAGAATTAAATTAGGGTTTCCCTGGCACAGTCCCCCATATATAGATGGCCATAAACAGGACAAAAGCATGGTAATCATTAAAGTTTGGCCTTATTGTAGCACCCTTAATAGTGTTCCTGCACAGAGATTTTATTGATTTTGGTTGGAAAGACTGGCATACAAGGTGGAAGTAAAAAAGAACAGTTTCCACTTTAATTTTATATGACATCAACTTCAGTGTTTTTACTGAGTGTACATACTGGGGATTTTACTTCTTCTTGTTCTTCCTGTTGAGCACATACAGGTGAATACAAACATCTTTGTAAATGGCTTAAAAAGTCACACAACCTTGTTCTGATGTTTAATACCAAAATAATGAGTAAGATGATTTGTCGAGAAATTCTTGAAACTTTCTTCAAATTCTTAACTTTACATGCATTTCAATGGTCTTTGATAGAATTGTCTTTTAAAACTGTGTGACTTGGGTTGGATGTTTTGGATGTCATTCCTCAAGCTCCTCACAATAGTTTGCAGGACTTTTAGCTGTTTTTGACACACACCTTTTCACCTCTTCCCATAAATCTCCTATTGTACTTTGAGATTGTCACTCCAAAATTTCGTCATTGATGAGCCCCTTTGTAACTAAAGAGATTGTATGCCTGTAGAGTCATTGTTTCTTGAGAAGACCATATTTGTGGCCACGCTTTAAATTGGCAATGTTTTGTGATGAGGCTTCAAAAATAATTTTCTTTCCTCATGATGCCCTCCATTTTATGTAGTGCACCAGTCCCTCTCGCAGCAAAACATCCCCAAAGCGTGAATGTTTCCTACCCACTTGTTCACAGTTAGATTGGTTGTCTTCAACTTGTAAGCTACCCTCTTTTTCCTCCACATGTAACGACTGTGATTATGGCTATACACAAGACATAACCCCAAAAATCAAAGTCTTTGTCACTGAGTGAATTTGTAAGCTCTGGATTTTTATGTTCGTTTTGAAGTGATGGCTTATTCATCTCTGTGTGGCTAAGTCATGATTCCACATGACTTTTTTCATTGTGAACGAGATCACCGTATTACCAACTGCAACCAGTATCTTTGCAAGGTCTTTTGTTGTTGTTTTTTTATTCTAAAGCTAGTTGCCCCACTTCACACCAAAACATTTTTATTTCTGGGACCCGGAATTTGTACCCTACCTCAATGGCAGGATGGCTGGACATTTCCATACAGTTTATACTTGTACATAACTGCTTAACTAGATCTGTGGTGGACCAGAGACCTGTCCAGGGTGTACCCCACCTCTCACCTATTGATTGCAGCCTCTACCCCCACCGCATCCCTACATAGAAGACAGATAGATGATTAACCAGATTTACATCACATCTTCAGGTATCTGCACATTTGCTGCCCCAAAATATATCCCAGAGTTTGCCTCTGATTGACTCAAATACTTACAATTAACCTATTAGAAGTTTATAAATGCATGACAATTATTTTTGGCGTTTACAAGTTGTTTGAAGGGAAATCAATCTTACTGTACACTTCTGAGTTTGAATGAAGTCATAACAACTTTCTCTTTCATAATTCTGTCATTTATCTGTCAATAAATATTGATAATCGTAACTGGCCTAAAGGAGATGTTTAGTCTAATTTGATGGTATTTTTCTTGCACTGTGTGAAAATACCTGGTTTCATCTGTATGTGGATGTATTGGGTAAAAAACAAATTACCTGTAGACTTTCAGTTGAGAGAAATAAAACTGCATATAAATCTTTAGTTTTTATTTTCGGGTTCACAGTAAAATTTGACAAAACTTTATAATTCACATAATTTTCTTCAAACATATCAAATTATTGTGGTAGTTTAGTTTATTGTGTCTTACAAGCTTTTCCACCAGCATCAACACCCATTAGACATTTTAAGAAAACTCTCAAACCTTTTTGACCCGGTTGCCTTGTGCTAATTGTACAGGAATAGTGGATGTTGTCCAGCTTGGTGATGGTGAGAGAATGCACTAACTTGGTATATATGCTCACATAGTCATTGTGGGACTGAGCCACTTCCATCTGTGCCAAGGAAAATGTGAAGCAGAGCACGATGCTGTCAACATATTGTGGAACCGCTTAAAAAGACAGCAAAACACGTGCATACATACACCATGTAAGCTAATGCACACCCACACACATCCATTATGTGTGCACAAGGAAAAATAAAAGTTTTTGCTTTTCTTGGATGCCTGAACACTTGTGCCGCCTCACTGAAATACACCAAGAAAGTCATTTTACTGTCTAAAGCTCACCCATGTGTTTTCCTCTTAAATAGGTAAAGGGCTGCTTATTGCCTGTAGAGCGAACATGTGCATGAGCTGACTCAGCAGACTGAAAAAAGGAACAATTAACAGTTTATGTATCTGCTGCAAATGAGTTGGCAATAGGACTTTATGGTTTGTGTGCTCAAACATACCCAAGAGCTATGACTATCTCCATTTCCTCGCTCTCTATGTGTTTTTTGTATCCTAAAGAGACACATGAATAGAATATCATTGTGTTATATACCTTTGGAATATTACAGTGTCAGTTTTAGTCATGTTTCACATAAATCATTGAATCAGAATCATCTCAAGGAGTGTATGAGGAGCTACTAATTTTTATTGTCTTTAAATGGAAACAGCTAGAGGTGTTTTGATTAACCACAACAGTATGTGCAGTATGTATGGATAATGGATGACATTCTAATGAGGGATTTCAACAAAAAGAGAAACATAAAGTTGAAACACAAATCATAACTATTAATTACCCTAGTTGACAATGATGATTCAAGAAAAACAGCAAAGAATGAGGACAAACGCAAAGAAGTGTTTCATTGTTATTTATTTTCTTTAGTAAAGATTACTCTGGACTGATGCTGTATTCTGCTGCTCTTGTTTTATCCAGTTCTAGAAGAACATACGCATGAAATATAAATCCAATATTGTACATTAAGCAGTAAACAACACACCTTCTTCAAAAATACCTCCTTTTCTGTGGTGTAATTAACCTTTTTCTTGTAATTATGTTGGCTGAAATAATGAAGACGATATAGACTGAGCTGCAGTGATGGTAGGGAGCTATTGGTTTGACTGGATCTATGAAAAGTATATATAGTGACATTTGCAGTAATTCCTGTCGAGGATGGAGACTTGCAGGTATATAATTGGTGGAAAAAACAAAAAAAATCTGTCCGATACAATCCATCTCGTTCTCTTTACAAATTGTATTTATTGAATTATCCACAAATTCTGAATTTTCACATATGGCCCAAAACCTTTCATTTCATGTAGTATTCATTTACTAATGTGATAAACTGAAGAGTCTGCTGAGGATTTACTTATGGGAAAATGCTCAATTGTGACATTTGATTTATGTGATGTTTAACACAGACTGGTGATATCCAAATGCTAAGTTTAATTATATATTTTGGTTGGTTCTACCTGTATTTGTTATTTTTCACATGAGACAACACATACATTATGAATGTGACTGCAGAGTTCAAAACAAACATTCTATGGATTTCTCCGATATTTAATTTAAAAAACGAGCAACGACATCTGGATTTGTCCTTTATTAAGACTGAATTATTATTTCTTTTTGTGCTCATATTTAGGAATGGTGACTAATTCACAGCTACCTTGTTATTAATTGGATAAAAAAATTTTATTGTTTGATAGCCTTACTAGAAATAACAAAACAAGAGGGTTTTTGGACGAAATTTGTATGTTTTCCATTCTTTAAGCACCGTTTCGAGCACTGTTTCGAGCACCGTTTAAGCACCGGAAACCATTTAAAAAATACAGGTTTGGCACCGGTACCGGCTAAAACCTAAACGATATCCATCCCTACTTCTAGTTTATCATTCTTTCCCAATATTTGTTAAAAATATTGGAGAATGTCTGTAAAATAACCAGACTGATAAAAATAAATTTTTAGCTGTGGTAAGTTTAGGTCGAAGTAATCATTGAACTGTGGACTTTGTTCAAAATAAAAAAAACAAGCACTTAGATTTTAGTGAAATATCAACAGAATCCCTTTCCACTTTTTAAAACCCTATGATAAATGCAGATGGTTTTTCAGTTGGTTGCCTTGACTGAACAAAAAACTTTCAGTCCAATTTAAGCACACCATTCAGAAGCTGTAGGGTGCAAATCCAAAGCTAAATAATGTGAATAGATCATGTATTTTAAATACATTTTCACCAAAGGCTTTCATCATTACCTTAGATAACCTCAAATAATATTTTATACCAAACGCTGCATTGATTTTATCAAATACAACGTAAATCTTTCTGGTGGGGTGTGACCTCTTTTTGCTGACTAATGCTTCTCAGAGGCAAGAGTCTGGACAGACTGAGAAACACACTGAAGCTCCAGCCCAATTTTAAATCAAAAGCCAAGCCCGATCACCTTATTTTAAACTATGGTGGTGTCTTTTTTTCTTTTTTACTTGTTCACCATCTAATTTTTAAAATCCCAGCTAGCTTCGTTTTTTTTTTCCTTCACGTACCTGCTGTGGAAATAAACTTATTCAACAACATAACTTCAGCTGCTGTTCTCAACTCGGTTCTGAATTTCAAAGAGAAGTACCACCGAACATTCAACACCAGTGTTGGATGTAAACAGGGGCCTCCTTAAAAAATTGTGGCCGTGATTGAACAGATGTGCTGAGATTCTGCCGTCCACAGAGAAGAAATTTTTTTTCTTACATTTAGTTGCGTAAAAGAAAAGCAAGTAATATAGTAAAACTTGAGTTTAATTTTCAGAGACAAAGACTAAGCAAACTTTAAACCTTGAGGTTTAACCTTTAATCTGCTAATAGTACGCTGAACACTCATTCTCAGCTCAATTTGGAATTTCTTTTTAACTATACTCTAGTTTGAATTTTTTTGCTTTTTAACTTAATTCATCAAGAAAATATATTCTTGACATCGCTGACAGGTAATTATGATTTTATAAGTAAGTTCCCATAGAAGTATTTCATTTCTAATAGGGTCAATACTGTGATCCCCAAATAGATATATTTTTATGAATATGTAAATCTGAGTTTGTAAAATACGCTTAGTGGTAAAGAATTGAATTTAATCTTTCAGACTGATTTGAAATAGATGATAGGTTAATTAATATATTTTATGAGACTGGTGACAATGTTTGTCTATTAATACTATGAGGCCATGTAATTATAGCCTGATTGTGAATCTTTCTTTAGAGTTATTATCTTTTTCGTCCATCATCATTTCTCTATTTCTATCCTTTTTCGTCTTTCATGCAGTGCATGAGGATCCGTTCCACTTGTGAACATTTCCAGCACAGCTCTCCTTAGAAAAGAATTCAGATTGTGCAATGTACGTCAAACCAGTTTCCTTTTTCTTCACCAGTTGAATACTTCACCACAATGTAGAAAAGAAGACAGGCAGGCCCTCCCTTCCCTGTGACTCATTTTGATATGTATGTACGTAAGCAGTTGCTACAGACCCTGGAGTAGTATTCCATTGCTTATTTCTGTTCACTGCTGGCTTCAGTACTTTGTTGCTGTTTTATTTTTTTTATTTTATTTTTTGTCACACTGGTGGGAATGACTGATAGATTAAAAAATGGAGAACTCATTGTTGTAGCAAGTTTTAGAGTGATTGCATATGATGATTGTCATTATTTTATCATTTCTATGAAAATGTCCAACAGTTTTGTGTACAGTAGTTGTTCATTATAAAGTACAACATGCTTTTAGTGGGAGATTGAACTTTGGAGCTCGGCACTAAAGCAGTGAAAAAAGTCCAGCAAAGATGTTGACAGGCTGCCAAAGAAAGTGAAGGCATAAAAGGGAATCTGGGGAGAGCGTGTGAGAAAGTACATGAGGAAAAGCAGCAGGTGTGGGTCAGAACTATGGGTCAGAGAAAGATCATTTTGGAAAGAGTTTTCCATTGAGCTGGGAGTCTCTGTGGTATTATGTCACCCTGTAAAACATAATTTAGTTGTTACCTAAATTATGACACATTAGACACTAAAAGCAACAACTTCAAAATCCATCAGCTTGTCCACATAGAAATTACAAGAAACGTGAACGAAAAATCAAGAGGATTTTTAAAATGTTACACTGCCGCTTGGCAACACGTGGAACCGTCCATATTTGAGACACCAGGCAGGCCCAGATAAATGTCGTGGGGTTGTGAATGAGAAGCTAGGGCACCAGGCCAAAAGGTAAATATCCACTCCACAGTAATATGCGTGCTGATCTTGGCGTACACGCCCTCTGCCCACAGATAGGAGCAGCCGTTTATCTCAAACTGTTAACGTGCTGGTGACAGTGACAAGACAGAAAAAAATTGTTCCACAGAGAACTGATAAATTGCTGATCGAGCATCTTTTCTGATCAGTGAAAACTTTTCAAAGTGTTAAGTTATTATAATTATTTCTTATATCCCATTGAAAATATTCATCTTGTTTGCTTTATAATTATTCCCAGTCCTCAACACCTTGTCACTCACTTTCTACTTTAGTAAGGAACAGAAGGCAGACTTAACTGTTGTTGGACTCCTTAAATGTAGATATTGTATGTTCCTGCTTTATTTAACTACTTGCTTGGTGACTAGATCGCAAACGGGATTGACCTACTTTCACTTTTAATTCCTTTATTTAATTCAATTATTCCAGGCTTCTAACTTCTATGAACCTATCCATGTTTTGTATCATTAGAATGCTAAGGGTCTTCTGATTACAATTACCTCAGCCAGTCAAGCATAAAACTGTAGCACAGCGAGCGCTTTTACAAAGTGATTTTTCCAGATAAACAAGCAGTGCAATAAAACAGTAAAAAACCCAGGTAAAACCAGCTCCAGAAAATGTACTACAATACGTGTATTTCTATACCGCCAAAGTTCCGCTTCTGGTGATGTCACTTCTGCCTTCAAGGGTCACTGCGCCAACCCAGAAAAAAACAACACAACTACAACATCCGGATATCGTCTTCCAGGTCAGATATGTGGTTTATGGCTGAACAGTCATGTTTCTCATGTTAATTACCCAAACCAATCACGGTGTAGGCTATTTTATGAACACATGATTGACTCATCGAACAGCCAACAAAATGCTGTAAATGAAGATATCAGACAACTAAATACAATTGCTATTTAATTATTCTAATCACAGAATAAAGTGCTATGGTAAATATTTAATATGTAGATTTCAGAGAAAAGTGTTGTCATCTTTAATTTTGTATAAAAAGACTAGATTCTTAATACAGTACTAAAAACTTTCCTTCTCAGAACTACTGCTTAGTTTTGATATGTCATTCCTCGAAGTTCACTAGGCTATATTTATTGATATGGAACAACTTAAAGTCAGATCCAAAATGTTAACCACTTGCTCAACATTTTTTACTCTTGCCCACGCAATCCAGCTCTTTCAACATTAACAACATATCAAAAGAAGTCTTAAAATGTTGCTAACCCGCTGCCAGTTAGTCTGTCTGCTTCAACGTGTCTGTTTTAAGCTCTACGGGGGACAGGCCTTTGCTCCCCTGCAACCCAAAAATTTTTTAACAAAGAGACAAGTATAAGTACTCCCACTTATTCAGAATTTTAATCATTTAATGTGGCTGTTTAAGGACTTTTACTTAACAATTGAATGCTGAGCGGAAACCCATATGTGGACAAGGAAACACTAGTGAGAATGACTGATGGAGAACAAAAAGCTCATTGTTGCAGCCAGTTTAAGGGTGATTGCATATGATTGTCATTATTTTATCATTTCTATGTAAATGTCTAACAGTTTCGTCTAGTTTTTCATTATAAAGTACAACATGCTTTTAGTGGGAGATTGAACTTTGGAGCTCGGTACTAAAGCAGTGAAAAAAGTCCAGCAAAGATGTTGACCGGCTGCCAAAGAAAGTGAAGAAAAAGCAAGGAGAAAAAATAAGGACAAAAAGCAAGAGCTCCAATTAGAAACACAATAATTTTGTAAAAATCTGAATACTTTAATGTTCACCATGAGGACTTCTTTTCAATTTAAATGCAATGGAACAATATCTAAATGGCTTTTAGACATCAACGCTATAGTTAGTAGATATTAGGGTTAAAAGTAATAATTTCTGACAACTAGAACTGGTGTTAGACATCCATTAGAATGCTAAATGTTGACCTATTCAGTTGAGACTGACAAGCACAAAAAATGAGTCAAAGCAGCCTGTCTAGATCTCAGAACCAAATTGCATACACAAATAAAACATGATTTCAAAACATTTTATATGTTTATTTATTTTAATAAAAACTAAACCTGGTCTGTTGCTTACTGGGTTGTGCCATCCCAACTCTTCTCATTCGCATTTTATCACAATTGACATTATTGCTTGGTTTAGACTATTTGGAAATTTTTACATTTAACCGTATTTTTGAGTTTGGCAAGATGTGCTTCTTTTTGGAGAAAGGAGTAGAATTGTATCTTTTAGATATTGGTAAAAATGCTATGTCTGAGGAAATGACAAATTGAGGGAATTTTTCGAATTTAATAATGCTGCAGCCTGAATTAAAAGGAAAGTTCACGATATTCAGACAAACTAAGGACCAAAGAGATTTCTGCTACCTCGAGACCATTTTATTCTGAAAGAAAATAGATATATCTATATAAAACCATCTCTTGATCAAAACGACTTAATTAACTATGGATCGATATCTAATCTTCCCTTCTTATCTACAATTCTTGAGAAAATAGTTGCACATCAGATGTGTGAGCATTTAAACAATAATGAGCTGTTTGAGAAGTTTCAATCAGGCTTTAGAGCTCATCACAGCACTGAAACAGCTCTGGTGAAGGTTACTAATGATATTCTCATAGCCTCAGACAATGGACTGGTGACAATTCTGGTCCTGTTAGATCTCAGTGCTGCCTTTGACACTGTTGATCACAATATTCTCATAGAAAGGCTTCAAAGTGTCGGTATAATAGGAACAGCACTAGGTTGGTTTAAATCTTATTTGTCTAACAGATTTCAGTTTGTTCAGGTAAACAATAGATCTTCCTCTGCCTCAATGGTTACTTGCGGAGTACCACAGGGTTCGGTGCTTGGGCCGATCCTTTTTTTCTATATATATGCTTCCTATTGGTAAAATCATTAGGCAGCATGGAATAAATTCCATAGTTACCCAGATGATACACAGCTATATCTATCCATAAATCCTGATGAATCCAATCAGTTAGGTAGACTACAGGCATGTCTGGAAGACATAAAAATTTGGATGACTCTAAACTTCTTGCTTCTGAATTCTGATAAAACAGAAGTTGTCGTCTTTGGACCAGAAGCTCTGAAAAGAAACTACTTAGTCAACCCCTTCACCTGGACGGCATTAAATTAGCCTCCAGTAATAAAGCTAAGAACCTCTGTGTTATTTTTGACCAAGATATGTCATTTAGATCTCACATTAAAGAAGTCTCTAGGATTTCCTTTTTTCACCTTAGGAATATTGCAAACATTAGACCCATCCTGTCCAGGAGTGATGCTAAAAAACTAGTCCATGCCTTTATTACTTCAAGACTGGATTACTGTAACTCTTTATTATCAGGTAGTCCACAGAATACAATTAAAAGTCTTCTTTTAGTCCAAAATGCTGCTGCAAGGGTTCTAATGAATAAAAGAAGAAGAGATCACATTTCTCCTGTTTTAGCTTCTCTTCACTGGCTCACAGTAAAATCTAGAATATAATTCAAGATCCTCCTTCAGACATATAAAACTCTTAATCTAGCTCCATCATACATAAGAGACCTGATTGTTCCATTTGTTCCTAACAGAGCCCTTTGCTCTCAGACTGCAGGTTTACTGGTAGTTCCTAGGATTTCTAAAAGTAGAATGGGTGGCAGATCTTTCAGTTATCAGGATCCCCTCCAATGGATCCAGCTCCCAGGGTTGGTTCGTGAAGCAGACAACTTGTCTATCTTTAAAACTAGGCTTAAAACTTTCCTCTTTGACAAAGCTTACAGTTAGAGATATGTTAATAGGTAGTTAGAGACAGGTTAGACAGGTAGATAGGAAGAGACAGGTTAATGTTAGTAGTCAGGTAGAGTGTCAAAAGCTAGGAAGAGATAGGAAGAGGTAGAGTAGCTAGATAGAGATAGATTAATGTAAACCAGGTAGAGAGTGTTAGTAGCTAGGTCTCCTAGTAGCTAGGAGACAAGTTAATGTTAGTAGCTATGCTGCTTTAGGCTAGGCTGTTGGAGGACATTATTAGAGTCAGTTCCTACTTACTCTCCTACTTCTCCCCAACTGCATGATGAGCTGTCAATTCAAGTGCTAACCTGTTTTTTCTTATGCTGCATTCAGACCAAGCCCATGCAGCAGCGTAAGCTGCGGCACGATTACATGTAAAGTCTACGGTGGAGTACGTCAGAGGTCCGTCAAGGGCTCTGCGTTGCGTTGAGTACGTTGGCTCCGTCAACGACGCTTGCGTTTCATACGGCAACTTACCAATGCATGCGTCACAGAAGGTCAGCAAGCTGAACTTTTGACAGATCCAATACAGTTAACACAGTGCGGCAACCAATCAGAGCGTCTCACAGTAGTGATGTCACCATACACGTATCTTGAATGAAGCGCGGTCCCAGTGAAAACATTTTCAACAAACGCAGATTTAAAAAAATCAGAAATAACACTTACAGAAGACAGATGGACAGGCACTCCTAAAGAGGAACAGAGAACCTGTAGCTGGTGTCCTGGTAGGAGATTTAAACTCCGATGCCGCCGAGGAGGTTGTAAAATTAGGTGCGGAACAGACGGAAGTAGCACTGAAAGCGAACCTCATCCATACGCAGCTCCTGGAGCAAATGGTTAAACTCCACAAACTCAGAACGCATCTGAATAATGGCCGCTGATGCACCCGATGTCAATGTTGTCTAGCTAATAAAGCCAAGTCACTCTCTCGTCATGATCCACCATAGTTCAGAAACTTCAGAACGTGCGGCAACAGAGGAAGCCCCGCCCATGCGTTGTTTTTTCCTCAGAGGCAGGCTATGGAAGCCAAAAAGTACATACGTCAAACTTCATCCGTTGAATGCGTTGCCTGACGCAGACCAAACGTGCGGTGTGAATGCAGCTTAAGTCTCTTCCTACAGTAGGTGCCCCTGACCCGCCCTGCTTGACGACCCTGACTAAGATGGCATTCCATTGGAGGAATGTTCCCCACGTCCTGCTACCAACTTCTGCTTCTGCATCAGTTCTGTTACTCTTTCTGTGTCTCTGCTGCTTTCTCCAAACCCCAGACTGTCTTGGCAGATGACCGCTTATGCTGAGCCTGGTTCTACTGGAGGTTTCTTCCTGTTAAGAGGGAGTTTTTCCTCTCCACTGTCGCTTCATGCTTGCTCAGTGTGAGGGATTGTTGAGAAGTCACGACGCAATCTTCTGTGGTTCTCTAATTCCTAGATTAAACATTGTATTGTAATAACCTTTCTTGAAAAGTGCCTTGAGATGACATTTGTTGTCAAATGGCGCTATATAGATAAACTGAATTGAAATTGAAATATAGATATTGCTTTATAGCTTTCAAAATCTGTCCGAAGAAACATCCCTAAAAAGAAAATCTGAACTTTACCTTTAAGAAAAACACACAGGCAAAAGGGATTCACAGTTTTGTCACTCCTTATCTAAATAAAAAATGTTTCCCGTAAACTCCTCCTAATGGATGTTATTTGGGCCTTTTACAAAATGTGTCCTGTTAAAATCCAGAGCCACATGTGTGGGAGACAGAGACACTTCTTGTCACTGAAGGGTACATTTTGATGTTTATCGGTATTTCAGAGCGCCACTTTGTCTCAACTAAATTTGGTGAGCAGCTGCAGTGTGAAATGTTCTAATTTCTGCTATAGGAAATGTTGACGCCGACCACAGAATCCAAGCTTCACTCACAGTTAGATCAGATAGAGCCACGAAATGCAGTCCCTTCAGGAGTCTCTAAATGAGACCTTTTGTGAATTTGTCCCCTTCGCTGTCTATACAAAACTCATAAATGTGTTCAAAGCCAAGGTCCATTTCATAAATACACACATGGACGTCAGTATTGGTTGCTAATTTGCTGGCATTGCGTTACGGTAGGAGGGTAGCATGGTCATTAAAAAGACATTTCCTGTTTGAGTTCACTGATCCCTTGATTGATAAGCACAAAGACAGTTTTATATGATTGGAGATTACAGGCACCAATGTAAAACTGGATAAAGAGGGAGGTGTCATAATGTAATATTTGTTCCTCTGGGGCTATTTGAGTAAGACCTAAACAGTGAGTTATGCTCCTGATGAGGCCCAAAGCACACTGACAATTCTTCAATATGCTTAGAATAATCTTTTTGATTTATAAATATCTCAAAAAAGGCCAAGATTGACTCCTGACATGACGTAACTTTGGCCTTAGTCCCGTTTCCTCAACATCACAGCACAAGCTCAAGAGGAACAAGCAACAGGCTGGAGTTGGAGCCTTTGTAGATAGAGGCACGCAGGCACAATTTCAGCCAAAGGCCGATGACTTCACAACATTGTGCTATCAAGCCATCATTATGCAACAAGCCCACCACCACCCATGTTGGCCAGGCTGCGGAGGAAGCACAGATAGACCACCCCCTCCCCTCCTTTTCCCTCTCGGGGGGCTAGGCGGAGAGACAGGCCAGCGCTCAGATCTGATTTTGCAGGAAGGAAGGGAGAAGGGAAGGGCTGGATAAGAGTGCTGTCGTTGCTTTATTTCATCCTTTCCCAGTGACCCAGACCTGTGTTATGAATGCCACAGCGGTGGAGTTACAGAATGCACAAAGCCAAGCCAGGTCTAATACCATTACTATTTTGTTCTGTAACAATACTGGGCTCTCTTAAGCAGGGCCACTTGTCAGATAGGTTCAGTTGAACACACACTAAATGATGTAAATGTTTTATAAAAGCCTGAGTTGAAACTGAATTGTTTGTTTCCCTAATTGGCCTTAGGGGCAAGCAACAATTTTAAACTCTACCCTCTTGTCTCCCGTCTTTACTTTCCTCTTGCTGTCGTTCACTGCACTTCTTATTCTTCAGGTGATCTGAAGCACTTGTCTAGGCCAAGGGGCGCCACAGTCTGGCTATAAAAAGACAATTACTACAACAGGAAGCTGCTGTCAGCTGGAGGGAAACACACAAGAAGGAATGCAAACTCACACACCCATCAGTCCCTCTGCAAACACAAATACAAACATAAAGTACCTTTGGGAAATCTGAAGACCCCCTGACACTTTTCAAGCGCACTTTAGATGGCATCTATACCAAGTCTCCTATACCCTCCGTCATTTTTCTGGCACTTCTTAGCCAAATGGCACAGAATATCTCCACAGAAAACCTGAAGTGCTGTGCCAGAGGTTTGACATGAATTTGGCAGAGGAAGAGGATCCACACCCTGCTGGCAGTCCGACAAGCACAGCAGACCTCACTACCTTTCTGTCTCGGCTAACAGGGTGACACTCATCTCCCCCTGCCCTGTTAAAACCTCATCAGAATTTTCATGTAATGCTTTTTAAGTGTACAAGTTTTTATTTTATTTTTATTATTTTATCAACACAAGCTTTCATCATAGCAGATATAAATTTGCAAGTCTTAAATTCTGGCCATTAAATACGGTCTTAAAAGTGACAGAAAAATTATGTATGACAAAAAGAATGATATAAAAAATATAGGATCCCTAAATATCAACTCAGAATTATAACAGGAACTTTATTATGGGTACAACATTTGGTCCGGGTGCAACTTGATAAGGGACATTTACAAAAAGTTTAGTAAGCTAGTATGAATATATCGTAATAAATTAAAATTGTACACCCAGTTCTTGCTTTAAAAACTTAGTGAAATTGAATATTTTAGTATCTGGCCACCTCTGAAAAAAGGACAGTTCAATAGCATTGCTAAAAGCTAAATTAATATGACATTAACATTGTCCATGATATGAATGCTAAACTCGTTGATAAAATCGAGATTACTTTTCCCCTAAATTTCCATTGGCTATAAATGAACTTGAGCTTAACTGTAAAAAAATTGCAAGAATAAAAATGACAAAAGTCAAAAAAATACTCTAAGCATTCTTTAAAATTTTCCAGTTTTTCAGATTACAATTCTTTTGATGACATACTGTATGTTGTAAAATGTATTCCCTTAAACAGAAAAAAAAATATTTTAGATGTTTTTGGAATCCTCTTTTTTTTAAAGAGTAGTATATATATATATATATATATATATATATATATATATATATATATATATATATTAGTGGAAGTATAGTATTAGTAGTGTTAGCATATTAAAATAACTTTTTGTGATAATACAGACAGAAAATGACAACTTGTCACGGGACACTGTGTTTCTTACTGACAACATGTTGATCTTTCAAACTAATTACCTAAATGGAGACATGTAATTGGTAAGATATGAGAATAGAGTGAAAGTTTAACATAATGCAGAAAAAAGCCAAATACACAAATTTCAACTGTTCATGTGTTGTTTTAAACTTCACAATGTTTGTACAAAACTAAGGTGTCTTCAACTGGAATGATTTTTGATATATTTGGCCTTCAATATTCATATGTTCTCTTTATAAATGACTTAGAATTTAAGATAAAAAAATAACCAAACTGAAGTGTGCAAATATTAATGCATTGTTCCTGCAGAAGGGATGTGAACTCCCCAAACAATATTAATGTTTAAAGTCAACATTTCCAACAACCTCACAGTCATTGTTCATTTCATATCTTAGGCACAGGAACCAGAGCCAAAACAATGAAAGTCATATCACTGTCCAAATACCAACAGAGTCCACTGTTTCAGGAAATCTACATGTTTACTGAAGCGTATCAGTTTCAGTGTTAACCATTACTGAATGTGAAACTGAGGGTATGAATTCAATAACTACAAAGATGCATTCCTGACCCGCGTTTTTCAGTTTCTCACATATTCTCTTAATGCTCTGCGATGCAGAGTTTCTCAAACAGCGTCAGCTTCTTTTTCTTTTCTAATCTCTGACTCTTAGTTGCTAAAGCTGGGCTTATAAAAGTAAATTGCCTGTCTATAAACTAACCTTCTGGGTTTGTGGGGGCCATATTTGAAGTTGTGTCATAGCAGCAAAACAAACTGTTAAAAAAAAATATGCAACACACAGTCACCGCATAAGGTCAGCTAAGCAGTTAAACTGCTTAAGATAATAAAACTAGCCTATCTGCAAATATTTTTAACACAATGTTGATTTGGTTGCTCTTCTCACAGCATTTGTTCAGATAGAACCGACACTGTTCCTTGACTGATTAATTTAAATATAAAGTTGGGCAAAAAAGTATTTGTCAGCCGCTGATTGTGCAAGTTGTTCCGCTTAAAAAAGCTGGGAGGTCTGTAATTTTCATTATAGGTACACTTCAACTGTGAAAGACGGAATGTAAAAAAAAAAAGAAAATCAGGGAAATTATACTGACTGGTTTTTATGCCTCACTTGTTATTTGTATTGATTGCACCAGTTTGAA
Organism: Apricaphanius iberus; assembly: GCA_028564705.1. Taxonomy (NCBI): domain Eukaryota; kingdom Metazoa; phylum Chordata; class Actinopteri; order Cyprinodontiformes; family Aphaniidae; genus Apricaphanius; species Apricaphanius iberus. Next base: position 217,125 of record JAPXFQ010001162.1, read on the forward strand.
TTTGTTATCTGTATAAAAGACCTATCCACACCTTCAAACAGTCAGACTCAAACCTCTATAATGGCCATGACCATAGAGCTGTCCGAGGACACCAGGGACAAGATTGCACACCTGCACAAGACTGGGATGAATCAAGCTACAATAGGCAGCTAGGAGAGAAGAGTTTAACTTTTGAACCTATCCATCCATTCATCATCTTTACCCTCTATCCTTTGTGGGATTGCGGAGTGGCTGTTGCCATCATTGGGCAAGAGCCAGGATACAGGTCTCTGGTTCATCACAGGGCAACACCGAGAAACACTGGACAAACAACTATTTACACGTATTCTTTAGAGAGACCAATTACCCTTACAGTCATGTTTTTGGAATGTGGGAGGAAGCCTTAGTAGCCGAAGGGAACCCACGTATGCACATGGAAGAGAGGCAAACTCCATGCACCCTTAACTTCTTGCCTCAAGGCAAAAGTGCTACCAACTTCATCACTGTGCAGCAATTATTAGAAAATGGAATAAATACAAGATCACTGACAATCTCCCTCGACCTGGGGCTCCATGTAAGATCTCACCTCATTGGTAACTCAAGTTCTTAAGCCAGCACATGTTTAAGCCTGTATAAATGTTCCCAGAGACCATCTGGAGGATCTAGAGGAAGATTGGGAGAATGTCATGTCGTCAGATGAGACCAAAATAGAACTCTTTGGTATAAACGCCACTCGTCGGGTTTGGAGGAAAAAGAATGCTGAGTTGCACCCCAAGAACACCAAGTCCACTGTGAAGCATGGGGGTGGAAACATTATGCATTGGGATAGGCTTTCTACAAAGGAGACAGGATAACTTGTCTGTAATAAAAAAAAAGAATGAATTGGGCCATGTATCATGAGATTTTGGACAAAAAACTCCTATCAGCGAGAGCATTGAAGATTAAATGTGGTTGAATCTTTCAGCATAACTATGATCCCAAACACGCCACCTGGGCAACATAAGGAACAAAAAAAAGCATTTCAAGGTTGTTAAGAAGGACCAAGTTCATCTTAACTGTACTTTTCTGGACTGAATGTATTTTCAACATGCTGTGTTTTTGTTAGCATAAGGCTGTGTCCTCTGGCAGCCATCTTGTTGGAGCTAAGGAGAAAGCCCGCCTCCAATCCAGCTAATTTATAGAAAATATTTGGTGATTAATGGAAGGACATGAGGAGAATAAATTAATTTTAAGAATGTTTGATATTTCATTACTGTAAATTGTCAATCTTGAAATGGAACTGTTTTTCTTTTCCTTTGAAAAGCTGAGCTGATTGGTTCAATCAACTCAAGGGGGTGTTAAATGTGTGTGTTTGTGTATATGTATGTTGACTTCTGGGTGTGGCAGGAAGACAGTGTGAAAGACATGGATATGTGCCATTTTGAAAGGTACAGCTTCGTTAAGCAGAAGAAAATAAAATTGGCATTGTTGCTCTTCAGTCAGCTCAGAGTGATGACTTTTCTTTTCTACACTACACCTCTCAGTGTGACAGTGGAACACAGCATGTTGAAAATACATTCAGTCCAGAATAGTACAGTTAAGATGAACTTAGTACTTCTTAACAACGGTTCTGGAGTGGCCTAGCTGGCTGGTTTTCACTCCTGAAACCAATACAGAATATGTGCAAAGAGTGTTGCCCAATGACAACCCCAAAACATCACAGCTCTAAGAAGATCTGCATAGAAGAATGGGCCAAAATATCAGCTACAGTGTGTGCAAACCTGATGAAGACCTACAGAACACCTTCTACCTCTGTCATTGCCAACCAAGGTAACGTTTTAATTTATTCAGGTGAACTTTTGTTTCTGACCAAATACTTTTCTCTGCACCATTGTACATGTAAATTCTTTAAAAACCATGCAGGGTTTTTTAGATTTTTTAATTTTTTTACTGTTTGTATCTCATAGTTGAAGTGCAACTATGATGAAAATTACAGACTATCTCATCATTTTAAATTGGACAGGTTGCAAAATATGTGGCTGTCAAATTTTTATTTTTATTTTTCCACTGTAGCATCCCATTTAGGTGGGATGTATCCATTATAGCCCTTCAATGAAAATGTTTTGATCTAGGGTTTGACTGCCTAATGGCCACTCCTTGTATTACAGACAGTGAGATCATGATTTGAGATTTAATCCTTGGTAACATCCCACTCTCATTCTTGGAGTGTCCTACTTCCCCACCACATATGACTCATCTGTAGCTTCTTTTCTGAACCTCTTTTGTTTTTTGGCTAAAAAAAGGCTTGTCTACCTGATGCTATTCTCAAATAATACAAATTATGTGCTATATTTTTTATATGAGGTCAGTCACATGAAATTATGATTTTTTTTCCCAGCACTATCACAACATAAAATTACGAGCCATTTCAGCTGCTGATATGCTCTTATCTGTATTGGACTGCGTGGGAGTTTTGTCTTGCAATTGGTTTCTACAAGCAGGCAAAACAAAGTCCAATAGTTTGAGATGACTTAACAAGACAAGCGCAGAAAACAAGTTTAATAGGAAACCTGCTCCTTTGTTGTTTATGATAAGACGTGATCAAGATTAGTTTATGCGGTTTTTTCCCATTAATGTCATATTAGAAGAGCATGTTTTATTTTTAAATATTTTCAAATCTTTTTGTCTTAAAATTTTGGACTGATGTTCATGTTCTATTGCAAAGTTAAAGATCAACATGTAAAAATCTTTCATTTTAAAAGGGAAAACCATTTAAAAAAAATCCTCAACAACAGTTTTATCACATAATAATCATTATTTCTATTACCCTCAGTTTACATACTAATCAATCTGGAAACCTTTTAATAGAAGTCTGTGGACTCTGATCCTAGCAATAACAGCTATTATTTTTAAACTTCCGGCATTGATGTTCAATACATAAGTGAGAAAATGTTAAATTCTGGGGATGAATTTCTTGTGAACTGTGGTCAGTAAACAGATTAAATTAATAAAGCTGATTTCACAAGGATGAGAATATATCTTGTGTTTCAATGGTGTATCAAGATCTGTAGCTTACGCTTAACAGCTCACCGAAATCCCCATTCTGTGCATGTGATAGTTATTTGATCTCCAGCTAAACTACAGTGCCAGAGCATTTTTATTCATTTCACAAATTTAATCTGTTTTGATGGTCACATATTTAAGGTGTGACTGCTTGATTGTAGGTATATCTATAATCACAAAAAGTAAAATTTTTGTTTTCAAGCTCAAAAACCAAATATAACTAAATATGCATTAATTCACACAATGGAAACCGTCAACAATACCACGGAATCGAATGTTTACAGTCATCTTATTACAATCTGCAAATGGCAGCCAATATTGTGTCAAGTTGCATTGGGCTGAGGTATTTTAGCTTCCCAAGCTGCATCTCCTTTTGAATATTTTAGAAAGATTTGCAAGTAGGTGAATGTTTCACTAATAATTTGGAGTTATGCTGCGCAGAAAAGTCTGCAAATGCTGAACCGCCATTCGGCAGAGGTTCACTGTTATTCCCTATGAGCGCAGAAATATCGTATATTATATCGTATATTATAATATAGAGTTGCTAACCTTTTTTTTTGCCTGAAAATTTGGAAAAACTATGGCCTCATGGTGATACTCTGAGAAAAAGCTTGTTCCAGACAAAGTTCAGTTAAATGCTTCTAAAAAGGATTCATCAAAACTTTTACGTCTGGTTCAAAGTCCTGATTTTATTCTTGTAGTTTTACCTCTGCCTTGCCAAACAACAAATAGAAGCTGAGATTGCTTTTACCTTTAACCTTTTGGGTGATACCGTATTTTCCAACATCTCAGTGGTACCACAATTATAGTGAACAAATGAAATGAAAAAAATAAAATAAAATAAATGTTACCATACAATAACTAAAACAAACTTAAAATTGATCAATGCTTGCTCTCTCTTATTATTGACTGTACGTGCTTTGTCTTATCTCCCAGCTTGAACCTGGTTTAGATTGACCATTTCTATCTCCAAACCGCTAATCTAAATCATTCTCCTTCCCTTTCTCCCTTTTTTCTCCCTCGCTTCCTTGGTCTTATCCTCCTTGAATGCGGACGTAATAATGCACATCCATCCAAAACTCTGACTGCGGAAAACCCCAGAAGACACCACATTCTTTCACCCTGCCCTAACATCCTCACACTCTCACACTGACAAGTACACACACACACACACACACGCAAACCCATGTACCTCTCTCAGCTGGTTGTGAATTACCACACCCAACCGCTTGACATCAGTCTGTGATGTCATCATGGGACCTACCCTGGCATGCTGTCGAGCACAACTTCATCATCTGTGTCCTCATCTTTTGGCAGCTGAGAAGGGGCCTCGGATGGGACGCAGCTGGACTGTAACAGGACTATCAACCTTCTTACATGCCTCAGTGTGTGTGTGGGTGTGTGTGTGCGCACTAAGAAATGTCACTGCTCTGACTCAAACAATCTGAACCAGGCCCAAGCTTGGACCTTCTTGCCTTCTTGGTCTCGCTTATAGCCCTCTGTGGACATAATCACATCGTGTTTGTCAATAGTTTAGCTGTGAGGTAAATATTACAGTGATGATGCTCTTTACAGAGCTTACACACACACACACACACACACACACACACACACACACACACATATGCATATATAGGAGGGGATATAAAGCAGCTGAGAACATGGAAGCTGAAAAAAAAGGAAAAAGCAAAGTGGAAGAGGATAAAATCAGTCCAAATGAAATGCGAAGGGATCGGATAGCTTGAAAACAAGGTGAGATAAGACAGGATGGAGAGGGACAGAGAAGGATGGAGTCTGGAAAGGAACCGCAATCTGGAGGAAAGATATATTTAGTTACTCACGTGCAAATGAAGAAGTGCAGAGATAATGAAAGTTGCAAAGTCCGAAGTGAAGAGCCCTTTTTAACCCCGTGATCAAAGAATGTTATAGCTGCCATGTCAATCTAAACACTGTCTATACACAAGGCTTCTAAAACCTTGATTTAATGCTTTGTTTTTACTGATTTGACACATTTTGATAGGAAAATAAAGATTTGTATATTGCATAAAAAGACAGCTAAAGTTAATGCTTTCCACTTTCCTCCTGCTGTCCTACAGACCTGTGTAATAATGTACCGTTATTCAACCAATGCTCAGTTCCGGGTTCTTTGTGAATAATGGGGTTGAAGACGAGGACCAGACTTTATAGGTCCTACTCTGTGTTTTTGGTTTTCATATTTTTTGTGTTTATATACTTTAAATCAATTAGGGAATTTTTAACAATGACTTTTTAGATTAAAGGGACTTTTTGTACAGTTTGCAATGTTGTTGCTCTCTGAAGATCACATGACTGCTTGGGTTACATGCAGCAGGGCTCCAGAGACCCTTTTTCTTTCTGTTTCTCATTCCTATAGAATTTATTTAACCCCTTAAATATATGCCTTTTTGTTATTTCTAGCTGTAAAAACATCCCAGATTACATCCCAAGTGTGAGGGTTTCCTCAAGGAAACCTTCACCTCTATGGATAAGAAATGTATGATTTTGGAAATACATAAAGTTTCCTACCTCTTGCCAGCTGATCAGCCTTTTTCTTTCTTTTTGTGATTTTAAACTGTAAATGAAAATACAACCAGCAGCTTTATATGTAATGGAGCACTGACAAGTGATCCTTTTTTTCCTTTAAAGAAGAGAGGCATAAATCATCAAATGGTTTGCAACAGCAGCATAGCTGTCTTTCATTTAGAACATTGTAGGTTCAATTCCAGCTTTCTCCTATCACATTTTGATGTGACCCTCTGTGCTGAACTTCCCCTCTTGGGTCAATGAAGAACTCTTCAATAACCCTAAATTTCTTTTTAACAGTATATTTTAAGTTTCTGTTGTTTTTTTTAGATTAAAGCTACAGTTTTTCATAAATTGGCTACATCATTTTCCACTTTACTAAGTCATTTTTACTTTATTTTGCACTTTATTCATAAAAACTCATAATAATGACTGACATGTTGTTGGTAATTGTCCATCATCTCTTCTCTTCTCTTAGTGTGATGTATCACATCTTATACTATATATATAGACCCAGGTTTGATTCCCGCCAGGGGGCAAATTAGCTATGAACACCATCACCAACACCAGACGTCGCCCGGACAAACCAGGTCTGCGTCTGGTGCTGGGGAACCAGGGCACCTTGATGAAAAATTGGCTGCAGGAACATCAACCCGGCGGAAATGGATGAGATGCGAGAGTATGGCTCTGTTGGAATACTGCTACTTAAGTAACCCTAATCAGAGAGGTTACACAAGAAGAATGTGGGCTCAATGGTTACTTCGATACCCACAGTCACAGCTGACGGCAAAACACCACACAAACGGCAACCACTATCCCAACTTGAGATTTACAAGATACAACACAAATGCTACAGCAAGGAGGAGTCAGGACACCAGGTCAGATGGGAAGTTATACCAACTCCCCAACCAAGGATGGGGAACGGACCCCCAATGAGTGAAACCATAGTTCTAAGCAAGGAAGTGGCTGAACTGAAAGATAAGATCATGGCGAGAATGAGCACAAGACCCCCCCAACACCGATTACAATGGCTAAGTGAAGTACCCTCGGAAAGTCACCCAGAACCAGTGAATGCAGCACTGAGAGCGATCACTACTACATCAATCACTGAAACCAATGAGCCGATATATACTTCAGTAGCAGTGATTCTATACATGCTTGGCTATAAGAGCAACCATGAGAAACAATACCCACCATGGAAAAGACGGCTGGAAGCTAACATCAAGGTAGCTCGGAGAGAAGTAAGCCAGTTCAAGGAGGCCCAGAGGGTGTTCGGTATTGGTTGTGGCAGGGCGATAGCAGCAGAGTAGACCCACCAAGGCTGGAAACTGAAAGATACTGGAAGAGCATATGGGAAAAGGAGGCAGCACATAACAGCAGTGCTTAATGACTGGCCTCTCAGAGAGGAGCACAGCAACCTCCCTGAGCAGAATCCAGTTACCATCACAGTGGCAGACATCCAAGAACGAGTCTCAGGTATGAAAAACTGGACAGCACAAGGCCCTGACATAATCCATGCCTACTGGCTAAAGAAACTCACAGCACTCCATGACCGCCTGGCGGCACAACTGAACTAGCTCCTAAGAGATGGGACTCACCAAGAGTGGCTAACCGAAGGGCGAACAATCCTGATCCAGAAGAATTCCACCAAAAGTGCAGTCCCATCCAACTATTGCCCGATAACATGTCTCTCCACAACATGGAAACTCATGTCAAGCATCATCACTGCCAAGATAAGCAGGCACATGGATCAATGCATGAGCAAAGCACAGAAGGCCATTGGTAGAGATACCAGAGGTGCTAAACACCAGCTCCTGGTCGACAGAACAGTTGCCCGTAACTGTGAATCCCGAAAGACCAACCTGTGCACTTCCTGGATTGATTACAAGAAAGCCTGCGACTAAATGCCGCACACATGGATCAACAAATGCTTGAAGCTGTACAACATCAACAGGACTGTTAGAGCATTCATTGCGAACTTGATAAGGTTGAGGCCAATGACAAGCCACTTGCACAAGTGTCCATCAAATGTGGCATATACCAAGGGGATGCTCTGTTCCCACTGCTGTTCTGCATAGGTCTGAACCCCCTAAGCCAAATAATCAACAAGACTGGCTATGGATACCGCCTCAAGAACGGAGCTATGATCAGCCACCTCCTCTGCATGGATGACATCAAGCTGTGACATCAAGTGAGGCAAGGTAGTCCACACTGAAGGGGTCTCACTCCCAGAGGGACAAATAGCAGACATTGAGGACAGTTACAAGTACCTGGGAATACCGTAGGCAAATGGCAACCTTGAACAGGCAACAACGCAAGCAGCAACAACCAAATAGCTCCAACAAAGGAGGCAAGTCCTAAGAAGCCAGCTCAATGGAAAGAACAAGTCCAATGCAATAAACAGTTACGCCCTGCCAGTGATCAGATACCCTGCAGGAATAAAAAGTTGGCCAAAGGATGAGATACAGACCACAGATGGTAAGACACAAAAGCTCCTTACCATGTATGGCAGATTCCATTCCAAATCCAGCACCCTGAGACTGTACGCATGCCGTAAGGAAGGAGGCAGAGGACTGATGAGCGTGAGAGCCACTCTCCAGGATGAAACATCGAAGCTCCATAAATACATCAAGGACAAGGCCTCAATGGATGACATACTTAGGGAATGCCTGAGACAATGGCAAGACGAGAAGATGCTGGAGGAGGAACCATCATGTGAGGACAAGCCCCTAAATGGGATGTACCATCGGAACATAACCGAAGTGGCTGATGTCAAGAAAACCTACCAATGGCTCGAAAGGACTGGCCTATAGGACACAACAGAGGCACTCATCCTGGCAGCACAGGAGCAGACTCTAAGCACCAGATTGATAGAGGCCCAGATCTACCACACAAGACAAGACCCAAGGTGTAGTCTGTGCAAAGAGTCATCTGAGACAATCCAGCACATAACAGCAGGGTGTAAACTGCTGGCAGGGAAAGCATACATGGAACGTCATAACTAAGTGGTGGGCACAATATACAGAAACATATGTGTGGAATATGGGCTGGAAACCCCAAGTTCAAAGTGGGAAACACATCCAAAGGTGGGGGAGAATGACCGAGCAAAGATCTTGTGGGACTTCCAGATCCAGACAGACAGGATGGTATTGGCAAACCAACTGGACATTGTGAAAATTGATAAAGAGCAGAGGAAAGGTGTTGTGGTTGATGTGGCAATACCAAGTGATGGTAACATCAAGAAGAAGGAACATCAGAAACTTGAGAAATGCCAAGGGCTCAGAGAGGAGCTAGAGAAGGCTTGGAAGATTAAAGTGACAGTAGTACCTGTAGTAATCGGAGCCCTTGGGGCAGTGACCCCCAAACTGGAGGATTGGCTCCAGCAGATCCCTGGAAGAACCTCAGACATCTCAGTCCAGAGAAGTGCAGTACTTGGAACAGCAAAGATTCTGAGGAGGACCCTCAAGCTCCCAGGCCTCTGGTAGAGGACCCGAGCTTGGAATGGGAAACCACCCACAGTGGGCGAGAGGGGAATTTATATAATTTCATTAGACTGCATTAGTATTAACGTGTGCAGCTGGGTGCTCACATTTTTGCTCTGTTGTAAGCGCAGTTCCGTTGGTTCGGTAATTTAGACAATAGGATTTTGAAAGAGTAACTTTAACGTTGAATTAAAAAGGTCAAAACAAGGCTTCTGTAGTTGTGTACAAATGTGCTGACTTGTGGGAGATATTTAGTACGTTTAAGTTACTCTGCCTTTTGCAGACATCAAGATGTAGCCTAAAGCTCTAGGCTAGTTATTCTTAGCATCGCTTCCCATCATTCTGACACAACAAACAAATAGGCAACCAAATAGAAAAGACTGTGCCTGGCTCTGTAGAGGCACTGATATCAAATATCTGTCGACAACTGCATAATTATGGGCACTTAAAGCATCCTCTCCTGGTCTGTCAACCCACCCACAAGCACCAATTCCCCCACCAGTACCAATTCATCATCAGACCCATTTTCTGCCCCTGTTGGTTTAACCATGGATGAAGTAATGGCTGTTATGTAAATGTTCTTTTCAATGACGTTTCTTGTTTCATGTTCATTGTGGATTTATGGAAAAACATCCACCAATATTGCATTTCCAAAATTGTTATAATGCATAATTAAATACAACATAAATTACAAGTGTAATATGAAAAACAATGGATTTTTCCACCTATTTTGATTTATTTTCTTTAATACAAATACAAATAAAAATACAGATACATATACTGGCTGCTTGGCACTCCCCAAATATACAGGTGCTGGCCAGTAAATTAGAATATCATCATAAAGTTGAATTATTTCAATAATTCCATTCAAAACGTGAAACTTGTACATTATATTCATGCAATGCACACAGACCAATGTATTTCCAATGTTTATTTCTTTTAATTTTGATATTTATAAGTGACAACTAATGAAAACTCCAAATTTGGTATCTCAAAAAATTAGAATATTTTAAAGGCCAATGAAAAAAAATGTTTTTTTTTAAATGTTGGCCAACTGAAAAGAATGAACATGAAAAGAATGTGCATGTATAGCACTCAATACTTAGTCGGGGCTCCTTTTGCCTCCATCACTGCAGTAATGCGGCGTGGCATGGACTCGATCAGTCTGTGGCACTGCTCAGGTGTTATGAGAGCCCAGGTTGCTCTGATAGTCGTCTTCAGCTCCTCTGCATTGTTGGGTCTAGCGTATTGCATCTTCCGCTTCACAATACCCCATAGATTTTCTATGGGGTTAAGGTCAGGCGAGTTTGCTGGCCAATCAAGGACAGGGATACCATGGTCCTTGAACCAGGTACTGGTGGTTTTGGCACTGTGTGCAGGTGCCAAGTCCTGTTGAAAAGTGAAGTCTGCATCCCCATAAAGTTGGTCAGCAGCAGGAAGCATGAAGTGCTCTAAAACTTCCTGGTAGACGGCTGCATTGACCTTGGACCTCAGGAAACAGAGTGGGCCAACACCGGCAGATGACATGGCACCCCACACCATCACTGACGGTGGAAACTTTACACTGGACCTCATGCAACGTGGATTCTGTGCTTCTCCGCTCTTCCTCCAGACTCTGGGTCCTTGATTTCCAAAGGAAATGCAAAAATTGCTTTCATCAGAAAACATAACTTTGGACCACTCAGCAGCAGTCCAGTCCTTTTTGTCCTTGGCCCAGGCGAGACGCTTCTTACGCTGTTTCTTGTTCAAGAGTGGCTTGACACACGGAATGCGACACCTGAATCCCATGTCTTTCATGAGTCTCTTCGTGGTGGTTCTTGAAGCGCTGACTCCAGCTGCAGTCCACTCTTTGTGGATCTCCCCCACATTTTTGAATGGGTTTGTCGTCACAATTCTCTGCAGGGTGCGGTTATCCCTAGAGCTTGTACACTTTTTTCTACCACATTTTTTCCGTCCCTTCGCCTGTCTGTTAATGTGCTTGGACACAGAGCTCTGCGAACAGCCAGCTTCTTTAGCAATCACCTTTTGTGTCTTGCCCTCCTTGTACAAGGTGTCAATGGTCGTCTTTTGGACAGCTGTTAAGTCAGAAGTCTTCCCCATGATTGTGGAGCCTTCAGAACAAGACTGAGGGACCTTTTAAAGGCCTTTGCAGGTGTTTTGAGTTAATCAGCTGATTAGAGTGGCACCAGGTGTCTTCTATATTGAGCCTTTTCAGAATATTCTAATTTTCTGAGATACTGAATTTGGTGTTTTCATTAGCTGTCAGTTGTAATAATAAAAATGAAAATTAATAAACACTTGAAATATATCACTATGTGTGGAAGGAAAGTATACAGTATAGAAGTTTCACGTTTTGAATGGAATTACTGAAATAATTCAACTTTTTGATGATATTCTAATTTACTGGCCAGCACCTGTATATCTTTATGACGTGGCAACATTTACCTGTTCTTCACTGCAAACATTCTCCAAATCTGTCAGATTCTGATAGACATCTTTTGTTTTCTATAGGTGAAATCTTTATTGATATACTTTTTAACATACAGCTGACGGTTTTGGGGTCAAAACTGACTGTTTGGAACTTTTCTGAGTTGTACCTACCTCCAAAAAAACGTTCACTTTAATCTGAAGAGACATAACCCCACAGCATGATCCTGCTACAACCATACCTTACAGTGGACACGGTGTTCATTTCATGACGAATAGGGCTGTTCCTATAACAAAGATACCTTGTATTGAACAATAGTGTACATTTCTAGTTTTCTAAAATCTGCTAAAAGCTAATGGTAAATTTTGGGCAGGTTTGGATGTTTTCTTGGGCAGAATAGGGCCTCTGCTTTGCACCTTCTTTTTCATTTAATTTCCTCCAAACTCACCAGCAGTTTATGAAAGGAATTTATAAACAGAATTTGTAAGACGTTGGATGTCTGTAGGTCAATTAATGGAGTCATGAGTTGCTAAACATTGTATTGTAATACATTTTCTTGTAAAGTGCCTTGAGATGACATTTGTTGTGAAATGGCGCTATATAAATAAACTGAATTGAAATTGAAATTAAACCATTTCTCACATATGCCTTTACTTATTACTGACATACTACTTATTATTTAAACAAACCTGCTCTGTCAGCTGGAGTTTTTGAGCGCACAACATGGCAATTAAGGCAGATATTTGAGCAATAGTATTGTATTCTCTGAGTTTGGGGACAAGAGATGGCTCAAGAATGTTTAAACCAGCTGTTGTTCAGAAAAAACAACAACTTATGAGTAACCACTACATTTTGGCACAGCAACACTGGATCCCCCAGATCATCCACAGTGTTACAACACACCTGGAGTCCATCCCAGGGACAAAGAAAGGCAAGGAGAAAATGAGGCAGATATATGTTCATGTAATGTGAATGAATAAGACAGCACATCCAGATGTATAATATTTACATGTTAAAGTTCTTTCTTGGTTCACCCTGTTTCTTCTGCGGAGTGTTTTAATCAGTGTGTGTCTATCTCTTCCAGATGTTGTATATGTATCTATTGTTAATCAAAAATCAAAGAATAGGCTTCAACAGTATGAGGAGTAAACAGACTTTATTGTTGATGTTGATTTTATTATTTCTTTTTTTGACCTACTTAGCAGATACGCATGAACATGTTGAATATTCTGATGAACAACTTTAGCAGCTTTCTCAGCAAGAAGCAGGGACCTTTTCCCTGCTTATAAGTACAGAGTATGTAAATCTGATGCAAATCTGATGATCGCTTTCTGCTTGAGGAACCCTACAGATGAGAAGGAAAACTACAAACAGTATAGAGTGTTTTTTTTTGGTCTTTTTTACATTCAAGTGGGAAAGGGAACTGGAAGAATCCACACTCAATCAATAGAGCCAGGCACCTTGCCAAGCCATGTCATTAACCGCATATTAATGCTGGCAGCAGCCGCCGGGCCACATTCTGATCGGGTGGTTTCTAGGAGTGTTTACAAAAACAAGACACTGCGTTCTGCTTTAGTGGTTTCACAGAGCTATGCAGTGACGTCGGAAACCTGGACACATTACTGACTTTATGTACGTATGTAGAGATGTGAGGTCATGGCAGTCCTGTAAGTGTACTTTCTCACAAACATGTGTTATGTTCTGGAAAACTTCCAAAGGAAAATGAAAGCCTGGTGTTTCTATGTTTTTAATAGCTTGAGAAAAGTTGTTAAATTGAAAAAAGTTCAGTTTTCCTCCAGTTGTGTTGACAGGGTTTGTAGAGGAAAAGCGCTGTTACATTCAGCTTCACATTGTGAGCCGAGACCAACCATAAACTTGAAGGCACCTTGTAGAGGTCAGATCAGCAATGTATCAAATATCCTTCACACAATTACCACCCTTTCTACAGCTGATATCTGAGTCTTCTCACTCCAAATACAAGACATGTGTCAAAATGTCCCCCTCCTAATTGATCCCTAATCGCATTTACTGAGCACACAGACGTCTGGGGGGTCTGTCCATTTAGTCTTTCCTGAGGGTGTCAAGTTTTCTTGGTCTTCTTTGTCTGATACATGAACAGTCTGCAAAATGGATCATATTTTACATACAGTGCCCACAATGCATAGCACCCGTGGCATAGATTTTTAAACAGACCTCATATAAATAAATCTTTGATTCCAGGAGCATCATCTGATATTAAAACATTTAGAGACAAAAAATTCAACATTTTATTTGAATTTCATTATTCAGGGTGAATAAAACTCCACATGAAGAGGTTACTTTACCATAAATATTGCTACTGTTTTGATTTCTTTATCCACCGTAATCCTCATGATTACGATGATCGCATTTAGTTGGTGACCTCCGATCGAACATTTTTACATGTAAACTGATGTTTGCAGGGCAAATATGGGTAAAAAAAAGTGAAAACATAACTTCTTATATTTTGAACTCAGTAATATATATCTTTATCTGACAAAGCTTTGGGGTTACTTGAACAAAATTTGATTAGGTACCCAAGATTATTTACAGTAGGGAGAACAAGTATTTGATACACTGCTGATTTTGAAATTTTCCCACTTATAAATCATGTAGAGGTCTGTAATTTGTATCAACGGTACTCTTCAACTGTGAGGGACAGGATCTAAAACAAAAATGCGGAAAATCAAATTGGATGGTTTTTAGTTAATTATTTTCCATTTTATTGCATTACATAAGCATCTGATCACCTATCAACCAGTAACAATTTAGGCTCCCACAGACTTGTTAGTTCCTCTTTAAGAAGCCCTCCTGCTCTCCACTAATTACCTGTATTAACTGCACCTGTTTGAACTCGTTACCTGTATAAAAGACACCTGTCCACACACTCAAACTCCAACCTCTCAACAATGGCCAAGACCAGGGCTACAGGACAATAGGCAAGCAGCTTGGTGAGAAGGCAACAATTGTTGGTGCAATAGTTAGAAAATCAAAGAAGTTCAAGACGACCGTCAATCTCCCTCGGTCTGGAGAGCCATGCAAGATCTCTCCTTGTTGGGCATCAATGATCATGAGGAAAGTGAGGGATGAGCCCAGAACTACACGACATGACCTGGTCAATTACCTGAATAGAGCTAGGACCACAGTCTCAAAGAAAACCGTCAGTAACACACTCCGCCATCATAGATTAACATCCTGCAGTGCATGCAAGGTACCCCTGCTAAAGCCGGCGCATGTCAAGGCCCGTCTGAAGTTTACCAATGACCTTCTGGATGATCCAGAGGAGGAATGGGAGAAGATCATGTGGTCTGATGAGTCAAAAGTGGAGCTTTCTGGTCTAAACTCCACTCACCGTGTTTTGAGAAAGAAGAAGGATGATTAAAACCCCAAGAACTCCATCCCAGCTGTGAAGCATGGAGGTGGAAACATCATTCTTTGGGAATACTTTTCTGCAAAGGGGACATGACGACTACACCGCATTGAGGGGAGGATGGATGGGGCCATGTATCGTGAGATCTCTGACAACAATCTCCTTACCTCAGTAAGAGCATTGAAGATGGTTCGTGGCTGGGTCTTCCAGCATGACAACGACCCGAAACACACAGCCAGGGCAACTAAGGAGTGACTCTGTAGGATGTATCTCAAGGTTCTGGAGTGGCCTAGCCAGTCTCCAGACCTGAATCCAATAGAAAATCTTTGGAGAGAGCTGAAAGTCTGTATTGCGCAGCAATAGCCCCGAAACCTGAACGCTCTAGAGAAGATCTGTATGGAGGAGTGGGCCAAAATCCCTGCTGCAGTGTGTGAAAACCTGGTGAAGAACTACAGAAAACAACTAATCTCTCTTATTGCAAAAAAGTCTTATGTACCAAATATTGGGTTCTGTTTGTCTGATGTATCAAATACTTATCCCATTCAATAAAATGGAAAATAATTATTCAAAAATCATCCACTATGATTTTCTGCATTTTTGTCTGAGATTCTGTCCCTCACCGTTGAAGTTAGACCTTTACATGCTTTGTAAGTAGGAAAACTTCAAAAATCAGCAGTGGCTCAAATACTTGTTCCCCCACTGTGTCTGCCAGGATCAATTGCAGTTATTAACTAGAAAATTTCAGGACATTTAGAGAAGGGACGGCCACGGTGTGCATGCTAATGCTAACTAGCATGCTAATGCTAATGTTAGCTAACATGTTGGCATTACTATAAACCCATTCAGTACCAAAATATAGTCAAAAAGCTCAAATTACAAGTGCAATGTAGTACTGTGTATAACATAGGGATTTTGGTTCCAGCTTTCAAACAAGAAAAAAAAAAAAATTTGCTCCCCCTGGGATTCAAACCCACTACCTCTTGCATTGTATTCCTGTTCCTTAACAGTTACACTACAACATCAGTTATACAGCATTGAGTTTTAGGCCATATGATCTGTTGTCTCGTCTCCCAGTTCAGCTTTCAGCAAAGAAAAATTATTTGCTGCTCGCTCCTGGATTTGAACCCAGTACCTCTGGGATGCAAACCCTCTTCCTTAACCACTACGCCATCACATACATATAACATTGACTTTTAGGCGATATGTTCTGTTGTCTCCTCTCCATGTTCAGAGTGTTAAACAGCTGCGAAGGAACCTTTCCCATTCGAAAACTATAGCAGCTATCAGGAAAATTATTGGAGTGTTAGCGATATTTATCCTTTGTGTTCAATTATTTCAAAGCACAACTCTCTATCTTATTCACAGATGAAATGGTACAGGCAGACAGGGGGACTGAGAAAGACAGACATGGTCAGAAAGACAAAGACAGATGGACTGACACATGGACTTGTTTGTAGTACTTCTCTCTATAGTACTGCATAGCATAACCTGTGTTTAAGTGGGGTTTAATAGGCCTTCAATGTGGAATGAACTTTAGTGAACTCTGATCAAAGGTGCTCCGTTTCCCCAGCAACAAGTGTGAGTGAAAATTGCAGCAGGTGCAAACACTTAAGATGATTAAGAGCTTAGATTTAGACTTTTTCATAAAAAAGTGCGCCGAACAAATCGTTCCCATTCGAAAACCGTACAAGGTATCGGAAAAATTCTTGAAGTGTGAGCGAGATGTATCATTTCTCTTCGTTCATGCCAAAGCAGAAGTCTCTATCTTATTCACAGTCCGAGAGGGAGCGAGAGAAAAATGACTAAGAACATCTCTCTGGCTGAGATAATCCTGACCAGCCACAATGATAAATTATAGGAGAAAAGCCCTAAAACTGGGTTCCACTTTGAGCGATCTAGAGCTCGCTGAGAGAAAACCGTGCGACATAGGGAAATTTTGAAATGATCCTGAGAATCACAAAGGGCGGCTCTATTTCATGACCGAAAATCATGTCACTAGTGCGAAATATGTGGCCGTGACGTCGAGTTAAATTTTTATGAGGACCTTCCAAAAGTTCATCACTCCACACTCTGCTTAACGAGCTGCTCCACTCTAAAAATGTCGATTTGGGGCAAACTTTGGGTCGAACAAAGTCAAATTGTGACAAAACCGTAACAGCTATCGACATGCGGTCTTCAATGCTGAACACAGCACGGACGTGGCTACAATCTGGATTTCGAATGGTGTTGCTAAGTTATTGTATGGCTACACAGTAAATCTTCAAAAATAGTGGATTTTTCATGATTTTGGGCCGTTTTTCCATTCATTTCCAATGGGTGTTTTTGGGGGTGGTTCTTCGCTAATTACGTCGCCATGGTAACTCCAATCGCCAATAAAAGTAATAGCACACCTCACACGATCGAGCCGGTCGTTTTGATGTATATATTGTGGGGGTGCACGCTACGGTACGACCCGCATTAAGGGTGGCGGAAGAATAATAAATAAACTAGAAAATTTCAGGAAATTTAGAGAAGGGACGGCCACGGTGTGCATGCTAAACAACAGCTAGCATGCTAATGCTAATGTTAGCTAACATGTTGGCATTACTATAAACCCATTCAGTACCAAAATATAGTCAAAAAGCTCAAATTAGCTAAAATGCTAACAAGAGCTAGCATGCTAATGCTAACTAGCATGCTAATGCTAGCTAACATGTTGGCAATACTATAAACCCATTCAGTACCAAAATATAGTCAAAAAGCTAAAATTAGCTCAAATGCTAACAACAGCTAGCATGCTAATGCTAACTAGCATGCTAATGCTAGCTAACATGTTGGCATTACTATAATCCCATTCAGTACAAAAATATAGTCAAAAAGCTAAAATTAGCTAAAATGCTAACAACAGCTAGCATGCTAATGCTAACTAGCATGCTAATGCTAGCTAACGTGTTGGCATTACTATTAATAGGATTAGTATGAAAATATACTGAAAAAGCTGAAATCAACTAAAATGCATACAAGTGCAATGTAGTACTGTGTATAACATAGGGATTTTGGTTCCAGCTTTCAAACAAGAAAAAAAAAAATTTTGATCCCCCTGGGATTTGAACCCACTACCTCTTGCATTGTATTCTTGTTCCTTAACAGTTACACTACAACATCTGTTATACAGCTTTGAGTTTTAGGCCATATGATCTGTTGTTTCGTCTCCCAGTTCAGCTTTCAGCAAAGAAAAATTATTTGCTGCTCGCTCCTGGATTTGAACCCAGTACCTCTGGGATGCAAACCCTCTTCCTTAACCACTACGCCATCACAGACATTCATATAACATTGAGTTTTAGGCCATATGATCTGTTGTCTCCTCTCCATGTTCAGAGTGTTAAACAGCTGCGAACGAACCTTTCCCATTCGAAACCTATAGCAGCTATCAGGAAAATTATTGGAGTGTTAGCGATATTTATCCTTTGTGTTCAATTATTTCAAAGCACAACTCTCTATCTTATTCACAGATGAAATGGTACAGGCAGACAGGGGGACTGAGAAAGACAGAGACATGGTCAGAAAGACAAAGACAGATGGACTGACACATGGACTTGTTTGTAGTACTTCTCTCTATAGTACTGCATAGCATAACCTGTGTTTAAGTGGGGTTTAATAGGCCTTCAATGTATATAGACTGTGGAATGAACTTTAGTGAACTCTGATCAAAGGTGCTCCGTTTCCCCAGCAACAAGTGTGAGTGAAAACTGCAGCAGCTGCATACACTTTAGAATGATTAACAGCTTAGATTTAGACTTTTTCATTAAAAAGTGCGCCGAACAAATCGTTCCCATTCGACAACCGTACAAGGTATCGGAAAAATTCTTGAAGTGTGAGCGAGATGTATCATTTGTCTTCGTTCATGTCAAAGCAGAAGTCTCTACCTTATTCACAGTCCGAGAGGGAGCGAGAGAAAAATGACTAAGAACATATCTCTGTCTTAGATAATCCTGAGCAGCCACAATGATAACGTATAGGAGAAAAGCCCTAAAACTGGGTTCCACTTTGAGCGATCTAGAGCTCGCTGAGAGAAAACCGTGCGACATAGGGAAATTTTGAAATGATCCTGAGAATCACAAAGGGCGGCTCTATTTCATGACCGAAAATCATGTCACTAGTGCGAAATATGTGGCCGTGACGTCGAGTTAAATTTTTATGAGGACCTTCCAGCTTAACGAGCTGCTCCACTCTAAAAATGTCGATTTGGGGCAAACTTTGGGTCGAACAAAGTCAAATTGTGACAAAACCGTAACAGCTATCGACATGCGGTCTTCAATGCTGAACACAGCACGGACGTGGCTACAATCTGGATTTCGAATGGTGTTGCTAAGTTATTGTATGGCTACACAGTAAATCTTCAAAAATAGTGGATTTTTCATGATTTTGGGCCGTTTTTCCATTCATTTCCAATGGGTGTTTTTGGGGGTGGTTCTTCGCTAATTACGTCGCCATGGTAACTCCAATCGCCAATAAAAGTAATAGCACACCTCACACGATCGAGCCGGTCGTTTTGATGTATATATTGTGGGGGTGCACGCTACGGTACGACCCGCATTAACGGTGAAAGAATAAAGAGTCCGTTTAGAAGTGAATAGTAATAAGGGACTGCCCATGCAATTGCATGGAGGCAGTGCAATACATTGCTTTGCAATGGATTTGCACTGCCTCCATGCATTGCATTGGGCCGTCCCTTAATAAGGGACTGCCCATGCAATTGCATGGAGGCAGTGCAATACATTGCTTTGCAATGGATTTGCACTGCCTCCATGCATTGCATTGGGCCGTCCCTTAATAATTAACTATCTTAAACGCTTTTGTTTAGAAACGGTGAGTTAAATCGAAAACTTTCTCCGTCCACATTAGCGTTTTCCCTGCATATTAGAATTGATCTCCATCCACATTAAAACGACTGAAATCATGTGACCATTGTCCAACACTGTGCATGCGGGCACCGGCATAAACAGGAAACAGATTGACCATTCCTCAGATTTGATGAAGTAGCCAAGCTAACGTACCTGCTAAACATGTCGAAGGCCAGAGATTTTTTTTCATGGCCTGATGATGAGGCCAGTAACGCTTGTAATTCGTTATCCATGTTGCAGTTTCTAATGTAATGTACTCCAGGCTGTTTTTGCATGTTATCTTCCGGGGACGGGTCATGTGATGGGTGGCTGACGAATCAGGGAAGGATACGCCATGACCGATGACACCCAATCATAGAGCCGAGTGTGATCTGCTTCGTCATCGTTTCTAAAGTCCTCTGTTTTGATATATCCACACCAAATCGCCCTCCGGAGTTTCAAAACGAAAAATCGGGTCGGCAGCGTTTCTCAACTTCTCCGTTTTGGGTCTCCGTTTTTGCCATTTTAGTGTGGATGGCAGGTGCAAACTAAGCAAAAGGTCTCAGTTTTTAAACGAAAACACAGTAGTGTGGACGGGGCCTCGGCTGGCAAATACCTAAGATGAGCCTGGCATCAAACAAGGATGTACATGTTGGAAGTATGGTGGAGAATATGTGATGCTGTGTGCCTGATTCTCATCTAAAGGCCCTGGGAACTTTGTAAGAGTGAATTGCATAATTAACTCTTGATACAGTAGGATGTTTTGAGATACAAAGGTCTGACAAAATCTAAAATAACCATCTGATTTTCATCAGAATAATGATATAAAACATGAACAAATCAACACAGAAATTCACCAGACAAAGAAACCATCCGTTTTTCATAGTCATTTCTATCCAAATACCTAAATAAAACCCATGGGGGGAGGAGAGTATATGAGTGAACCAGGACTAAAGTTGTAACGTCAGATATCAACAAATTAGATAAACATCATTTCATCTGAAAAATATATTTATTAATGCTGGATTTCCTTTTCCCTAGATCAATGGAATAAAGGGAAAGGTTTTTAAATTATCTTGTGTCTGATTAACCAACTGCAATTAAACATAAAGTTATTTAAAAGCTATTTGCACATACCAAGATTACCAGTAAATGTAGAGGGATCTAATGTGATCTTTATTTTAAAGTTGTTTAGTCTACTGGATATTCATTTTTTTTCAACAGCAGGGCTGTTGAGGCGATGTGAAGAAGGAATTTCTATGACAACAGACTCCAGACGCAATAATGTCAAAAATACCAGTAAGGACCTTAATAGAAGTGTACCTTGATGTGAAAAAAGGTTGGTGACTGAATCCCTGCAACGGCCTACAGATGATGAGGGTGAAAGTTCATGCTGATACTTATTACAGAGTGATTAAGATGTATGATGGCCCCTGACCTCCAAAATCCAAACCACTTGTGGCTGTAAGACAACACTAATAAAACTGATCCTATTAGTCTTCATGCCACTTAATACTGTAACAAAGCGTTGTTTTGTCTCCTCTTAGACTGCTATAATTTTGCTCCATGCATTTCATTTTAAAAGCTTTAATGAGGACAAATAAACCCTACAGCTTATTTATCATGCTGATAAAAGACAAAAATTGTAAAACGCCGACACAGACTGTCAGTATATTTAATGTCACATGGGTTGATGAAAAGGAGAAAGCTAAAGGTAATTACCTAAAGTTGATTGATTCCATTCAGGCTAAAAGTGCCGAGACACCAAATGGTGACAGGTTAATTGGGTTTTTATGAACTCTTTGGTGAAAACAATGAATCAAAAAGAATAAACAACTATTCATGTTCAAAAAGACTTTTTAAACCCTATTGAGAGTGATGTAGATTGCGAACATAGCAATAAATAACATAAACTGAAGGAGGCAAACTGAACCGCATGGCTTTAACTTCTACCTCCGCTGCATCTCTGACATCAACACTTTTTAAAGCAATGAGAGGAGTTTGGCAGCTCATATCTGGATCCAATTAAGAATCCTGTCAAAGCTGCTTGTAACCGAGAGGCTCGGAGAAAAGCTGAAAAAAGGTTGAGATGGGGGATATTTTTGCAGCCGTAGAGTTGCCTTTTTCAGCATTAAATGAAACCTTTCACTTTTTTTCAAAATCCAAATCCCTAAGCACTCTCTCAAAGTGCTCACGACGTGAGCATGACAAGTTTTATCAGAGAAATATATTCTCCTTCATGGACGGTGACAGTGCAATGTTTTTCTTCACATTAGGGGAAAGCAAAGGGGGGAAAAAAACAGGAGTTTTTCACGTTGCAGTAACGTGGGTGAATGTGCTGCGGTCAGAAAAGCGAATAGGTGGATGTTGCCTCTGGTGACCCGGGTTTAATTCGTTGCTCAAACTGAGAGGTTTTCTACTGTGAAGAAAGTTTGAGTTACAAGAAACACACTTCTTAGCCACCTTTTTTTTTATCTTAACCTCGCTATTAACTGGAAATGTAGCTTTTCAGTCTTGCTCATAATCTAAACCAAACCATTTTATTTTTCTAACTGTTAGCCTCCTCTTATCCCTCGCGCTATAATTTTTCTTGCTGGAAGTAATCTTCCCCATGATTTATGTCAGCAACATGCAATCTCTGGAATTTCAGAGTTTAGTTCATTTCATTTTCTTGGCTCATATGCACATCATCCTAACAGTTGGGTTGCAGCAAACAGAGCCACTTTGCTGTTTAAGTACACAGCTTTTAATAGTTTAGAAGCTGTTAATTGTTTCCTTAGTTTCAAACAAAAATCAGAGTTTAGATTTCAGTTTTAAATGAAACTTCAGTTGTCAAAGCTTGCAGTAATGACTCCAAGTGACAAGAAGAAACCATTCTCAGACACTCGTCGTTTAAAATAGAATCAATTGAACTCTCGTTGCAATGTGAGATTGAGGAAGGACACACAACAAAATATGTCATGCAGGTATTTATTTATCATTTCCAAAAACATTCACACTTATTATGGGGAACCAAGCATTTAAAAATCGATGAGAACCTCACACTTAGCGTCTGCAGCTGTGGCGAAATGAAATAATGTAAGGGTCAATGTGACTGCAAGTTTCAGCATCTTATTTATAAATCCAGAGGCAGAGGAGGAAAAAAAATACAAATAAAAAACAAAAATAAAACTAAGAAACAAGACTTGACCCAGTGGTTTTAGTGAGAATATCAGCACCTTACGGAAAGATAAGTCTCCATCTACAATACTACTGCACAAACGTCTACCCAGACATTTATATATTCTGTTAAAGATCAATATATGCTGGTGCATAGCTGTTAAATGGAAATAAAAAAAATTTTTATTTAATTTTATTACAATTTCAAAAATCTTGAAAAACATTTATTTTTAATCCCTGATTAAACCCAGTAAAATTGATTGAGCTCAGAAGTCACCAATTCAGCAACAAGAGTCTACCTCTGTGTAACTTTATCTTAGTATAAAACAGCATTTCTGTTAAGGAATACACTATACACTATAGAGAAGTTTGAACCGGGATCAAGTTATGAGGCAATTGATCATCTTACAAAGTATGTACATTCTAATCAATCAGTCATCTGAGAGCAGAAAAAGTTTGGCACAGCAGGACACTTACCGATTTAAACCGATGTAAACTGACAGAGAGAATTAATCAAAACAAGCAGCCAGATCCTTCAGACCCCATGAGTGAGAATTGGTCAACGGGACAGTTATTTCTGTCCTAGTGGTCTCTTAAATTCTTGCTTTTATGGAACAGTTAAACTTTTTGGTCTACAGGCTGAAAACCATTATGTCTAATGGACAAATAACACTGCATATCATCCTGAACACAAACACTAGGGATGAAGGGGGATGGGACCCATCATTCTCTGGGAATGTAAAATGGATGGCAAAAAACCCAATCTCAGAATAAACCTTTGCTTCATGTATGCAAGGCAAGGCAATTTTATTTATATAGCTCACTTTCAACAACAAGGTAATTCAAGGTGCTTTACATGATTCAATGGTAAAGAAACCAAATTTATGATAAAAGCATGCAAAGTAAAAACACCAGTTAAGCATAAACCAATGAAAATCATAAAGCTTTAAAATCATAAAAGAAGAAAAACATTAGAGAGCAATTAATCATAATCGTTTACTCAAAGGCAGCTCTAAAAAGATGAGTTTTAAAATGTTAATTTAAAGCAGCTAAGTGTTGGTGCAGCTTTGCAGTCATCAGGAAGTTTGTTCCAGATAAGGGGAGCGTAGAAACTGAAAACTGCTTCTCTATAAGGTAGAGTTGGAGGACCTGAGTGGTCGTGGGGGTTGGTATAAAGGCAGAAGGCCTTCAACATACTTGAGTTTCATACACTAGTAGGAGCATTTTGAAGTCTATTCTCTAAGCTACAGGGAACCAGTGTAAGGATTTCAGAACCAAGGTGATGTGCTCTACTTTCCTGGTTCTGAGGAACAGCAGTGCTCTGGATCAGCTGTGTCTGTCTGACTTTTCAGGCAGACCTGTGAGGACGCTGTTGCAGTAATCAAGCTGACTGAAGATACAGTCAGGTCCATAAATATTGGGACATGGAAACAATGCTAACATTTTTGGCTCTATACACCACCACAATGGATATCAAATGAAACAAACAAGATGTGCTTTAACTGTAGACTGTCAGCTTTTATTTGAGGGTATTTACATCCAAATCAGGTGAACGGTGTAGGAAGTCTGGAACACAGACATCACCAGACGTTGGGTTTCATCCCTGGTGATGCTCTGCCAGGCCTCTACTGCAACAGTCTTCAGTTCTTTCTTGTTCCTGGGGCATTTTACCTTCAGTTTTGTCTTCAGCAAGTGAAATGCATGCTCAATCGGATTCAGGTCAGGTGACTGACTTGGCCATTGCAAAACAGTCCACTTCTTTCCCTTCAAAAACTCTTTGGTTGCTTTTGAAGTATGCTTTGGGTCATTGCCCATCTGCTCTGTGGAGCGCCATCCAATGAGTTCTGAGGCATTTGGCTGAATATGAGCAGATAACATTGCCCGAAACACTTCAGAATTCATCTTGATGCTTTTTTCAATAAATACAAGAGAACCTGTTCCACTGGCAGCCATACATGCCCACGCCATGACACTTCCAGCACCATGCTTCACTGATGAGGTGGTATGCTTAGGATCATGAGCAGTTTATTTCTGTCTCCATACTCTTCTCTTCCCATCACTCTGGTACAAGTTGATCTTGGTCTCATCCGTCCATAGGATGTTGTTCCAGAACTGCGAAGGCTTTTTTAGATGTTGTTTGGTTTACATCTTGTGGTGAACCCTCTGTTTTCACACACTGGTGGAGTCTTCTCTTGATTGTTGACTTTGACACAGATACACCTACCTCCTGGAAAGTGTTCTTGATCTGGCCAACTGTTGTGAAGCGTGTTTTCTTCACCAGGGAAAGGATTCTTCGGTCATCCACAACAGTTGTTTTCCGTGGTCTTCCGGGTCTTTTGGTGTTGCTGAGCTCACCGGTGCGTTCCTTCTTTTTGAGAATGTTCCAAACTGTTGTTTTGGCCACGCCTAATGTTTTCGCTATCTCTGATAGGTTTCTTTTGTTTTTTCAGCCTAATGATGGCTTGCTTCACTGATAGTGACAGCTCTTTGGATCTCATCTTGACAGTTGACAGCAACAGATTCCAAATGCAAATACCACACTTGAAATGAACTCTGGACCTTTTATCTGCTCATTGTGATTACGATAATGAGGGAATAACATACACCTGGCCATGCAACAGCTGGGAAGCCAATTGTCCCAATACTTTTGGTCCCTTAACAAGTGGGGGGCACATATGCAAACTGTTGTAATTCCTAAACCGTTCACCTGATTTGGATGTAAATACCCTCAAATAAAAGCTGACAGTCTGCAGTTAAAGCACATATTGTTTGTTTCATTTGATATCCATTGTGGTGGTGTATAGAGCCAAACATTTTAGCATTGTGTCGATGTCCCAATATTTATGGACCTGACTGTAAATGCATGGAGGAGTTTTTTTAGGTCCTGTTGCGACAATAGTCCTAGAAAGGTTCTTCAGGTGATAGAAGGCTGACCTTGTTTTTGACTTTATGTGACCCTGGAGGTTCAACAACCATAATGGTGTACAGGTCACTTTTTAAAAAATAGTTTCTTTTTTAGCAGAATTCAGTGAAGGAGAGAATCCTGTTTGTGTTTGGTTCCTTTTCACAAAGAAAATTGGAAGAAACTAACAAAAAAGGGTTAATAAAATAAATAATTTGCGTTGTATCCAACATTTTCCATTATAGGGTTTAAATTTCTTAGTAATACATATATGTCCATGCTCAATTATCTCCTGTGCTGGAATACGATATCGGTACTATTCTGGAGTTGCAGTTGCAGGTTTGATAAGAACATTGTAGTTTGGGCACCTCAGGTGAGCCTAAATTGAATCTAAAGTGTTTGTTTTTGTGATTTAAAAGCTACTTGAGTTTGAGTCTGAAACCAAAATCACTATCTCTAATGTCCACATATGCACAAACTTTTACAAATACATCCGTGGACATGGATGGGCCAGAACAATTCAGACCGAGGGGATTTTTATGGAAAACACTGCAAAAGCAGTTGCCTTATAACACTCTCCCTTTACATCATTATGATTACTTTAATGATGTAATGTGCTAACTAGCTCCAATTTTTCTCCCTTGACGCTGAAAGATTGATGGTGGTTGGGCAGATAGTTCCCAAAGGAACCCTTAAAAACTCTTAAACAAAGTTGATATATCAAAGATTTGTTGTGGTTTTATAAAATAACTAATACGATTGTGAAACTTATAGCATTCTGTTCAGGAAAAAAAACATTCCTAATCTGTAATTGGATGTCATAATTTCAGGGAAAGAAACTCAATCTAAACAGAATGTAATATGTTAAGCATAATTTCTCCTGCTAAACAAATCATCATCAACAAACAATGGTTCCCTCTAAGGCTTTGATTTCCAAGTATTCAACAAACTCCTGCAATCAATCGTAGCTGAATACCTAACTCCAGACATCACAAATAAGACTTTGAGCCAGAGTAAAGTCCCAGTATGAGTTATTGTTAACCAATGCATTAAATAGGGGTTTAAATGTTTCTTTATTTGTAAAGCAGAACTCTAACATCCGGCTGTCATGAGGAATCATTCGTTCATATAATAAAATGATCATACGGCAATCCTGCCTGATCCTTGTGGTGATCTGACCCAACTCAAGCTTTCCCAATCAGATCTTAGATCTACTAATAATTCAATTTTTTCTTTTGCTGTGGTTCATCAGCTTTCTTAGAAATGGGGTGAGGGGTCCCCCACAGAGAGAAACATGTTTTCAATAACAACGCTGCAGCGATTTGACAATCATCATGGTTGCCATTCGCCACATTTAAAATCAGCACATTCTTGGCACAGTGCATCAACTTGAGGCAACTCAGAGGAGCCATACCTCTTGTGAAATGAATGTGTGCTTCTCCTGGAATATTCTTGCCAAGGTCAAAGTTGAAAAAAGTCTCAATAGAGAAATAATACTTCGACTGACCTCAGGCAATCACTTGCATTACAGAGTTGTTGTGGAAGAGAAAGCGATTGATTTGTCATTTGGCCAGTCAAATGAGCTCATCAGTACCATATGAGGCAACATCTGGGGTGTAATGAGCAACGGCAAGAATGCTCCCAAAATGTCCTTCTCCCCTCAGAAAATATAACCAATTCCTTTACCATCAATGCAAATGGACAAAGGTGATAGTTAATACTAAACAAACATTGATTGCATTTTTTTAATTTTCAAAAAATGTGCTCAGTATATTTTCAAGTAGACTGAATATTTAGGGTGTTTACTCATGAAATAGAACAGTTTGCAATTCAATAAGCATTATTTGAATATGAATTTTGAATTTTAATTACTTTATATGAATTAGGACAGTGCAAATGTATTTACAAACCAGCAATAAGCATTAATATAAATTTACCGGAATTAGCACAATACCTAAAAGTCATCCGTAGTCCGGAGGCAGGTAACACACAAAAACAATATACATAACATCCAAAAGACACATTACACAGAATTCAACAAAAGCAAATACAAAGTACTGTAATCACATAAAACTGAACATCACATATTCAGACAGCAAAGCTAATTTAGGTATGAGTTCAGTGCTGATTCCCCTTTAAATAGTGTTTGAGGTTTTAAAAAAAACATTGAATCATTGTCACAGTTCCTAACATGAATTGGTAAGATGTCCCATGACTGAGTACCTATAATAGATACCAAAGATTGACCAAATGTAGTCCTGCGCCATCTAACGTCTCAATCTGCTCTGATTAATGCTCCAGGGTTTACTCTGGTATTCATTTTGTTATGTATAAAATCCCTAACTTGGTGGGGGTGCAGGCCCATTTAAAACTTTAAAAACTAGGCAGACCTCCAAAAACACCTTATAAGTATTGAGATCAAGTATATAAAGCTTCTCTAGTATTTTACAATAAAGGAAATATACTGGTTTCCGCTGTAGAATTTTCATTGCATTCTTGAAGAGACACTTAATGGGTGCTAACTTTTCATGGCGGATCTGCCTACCACTGCAGTGTCGTATCTGGTTAACTAGAGTTTATTTTCTTCAGCTTGTAAAGGAGCATAGGATGACAGAGAGTTTTTTTTAAGCAGTAAAGCTTTTTACTAAAACTACAGCTCATAGAATACTCTAAAAACGTAGGATTTTTCCTTGTGTTCAAATTCGCGAAACAGCCCATATCAGATCAGTTGTCCTTTCAGTATAAAGCAGGTAGTGCCCAAAGCTGCTTTTACTTCTGATTACAGCAAATATAGAGGACTGTTCTGGTGAAATGATCTCTGACTGTTGCTGAGCTGACAGGCATACGCTCTCCGTTGACGGAGACTGATAGTTAGAAAATTGGGCTCTACTCTGTCCGTCCTTGCGTAGGGGACGGAGAGGCCTTCCATTGACGGTTCTGTCGCCCCCAGATTCAGATCAACCCTGATCTGCCCCCCCTCCACTTATAAGGCAAAATAGAAACAAAAAACGGATGTCAAGCGTTTGATGCTCCTTTTTCTGATAACATTGAACACAGCAATATGTAACCGGACACCAACTCCAGAGGCCCCAGTAAGAGGAGCAGGAGCCGTAGAGCCTAGGTGCTTACGCCTGGTTCACACCTGCCGCTGTAGAGGCGCGGTCAGAGCAGCTCTATCCGCTGCTACATCTGTTCACACCAGATGAGTATTTCTCTGCGGCGGTCGACAAGCGCTTCTGCTTAGCTGTTATTCAGAGCTATTTTTACCCTTCACGTATATTTTCTCTTCCTGTTTCCAAGTGAACAGACTGTAGAGGACCTCTATATATTTGTTTGTTTTATATACACATTAAAAAATACAAAACAAGGTATGTATATGTGATATACATACAGATACATAAAATGTATGTGTACAGAAGTAGTAGAAGTCTGAATAATCTGAATATATAAACATATACAGAGGGTTCCACAATGTCAATATTTGCATTCCAAAGCTTTGCAGTATGAAATCCAATTCAGAATTGTTCACATGATGTTTTATATAGAAGATCTAGTAGTTAGATGTGAATTTGAGCATCGGTATACAAATAACTATTTACATAAGAACGCAGATTTGTGTCAAACAGAACTTTAAAAACAATATATTCAAAAGCTGTAAATCATAAAACAGAAGTGCACTTGTGTCAGGTTTTGAATAGGTAATTATTCCTAAAAACCTTTTTTGTAAAATAAATATTTTCTTTAGGTGGGTTTTAAAGGTTTCTCCCCAAACAATATAGTACAATAAGTAAGGTAAGGAAAAATCAAACTATTGTAGTATTACAAGACATGAATTATGAACATTTCTTATTTTCCTTAAAATTTCAATTAATTTTGTAATCTTTTTGCAGACATGTCTAACTTGATGTTTCCAGCAAAGTTTTTCATCAATCATGACTCCTAAAAATCATGTTGACCGCAACTTGCAAAACGTTCTTAATTAATATGAATTTTAATTTTATCAGCGTTATATTTTATTTCCAGCAAATACCATATAATTATATTTTTCGACATTTAGTGATAATTTGTTTGCTTTACATCATTTAGAGTAATTAAAAAAGTAATATTTTATTTCATTCATAAGATTGGTCATATTTCTATTTGCAATGAATAGATTTGTGTCATCTGCAAAAAACAACTGAAGTGTAGACTTTGTACTGTAGCAAAATCATTCATATTAGAAACAACAATGGTTCCAATATTGAACCTTGTGGCACCTTGTATCATCTCTATAGTCTGTTAGATCCACAAATACGATCGCATCTTTCAACCACGGTATTTTATTTTGAAAAATTGCCTTGTCACAATTAACTGCATTGTCTCATGTTTCTTGGGGGACTTCCTGACAGAATTGACATGGATTGCATTAAGATCTTGAGCAATTCCACCTGTGGAAATTGTTGAAAGTTGGGTTATTGTCATCTAATCACTAAAATAACCAAAAACAGATTAGAAAATTAAGAATTTGTACAGTTCTTCATCCTAACTCAGAATATGCATATATGAGCAAAATCATGATTTACCTTAAAATTAAAATAAAATTAATCTGGCGCATTTTCCAAATTTTTCGGCCCTTCTTTCTATGATTATAGTGAAAATTCAGAACTGCCTGAGCTGTGGAGGAAGTGATGCATCTATTCCATTATTGTTGAAAGTGGGTACATTTATACTATGTTTTTTACTTCATATGGGATAGCCTACTGAAAAGGCTTTTTTTTCATATGTGAATCAAATGTTTTATTGTACTTTAAAGTGTAGCACTTAGATACCATCAGAAATTAAAAATAAACATGTACCTGGGAATAATTAATGGTTAATGGTTCCTCTCCGGGGAGGATGTACACATCTAATAGAAAATGTTATTCCTATTTTTCTTTTCTGTGTGACTTGATCAGGGTTTTATTGGGGTGGTGTGGCAGAGGGATGTTGGGAGGTTGGGCTTCTAGAGAAAAAAAAAATCTCCACCAACTTTGCTACCCATTTTATAACATAAAAAGGCATGTAGACATTTACAACATATTTTTTTACATAAGACATAGATGTGCCTCCAATCAGTACATGAAGGCTGAATTAAACTTTTAACACATTGTTTATATGTTGACTCATAAGGCAAAGTGAAAAGTGGTGGGTCATTTTAACTTAATGCCACCTTGAACTTTTAAGCCCTTGAAACTTATTACCCTGAACCCTTAAACTCTTCAGAACTGTTTTGTTGTGTTTATGTAAGTTTTGTTGGAAGACTCAAAGGGTCTGTGTCAAAGGTGTAGCCTGAGGGTTATTTGTAACCCTTGGAATTACTTATGGTAGCCCCCAACCCCTATTTAAGACTGGTGCAGATTTGGTCCACTATCTCAGGGAGCTGATGTAGACGGAGATGACTTTCACATTTTTTTGGGGGGAAAGTGTTAATGAAAAGTTAAAACCTTCTTAAAATGTAAAATCTTATGTGCCATCCAAATATTTATCTATTTTATCTATGTTTAAAACATACCTATTGATTTATTTATTTTACTGTTGCTTTCAAGTGTGTGTGTGTGCATTGGAGTTGGTTTGGAGGGAGGGGTGTATAACTGAGATAATGCTTTTAGTTCTGTGGGGGAGGGTTTGGAATGTGATCACAATGGGGTAATTTTAATCTTTAAAGCACTTGGAGATGCAATTTTGTACGAAAAGCACTTTATAAAGTTAAAGCTTTATATAGTTGTATTTGATCTGATGTAGCCAGTTATGTTTATTTTACTTTCATTTTAATGTCTACAAACTACAAATATCCAGCAGACTTTACTCAAATACAGCAAGCATTTTGTTCATATTTTTTAAGGCCAAACAATTAGAAAACATTAAACCCAAAAGCAGCTGGAATATATATGATTTACATATAGAAACTACACTGTTTTTTTTTTAATATTGCATGTTTGATTTGGACAAACAATTTTCTGCCCATCTAATTGGAAAAAAATCATGAGTACTTTAAAGTTGACAATACTAGGTGATGACGGTCAAAGTTTGGACATCATACAAATGGATGCTCATAAGTGTTCCTCCTTTAAACAGAACAATATCTCCTTTGTTTACATCTGGAATGAGTAAGAATGATACTTTAAACTGAAACACGTTAGAGGGTGAGTTGGAGTAATAATATGTGTTTTTTGTTGTTGTTTTGCAAGCCAAACACATGTTGGGTGGATAGAAATTTTAGTCTGTATAATTTATTCTACCCAAAGGGTTTATTCTTTCAGATCAGATCAGACTTAACGTTCTAAAAGATTAAAACTCTTTCAGGTGATAATACATGAATATGAAACTTCTCAACATCTCAGTGAAGCACTGAAAACTCTGAGCTCTATCAACTAATCAACTAACCTTAAATAATAAGGCATGTGGTTTCATTAAAATGATAAGTCTCAGGGACTTTGTCCAGCTTGACAATGAGGAGATTCGGGCCAGATGAAGGGTGCAAACGTAGTCAAGGATATCCTCACCGCACCCGGCCTCAACAGGCAAGGCTGCCTGCTGACTCGCGGACAGCAGGCAGCAGGCCTTAGTTAGTGATGCTATTTTCCATCACTAACTCTCAGTCCAAGTTTAAATTCTGAAAAATATGTTTATCTATAACCTCCCTCTCATACCTTCTTTACTTTATCCTCCACGCTCTTTTCTGTTTCTTCCTGTCACTATGACTTTGTTTATTCCCCCCAGCATGTCCTGAGCTCATGCAGTCTTTCTTTAGTGTCCATATGCTCTTAAAATTAAATATGAAGAAGAAGGGGGGGGGGGGGGAAGAGGTCGGTAGATGAAGCCTCCTCCCGAGAGAGCATCTGCTTCTCTCTTTCCTCTTGTTCGCCATCTTTCTATCTCTGACCTCAGAACGTTGGATGCATTACAGGAGCAACATGATATGAAGCAAAAAGACATGCTGCCAAATGACAAATAAGGCAGGGATGTGACGATAGTCCAAAAACTCTACAAACATCTCATGGTAACTAAAATAACTAATCATCTCTGTGACCAGCAATTTGAGATAAAAATCATATCAGCTTTGATAAGCAGAGCTATTGTGTTTATTAAAATTTGACGTAAAGTACGGGTCAAGTTCCCCAGGTGTTTTCTATAACGAGTCTGCAAATGTTTGACTCTAGTTGCTATGTAATTTGTATTGCAGCTTTGTTGAAGATAACTAAGAAAATGTGACTCATATCGGTGATCTAAAAGCTCAGTTTAATCAAAAACAAATGGGTCAAACAAAAAATGCTCAAGTATGACAAATTGTTAGGGTTTTGTAAAATGTTTATATTTAAAAAAAAATATTGCTATAAAAAAATTTTTTCTATGCATTTAACAGTAATTTGATTGCATTACTGGATTCATTCATTCATATCTTCATTTTAAGCCATTTTGTCTTTATTAAGTGCATTAAACCTCTTAGTTGTAGTCATTTTCATGTAGATATTTGTATATAGTGTAAAAGTGAGTCTGCAGAATGCACCAGCATAGACCTACAGTTTCCCCTAGTAGTGTAATATTTGAGAGAAAAAAATTACAATCTGACAGCATCCATGTAATGTAGATCTGTGCTAATTCTACTTATTTATTGCACTGTACTGTACAGGGTTGCATCAGCGCTCCCGTTTCTACAAACAATACTGTAACAAAATAGTCAATTTCATATTAGTGAAATGTGCATTTCTTGTGCAAAACATTGTGGTAGAGAATTGAAGCAGCTAGTCTTACTTTCCAATAAAAAAAATATTTTTTTAAATTATCTGCCTGTTTCCTTCTTGCAAGGGACATTGGAGTTTTTCCTCCAATGTCCAGGTATTTATTTGTAAAGTCTATAAGTCGTTTGCAGTAAGTTTTCACACAACATGTCATATGGCCATAAAAAATAACTTCAAACTTATAGTATATATGCTGTAGCTAAAAGAAAAGTCAAAATACCAGGTAGTCAAAATAAGCCACTGCTCTGACTAATTATTGTGAAAGAACATACAGAAGTATTGCTTGGATACATAATTTACTGATTTAACAGTAATATGATTCCCATACACCAGAAGATGCACACAAAAAAACGACTCATTGTATTAACACATTAAATTATCATAATTTATGGCTTATATTGTACCCTAATAAATACACTGTACACCAGGGGTCTCCAACTCCAGTCCTTGAGGTCCAGCGTCCTGCAGCTGTTAGGTGTGTCTCTACTTCAACACACCTGAGTGAAATAATCAGCTCATTGTCAGGAATCTGGAGAACTGGCTGCATACTGACGGGGTAATTGAGAAATTTGATTCAGGTGTGTTGGACCTGGGACACTTCTAAAAGTTTCAGGGCAGGGGACCTCGAGGACTGGAGTTGCAGATCCCTGCTGTACAGCATGTCACCAACCTGATATGATATTTAGAAAGGAGGGGCTCTAAAGGGTCTTTTGTCCCCTATATTTGAAGACATAGTAGGCACTAGGGGTCATGTTATCCAAATATTTTCCGTATTTGACCGGTTTTTCTGAATGTTGAAATAAAAATCTGAAGGCTGTCCGTCATTTTTACAGATTACTTTTGAAACCTCCATCTGAGGTATGCTCCCCCAAAACAAGTTATGAAGCTATGAATGTAGGTCCAATATTCAAAAGGCAACACCAGATATGAACCTAGACGTTTTTTTACACTATGCCAAATTTACTTTCATTCTCTTTGAATGTAGTCTCTTTATGTATTAGATATATTTGGCTACACTTTGTGTGCTCAGGCCCACAAATATATCCAGCAGTGAATCTGCTGTGACTTGCAGTTCCTTTGGTCTAATCCCAAAACAACTACAGACAGTAAAAGTGAGCAATTAAGAAAGAAAAAAACAACATGCCTTTTATTCAGGTCTATGATGATCTCTGTGTGAGTGAGATTATACAGAGAGATAGCTGTTGGTTGGAGACAGAACTATTCTCCTGATAGAAGGTTGGCTAATTTACAAAAACACACAGACCATGGAAACATAGCATGCTGTTTGATGGCGCAAGCAAGAGAGCATTTATAAATAAATTTACGCTGACTCTTCAAAATATGGAACCAAGCGCATCCGATATTAGTTTAACATAAAATTGCCCTTCTAAATTTGATGTATAGAACAATTCTTCATATTCTGAAGACT
This sequence comes from Apricaphanius iberus, assembly GCA_028564705.1. NCBI lineage: Eukaryota > Metazoa > Chordata > Actinopteri > Cyprinodontiformes > Aphaniidae > Apricaphanius > Apricaphanius iberus. The sequence continues at coordinate 252,094 of JAPXFQ010001162.1, forward strand.
GGTTGGCAACCTTGTCCAGCGCAGATTTTTAGCCATGTTGTTCAGAGCTGTTAAAAAATAAAATAGTATATAATATATAATAATAGTAATAACTTAAACTGTTAACAGAGATTAGGCGTAGAAATGCCTAAACCACTGTTGGTTTGATTACCTGCGAATGTATTGAGTTTGTGCTGGAAACATGCAAAAATCAAACCCAGGTTCTTCACTTGTAAAGAAGGATTAAAAGACAATGGGCCTCATTCACCAATATCTTCTTAAGAATCTTCTCAGATTCTCTCTTAAACTGTTCGTAAGAAGATTCCTAAGAAAACTCTACGTGGCATTCATCAACGTGTTCGTAAGCCGCAGAATTGTTCGCAGCTGTGTTCTTAAATTGATGAATGCCATTTCCTCGTAAGTTGAGAGCGTGTGCCAGGTGCGTCTAATTAACATAGGATTAGCATATGTAACCGCCCATCAATGCCCATAAAAGGGACTGCAGTGCCGTGAGTTGACACAGATGTCAAACAGAGGAAAATACAATAAAAATGGCTAAAGCAAAATGTAAGTCAATTGGAGCGCAGCAGGCAAGGAGAAAAAGAAACTTTAGTAATTCAGAGATGGAGGTACTGCTGCAGGAAATAACCCGCAGGAAAAAAGTTATATTCAGTAGTGTCAGTACAGGTTACACTAACACACACAAAAAGGAAGCATGGGAGGCAGTCACACACGCAGTAGACGCAGTATCTGGAGAAGGACAGACAATAGAGGAAGTAAAAAAAAAAATGGTTTGATCTAAAATTCGCAACAAAGAAAAATATAGCAAAATTTCGACGGGAAATGCAACAGACTGGAGGAGGAACATCAGAGACCCAAAACCTGTCTGAGATGGACCAGCGCATCAGGGCAATCATCGGGGAGACTGCACTCTCAGGTAGCTAAACTATATGGGGAAACGCTAAATCACTTCTTTTTACAGTCATTTAATTGTTTAATTCCCCCCACGTTTTAGGAGTACCATCGACAGAGTCTTGATACAGACCTTGGCCCCGAGCCAAAGCTTTCATCCCCTCGCTGTGCTGCTAGTACTCCAGAGGAATCGGGAGGTCATTTATTCTTATTTTCTGAATGAAAGTTATTTTAAACGTGTGTCCTAAAGGCATGAGTTTTTTTGTGTGAGTAAGATCAAAATAAGTCTTTAGTATTGGACTGAGTGTTGCTACAATGGCTTGAGATTATTTGCTCACAGATGAAGTCTCGCAGAGACATATGACAGAACCAGCACCATCCTGCAGCAGTACATTCACCCGTACTCTGTCTCGTGCCTCTCCACACCTGATCACAGAAGCGGTGTTGAACAATCAACAAAGGCTAGCGGACACTCTAGATACAATTGCCTCAACGCTAACAGCAATATCCAACACACTAAAAGAAATTAATGAAAATATTAAGAAATAAAGATGTGTACAGAAACTGGTCCGTCCTAATTTTTTAAGTGAATCAGACTGGATTCAAGCTGTAATTAACAGGACTTTATAGCCGGGCAATTAATAGCTCCCGAACGAGAATGGCGCGCCTGCAGTCTGGTCCCATCAATGCGTCAGGACGCACATCTTCACGGTGTGATGGCTCAGGGGGGAGAGGCACACCACGCTTCATGGCGATGTTGTGCAGGACACAGCAGGCCATGATTATCCTACAGACCTGGAATGGTGAGGGAGAAACATAAATTAAGATGCAAGGTGTTTGAATAAACTTGATCTTAGTCTAAGCAGTTTCTACAAGAATAAAATTAAATCGGTTCTTACCTTTTCCGGTTTGTAGAGCAATCTGCCACCTGCTGTGTCCAAACACATCCAGCGTCCCTTTAAAATGCCAATGGTGCGTTCGATGGTGGAGCGAGTGCGTGCGTGCATCCGATTGTAAGACACCTCCTGAGGTGTCTGAGGGTTGGTCAGCGGCGTCATTAACCATGGGGCTAGGGCATATCCTCGATCCCCTAATAAAACAAATCATGATCAAAGACACGTTTGTGGTAAATAAGTAAATATAAAAGATGCTTAGCCTACCAATGAGCCATGCGTCAGCCAGCTGCGCCTTGTTCGAGGCGCATACCCACGGAGCTTTTCTGCAGAATATAGGAGTCGTGTGCTCCTCCTGGGAACCGGGAGACCACGTTCAGCAGGTGGTTATTGGAGTCGCATACCAGTTGCACATTTATGGAATGATATTGCTTGCGGTTGAGGTATGGGAAGGGGTCTGGAGAGGGTGCCTTGATGCGCACGTGCGTGCAGACTATTGCCGTAGATGTTGTACCTCCGCCGGCGTTCGTCTGTCCGAGTCCGCCTGGAGACCCAGCGATGGATTCCCCCTCCGCAGCTTCACCGGGCTGGCAGGGGATTGTGTCGGTCAGCTGGGCACTGGTGGCAGCAGCGAAAGTTCGGCCAAAGATGATGTCCACGCTCGTGGTCCTGGATCAGGTGAAAATTGGTGATCCTCTGCTCCAGTTCCTGGATTTTCATGGTTAGCCTGGCACAACCATCACACCCGGAGCTACAGGTGTGTGGAGGCATGGCGGAAGTAACAGCGGTCCGTGCTCTGATTAAAAACGCGTCCGATAAAAGATATGTCGCTAAAAGTTAAAAACGGTTAAAACTAGTCAAAAGAAATTATTAAAAAACGAAAAACAAACAGTTAAAAAAGAATTTAAAACTAGTTAAAACCGTGTTAACGAGCCGGAGTTAGCAGGAGGCATCAGGACGCCGACGCATACCATGATTACCTACCCTTCGTGGAGTCGTTGGAGGGGGTGCTGGAGAGTGCTTCTCTTTGAGACTCCTTCATTCTACAGGGGGACTTCAACGCTCATGTGGGGACAGTGACACTTGGAGAGGTGTGGTTGGGTGGATAGGTTCTTTCTTATTGATGAATCATGAACTTTGACCTTAACTGAGGCAAGTGGTCTGTGAGTTTGATGAGTAATTGATTTGCTCTTAGAATAATGTTTTGTTTGCTGGCTAATCATGGGAAAGTTCACTGCTATTCAATGTTTTCCTTATTCATGGATAGTAGCTCTTGCTGTGGTTGGTTCTCTGATGTATTAAAGCCTTCAGAATCAGAATCAGAATCAGAATCAGAATCAGTTTATTGGCCAAGTATGTCACATACAAGGAATTTGACTCCGGCAAACTTTTTCCTCCAGTACAGAACTTGAATAAGTGAAATAAAAAAAGAAAAAAAAAGAAAAATAAGAACAAAAATAAGTAAAAATACAAATAAATATCAGATCGTAAATAATAAAGGATAATATATACACCAAGCCGGGGTTATTTTACAGTGAGTATGTACAGAAGTGCAGAGTTATAGTTTATTGTTATGTGAGTGCACTCACACACTGTGACTAGACAGAGTTCGTCAGAGCGACAGCCTGGGGGAAAAAACTGTTTTTGTGTCGGGTGGTTTTGGCGTACAACGCTCTGTAACGCCGACCTGAGGGGAGGAGCCTAAACAGATTGTGGCCAGGGTGTGAGGGGTCAGTGGTGATTTTCCTGGCCCGCTTCCTGACCCTGGCCCGGAATAGGTCCTGAATGGAGGGAAGATCGGTTCCTATGATCCTCTCTGCAGTCCTGACTGTTCTCTGCAGTCTGTCCTTGTCTTGCCTGGTGGCGGATCCGAACCAGACAGAGATGGATGAGGTCAGGACAGACTGGACTATTGCTGTGTAGAAGATGATCAGCAGCTCCTGGGGCAGGTTGAACTTCCTGAGCTGACGCAGAAAGTACAGCCTTTGCTGGGCCTTTTTCCTTATTATGTTGATGTGTGAGGTCCACTTCAGGTCCCGTGTGATGGTGGATCCTAGGAACCTGAAAGACTCCACTGTGGGGACTGGCTTGTTGAGGATCATGAGAGGAGATGTTGATGGTGGTCTCTTCCTGAAGTCCACTGTCATCTCCACAGTTTTGAGCGGGTTTAGCTCCAGGTGGTTCTGACTGCACCAGAGAACCAGCTGTTCCACTTCCTTTCTGTACACAGACTCGTCGCCGTCGCGGATGAGTCCAATGACGGTGGTGTCATCTGCAAACTTCAGGAGTTTCACAGAAGGGTCCCTCGACGTGCAGTCAGTGGTGTAAAGGGAGAAGAGCAGTGGGGAGAGAACACATCCCTGGGGGGCGCCGATGCTGAGGGAACGGGAGCTGGATGTGAACTTACCCAGTTTCACCTGCTGCCTCCTGTCAGTCAGGAAACTGGTAATCCACTGACAGGTGGAGGGAGGCACTGACTTTAAAACCCTTTCCAGATTTATGGGTGTCAATGTGTTTGTTATCAACCTATTAGTATTTGCCTTAGATCAGGACAAGATGTGTTGTTGTTTTTTACGTCTTTTAGCCTTTTTCATGCTGTCAGACAGGATATGTTGATGTGATTTCTTGATTCTAAAAACTGGATGGTAATCAGCATGTAGCTTTTGAAATTCAACAACAATTTCAGGGTTATTCATATTTAGCTCATGATTTAACAAGGAGCGTTATTATATTTTAACAGCAAGCCAAGTGAAAACTAAATCAGAAACCGAAGAACTACCTTTATTTTCGGACTTTTGAGCAAACCAGAATATAAGAAGCGCCAGCTATATTTTAAAATAAAATAAAATTTGTACATACAGTATATTTGGCTACACTTGAATATACACATTTTGTCATGTTACAATTAAACAATATCACAGGAGTGGTCAAGGAGTGGCGAACTGTTGGTCGAAGGAGGAGAGGAGGAAGGTGTATTGGTAGGCGGAGAGACAAGAGGAAATTGAGAGTAGGGACTTTGAATGTTGGGACTAGGACAGGTAAAGCTAGAGAGCTGGTGGACATGATGTAGAGAAGGAAAGTGGATATTCTATGCGTTCAGGAGAACAGGTGGAAAGGTAGCATGGCTAGAAGCTTAGGAGAAGGATTTAAGTTTTTCTACCATGGGGTAGATGGAAAGAGAAATGGAGTAGGAGTTATCTTGAAGGAGGAATTTGCTTAGAATGTTCTAGAAGTGAAAAGGGTGTAAAATAGGTTGATGAGTCTGAAGCTTGAAATGGAAGGAATAATGATTAATGTTGTTAGTGGTTATGCCCCACAGGTAGGATTGTGAGTTGGAAGAGAAGCAGAAATTTTGGAATGAACTAGATGATTTGATACAGGGTATCCCGAAAGTTGAGAGGGTGGTGATTGGATTGAATTGAATTGAATAATCCTTTATTGTCCAACGAGGGGAAATTCAGTTTTACAGTACAACCTGTCCAAGATCATTACAAACAAACAGACAATCAACAAACAGATCCAGGTCACTGTTGGGCAATGCAGCCGCTTGTAGGCAGCGCTCCCATGTATTCAGACTGAAAGAGTTACACATCAGGAGGGGAAGGGTTTGACGGTGACGGAAAAAACGCTCAACTGTATTGTGGGTCGTATACTGACTCACAACACAGGTAATAGAATAAAACCACACCAAAAACATAGAGAAGCACATATTTCAACATTCACAATGATGACATGAAAGACGGTTTGAGCGGGTTCAGGAGCCCCTGGTCGACAATCTGCATGCAGCGCTCAACTCTTAAGTGCGCAGCCAGACCTGCCACCTGGGGGGGCAGGAGAGCTTGGGAGACAGCGAGACATTGTGTGTGTGAGTGTCTGTTTTTGCACGTGTGCGGGGTGGAGGATACCCTGTTTACATTTTTCTTCACAGGCATTGATAACGGAAAAAGTTGAAGGTCTACATGAAGCCAAAACAATTATTTGGATAGCAGGGAGAGACAAACATTTTCCACTCTACCCTTTCAGTCTGTCAGTGGTTACTTTTTATAGTCTAATTCAACCAAATTAAAGTTCAGATTACTCCATTAATTTCCAGTTGCACCAATCCGCACTGACAGTTTCTCCAAGTCTGATGACAATTCGCGAGTGAGTCCCAAAGCGCCAGCTAGATCGCCTCATGCAGCGTCTAGCCTTGCTCAAGCTCACCAAGCGTGAGGTTCTGAGTTCCATCAGCACGAATCCACGCTTCATACTGCTCCTTCAGCCTTCCAATCGCTTCCAGAACTGTCTCCAATTTTGGTATTTGTTGCTCCATTTTGTGGCAGATCCAGTACATGCCCGTTCCAATCAGCAGGAACCCGATCCACATAAATCCAAATAGCCAGATATCTTCCATACAACCCGGATGCCCTTTTTCGGTGCTTCGTAGAGTTGAGTACATTTTATCAATAGCATTCAGAGACCATCTGACCTTTTCCATCTTTCCTTTATTCAGTTTTGGTTAGGAGAAAAATGCAAAAAGACACTCCAGATAGAGGCACAGGACATAGAGCAGTGGGATAAGACACGGAGGAGGAGGAGGAGGAGGGAGAGAAAAAGCGTGTGTCCTCGCTGAGAGCCAGAAGAGTATTTTGGTGCATACTTTAATGGACATGTTAGTAAAAGGAACAGAGGGGATGAAGAAGTGATGGGCAGGTTTGGTATCCAAGATGGAAACGAATAAGGACAAATGGTGGTAGACTTTGCAAAAACAATGGAAATGGCAGTTGTAAATACTTTCTTCCAAAAAAGGCAGGAACATATGGTCACTTATAAGAATGGAGGAAGGAGCACTCAGGTGGACTACATCTTATGTAGACGTTGTGATCTTTAGGAGATTAGTGACTGCAAAGTAGTGGTGGGTGAGAGTGTAGCTAGACAGCATAGGATTGTGGTCTGTAGGATGTAACTGAGTGTGAGTAAGGTGAAGAGAACAAAGACAGAGCAGAGGACCAAGTGGTGGAAACTTAAAAAAGAAGAGTGTTGTGAGGTTTTCATGAAGGAGTTGAGACAGGCTCTTGCTGGCCAGGAGGTTCTCCCCAATGATTGGAAAGCTACAGCTAATGATTTAGGGAGACAGGTAGGAGGGTACTTGGTGTGTCATCTGGAAGGAGGAAAGTAGATAAGGAGACTATGTGGTGGAACGATGAAGTCCAGGAACATATACAGAGAAAGAAGTTCGCTAAGAAGAAGTGCGACACTAAGAGGACTGACGAAAGCACACAGGAGTACAGGGAGATACAGCGCATGGTGAAGGTAGAGGTGGCAAAGGCCAAACAAAGGACGTATGATGACCTGTATGCTAGGTTGGATAGTAAGGAGGGAGAGAATGAGTTGTATAGCTTGGCAAGGCAGAGAGACGGAGATGGAAAGGATGTGCAACAGGTGAGGGTGATCAAGGATAGGGATGGAAATGTACTGACAGATGTCAAGAGTGTGATGAGAAGATGGAAAGAGTACTTCAAAGAGCTAATGAATGAGGAAAATCAGAGAGAATGTAGAGTAGAGGAGGTGGTCATTGTGGATCAGGAAGTTGCTGAGATTAGTAAGGAGGAAGTGGGGAATGCTTTGAAGAGGATGAAGATGGGGAATGCAGTTGGTTCTGATGACATAACTGTGGAGGTATGGAAGTGTTTAGGAGAGGTGGCAATAGAGTGTTTGTCTAGGTTCTTCAACAAGACCTTGAAGACTGAGAAGATGCCTGAGGAATGGAGGAAAAGCATTCTAGTGCCGATCTTTAAGAACAAGGGAGATGTGCAGAATTGTGGCAACTACAGATAAATAAAGTTAATGAGTCATACAATGAAGCTGTCGGAAAGAGTGGTGGAAGCTAGGCTTCGGTCAGATGTGAGCATTTGTGAGCAGCAGTATGATTTCATGCCAAGAAAAAGTACTACATATGCAATTTTTGCTTTAAGGATGCTGATGGAGAAGTACAGAGAGGGTCAGAGGGAGCTGCATTGTGTCTTTCTAGATTTAGAGAAAGCGTATGCCAAGAGAAGAGCTGTGGTTTTGCATGAGGCAGTCTGGAGTGGCAGAGAAGTATGTTAAGAGTGGTACAGGACATGTATGAGAGTTGTGAGAGAGCAGTGAGGTGTGCTGTAGGAGTGACAGAGGAGGTCAAGGTGGAGGTGGGACTTCTTGTTTTCTTTGGTGATGGATAGGCTGACGGATGAGGTTAGACAGGAGTCTCAATGGACTATGATGTTTGCAGATGACATTGTGATCTGCAGTGAGAGCAGGGCGGAGGTGGAGGAAAAGCTAGAGAGATGTAGGTATGTATTAGAAAAGAGAGGAATGAAGATTAGTTGCAGCAAGACAGAATACATGTGTTCCACACAAGTGGAACGGTGAAGTTACACGGAGTGGAAGTGAAGAAAGTAGAGAACTTTAAGTACTTGGGGTCAACGGTCCAAAGCAATGGAGAGTGTGGAAAAGAGGTGAAGAAGCATGTTCAAGCTGGTAGGAATGGGCGGAGAAAAGAAGGATGAAGAAGATGGGGAAGAATGAAGGGAAGAATGAAGGGAAGAAATGGGAAGAATGAAGGGAAAGGTGTACAAGACAGTAGTGAGACCAGCAATGTTGTATGGTCTAGAGACAGTACCAATGAGGAAAAGACAGAAAGCAGAACTGGAGGCTGCAGAACTCAAGATGTTGACATATTATTTTGGAGTGGCAAAGGTGGATAGAATCAGGAATTAGTACATCAGAGGAACAGCTCATGTTAGAAGTTTTGGGGATAAAATCAGGGAGGCCAGACTGAGATGGTTTGGACATGTTCAGAGGAGAGACAACGTTTATATCGGCAGAAGGGTGCTGAGGATGGAGCCACCAGGCAGGAGGCAGAGAGGAAGACCAAAAATGAGATTTATGGATGTGGATAAAGAGGACATGAAGTCAGGTGGTGTGAGGGCAGAGGATAGGACTAAATGGAGACAGATGATTCACTGGGGTGACCCCTGAAGGGAAAAGTCAAAAGAAAAAGAAGACGACACCAGAAGCAGTGGTGTTGTGCCAAATATCAGCATTGGTGTGATTCATACTGAGTCACACCAGTGCAGATGTCGTTGATAATCGGAAAAGCAAAAAATAGAGAACAGATTAATTGATTTTCACTGATTTTCTTTCATCCATTTTTGTACTGATTTTGTTTCTCATTATGACATATGAGGCACTGCCTCACCTGTCTCCCCTTTACACTGACTCAATTCTTGCCACTGCCTCCTCTAACGTCTCACCATTGATTTGTTGGTGTCAACCTTACGTGCAGTAACTATTTCTTTCTTTGATGGGTTGCTTGATTGCCTTTAACTTGAAAGTTGCATTATATGCATTTCGTGTGTTTTCCATTATGAGGTTGTGTGCATGAAAACTACAGGTCGTGTCTTATTCGGTGCATAATCTTTTCCCACATGTCTGTCTCATTTCTGCGCTTATTGCTATAGTGCCCCCTGGAGGCATTAGCAAATAAATAAAAAATCTATTAATTAGTCCGATCTTCATAATATAGTATGCAGGGTCTAAAGTGTGTGGAAAAAAGTAATGACTTTCAATCTAAAAATGAATGTATGTTAGGGGATGAATACTTTTATTTAACGTCTGTGAAGACATGCTCATGAATTGATTATGTTCTGTTGGCTGTTAGCTGGATTTCCCATGATAGTTTTAATTTATTCATTTTTTCAAATTCTTCAATCTGAGATTACTCTGACCACTGTTTAATGCAGGTAAGATGCTTTCAACTTCTGGTGCAAAGACATATTTTAATTCCCGGCCATGTCAGAACATGATCGATCTTGCACTGTTAACATAATTCACAATTCAGTTTCCAGGTATCCATCAGAACACATTGCAATTGAAGTCATCACTCAGTGCATCCAGAGCCTATTAGTAGTCTATACCGGGTGACGATGAACGGACATTAAATATATTTTATCATTTAATCACATTTTCTGTTTATGAAGATTTGTATATGTGCCTCCCACTGGTTTAAGGGACCAAAAGTAATGGGACAATTGGCTTCCCAGCTGTTCCATGGCCAGGTGTATGTTATTCCCTCATTATCCTAATTACAATGAGCAGATAAAAGGTCCAGAGTTAATTTCAAGTGTGCTATTTGCATTTGGAATCTGTTGCTGTCAACTGTCAAGATGAGATCCAAAGAGCTGTCACTATCAGTGAAGCAAGCCATCATTATGCTGAAAAAACAAAAGAAACCTATCAGAGAGATAGCAAAAACATTAGGCGTGGCCAAAACAACAGTTTGGAACATTCTCAAAAAGAAGGAACGCACCGGTGAGCTCAGCAACACCAAAAGACCCGGAAGACCACGGAAAACAACTGTGGTGGATGACCGAAGAATCCTTTCCCTGGTGAAGAAAACACCCTTCACAACAGTTGGCCAGATCAAGAACACTCTCCAGGAGGTAGGTGTATCTGTGTCAAAGTCAACAATCAAGAGAAGACTCCACCAGTGTGAATACAGAGGGTTCACCACAAGATGTAAACCATTGGTGAGCCCCAAAAACAGGAAGGCCAGATTAGAGTTTGCCAAACAACATCTAAAAAAGCCTTCACAGTTCTGGAACAACATCCTATGGACAGATGAGACCAAGATCAACTTGTACCAGAGTGATGGGAAGAGAAGAGTATGGAGACGGAAAGGAACTGCTCATGATCCTAAGCATACCACCTCATCAGTGAAGCATGGTGCTGGAAGTGTCATGGCGTGGGCATGTATGGCTGCCAGTGGAACTGGTTCTCTTGTATTTATTGATGATGTGACTGCTGACAAAAGCAGCAAGATGAATTCTGAAGTGTTTCGGGCAATATTATCTGCTCATATTCAGCCAAATGCCTCAGAACTCATTGGACGGCGCTTCACAGTGCAGATGGACAATGACCCAAAGCATACTGCAAAAGCAACCAAAGAGTTTTTGAAGGGAAAGAAGTGGACTGTTTTGCAATGGCCAAGTCAATCACCTGACCTGAATCCGATTGAGCATGCATTTCACTTGCTGAAGACAAAACTGAAGGGAAAATGCCCCAGGAACAAGCAGGAACTGAAGACTGTTGCAGTAGAGGCCTGGCAGAGCATCACCAGGGATGAAACCCAACGTCTGGTGATGTCTATGTGTTCCAGACTTCAGGCTGTAATTGACTGCAAAGGATTTGCAACCAAGTATTGAAATGTATAAGTTGGATTTATGGTTCTTATTCTGTCCCATTACTTTTGGTCCCTTAACAAGTGGGAGGCACATATGCAAACTGTTGTAGTTCCTACACCGTTCACCTGATTTGGATGTAAATACCCTCAAATATAAGCTGACAGTCTGTAGTTAAAGCACATCTTGTTTGTTTCATTTGATATCCATTGTGGTGGTGTATAGAGCCAAAAAAGTTAGCATTGTGTCGATATCCCAATATTTATGGATCTGACTGTATGTCTTCAGATTTTATAGCAATTACATATATTTGTGTATGTGTGAAGAACAAATATGCTGCAGCGTCCCAGCATAATTCTGCACAATGGATGCGCTGGCACCCATTGAAGATTCTTTTTTTATGTTAGGCACGCTGCTACATCAACAGCGAGTCACCTGCAGCTCATCCATTTATTTCTATGACCCCAAATCAATATTTTGCATGGATGATACTTTTTTTAAAGAAGTTTTGGAGCACACCTTTTCACCAGGCTTTAAATATCTAGGAGTGCTCAAGTTTATTATGTTCGGCTGTAAACCGTTTTTATTTGTTTTAATTTGCTTTGATTCCAGTCTTAATGTCGCTACAAGAGATAATCGTAGCCTATAAATTAAACTTTATATTTAATGCTCTTATTTGTTTAATATATTTTGCTGCTGCTTTTATTTATTTTTAGCTTTTTTATTTTTTACTCTTGTCTTGCTACAAATTGTATTTTTGTAACTATATTTTTGTCTTTTTATGTGAAGCCTTTGGCTGAGTAAAAGTCTATATAGATCAACATCAACTGATTTATTGAAATAAAACAGTTTTCTCTGCTTCCGCATCCCTACAGCTGTGTCTTTCTCTGCCTCTCGGTTGCCATGGTTACCCGTGAAACGCCCCATATTAGTCGTCTTAAGTCGATGCGGAATATTCACTAGGCCTTGACCGTTTATGGCAGAAAGTGGGTGTGTCGGAGGCGGGATATGATCCAGAAACAGCGGAGCACATTTCTACGAAGAGTCTGATTTATAAAGCAGAGATTGCGTCCAGCTGTGCACACTCGAAGTTTGATAGATCAGAAACCTACTAGGTGTAAGTAAAAAGAAGTTGCTGAGCTTAAGTACGGTTTTAGTGAGGATTCTATGCAAAGTTTGATAAATGAGACCCCTGATCTGAATAACTGGGTTAAGAATGTCATGCTGCCCTAATCACCCACTCTCCTCATCATCATCTGCACCTGTGTCGTTCTGTCTGAAACTCCTCACCTCCTATTGTTTGCATCGGTGTTCCCTGAGTGTCTTCACCTGTTCCTCCTTGTCTCCCCCTATTTACGATCCAGCGAGCACTGCAGTCCTTGCTGGATCATTGTCGTACCTCTTTGTGTATTGTCTCGCCTTATGTTGCTGCATAATAATAAAATACCATCTCACCTGGAACTCTGCTTCTGCGCCTGGGTCCTTCGTCCTCATTGCAGCGCATAAAGTCCTGACAGAATGATCCAGCCAAGAAAGATGGACCCAGCAGAAGCCTCCGATCCACACATCCTGGAGTAACTCTGGTGTAGGCTGGACAAGGTCTCCGGCTTCGCCAGTCCCTCTGCTGGCCTCACTGCTCTGGAGGATTACATCCTGGACCTTCTTCCCCGGTTCCGCTCCAGCCTTAACCCGCTTGATGCGGAGGATTTGGAGGAGGCAGCAGATGACGCCTTCATAGCAGCTGAGGAAGAGATCTCGCCTGCTGGAGGGCGATCCGCTCAGACCACGCCATCGTCTTCGGATCATGGGCTCCACCGATCCTCTCTCCTGCGGTCTTCACTCCTCCTGCTACAACCAACCGCTCAGCTGCGACTTCGACACCGGCGTCTTCGGCCACCTCAGGACTGGGTCACCTTTACATCAGCGAGGACGAACTGTTCGAGTTCTTTCATGGGGACAAGTTCAGCTACCTCTGCTCCAGAGTGGATCCAGCTCTTCGCCGCAACCAGCGACACAGACGCAGCGGAGCTGTGCCGGAGTGTCATCCCTCGGACTGGCCGGACTGGGAGGAGCAGTGTTTGGCACGCGTACTGTGGTCCCGGAACCGGTCCACTCAGGCATGAGCGTCAGTCTCCACCGCTCAGCCGAGGGCAAGAGGCTCCTCCAGCACCTCGCCGCAGATGGCGGCGCCGACGGGAAGGAGTGGCTTCCGGGTCGCCGAACTTGGCGTCTGCTTCTGCCTGTTCAGTCCCGAAGTTGACGTCTGCTTCAGCCTGTTCAACCTTCTCCTTTCAGCCTCTGCTCTCAGAGCCAGCCGAGCCCCTCCAGCCTCTGTTCTCAGAGGCAGCCAAGCCCCTTCAGTCCCTGCTCCCAGAGTTGTTGGATTGGCCGCCGCTGCCGCCGCCAGAGTTGCTGGATATGCCGCTGTCGCCGCCAGAGTTGCTGGATTTGCCGCTGCCGCCACCAGAGTTGCTGGATTTGCCGCTGCCGCCGCCAGAGTTGCTGAATTTGCCTCTACCGCCGCCAGAGTTGCTGGATTTGCCGCTGCCGCCGGACATCATTGTTGCAGCAATCCTCCTGGCCATCACAGCAGCAGCCCTTCGGCACCCGCCGTCTCCTGTAAAATCAAGGAAGGATCTGATGCCGGCCACGGAGCGCCCGGTCTCAGGCCCGCCAGCCACGGAGTGACCAGCTTCACTAGGCAGGTCCCTTCGATCCCGTCAGTGGGAACCGACCAGGTCCCTCTCTCTCCGCCGACGACCAGCCAAGCTTCTCCGTCGCTGCCTCGTCCACAGGAGAGGACCGCCGGGCCTTCCGCCCGCCTCCCGTTCCGCGAAGGGACGTCCGTTCAGCTTCCCGCTGGACCTCCAGGTCCCCAAGAGAGGACCGCCAGGCCGTCCGCCCATCCGCCCGTCTCATGTCTCTCCAGGGGACGTCCGCCAGTCTTTCGTCCAGCCAGAGGACGCCATTCGGGCCATCCGCCCGTCTCCTGTCCTGTAAGGGGACGTCCGCCAGTCCTTTGTCCAGCCAGAGGATGCCATTTGGGCCGTCCGCTCGTCTCCTGTCCCGTAAGGGGACGTCCGCCAGTCCTTCGTTCAGCCAGAGGCCGCCATTCGAGTCGCCCACCCGACATCCATCCTGCCAGGGGACCCCATCTGGGTCGCCCACCTGACACTCGTCCCGCCAGGGGCCGTCAATACAGACACTCGGGCCCTCCTGCTGTAGGCCCCCTCCACCCACCCTGGAAGGGTGCTTCTCTTTTTGGTTTTTCTCCCCTTTCGTTCCACGGCGTCTGGAATCCGCCTTTAAAGGGGTCCTGTCATGCTGCCCTAATCACCCACTCTCCTCATCATCATCTGCACCTGTGTCGTCCTGTCTTAACATCCTCACCTCCTATTGTTTGCACCGGTGTTCCCTGAGTGTCTTCACCTGTTCCTCCTTGTCTCCCCCTATTTAAGATCCAGCGAGCACTGCAGTCCTTGCTGGATCATTGTCGTACCTCTTTGTGTATTGTCTCGCCTTATGTTGCTGCACAATAATAAAATACCATCTGACCTGGAACTCTGCTTCTCTGCCTGGGTCCTTCGTCCTCATTGCAGCGCATAAAGTCCTGACATCAAAGGCTTTTTCAGCACTTGATGACATGCAAGAGCAAATGCAATCATTTGGATCTGCTGTACTGGAACAGAGATGGAGGTAAAACATGACGGACAGTGGGCCCTAAGGAACAGGGTTTAGAAACAATGCTCTAAAACGCACACAAAATAACAGTAACAGAGCCAGGAATAATAAAGTACTGTCCCTTCTGGTAATGTTGTATAAAGATGTCAATCAGTCTATTAACTCTGCAAAATAAGCTCGTTGCCTTTCCGTGTATGATTGCCAATCGTGATTTTTTTGTTTGATAACAAAAACTATGGATTTTACAATAATTAATTTTTACCCTCAAATTATCCAATATTGCAGATTTCCTAATGCTGCTGATCTTGCCAAACCAGATCGTCTTCTTTTTTAATTATAAGGAGGAATGTGAAAGTCACCTCTGTTGTTTTGTATTACAAAAGACCTGGAACCCATACTTTTCTATTATTATGTACTTACCTCCTGACTACTTTTAACTCATTTTGCTGACTGTGTCATTAAAGTTGCCTAAAATACTACTCAACTTTTTGCATTTTAAGTGTATAAAATTATATCTCCAGTCCTTCTTAAAACGTCTGATCAGTCCCGCTCACGCAAACACGGACAAAACCCACAGGGCAACCTCCCTGCTCTGCTGACTCAGAGTAGACCGAGGTGTGGGGAGTCTTCTTTTTTTTTTTTGCATTGGGGTGGGAGTGTGGATTCGGGCTTTGGGCACAGTACCAACCGAGAGAGGCGTCAGAATTGCATATCGACATGTAACTTCGTAGTTACAAGCATTATATCTATAAGATCACAAGAAAGGGTTGCCCTTATTACAAGGGTGTGTGAAGGGAACATCTCTTTTGTGCTGCTGATGATTCATTTTAAGATAGGACATCCCTTTCATGTTGGCATGTCCTTACCTGACTTCTACATCCAACCTCAGGGTGAAGAATTTCATTAATTTCATTATACCATAAAGCTGCTTTACTGAGCTGCAGGTCTAATGCTGTTGCATCATCAAGAAACAGATGTTAAAAACATTTTGGATCCAAACCCCTTACCTCCTTACAAATCCCTCCCTCTCTCTCTTTCAAATACTTTTCTCTAAAACAAGCTTTTCCTTTCCTCCCAGCATTCTTGTCATTTTTCCCCCTATTTTTTTTCTCTTTATGCATAGCAACTTCATATTTATAACAACAAGATTGGAAGAATGAGAGTAAATGATCAAATCATCCTGTCCCTTTGGCAGCTAGCACCAATACAGTTCAGAGGGGAATGCATGCAAACTGAGCACTTTTACTTATTCTCTTGAGTGTTGTTAGAATGCACAAAAATACGCAAATAAAAAGTCAACTCGTGCATTTAGATTCGAACTAGTAAATGGCAGGTCATCTATAACACAAGTCACATTCCACCCCAATTTTTGTCTTAAGCACATATAAAGCACATAAAACAAGATATCTCCTGTTGCCATAAATGAACAACACAGTTTTTTTGTTGAAAAGACAGTACCAGATTTCTTTGAGGCTAATTACAGGCCAGAGGGGGTAGAAGTTGAGCCAAACAGCTTGAAGCACATCAGAGAGAAGAACTTCCTTTCCCATCAAAGCTTGGTAAATGTGTCCTCAAACCACATGCTGCTAATGTACAGTGCCACTAAAAGGAGCTATATTAAGGGAAATATAAGCTAAATAATGACTGTCAGATTACCCGCGCACATGCTTCAGCATGTTAATCCAACATCTGCTTCAGGCATTGTCTCTAATACAAGCTGTGGAAAAAAAGAGGAAAGTAGGGATAGCGTTTTGTTTCCATTTGGGAATGTTTGAGAAATAAAGCAAAAATTTAAAGCAGAAATTTAAAACAATCGCCGTATAATAAAACTAAACTGATTTTAATTGAATCTGCATGTTACTTTGTGTTATCAAATATATCACCAATGTCGCAGAAGAGTTTCCACAATGCACCTTTTAACACTTATTACACACATGGCTGGAGGTGTTATTATTCAGCGTATTAAATTACTGCAATAACTCCAAAAAAAGAAAAAGAAAAAATCAAACAAAAGCTAAATTAAATACAGTCAGCTGACATTGCATATTTATTTGTGTCAAACTCAAGTCTACAGAGATAAAGTTTTGACCGCTTTGATCCAGATGTAAAATTACAGACAAGAGGGTAAAGGGAAAATTTGAGTTCTTAACCTCTAGCCAGGATTTGTTTCAGAGCCATATGATGAACAAGCTTCTGATCATTGTTTAGACTTGTCATACACCCCACGATTTTTTCTCAGCCAGAACCACCAGACTGCTACACTGTTTTCTGCCTCCAGCAGGTAACATTATATACTTAATTTTTGTTTTGTTTTGTTTCTGTCTGTCTATAATAATCCCATAGAAGCAACTTTTAATTTTTTTGTGTACTACTTGCTTCATAATGAGCTGATCTGATTTCATCCACAAAGTTCTAACACGGACTCTTATTGAGCACCTTGGTAGAACATTAGAAACATGGCAGGATCATGCTGTGAGGATGGATTCCTTGAACAGGCACCACACAGACTCGTCCAAATTAATGAATGGAGCTCAATAAAAATAAAAAAACAGTTAGTTGTTGTAAAACCATAGGACTGAGGTGGAGGTTCGTCTTCCTGCAGGACAATGACATATACAGCCAGAGCTAAGATACCTGAAACATTTGGTCCAGCCTAATAAAGAGTGTTGCCAAATTGAAAGAAAATATTTGTAATTATCTGACTCCCAGCAAAGTCTTGAAAATTCTCTGAAAAATCTCTCGTTATTTTGATGATATAAACATTTTGAGTAGTCCTAACTGAGCTAAAGCTAAAAAAGAGTCTGATTTAATGTTAGACATCCCATGTGGTTATTCAAACCTGGAACTCCACCTTATCCTCCGCTTTTATCGCTCACACAATGTCAGCACACACACGTCAGGTAGACGGTTGGAAACCCAAGCTACTGATGGTTACCTTGGGAAATGTCAGACCTGGGAGAATATACTGAGCCATTTCTTCCCACACCTGCTACTTTTTGTTACTGTATTTAACAAAGATACTACTGTATATTTGTTTTACTGTATTAAAAAACATAATAAAGCAAGTAGGGTAGTTTACTGATTTCTGAATGTCCAACATGGAGATGCTACACATAATAGAAACTGCTATTTTTATATAGCCTAGATTTTCATGTAAACCCAGATATACCCCCCAGGGCTTCACAGGTAACCAGAGCACTTAGTAGTTTCAGTGACATCTGACACCAAGAAGAGTTCACTCTTTTCTCTGAGCCACGGAAAACACAGGACGCAATCATGGCTTCTCACAGCCAACACACTAACCAGTCACACCAGACCAAAGCTTAGATTACGTCCTTTTCCATCTCCCTTTGTGCATGTCTGCATTCAGCAGGACGATAGATATTATTTTTTGCCCTGAGGTGGGATTAACAGCTTTTTACACCAAAGTACCTTGTCATATTTTTTTGGTTTTATCTACAAAGTTAAGTCAGAGGATAATCTTTTAATTTTCAGCTTGAACTCTGTAAGTGATGTTTAAAAATCCTGTAAGAGGGCTGTTGTGGTGTTCTCGTTCATTCCCACAGGAGCTAGGACAGTATGTGTAAAAGCATGTGTGTGATTGAGGTAGGGAAAGTTGAACGTGGATGTTTACTAAAGCTTGGGAAAAAAAAATCCTATACGAATCATCCACTTTCTCAGAACATAAATTTCTGCCATAATTAAAAACTTCACAAAGCATCAGCAAAGAAGCGCCTGATGGCAGGAGTGCACTTCATCTGTTTGCAATGTTTGGCCGAATAAATAGAGGGTATCGGTTTTCCCACAAGCCCACTAATTGAATGGAGTATACTTCTTTTTTTTGTGCCACTTTGAATCATATCAGCATACATTAGATAAGCTTGCGCGTTCATTTGCACAGCATGAAGAAAACCCACAAAATCCAGACTGTCTGAAATACTTGGTCTTTCAATTTTAATCAGATTGCCTTCCAGCAAAAATATTTGCCCAATCAATCGCTTCCCCCTGGAGTGAAAGACAAACAATCATCACACCATGGATCATTAGGCAAAGTGGGCACACGCCTCAGAAAGCCACTTAAGTGTGGAACAGCCATGTTTTGATCAATGTGAACGAGTCTACTTTGAAAGGTGAAAAATGGAGCTGGGTGCCACAGTGGAAAGGGGGATCTCATTACAGGAACGGAACATAATGACTGACGGCACAAACGTGCAGTCTGGGAGACAATGGCTCCAGGCCCAGTTTGCACAAAACAATGATTAGCTTCTGATTAGAATATTGGCACAGCGAGGGGCATCACAGTTAAAACACTTAATTGTTAACACCAGAGTGAGGAAAAAGAGCCGGGCTGGAAGGAGTTTGCTATCTGAGATTTTAGGAAATACAGCAGAGGAGGAATGGTATGAAGGTCAGGTAGCACCTGTTTAACATCAACTCCTTGCAGCAGGAATATGAATCAGTCCATCTGGGTGCAGATCTGCCCATCAGATTATGACTTGGCATGCAGCATTTGTGTTATGTCTGCATGAGTGTGTGCGTGGGAGAAAGGAAACGGATGCACAAGAAAGCACCACAAAAGCAGAAATCATTTCTTTAAGAAGGAATTTCAGACTTTCAAACTGAAAGCAAGCATGGAAATCTACACGCAACATAACTGGTCGGTCTGGAGAGGTTTGCAATATATGCCCTGTTAAAAAAAGAAGAAGAAGAACTCACTGAACTGTGAAGCGATTTAACGTGAAAAAAACCAACATGGTTGCAGAATGACAGCTTCCGGCGTTTCTGTAGCCATACAGATATGTGCAAAAGCTTTAAACTAGGGTGACCAACTGTACTCTTTTCTGAGGACATTTCAACTTTTCACATTCTTTTTACAGATCAATGAATATTTTTTTCCAAACACATAAAGAAGGAACACAATGAATATGTTGAAATCAAAAGTATTTTTAACAAAACAGAGTATTTGTTTTCAGGAATTAGTCAAGTGTCCTCTTTTTTTTTGAAAGTCAAAATACTGTATGGTCCCCCTATTTAAACCGACCCCAATTTCTCTATGTTGCCCTTTCAAGGTTTTTTTAACCTTTCAAAGTGTCATTCAATAGTTATTTCTAAAGCTTTTTGGAAGGTTTTTCAACTTCTTTGAGTTTTGCCTGCATTTTCTGTCTGTATGACAAGAAGTGTCCAGGCAAAAAAAAAACAAATGCCAGCAACTTAAGCGATATCACACGAAAGGGAGCGTTTTAGTGCCGAATATGAGCACTGGTGTGATTCGGTTGTGGGCACCAGTGGTTACATTTCGTAGTGTAGTGTATTTGGTTTTCATCAAAGCAGGAAACATTATTTCTCCTAGCCTAACTATTTTAAAATTGCTTTTATGACCAATATTAACCTGGCCTACCATATTCAACTGATCTCATTACCTCAGGGATGCCCAAATCCAGTCCTCAAGATTTTCCATCCTTCAACTTTTAGATGCCTCCCTGCTCCAACACACCTGAGTCAAATGACTTACTCTCCTCATCAACATGCCATGCAGCTCTGCAGGGGTTTGGTAATGATTGATTTATTTGACTCGGTTGTGTTGGAGAAAAGATGCATCTAAAAGTTGCTGGATAGTAGCTTTCAAGGACTGGAGTTGGGCGCCCCTAATAGTCATAGGAATATGTCTAAGCTCTATTTTGAGTCACATACCAAAGGTTGTGAATACTTTTGAACCCTGATTTTGTTGTTGCTGTTATGGGATAGAGGAAATAAAGTTTTAAGCACAAATAGGAATTTTGTCCCTTTGGAATAAGGCTAGAAACAAAAAAAATGCAAAATGAAAGTGAGGCATTGAGAATTTTTCCTAGAGGCCTTATAAATAAAGGTCAATCTTTGAAGAAAACCTGTTGGGAGCTGCAAAAGAGTTAAATCCAAATACAATATTTGAGAAGACAAAAATGTTTGTTCACAGGCATTCTCCGTGAAATTTTTGCATTTTTGCACATGAGACACTGCCGCAGAATGACTTTCTTAAATTATCAATTTAATGAGGCAGATTAAAATTGTATGCCACACTTTTCAGATTTCCATTAACAAAAAAATTGTCCTGTATTATTTTCTTTCCATGTCCCACAGTGTATCTACCCACTTTTTGTCTGTTATTTTAAGTACTAAAAAGATTGAAGTTCGTTTGTAATGTGGGAAAGTTCTAACGTTATATTACTGTACCTAAATGCAATCTAACAAGGGAGGATAAGAATAACAATAACATATGCGGGCAAAGTGTTTCTTAAAATTTCTAAAGGCATTTTCAATTCAGTCTGGGAAACTGTTGACATTATAGCTGACATCCAATAGTTTTTACGATTTTAACTAGATCAAGCATAAGGAAATCCAAGTATGTTTGGGCACCAACTTCTAACATAATATAGTATTTTACCAACATCATCATACAGATTCACCGATCAAATTACAGTCATATTATATAAATACAAATATGTTTCAATAAGGCTCTGTTTTCACAAAATAAGTACTTTTTGAAAAAAATGTAAGCACGTATTAAACAAACTTTTTATTAATCCCACACATCTCTATTAAAAATATATAATATTTTTAAATGTCCTGGTGTTAATAGATTTGAATAGAAAAACATTATGATTACTGTAATAGAAACACAGGTTTTAGATCACCAGTCTGGGTGTAATTTATCTATGTAATGTGTTTCACTTTGTAAATTTAGTTAATGAAATAAATAAATGTTTAAATAATTCTCTAATTTATCAAATATGACTGTAGTTTTTAAGAAGAATATTTCAGTTGACACCTCTTCTTATTCAGTTCCAACTAACAGACCTTCTTTGATAAGGAAACACAAACAAGCCAGTGGGAATTTTTTTTCTTAAATATGCCGTTTTAGTTTATGAAACTTGAGTTGCTTCCCTTTAGGGAATCAGTTACAATTTCTGGTTTTATCCAATGACAGAAAAAAAATGCTAATGTTTTCAAGGGTTTCGTACCCACCAGATAAAAATTAACTGTGTTTGTGTGCCAAAGGCTCAGCACAAACACCCCCCTAGGCATTCTATATGAAACACCTGTTGTTTTCCCCTCCATCTTGAGGAAACAATCTACCTCGTTCAGACTTTGACAATGGCAAATTGTAAGAACTCTGCACACGGTAATGTCTTTTATCCTTATTTCTGGGCGACCCCCAATGCAATCTATTTTCTTTGGATACCGCAGCCACCAGCTGCTCAGTAGAGGTACTGACATCCTCAAGGATAATCATGAAGCACATCTGAGGTTTGGACGGGGGGTAAATAAAGACTCCAAGTCAAAGTAGTCTGGGAGTGGGCACAGGCAGGGAGGGAAAAGGGGAGGGAGAGGGTAACCCAACACCAACCACCACCTCTGGTATAAGGAGCTTCACCAGCACCACATCTGTCCTTATATGTAGCTTGTGCTCTGCTTTCAGTTTTACTGGTTTTTCTTAGTATTTGTTACACTCATTTCTTCCGTTCAAAGGTAATTTAGCTGCACGTACTCATGAAAAAATAAAGCAAGACAGCATTACAAGACAAGATACCAGCTATTTTTAATTTCATATAATCGTAGGAATCACACTGGGGAAACAAAGCTTAATATAAAACAGGATAAACACATTCATTATGACTAAGGTTAACCTTTCTAAGGACATTAATTTGAACATAAAAGCTCCCTTTCCCCAAAAAATAGTTTTATTTAAATACATCTTTTTAGAAGAATGTTTTTTCAGCCTTTTAACCTTATATTTAGAAATCTTTATTTTCTTACAATTTGAGTAAGCCATGTTTCATTTAGGGTTAAAATGTAATTATTGAGGCAATTGATACTACTACATTGTTTACTGAGAGCCCCGTCACGTGTTGGTTGCATGTTGTAGTAATAAACGTCGACACTTCTTGTAGTCTTCATTGGAAAAAAAAAATTCCCTGGTTGAAAAATATTGTGCTTTCAATACATAGAATGGATAATAGAGTAGTTCATACAAGCTAAATATTTTTAGTGTCATATTTCAGTTAGTGGACAAGCTAAACACAGAGACTTCTGGGACAGTAACGTAGTTCTTCTACTGAAATGAAAAAAACAAGTAGCCTAAAGGACCAGTAAATGGTGAGTGGGGAAACAGTAGACCATGTAACAAGAGAATCCAACAGAGAATGACAGAAACAAAGAGGTTTAAATACCGGGGAGTGTGATTGCTGACAAGCTGCAGGTGGTTGATTACAAACAGGGTGCAGCTGGGAGACAAAGCCAACAGGTAGACTGAGGGAAGATGAATAATTAACACAGAATGGGCTACAAAGGACTTAAAGCAAAGGCAAATGATCTCTTACTGGGTTGGTTTTTAAAACTTTTAATGAGAGTTGGGGAGGATATCTAATGATATTTACTGTTGGCTCTGTTAATCCGAGTAATAGTGAAGCAGAATTTGCTGTTCACTTTCCCGGGGTTAATATGAATCAAGGATATCGACTTACAGATGGAATGTCTGTATTTACTACAGAAATCATAGGCATTTTGTGAGCATCGGAGTTGGTGGGAAAAAATCGACCTGAGAAGGCCTTAATTTGTGTTGACTCAGCTGCTGCACCGATGGAGTTGCAATTGGGAGTGTCAAAAGTTAGCCAAGATGTAATGGTTGAAATTTTAATAGCATTATATAAAGCTGAAGCTGTGGGTTTTGTGTGGCTTTCATGTGGCTTCTGGCTCATGTTGGAATATCTGGAAATGAAAAAAATAGATTCTATAGTGAAATATGCTCTGAAATTGCAGGATGTTAGCTTAAACACAACACTAGGATACTCTGAATATTGTAAGATGGTAGGGCAGATAACATGGAACAAATGGCAAAAAACATGGGATTTGGAGAGTAGAGGAAGACAGTATTATTTATTCCAAAGTAGAGTTAAGGGGGGAGACATCACCTGGGTAAAAAGTAGGACAGAACAAGTGGTTTTTACATGTCTAAGACTGGGTCATTGTGGATTTGCTCCGGATTTGTTTTTATTGGGGAAAAGAGCTGATGCGCTATGTAAATGTGGTAGGAAAGATGAGACGGTTTTACACATAATTATGGAGTGTAATATATACAAGGAAGAGCGGAGGAAAATGTTTAAGGATACACTTGGAATGGGAATTAAAACAATCTCTTTGAGGTCACTTCTTGGATCACAGGCAAACAGGAGAGAGATAATAACTGCGATGATGTATTTTATTTTTTCAACTTAATTATTATCGATGTAATTATTCATGATGTAGTTTTATGAAAGACCATGAAAGGCAACAATACATCTGGAGGTGTCTAGCTTGCCGAAAATCTATAAGAAGAAGAAGTAGAAGACAAATGATCTGAAAGAAGCAAAAACAAATATTTAAAGAAAAAAGGACCCAATAATAAATTAAGAAACTGAAAACCAAGAAAGGAACCTATAAGACAAGCTCTATTGAACAAAAATTAATAGCGGACACTGAATAAAATATGTTAAGACCTGTATGTTTTTATTTTATTTTCACTGTGAAGCACCTTTGCACAGCTTTTCATTGTTAAGGTGCGATGCAAATGAATATTGACTGATTGACCTAAATCAATATAAATGACAAGATGGTGAAGAGATGGCAAAAACCCATAAAAGCAAAAACACCCTATATCTTGACACTAAGCTGGAGTATTGTTATAGAGGAGGAAATAAAGCAGACTAACATATCCTAAACTATATGTGCAGTTGAGTTACGTAATTTGTATAGCGCAAAGGTTGCGGTCATGTGTGTCAATGAGTCAATTGATTTCTACCATGTCTTACTTGGGTTTATTAAAATTGCATCTAAAACAACTGGGGTTCAGAAGTTAGGAGTTTGTCCCATAACTGGAGGGCTGCTGGTTCGAATCCCTGCTCCATCCATGTCAGTCCTGTGCTGCTGCCAGTGTACGGCAGCCTCGCTTCTGTCGGTGTGCCTCGGGGCAGCTGTGGCTACAATGTAGCTTACCATCCCCTTTGTGTTTGGGTTTCCTCAGGACTATATAAAGCGCTATACAAGTACACTCCATTTAGCATTTTGATGGCATACAACAATCCAATGCTAACCTCTCAGAACCATTTCTTGTTGTGACTGCAGATGTTGTGCTAACACAAGGAAATCTATGTGGGTTGTGATTACCCAAGGACACTTTATTTATCGAAAATATAGTCCAACATTTCTGTTTTTTTTCAACACAGCTTGTTAGCTCATGGTTGTGGTTTTCTTTTTTCTTTTTTTCAGTTTTGTAGCTAGGTATATAGGTGAAACAGCCAGAAAGAAAACACTGTAAAAATCTATCTTAAAATTTGCTTGCTCTCCATGGCACAAACCATGCAAACTTCCAACATTCTAACATCTTTGGACACAATTAGCTTAGTTTTTGTGCAAAAGAAACCTTTAATGTTTGTGCTTTTCTGATACCTTCGCACCCTGTAGATGGACAGCACAACCAGTGTGTGCTTTTCTCCTGTTTTTTTATTTATTTATTTCATTATTTTTTGCTTTCAAATTGGCTAACTGTGCAGTAACAGTTAACTTTAAGGAATGAGATATGTGTGTGTTACAGATGCACAGCATAGCTCACTTGGCGTCACATTTACGGAGACATGCAGACGGTCGCTGGTTCCTTGTGGTTCCTCAATCAGCTCTGAATTTGAGTGGGTGGCTGACAAACTGGTTGACTGGCATTCCCCCCGGGACATGAGGAATGACAAAAACTTCGAAAAACAAAGACAGACCAAAACCCCAATTGGCTTGCACAATAAAATAGTAATTAGCTACTGGCAATAATGATAATAAAAATATAGTCTAGACATGGTGTATTGAATAAAACGTGGGGATTTTATGACCGCCTAATGGAGAGAAAAAAAAATCTACAACATTGTCTGCAATGCCAGTGACATCTTATATTATCTTGTTTTATGAATAATAAAAAAAGTCTTTGCAGTTCACTGGTTTGCTGATGGAAGGGGAAAGTATGCTGGTGGGTGTGAGTGAAGTCTGGGTCAGAGTTGCACGCTGGAAACAGCTCAGTGTTTCATTAGGCTGCCTACACTGTTGCTTTATTGTTTCTGAAGTGGCTGTTAATTTAAGTTAACTATAATGAAGTAGCAGCTCAGATCTCAGGAACATGGTATTCTCATTAACAGTCAATTAGAGTTTTGTGGCAAAGTTTGTTACTGCATCCATCTCAAGCTTCAAAGTGTCAGAATGGATTAGTGTTTTTTTATAATTATTATTATTATTTGGTTTAGTTTATATTCTATATGCTCTTTTGTTTTCTCAGCAGTATTTATGAATAAAGTATGAATGTCAATTTGAACCATGTTTTTTTTTTTCTGAAATAATCAGACATTACAGCTTTTTAAAAACTATCTATACAGCCTCAAATATACACATCCATAACTGCTTAAATATCTCTTAAGTAGAAACATATCTTATAGCTACTAACAGGGATCTGATATATCACTGCTGGATATTTTACCACTGTTCTCGGTATAGTTAGTAGAGCTCATGGTGTGTGTGGGTTGGTTGGTTGGTTGATATCTTGGCCTACTTTATTCATTCCTAAACCATGAGGAACATTTTCATACTGGAAATTCAATTCTGTCCCAAGAGGTATTAGAAATCTATTTATTTTTTTGTCATTGTGGCAAAACATAGCATTTTAACCATAAAACGTTTCTCCAAACCAAATCTGATATGTCTATGTGGACTGCTATAAATTTCAATTTGAAGGTGTACATTTTAGAGCATATGCTTCTTTCTTGGTCAGCAACCACTCAAGTCAAACAATTTAAAACTGGTTTCAATGTGTAGAGTCAGTATTAAGCCTTGGTGGTGTCTGGAGTGTTACAAATCACTCTCACTGGTCTTAAACAGGACAATTTAGCCAAGTATTTCAAGTTTCTCCCACAGTCTAAAAACATTACTATTGGGTTAACTGGTTACATTAATAACTGGTTACATTAATAAGTGGATATAGAGTAGATGGTGACAAGGGAATCAATTGTCGCTCCCGTCCCGTCCCGATCCCAAAAAATACTCCTATCACGTCCCGATCACGTGACAGCCCCCCCCCAAAAAAAATCTTGTCCAGAAAGTCTCCCGTCCCGACCCGAATCCCGTAGATTAGTAATTTACCTCCTATGGCGCTCTCTCCCCCACCCCCGCCCCCCTTTAAACCATAGCCTAGCACAGTATCAAAGATAATCTATTTAGCTTTAACCATATCCTGCATTCTCGTTTGGCCACCTTACCACGTCATGAATGGACTCGACTCGTCTGACTACCAAACTATAAATGCTGCGTTCGAGAGCCCATCCAAACCAGTGGGACGTGGGACTTCTCCTACCTGAAATGTACTAGCTCCCACTTCTAAGCGTTTGAGGCAATTGAAGTGGAATGTAAACAGAAAACATGGACGACCGCCGCGTTAAACAGATAGTCGCTTTGTTTATGAAGAGGCATGCTAACAGATAATAACGACATTCACACCATAATATGAAAAACAAGTTGTGTTAAAATTACAGTGTCTAAAACAACACTAGAAGCAGAGAAGTACAGTTTATAGCCTGTTTGTTCAAGTTTTACCTCTCACGACGTGAGACTACGTGGGCGCCGCCATTATCCTCCGACTTAATTTTGGTGACGTCGGGGTACGTCGAACTACCCCGAGTTCGCAGGTAGGAGGTTCCACTTCGACAGGCATTCCAGTGCACTTTTCCTATTTGGAGGCAGGATAAGTCCCATGTCCCACTGGTTTGAATGGGTTCTCGGATGCAGCATTAGAACATGCATTTTCAGTCGGATATCATATGCTCACCAGTTTATCCAGGTGGTGTAGCAACAACGTAGCAGTTTCAGTTTTGCTGCGTGCAGTGTAGTAGACCCGATGGAATTCAACTAAAGATAGATGTAAAAAAAAAAAAAAAGAAATTTCTAATTTCCGGTTTCCCGTCCGATCCCGTGGATTATTTCCTGTCCCGTCCCAATCATGTTACCAACAGTGAAATTGACTCCAGTCCCGCGGGAATACTGCAGGAATCCCGTGACCCGTGGGAATTCCGAAAAATTGTCACCCTCTAGTATAGAGTATGGATGGATGGATGGATGGTTGGATGGATGGATGGATAGATAGAAACTCTCGGGTTTGATGTCATTCGCTTTGTCTCTAAATTTCTCGATTTCTGTAGACCCTTGGCACGATCTGTTCCTTTATTGAATCATTTAGCCTACTTTGAGTTGTCAGACAGATTCTATTTATGGGATTTGTTTTAATCATCAGATCAGGCAGTAATCAGACTTGGATGTGAGAGTAAAATTGAACTAACCACTATTAATGAAAAAAACTAATTCACGATTTAAGAAGGATGGAAATTACATTTCCACACAGGGCTATGTAGTTTGGGTACCTATTTTACCTTTATAAAACAAGTCATTCTTCTAAAACTGCTTGTTATATTTTCTTACTTTTAGTTCACCTGAAATAAAATGTGATTGAGGATTTGAAACATTTAAGTTTGACTAAACTGTAAAGAAGTAACACTTTTTTCACAGTACTGTGCTTTATATAATCGGTCCACTAAAACAGAATGGCTTAAATAATTACCAGTATCAACAGGAAGGATGTCCCGTTCACAGGCTTTTTGAGATGCAGATGTACTGGACTATCTATCTTTAAAAAAACAACTAAAATACAAGAACGTTATAAGGAATATGTTCTGAAACCTTAACATTTGTAAACTTCATTTGTAAGTCTTTAAAATATTTATCTTAAAGATTTCCTGCATTTTTTTGCAGTACTCATAAAGACCATTCAGCTTTTAAATGGAAGAAATAAGTTAGTGTTTTCAAGTAGATAGTAGCATTAAAATAATCTTTTAGCTTTAGATACCCCATAAATATAATGGAAAAACACTTTTTTGGCTATGTGTATAACATATATCCAATATGCAGGAAACCTTAATGACTAAAAATAAGTGCAGGTGAATTGCAGTTGCAGACATTGTTTGCCTTCCATAGAAATACACTATCTACTTTTACAACAATAGCTGAAACCAGATCCTATGTTGTAACTCACCCCACTTTGTTTTATGAAAGTAGAGACAGCGTGGCGAAGCTGGTTGGTGCCACAGCGGATGCCAGTTAAAAAAAAAAAAGTCATTCTCTTACTCTGTTTACCACATGCAACAACTGCAAAACAAAGTTTTAGAACCCAGATCTTTTTGGAGTAAAACTTATGTGTCCTATTATTAAATATTCACTGATGGAAATATCTTCTGATCATTTAGAATGGTCGAAAACTTAATAAAACAACTTTTTTAAGGCCTCTGGAGAGCAGCTTTTCCTCATGAGTGTAGTGTGCGGCTTACCCTCAGTGCTGTTTGATCTTTTTTTGGAATCATATATGATGATTGTGGGTGACTTTTAAATCTGGAAGCACACTTGTTGTGTCTCACTGCAGAGCTCTGCTCTAACTGGCACATCTGAGCTTCTTTTGTTTCTTTGAAATATTAGATTATTTTTGATTAGATGATATGAAAACTTAAATTAACATATTCCAATAGTGCCAGAATAAACTGCTGAATTCAGAGAGATCATTGTAATTTACATTTAAAAAAAATTATTAGAATTAATGCAATGGTCAGCATCACCCTCATTTGCATTTTGGATCCTATAAGTGGTTGAAATATGTATTGCTAACAGTGATTATCAATACAAAGTTTAATTTAGTTATAAAAACTTTTTTTTTAAACTATTCTTTTCCTGGTTTGTTGGCAAAAATATGAAAAGAGAACAAAGGCCATTCATAAAAGTGGTTATCTGACTTATTTCTTATTCTAACTAAAATAAATTATGCTTTGGTTTGGAGCTGAAATGGCAGATGAATCTAATAAAAGCTAGAAAAGCACTTGGAGGGTGCAGAGTGCCTCTTCCAGAGCCTTTTAACTTTGTGATTTAGTGGAGTTTGGGATATTTTGAAGACTGAGAGTCTATACGTTCACATAAGACATAGCCATGAGGGGTTAAGAATGTGAAACTTGTCTGCTTTTCATGTGGCTATGTGCCTATTTGTTAGAGTCAGGGGCCCATGTATTGGGGTTATTTCAATAACTTTATATGACAGAGAATGTGGACTTGAAATGAACGTGCTTTTTAGAAGTTTTGGGGGTTTTTTTCAGAAAGAATGTAACAATTATTCACTGATTTACTGGTTGAAACTTGAAAAAAGTTGAATAACCAATTATTCTCTCTGCTACTTTAGAAAAGACTAAACTGTTCCTGTAGAAGGCAAGTTGGGATTACCAAAAGTATTTCTTTGCTAAATGACTGTGTGAGGAAACTTTTATAGGATTTTTTATTTTATTTTATTTAAGTTTCCTTCCAATATAGATGTTTACAACATTTTATTGCTACTTGGTAGAATAGTTTACTAAACTGCATCATTTAAGTCAAATGTTTTTAGTCAAATGTTACAAACTAATTTGTGAAGTGCACTAGTCCCTCCTGTAGCAAGACACCAAAATAATATGATGCTTCTACCCCAGTACTTCAGATGTTGGAATGTTGTTCTAACAGCATGTCCAGACCAAACGCGATAGGAGCGACTAGGTTCACATGTAAAATCAATGGAGGAGCGCGATGAAGCGCGACTTGGGGTCCCGCGACACTTCAGAAGCAGATTTGCTTCTGAAGTCGCGAAAAAGCTTTTCTGCCTGATTTGCGCAAACAATTCGCGCTACAGATGCAATAGAAAATTCACGCTGCATTTTATGTGGATTTTGTGCATTTGCGTTCATGGCATCTACCGCTCGAGTTGGAAAAATCTGAACTCCAGCGTCAAATCGCGCCGCGACAACCAATCAGGGGACAGAGTGTCAGTGATTCTGTGACTGTCATGGAGTCACAGCCTTAGCAGGACATGGAGGAAATACTAATAAACATCTTGGCTAATCACCCCGAGCTACATGACACAAGCAGTTTTCAATACAGAGACAGGAAAAAATATATATTATAAATAGGTTAAACTATTTAGACAGGAATGCTCTTAAGAGGTTTGTGGGTGGCTCTTAAAAGAGCCGTTTTTGCTGTAAAAGCACCTCTCGGCCTAGAAGTCAGCCTTGAATCAGCCTCACCTGGTTTCCTGGTAGCAGTTCCTGCACCACTCTAGCCCCAGCTCCGCTGAAGCCCAGGCCAAAAAACGCAGTCCTCCATCAGCTCGGTCCATAATCCACCGCCAGCTGCACTCTAGCCCCAGCTCTGCTGAACGCCAGTTCGCGCGTGAAAATACAGTGTGTACAGTTCGCTTTGTACACACTTCAACAGCTAGGAGTGTGTCGCGCTTTTTAGTCACTCCTATCACGTTCGGTGTGGACACACCATAAGGGTTGCAAGCTCCTCCTTCTTTCCTCCAGATGTAACAATAGTCATTATTGTGAAACTCTTCAACTTCTCCAAATAATAGGCTTTTTGTCCCTGATTATAATTGCAAAATGTAATCTGTTATATGCTGTTTTGGAGAAATGGCCTTTTCCTTACAGAGTGGTCTTTCAACCACTCATGTGACTTTTATGAGTACACTCGTCTGTGTGTTTCTTTAGAATATATTTTTCATTTGTTATGGGTTTTAGGTACCCATTTCACATGGACAAGGACACCTCTATCCTAAGCATTATGATTATGGACCTTCCCATCCAACTGTCCAAATATCTTACAAATACCTTAAGACACCAATAGGCATCTTTACACAGATGTATTTTCACCTTAAGCTCCTGATAGAATTTCCACCAGAGCTGATGCAAGCAAGCGCTTCACTAGTTCAGCACTTTAGTTGGTTTAGAGTAATAAAAAAAGCCAGTTGAAGACTCAAAGCTGATTGGCTGAACTTTTTTTGAAAAAGTGAAAACCAACTATTAAAAACAGCTGACTGATGCTCTTTGAGATGTCACTTTTAACAATGTAAAATACGACACAATAAAACGCAACTCACCAACCATCTTTTTGTTTCTCGCTGTTGTGGTTTCACAGAGCGATCTCAATCTGGTGATGCTGGTGGTAATTTGAAGGTACAGCAAAATTATTTTTGCCAGCTTGGTTTATGCTGTAGTGGACCCAGAAAAGCTTGAAGCTTTTTCACTCTCCAGTTTTACAGATAATTTATGTCTTTATTGTTTCAGGACCAGCTTCCTGAGAAGAGCTTAGTTTTACAAATATTGGAGAATCTAGATCAAAAAAATCCACCACGTTCAATATTTTTGTTACAAAAATTGGGGACCATTTGCCCATAAATTAACACTATGTGCATTTTAAATAGTTTTATGTTTTTGACACCATCACAAACCCCTTTCAATACACTATTTTCAGACTAGCACCTTGCCTCTGTGCTCTGTGTGTGGGTATAAATTGTAGGTGTCAGTGGATGAAAAAAAAACAACTCATTTGAAACCTGTAACTTAAAAAAAAAAAAAGTAAAAACTCTGTGTTTTCCTATTGGTAGGTGGTATTTGCCATCTGTTTTTGTCAGTGTTTAGGTGAACTTAAAAACACTTTAATTTCTGTCTGTACAGAGGTTTTAATTCTAAACTCTTAAAGGAATCGCTTATTATCATGACGCCCAAGGCACCACTTTATCCATGCAAACAATGTCCAAAATAAGAGTTTATAATCTCACCCAAACAGAGAGTCTGTTATAACTGACTCAGTTGCATAGAGAGAAGACGCTGACTGGTGATATTTCTGTTTGTTTAAAGTTTTTACTCACAGTGAAACAGCGTTAATTTTGGTTTGTGGTATGTCGGTGGTCGGGGATTGCAGAGCAGTGTGAAGAGCAGATGGTGTGGGTTAAAAACCTGCTCAAAAAAACAGCACAGGTTCCTTTCCTCTCCCTGATTGTGACACTCATTATTAGTCATCAAAAACGAGAAAACAACTCACAAGAAAGGCATTGTGACAATGAGAGTTGTATAATTTGATGTGAAAGTTGAGATTTCTTTGCACTTTTTCTTTTCTATTAATTTAACATTTTACGGGAATTATAGAAGAGAAAAGGCCGAAATGCTTCACTCAATCAGTGAATACAAGAAGAAAAAAGCAGGAGCTGTATTCCCAGCTATAGCAAACACATGGGAGCGTGTTCCCACTAGTGCCTTAAAATAGTCACAGAGGGCTTTTCAATTATACAGGCCACGCGGTAAGAAGGGGCCCAATCATAAAACCAGTGTGTTTACCTCCTCTCTAAATCTTATTCTGCTGTGATGAAGGGGCAGAAGACGGCTGGGAAGTTGGGACAGAAGGAAGCGGGGGGATACTTAGCAAAAGACTGTATCACACAATGGGAGTCGTAATTGTCACCCATCTTTGACCTAAGGGCATCGCAGTCAGGTCTATCTTGTAATAGTATATGTACAGAAGGAGGATGTGGGGTGGCCTCATTACAAGGGTGAAGTCAGGTTGAAGTGTGTGAGATTGGGATTCATGGCGGCTTTTAGTACTAGAGTCCATTTAACAAGTCAGGCTTGGCTCATTCTTCACAAAGAGTAAAACCAGATGAAAATCTCTTCCAGTAAACGAGTGTCACCAAGGCGGACATGGATGCAAAGTTATGAAACTAACAAATTGAAGTTTTGCACATTTGGTCGGATCACAACCATACACTTCAATATGATTTATTGGGACTTAGTGACCAGCACAAGGTAGTGCATACTTATGAATTGGATGAAAAACAACAAATTGTTATTCATGTGTTCCTATATGTCCAGATATGTCGTTCTAAAAATTAGATTTCCACACCAACAAACATTTCACATGTAGGCCAAATATTTAAAAAATCTGCCTTATTTGACAAGAGCAGAAGGGGTTTTCCCGTGGTTTCCGTTGATCAATTTAACCCGCCATAAAGGCCAAAGATGCCAGATTTGAGGAATGCACAACTATAAGTTTTCGACACATTTTTCCACCTGAGCAGAGGACCTCTGTAGATCCTCTAGAATCACCATGGGTCTCTGGTCTGCTTCTGTTATCAACAACAGGGTTTTTGCAGTTTTGTCAATTCAGAGATTGTACAAAGGTTTGCTATTTTTACCAGCTAATTTTTGATGGCACCTTGATGCTTGCATTGTTACACTTCGTATTTTTTTGTATTTGACATGCCTGATATTATTTTAATTGCTGACATTTTGATTTGTATTTATTTTATTTGGGTGGAAGCTTCATTTACCCTTTCAACATTCTTCTTCTGTCCCTGCAAGTTATAAATATTTGTTAGTGCTTATTGTATATAGTAATAATAATAATAATAATAATAATAATAATAATAATCAAGGACTCTAAGCTCACTGCTTGCTGGAGTGATGTGGGAAAAAAGCACTCCCTTTGTGTCTAAGAACAGCGCCCAGTTAGAGTAAAACTATTCTTAAACAGTTTTAACTTCTGATGACAAAAGGAAGGTTTGCCGTCAGAGGTGCACCGCAGGATTCCCTCATTGTCATCATGGAAAATTTTAAGTGCTCATTGTTACGTACTTATGCATTGGCATTTTCTCACGTGTTGCTTTAAAAAATTTTATAGAAATAATGCCTTGCCTCTCAGGGTGTGTATGATGATGCTTG
Source organism: Apricaphanius iberus (assembly GCA_028564705.1). NCBI lineage: Eukaryota > Metazoa > Chordata > Actinopteri > Cyprinodontiformes > Aphaniidae > Apricaphanius > Apricaphanius iberus. The sequence goes on from JAPXFQ010001162.1 coordinate 286,408, forward strand.
CTGCTTTTATTGTCCATTGGTGCCTTCAAGAAACCAGCCAGACCAATTTGAAAACATGTCTCTGGCGATATATTGCAACATCTTGCAAAAATGTCATAACTGATATTCATACTACACAAGAAAAAGTTATAATGCTTGAGCCCAAATTGAATAAAAATGTGTAAGTAAATAAAATTGACAAAATAATGCATTATATAGGAGGGGAAAAAATATTCTAAAACTGCACCATATAATGAAGACTGTTGTACACATATGAGAAGTCTTTATCAATGCAACCATGCTTACAACGAGTAAGCAAAAAACTCATTTTCAAGTCCCTGAATAACCTTAGTGTACCTGCTGATAGATGGAACGCTATTAATAAAGGGAAAAAGCAGCTGAAGCAACAACAGCACCATCTCCAGGTTTGAAGCAAATAAATCACCCAACTGATGGCATGCTGCAACAGTTTCTATTCTTATTTATTGGAATGACTTTTTGGACTCAAAATGACCCCATGAAGTGAGGCAGTCATCTCAATTGTCCATAAAATACAAATGAAGTGGATTTGGAGCTTAACCTACAAATATCATGTACCCATTCTTACTAAAACTGGCAAACTGATAAAGTCTTTAAAAATGTATTTTTTAGGTATATTTTCCTGCCAAACAAATGAATCGCATTCAAATGTTTTTTTACTTAGAAAGCTTTGTTTTTATTTTACTGCCCACCAATCTTCCTCTGCCAACCTCATGAGAAAGTATATGCTTTAAGGAAATTGGTTTTCTTTAAAAAATATTTTTGGGTAATTTGATCCTTAAAAGTAAGGGAAAAAGAGCAATCTTGAACTTGTAATAATTTCTTTACAGATCTAATAAACAGTTTTTGTTTAACAAGATTGTTGAACTAAATTTATCTAAAAGTTTAATCACCTAAAAAAAAAAATAGTTTTGTCTATTTACTATGCTAAGCATATTTTGAATTAATCATACGTTTTATTTTCATTAATTTTCAAACTGAAACAACAGAATGTTTTTTTTGTTGCTCTATTAAAATAAAAACAAGTGGGAATTCAATCAAACGTTCTGTGCTCTGGGCAGGTACTCTTTCTCTGAGATAAACACTTTAAATTCATAGCAGAAAACTAATCACTAAAACATCTCTTAAGTAAGACTACTTATGAGTCATGTATCGAATAGCTCTGCAGCATGGAATGGAGGGAAGGCAGGAAGGCGACCGTTCCCTTCCCATGATACACCGCTTCAACGGTGTAGTTGGGTTGGTGCATTGGTAGGGGGAGAGAGAAGATGAAATTCAAGAGTGTGGAATTAAGAGTTGGGACTTTGAATGTTGGCACTATGACAGGTAAAGCTAGAGAGCTGGTGGCCATGAACTAGAGAATGATTTGTATAGGTTGACGAGGCAGAGATGGAAAGGATGTGCAACAGGTAAGGGTGATCAAGGATAGGGATGGAAATGTACTGACATGTACCAAGATTGTGATGAGAAGAGAGAAAGAGTACTTTGAAGAGCTGATGTACAAAGAAAATGAGAGAGAATGTAATGTAGAAGAGGTGCCTGTTGTGGATCAGGAAGTAGCTGAGATTAGTAAGGATGAAGTAAGGAAAGCTTTGAAGAGGATGAATATGGGGAAGGCAGTTAGTCTTGATGACATCTCATGATCTGTGGAGGTATGAAAGTGTCTAGGAGAGGTGGCAGTAGAAGTTTTGACTAAATTCTTCATCAAGACCTTGAAGACTGAGAAGATGCCTGAGGAATGGAGAAGTGTTCTAGTGCCGCACTGTGGCAACTACGGAAGAATAAAGTTAAAGAGTCATAAAAAGAAGCTGTGGGAAAGAGTGGTGGAAGCTAGGCTTCAATCATAACTGAGCGTTTGTGAGCAGCAGTGTGGTTTGATGCCAAGAAAGAGTACTACAGATGCATTTTTTTGCTTTAAGGATGCTGATGGAGAAATACAGAGAGGGTCAGAAGGAGCTGCATTGTGTCTTTGTAGATTTAGAAAAAGCGTATGACAGGGTGCCAAGAGAAGAACTGTGGTTCTGTATGAGGCAGTCTAGAGTGGCACAGAAGTATGTTAGAGTGGTGCAGGATATGTATGCGAGCTGTAAGACAGCAGTGAGGTGTACAGTAGGAGTAACAGCGGAAATCAAGGTGGAGGTGGGACTGCATCAAGGATTGGCTTTGAGCCCCATCTTGTTTGCTTTGGTGATGGATAGGCTGACGGATGTTGTTAGACAGGAATCTCCATTGACTATGTTGCAGATGACATTGTAATCTGCATTAAGAGAAGGGCAGAGGTGGAGGAAAAGCTAGAGAGATGGATATATGCACTGGAAAAAATAAGAATGAAGATCAGTTTCAGCAAGACAGAATATATATGTGTAAATTAAAAAGACACAAGTGGAACAGTGAAGTTACAGGGAGTGGGAGTGAAGAAAGTAGAGGACTTTACATACTTAGTACAACAGTACAAAGCAATGGAGAGTGTGGAAAACAGGTGAAGAAGTGCGTGCAAGCTGGTTGGAATGGGTGGAGAAAAGTGTCAGGTGTGATGTGTGATAAAAGGGTTTCAGCAAGAATGAACGGAAATATGTACAAGACAGTAGTGAGTACAGCGATGTTGTACGGTCTAGAGACAGTACCAATGTGGAAAAGACAGGAAGCAGAACTGGGGGTCGCAGAACCCAAGATGTTGACATACTCTTTGGGAGTGACAAGAATGAATAGGATCAGGAATAAGTACATCAGAGGAACAGCTCATGTTGGACGTATTGGGGATAAAGTCAGGGAGGCCAGACTGACATGGTTTGAACAAATAAATTGGTAGAAGGATGCTGAGGACGGAGCCACACGGCAGGAGGTAGAGAGGAAGACCAAAAACTAGATTTTTGGATGTGGTGAAAGAGGGCATGACGTTAGTTGGTCTGAGAGCAAATGATGCAGAGGATAGGACTAAATAGAGACAAATGATTCACTGTGGAGACCCCTGAAGTGAAAAGCCGAAAGAGAAAGAAGAATGTTTACACTAAAGAACCTGTTGTGATACTCAAAAACTCTGAATTAAAACAAAAAATACATAAAGACACACTTGTTTTAAAATAAAAGGCTTGGCATGAATTATTAATTCTTGTTTAAGTATAAACCAGATTTTTGTTGATCTTTTATTTAGCAGGTCAACCTCGGCATAAACATCCATGTATAATCTTTTTTCACTGGCTGGATGCCAGGGGGATTATGTTTTTTAACGAGCTGAATCTCCTGGGAGGCAGATCATCCCTATCAATATTTCACAGCATATATTAACATTATCCAAATTGATTACGTGGCTTCCCACCCTTAAATGCTGTTAATCAAAGGAAAGGTCACTTGTTGTTTTTTGGCTGTCCAACAGGGTATCTTCCTGAGGGCTCCATAGGAAGACATGGTGTAATATTGATCAGATGTTTAGCTCAAGCTTTGCTTCATCGTCATTAACAATATGGGTAACGTCAATCAATTGTCTCAGGTACGGGGTAAAGGAAAAATGAGAAGGGAAGCCGTAAAAAAAAAAAAAAAAAGAAGTGGTGTACAACTGTAAATAAAATCAGTCAGTAAGGGCAGTTATCTCAATTGCTCTATGCAAATCAAAGTTCACATCAGAGTAAAACCATAAGGTGTGTTTTAAGGTGAGTTATGACTCATGCCAAAACTGCTAAATGTCTCACACCCGCAGCTGTCCTAATCCACTGCTGGGTTGGTGTCCTGCAGGCCTTCATTGTTTTAGGCAGTAAAACTGAAAAAAAGTTCAGGGATCCAAGAAAAAGAACAGTCTACAGCCTGCTTTTGGAATACGTTAGCAAACATTGCAAAACCCTTTTTGTTGGATAGAAGAGTTCATTTAAGATGCTCTGATTGAGCCACAGAGGCTGTAGTCATTCAGCAAGTATGCATCATTTTCTGGGCCCCTTACTTCGACAGGCAGATCAGTTTCAATAAATGAGTCTTAACCAATAATAATATGATCGCCAATTTAATTAGAATTACAATTACATAGTCGTAAGGTCAAAATACATTATGAGCAAAAATTAAAAGTCGTGATTTCAAGGTTTATCACAAAAAAAAAATCATACACCATAAAACTATGGAATAAAAAATACAGAGAAAGTGTGCAAAAGTTGTTGTCAAAGTGAATGAGTGAATGTAGGGTTAGCCAATTTTAACAGGTCAGTTTTGAGACAAGTCTTGAATGCTGACGAAGTTAAAGGGAAGCTTATTCCAGAATTGGGAGGCATAGTAGCTAAATGATCTGAGTTCACATGGTAGACAGGAGGATATTAGTGAGGGAGGCTGGAGAGAGTGGACATTTAAAAGCCTTTTTGGCTCAGCTTGATGGACTCATGATTGTTTAGTATATTTCAATTTTGGTTTTCTTCAAAATAGTATACCTTTCAGGACAATTATGAACAACGATGATAAAAAGAATATATTTGATAAAGTTTCCAGTTTCAAAACTTGACCTATAGATCATTGTCATATATATTGCCTATAAATATATCCTTATTGGCCTGATTGCTATTTTTTATGTGTAGGCAGAAAAAAACAAACACGTTTTTGCTTTTTTCACCCAATTCACATTTCACAACAGAGCAGATCTGAAAGGAAAGGTGTTGTAGCAATTACGTGCTGAGGGAGGTTTTAAACCCAGCCTTCCATGCCTTTCACAAACATAAACGAGTCAATGGTTTTTTAGCTCATTCATGAACATACTACTCCGGAGTTCCTATTGAAGTCTCCAAGTTCTGACTCAAAGCCAAGGGGACACCCATGTTTCTTTTCACTGCCTTCCCTTGCTTCATTCATGCCCTGTGGAGCGTACGCCCCACCCAGAGTCTCCATGGTGATGGACACTGTATATAGACCAACCTTCAAGGTGTGCTCCTGTTTTTTTCCCTTCCTTCCTAACTGGCCTTTGAACGGTGACAACGGTTAAACGACAAAGTCAGCAGATAAGGGGTTTCCCTCTTTACGGCCTCCAGTCTCCCCGGCAACATTCCTGAGTCTACAAATATTGAGCATGCATACCAGAGGATTGCCCTGCTGTGTTGTTGTTGTTGCTATAGTGGTGGCTGCCAGCATGGGAGTGTGCACAGGTTAAAGCAGGTACACTCACTTTTAGCTGTTCCATTCCACTTCAGCCAATGATAGAAACAGAACACCGTCACTGCGTAGATAGGAACGCACCTGAAAGACGTAGATGGGAACACACCTGAAAGCTGCAAGCAACTATCGTGACAATGAGGGATTCCCTCACAGCAAGAGATTACAAACGGGCATGTTTGCGCCGTAGATCAAAACAGCATTCCCACACGATATTTACATATTTTTGAGAGCATACAAGCTCTGAAACAATTATTAACCTAACATGATATGTTACTAAAATTATATTGAGGATCTCTTCGTCATCAAAGTAGAGCTGCCCACACATAGCAATGAGGTTTTAGACAAGGTTTCTCACTTGTACTCTTAAAGAAGCTATCATATGCGTTTCTCTGTGCGCACATGGTTGCACTGGGGATGCAGGAGGCTTGCAGCCGTTCAGTGCAAACAGAAACCAGGGACATCTGCAAGCTTGGATGCCGTCCAACAGCAACACTGGAACATACACACGCTCGAACGTATCCCACACATACTTTACATGATATCATGAGCTGGGTGTTAGTGGCTGTGCACCTCATGTTTGAGGTGTAACAGCCGAGGCAGATGTTGTGTGACAGCCTAAAGGGGTTTGGGGTAACAGTTCTTTTTCAACACTTAGAGCTAGCTGTAAAGCACATAACACTGGATCATAATAATATTAGCTAAATAACTTTTTTGTAGTATTTTGAATGGACAGATTCCACACATATTTCAACTTGGAAAAGCCTCAGATCAGAGCCCTTTCTCTTGTTAAGTAATGTACTGAAAACAAGCGAAGCATCAGAGACTGATGCTGTGCAGCAGCAGACCAGAGTGAAAATGCCTTTTCCCTTTCCAGAGATTTGTACTGGAGACCACAATTCCGTGGCACAGAACCACATGGGCCTTTCCTCTCGCACAGCTCAGGAAAATTTGTGTGATTCATTGTGGGACTGATATGAATGGTTTCGTTTGGTTTCAGATGTCCTCTGACTGTAACTGCAACCAGTTCTGTTGATTTTACAAAAAATGAAGAAACAAGTGCCTTATGGCCATTTGATGAACCCACTGCTATACACAAACTGAGACTTCAGTTTCACCTTCTCCTCTCTAATGGAAATGTTTTTAAGAAGACATTTCTAACTAACTTAGTCTCCCCGGTTGTCCTCTTGCTCCATGTTGCTGAGCTGCAACAAAAAGCAGCTGTGGTTTTCCAGCTGTATATACTGTACAGCTAACTATCCATCAAACTGGTTCCCTTTCCCCTGAAATGCTACAACTTCATTTTGAACTTATTATTATCTCTGACCGAGAAGGATAAACATATTTGATAGCCATCCTGTGTGAGTAAACTCATCATTTCTCAAGTCATTCTGCTGTGTTTTCAGCCATTTGGGGAGCAAATACAGGTGGATTATTAGTCAGTGTGGAACAAGATATTGAAGGTCATCTTGAGTTTTAGCATGTAAAGTCATAGATGGTTTACAAAAGGCATATTAGAAATTTAAATCATTGTTTCCCTTTAAATTATATTGTGGCAACAGATAATGGAACACCATATGGCCACTCAACTTCTAATTCTAAAGAGTTTATTAGTGAGTCTCTTAAAAAACTTAGTTGGTGAATAAAAGAGAAAAGGAAAAACATACCCTGGTGAAGAAAACATGCGAAGCATTTCTTTTCTCACCACATCTTAACTTTCTCCTATTTCCCATGCAAAAAGAACTCTTTGACCTTTCCAAAGGTAGGCTGGTGAAACATCCCACAGCTGCAGACATGCCGGAGTCATTCAGTCATTCCTTCCTGCTCGGCAAAAGCGCCAAAACATTTATAAAAGTCCTCAAGGACAACTTGTGGACAAAATAGGAGTTTGGCAGTGGAAATGGCCAACATATAGTCAATGGTCTGTAGGGTGGTTTGTGATGTTGCTGAAGCCTGTTAGTCTTGGCAACAAAATGTTCCTGTATCTATCAAGTCCGAGCAAAGACTTTTTGCCATGTCTAAAAAAGGGAGTCTGGGAAACAGACCACATTATGGCATAGAATACATAATTTTTTTGCCTTTACATTGGTTTATTATGCATTCATGAATTTCCAAATGGAAATCAAACCGAATAACAAAAACATAATTAGATCTTTAGACATTTGCTTGTTCAAAACACCAAACACAGGCAGCACACAGGCACACTCTTTAGAGTCTGAGTTTTTAATACCAAAAAGGAAAGCTTCCAGGCAAGAGACGTTGGAAAAGCAGGAACAACAAGGACCAGGGTTCTATAGATGAAGAATCCAACAAGGAGCAATTAAAAACAGAAACCTCGAAGACAGATTCATTGCTGGAGTAAGAAATCGGTGAGTCAGATTAACATAATGTAGAGCAGCTGTGGAGCAGGAATGAATGATAAGCTGGGGAAATAGCTAACAAAACTATGAAAAGACTACAGGGAATTAGCTAAAAAGGTGATGACTAAAGCCTGAAAATAAATACAAAACTGGGAAAAATACAAAATAAATAAATGGGATCATGTTATATTTTTTAATTAAGTCTTTATTCTACATTTTTGGGGGTTTTATGCATATTGATTCAAAGTTTTCCACTTACCAAGACTTTGTCATGGAGCCCTAGCCATTAATATATTCCAGCTTTTTCTGAGGGATCCTTGTTGGGTATGTGTCCGCCCTGGGTTTGCTTTCTAGTAGGATGTGCCCAAAGTACTTCTATAGGCAGATGGTAACTCAATAAAGTTATCTATCATAAGTAGGACATTCGCAGAGTTGATTATTTATGAATGCCTTTTTAAGTGTTATAAGAAACTATTCAGAAAAATAATTATTCTTAGCCCATTGCTGTTATAGTTTCAGTCATTGGAAAGCTTAGGATCATTCTGAAAATATCACTGCTGCTCAATATGGTGATCAATAAAAAAAAAACATGTCCTAGAACATAAGACAAATACAGAAAATATTTTCTCTGCTAAACACCTACAGAATGCTTGACGCATCATAAACAAAATTACAACAAATAATGCAAAAATGTTCTATCAATTTCTAAGACATCTTACATTTCAACACGTTGTGAATAGTTGCTTTTTATCTGCACTGCTTGAAATTTTGTTATACTCGAGATCTTATTGAAAGTTATGACACAGGCAGGATAATTGCATTGTGCGAAAATGCACAGAAATGGCATTGTGTTCTGTTTTGCTGCAATTTGGTTTACCAGTGTGCATTGCCATTTAAAAGCTTTTTGGATGTTGTCTTGTCTATAGTTCATTTGACCACTCTCGTACTGACAAAATCAGTAGCTTTGTGGCAACTACACACATACTCCCAGATTTGTTTTACTCCTGGCTTTATCTTCTGTATTTTTATACAGCCACATCAAATAATAATGACAGTGGCACTCGTGGTTTTTTCAAATATTTTTATAAATATGACTATTACGGATAGGAATAATCAAAAAATGTAATAATTCTTCAATATTTGTTAGAGAAAATATACTTTTAACACATCAGTCAACATGTGTACGAGAGTCGTTCAAGGTACTTGAAGCATGAATTGCAGAAAGGCTTGGTTACATAATATTATTCAAGTTTTTGTTAACATAAATGACATGAAATTTGGGTAATTTAACAAGAGTTAACATCTCGTCCCAGGTGTAATGAGGCCAGTAAGGGAATAGATTTAATGTTTGGATCGTCAGCACAGATCAGATTAAAAACTCACATGTTATGTTGATTTATCGCACAATCTGACAGCAAACACTCCCTGTTTTTTCAGGTGAGTTTTCAGATGAGTCACTGAGAGGTTTTGGAGATTCTAGAAGAATTCCACTGGAGTTTCAATGGAGAAAGCAACGTGGGTTAAAGATCTGATAAAACAGCAGAATACGGGGTTTAGAAGGATTTGGCATAACTCTGAGTTAAGGATAAATCCAAGATCTTAGCCAGGGTATTATGACTCATAATTTTACATAGTGTATCATCCTGAAACGGGAGATACATGCGTAATGGTATCACAGTCACTTGACGTTGATAAAACAGTAAAAATGGTATATAACTTGGATCTCTATTGTGTTTAATAAAATTTCCTTTAAATTTGGTCACATCTAGAATTATTTCCGTTTTCTTCTTTTTTTTGCTTCAGAGCTCGCCATGAATTATGAATTGGAACAGAAAATATTTAATGTGCATAAACACACCTCTGATATTCATATAAGGGATTTTGTACAATAGTCACTTGTGGCAAGCCATGATTTTAGCTGGGCAACACATTTATCTCTCATAGGATTTCTACAATAAATGTCATGCTTAATACAGACTTCCTGTGCTTTAGTGTCTTCAATGGTTGCATGAATACCATGTATTGACTTCTTGTGATTTATGTTTTATTATCTACATAGACTGAGTAATAACGAATAGTAACTGATCTGCTTTTATCTGGATGAACAAGGCTTGACGTTACAAGGCTGCAATAACAAACTAAAACCATACATCTAAATGGACTTCCCTGTAGTACATTGCCTTTACATATAGTGCCATCTAGTGGCCGTTTGTGCCCTGTTACAAGGCAAATGATGCATAACAAGATATCAGGTTTGTAAATAATTTCTAAGAAAAAGTGTTAAGTTTCGACATAAATCAAATACATTTTTGCATTTGCTTTGTAGTATACTACATGTGTTAGAGCTATTAAAAAATCCCCTTCTGGCTGAAAGAATTGTGACATAAAATTACTCATTGCATAATCCAATTTCCTCAGGTTATCTAAAGTTTTTTTTTTTTGTGAGCATTTTCCCGGTAAAACCTGAATGACTGAAACCATTCTAAGGTTGCGGGGTGAAAGTAGTCAGGGAAAAAAAAGATGGCCTACTTTAAAGAGGTGTGGCGCAAGGTAAGGGTTCATCTGCTCAGTATCACCCCATCTGAGTAATCACCTTAGTCATAGTGGCATAGTGGCATACTCCCTCAAAACATTGATTAAATAGCAGTAAGTGAGTTTTATCAAGAAAATCAAAACTAAATGTGACTAATTAATGCAGTACGAAATTTAAGTCACGCTATATTTGTAATTCAGGGGTCAAAGTATATATGTCTAGGCGTATAGCAACTATTTTGGTGCATTTTGTGGTAATGTGCCCTAAAAATGCAGTTAATGGATGATGAGAGGAATGAAATAAAACAAGCTTTAGTTTAACTCTTTAAAAAAAAAAGGGATAACAACAAATTGCATAAGTGTAAAAGTGTCAAAATGCAGCAAAACTTAATTTTGAAAGAAAACTATAAAAAAAATGTATTTAGTCCAACAGCTATATTTGCATTATGAAACACCCAGATCGTAGGACATTTGAGAGCTATAAAAATATAAGCATAGCTTTAAACACTCTTTTGCTTGTTGCGGCTGGACCAACAATCAGACCAAGTATATCTACCCACGCCCAAACGAGGAGTGACTAATTTCACGTGTTATCACACCTCCACAGTTGGCTAAGTTCCTGATGATTCAATTCATGGACAAGGTCCTGGCAAACGCAGTGAGAAGGAGCAGTTATGAGGATGGATTTGTCATCAACACAAATCCGGCGGTTTTCACAGAGAAAAAAATGAAATGCAACTAAACCACAGCAGGGCATACAGAATATTAACAGATCAAGCAGTCAGAAAGCTTTCATCTCTCTACACATAATTTGTGGTTCTGTTTGAGTGTCATCTTAAAGAGGATTTTTATTTATTTAAGGTACATACAATCCATCCCAATTACTTAGTGAAAACAGCGGCTTGAAAAAGTTTTTCCACAGTACAAAAGTGGCAAATGTAGACAGTAAAAAAATAATACAGTACATTTATTTAAATAGCATTTTTATATTTAAAGAAATGTGCAACTCAGTCTAATCATTTAAAACAGGTACAAGATGTGTACAGTATATGTGTGAAAAGAAAATAACACAAGACTATTTGCAAGAAATTAAAAGATGACTGTACAGATATCAGCAGAGATGTAACCACTTTTATGTGTTTGGGTTTGTCAGGAGCAGTAATGGTTATATAGTTTAAGAGCTGGCGGGAGGAAGAATATGCTATCATGCTCCTTTGTGCCCCTAGGATGTAACAGTCTGTCGGCACAAAGCGGCAGATGATTTTGAACTGGAAGGAAGACAAAAGCTGGAGTTTGCTAACCTGTTTTCTCTCAGTCTCTTCCTACAGTAGGTGCTCCTGACCCGCTCTGCTTGTCGACCCTGACTAAGATGACATTCCAGTGGCGGAACGTTCTCCACATCCTGCTACCAGCTTCTGCTTCTGCATCACTTCTGTTGCTCATTCTGTGTCTCTGCTGCCCTATCCAAACCCCAGACGGTCTCGGCAGATGACCGCTTATGCTGAGCCTGGTTCTGTTGGAGGTTTCTTCCTGTTAAAAGGGAGTTTTTCCTCTCCACTGTCTCTCCATGCTTGCTCAGTGTGAGGGATTGCTGAGAAGTCATGACGCAATCTTCTGCGGTTCTCTAATTCCTAAATTAAACATTGTATTGTAATAACTCTTCTTGTAAAGTGCCTTGAGATGACATCTGTTGTGAAACGGCGCTATGTAAATAAACTGAATTGAATTGAGTTGCATTTCTCTTAAACTCTCTTTCCTCAGAGAACCCTGAATAACATCCAGTGCAACCAAGTGTCTTAAGAGGGAACCAATGTGTAATTTAATTCCAGTATGAATCCAACTGTTTTGTGAAGGCCTCAGAGGTTTGTTGAAGAACACCAGGGAAGAAATAGCATAATGAAGACAAAGGAACATAGCAAATAAATCAAGGATAAAGTTGTGCAGAAGCTTAAAGCAGAATCCGGAGTAATGAAAAATGATGTCTATCTAAACCTAGACTACAGGTTCATCTAAACCTGAGCTAGAGGAACATCAATCATGTAAGCAGGCAAGAGGCCAGAGCTGCAGAGACTCATAGAACAATCTGCCAACAGGACAAATAGGAAGTTTGTCGGTAGAGTGAAACAAAACCATAGGTTCCATTTGAAGTGTTCCATAAGCCATGAGGAGGACACGGTAAAAATATAAAATAAGTTGCTCTGATCACATGAGACCAGAAATTTGCTATCTTGGCTTCGTAAAAAATTCTGTCTGGTGTAAAAATAAACACTGCACACCACGCTGAGCATGGAAGTCTCACTGTGCATCATGTTACAGGTGTACATTTCTTTACCAGGGACTGGGAACTGGCAACAACAGGGGGAGTTGGATGAAGGTAAGTGCAGGGCAATCCATGAGGAAAACGTGTTAGAAGCTGAAAAATGCTAGAGGCTAACTTTTCGAACAGGACATGAACACAAAACCAGAGTTAAGATGAAATGGGTTCAATCAAAGCATGACCACGTGTTTGAATGGCCAAGTCAAAGTCCAGGCCGAAATCCAGTTAACAATCTGAGTCAAGATTTACTCATCACTTTCCAGATTTTCAATTGAAAAAGAAAAAGTCTATTTTTTTCCTTAGGTCTAGCTGTCAAACCCCAGCAAAATATATTAATATTTGTGGTTAGAATATGACAAACAGTGGAACCATTCAAATAGAAAAAAATATTTTGTAGGGCATTTGAAAGTCTGTACTGGCATTCATTCAAGTGCCTTCAGAGTCACTCTTCTGTTTTATCTGAGCGATCCATGTTTTTTTATTATGAGTGGATCTTTCCTTGTGCAGGTCAGGGGGTTCAAAACGCTATGGCAAAATGCTGCAGTAGATGGCGCTGTGTGACATGAAATAAATTCCTCTGGAGAGCATGCATTTTTGTGTAAGCCTTAAAGCAACGTGCAGTCTTTTTGTGCAAGCACTCCTATCATCCCTTGGTGTTGTGTTTGAAGTTGTTTGATAATTACAGAAATCACAGTTGGTGTCGGTAGAATGCAGGATGAGAATCTGTACCTTTTATTTTGAATCCTCTGTTTCATTTTCAGATCTCAGTTTTGCCGTGATGTCAAATCTCAGCCGGCCTGTCTTTAATGAGTCAAGTATTAAGTTTTAACAAATGCACACAAACACTCTCCCCCTGAACATATAACAAAATACAAGGGGATAAAGTATGATTACACATATATTGGTATACTACAGGAGAAGTGGTGCAGTCACAGATGTCTTAATGAGTCTACATCAGTACCTTTATCCTCTTCAGAGTGCAGGTCACCTGTTTTAAAGGAAGCAGGCGATTTTCTCATTCAGGTCAATACTCCAAACTACATTAAAGATGAAAAAAGTAGGGCAATGCCTTTTTTAATCTGCTCTAAATTCATGACAGCTTTTTAAAAAGAGATATCAGTGCTATGACTCATGCGATATTTGCAGTGACTCACTGAAGATGGTCATTCACAAGGAATAAAACAGAGAGCTTTTAAATCTAAAATGAAAACGTACCTATTTAGTCATGCTTATGAGTTTTTATCCTAAATTGTTGGTTTTAACCTTTGTCTGATTTATAAATGTTCGCTCACTTTGTCAGATGTTTGTGAAGAGGAAGAAGAAAATGTGCCCACATTGAAAGAATAATGGTAACAAAAAATCCAGTCAATTGTCTATGTTTTATTTCCTTAGAGCATTGTGAAATTAATCATTTTTGGTTGCAATCATGTACTTCTAATGGTGATGATGTCTAAAATTATTCTGCATTGGTATAATTTCTCAATGTAGGTGTTTTCTATCTAATTAGCTGATTTTTCCCACTTTTGGGCTATATGAAAATATACAGCTGGCCCAAATAATTCTGGGTCACTGTTGAGATTTAATCAAAACGGAGTTACCAACTATATAGCCTACCATATAGAGGCAGAAAAGCTGTGAAGAAATCACAGGCACACGCAGCCAGCATGGTCTCGTTGGGTCTCCGCCAGAGTCAACAACTCACAGGACACAAGCCATTTCAACCAAAGTCACAAAATATAACGTAATCTTACCTGTCCAGGAGAAAATCAGCAACCAACACGTCGGTTAGCAAGCCGTTAGCTTCCTTGAGTTGACGCCACCATGTAAATGCGGAGACTCCGATGCAGATTTGGCTTTTGGCACGCTATTTGTCGGCTTTCTTCTTTCTCGTTGCTATTTCCACAACGGCTTTTCGTTTTCAATTCATTTTGGGAAGATAATTTGCACTAACTTTGAACTAAATGCTTCACCAAACAAACACGTCGGCTACTGCAGCTGGTGCAATCAATTTATCTCTTGGTAAGGTAGCGTGAGCTCACTTCCGTTTTACAGGCTAGAATGAGCGTTGCGTGCACACGAAGGGGACACGCAGAGGGGGAGGTGCTGGAACACGGAAGCTTTGCTTACAAGCCTCTTATCCTGGACGGACCGTGGAAGTTGATTGGATGAGGTTTTCCCAGGGTTTCTCGCTGTAGAAAGATTAAAAATTACTTGGTCAAGTTTAAGAACTCTTAACTTATAGGTTGCCACTGGCATATGAAGAGCATTTTTTTCAGTTAAAAAAAAGGTGTTTTAAAATGAAATCGTATACCCTGCCTTTAAGTCACATCTGAAAAAATATACATTTATTGTACAAAAAGCAGGCAAGGTTCAAATTGAATAATAACATTTCAAACCATTCATTCTCTTTGCTGTCTATCCTTTGCGGGATGGGGGGGGATGGGGCATTGGGCAAGAGGTGGGGTACATCCTGGACAGGTCACCAGTCCGTCGCAGGTTAACATTGAACAAACTACCATGCATGCACACACTCGCACAATTTAAGGTGACCAATTGACTGTGGGAGTAACGCACTGCCTCAGTTTCTTTGTATCTGTGCTGTCTGATGGTATGCATGCTTTAATACTTTGAGAAGAGTTAACCTGAATTCTTTTCACACATTAAGCTAATATTGTAGTGGAATGTCATATTTCAGTCACAGATAGCTAAAAAAACAAAGTACAATTTTAAGTAGGGTGGAAGATGTAAAGAGAACTTGGGATGTTGAAAGAATATCAACACATCCCATTTTGCATGGGTAGATAAATGAGGCTTTAACCAGAGAATATCACTTTCTCAAATAATAGGCTTTTAACATAATTGCTATCATAATTCATACTATAACATTTATTTTATTTTAGGAATGTGCCCATAAAAAGATTAGAGAGTAGAGATGGCAATATTTAATCGATAAACGTCATTGCTTATATTGATAAAATATAAAAATACAAAGTACTTCTTTTAATAAATGGTAAATTAAGGAAGAAGGAAGGTGTCCCCAGACGGAACCCATCCATGCACAGGGAGAACATGCATACAGAAAAACCCTAGGCTGGGATTTGAACCGCTGTAAGGAAACAATGCTACCAACTGTGCAGCACCATTTAAAACTAATACTGTCTAATTCAGATAGAAAAAAAGAGGACATTTAATAACGTTTAATTCAGTCTGGGTCCTTTCAGTATGAGGCTGTAGATAAGCTTCTACGTATAACGTCATGCGTAGATACAGCTGGAAACAATTAAAATGTCTGAGTGCAACTCTACCTAAACTACCTTACATGGTTTAATTTATATTACAACTAAGCAAAATGAACCATTCATTATTTTCAAACTAACAAACATCTTCATGGAAGAGGCAAGATTGCAGAATCGACCAGAGCCATTATTAATTAACTAAAGTAAATGCTACAGAACCTTTGCTTATGGAAAATAACCTGCTGTATTAGATAATTTAATAGAAGCATCGCTGTTACAGCTTCACAGTGAATCCAGAGCTTATCCATAACGTAATGAGCCTGTGTGTCCCCTGAAGCTCGAGATAAATGACAAGGAATCATAATGGGTTTGCTTTGTAACAAGTGACTGACGGTGCACTGAAGCTGAGCAGTGCTTTGTATTGCAATAATAAGCACGATAACATGAAAATTATCTCGTTATCTCGGGGAAACTAATTAAAAATATTCATAGCAGTAAACAGTTGCTGAACACTTCCATAAAGAAAGAACTCATTCTTATCCCTGAATTTTTTATCTGATAACTGCACCTCAGATTTGCTGCTGCTAGGATGTGTCTTCATTCATTTTTGTGATACAACTTCAAATTGATAGTTGTATCACTTGTTTCAATCCAATCTGAAATGCATCTAAAAATCTTTACATCAGAATCTAAATTACCTATCTGATCAAATCTGAAAAAAAATGTATTCTATACTGGAAATTGATTCTTGAAAAACAGTTTGAGAGTGATGCAACTTTTTTATTTTTGTAAAAACAAAGAGGATTTCTAATGTCATTAACATCAGGACACATCAGGACAGCTAACAAACTGATCAATGTAGTGAGGAACATAAGTATTTGTACAACCAGCCAATTTGCAAATTATCCCACTTAGAAACAATGGAGGGGTCTGAAATTCCCATTTTAGGTGCATTTCCACTGTTAGAGAAAGCTTTTTTCTTTTTTTTTATCAGGAAATAAAAATATATGATATATAAAGAATTTATTTGTATTTTATTGCTGCACATAAGTATTTGAAAACCTGGTAATCAGTAAGAATTCTGGCTCTCAAAGGCCTGTTACTCTGCCTTTAAAAAGTCCACCTCTACTCCATGTATTAATCAAAATTAGTAGCACCTTCCTGAGCTTTAAGACACCCGTCCATCCTACGGTCAGTCACTCCAACTACTACGATGGGCAAGACCAAAGAGCTGTCAAAAGACACCAGAGACAAAATTGTAGACCTCCTCAATGCTGGAAAGCTCTACGGGGGAAATTGCTAATCAGCTTTGTGAAAACAGAACAACTGTTGGAGCAATTGCTGGAAACTGGAAGAGATAAAAGATGACTGGCAGTCTCCCTTTGCCTGGGGCACCGTGCAAGATCTCACCTGGTGGGGTATCACTGAGGATAAGAAAGGTGAGGAATCAGCCCAGGACGACAGGAGCTTGCCAATGATCTGAAGAGAGATGGAACCACAATTTCAAAGGGTAAGCCTAGTTTATACTTCTCCTTCTACATAGAAACGCACTGACGCAGCGCCATTATCCGTTGACACAAGGGGTCTCCGTCACCTATGCAAGAACGAACGGAGTAGAGCCCAAATTTCTAACTATCCGTCAATGGAGAGCGTATGCCTGTGATTGTTCAGCTACACAACAACCAGAGATCATTTCAACAGAACGGTGCTCTACAGTCGCTGTAATCAGTAGTAAATGCAGCGCTTGGGCACTTTAAATTGTCTTAAACAGTTTATGCTGTGATGCCTCTCAACTACAAAAGCCACGATAAATAGATTGGTATTGTGTGGTTGAGAATAGGTCAAAACATATGGTGAAAAGAAGCAGTGATCTTTACTTTTGGGTCTCTCAGTCACAAACTAGTTTAAAAATTGATCTTTTTTTATCTAAGCAGCCCTTTGTCCAACTTTGAAGACAAATTTAATTACTATTGTTAATACTATTATTAATAAACTACTGCACTGACTCTCTGTTTGGGACAGATATTTTAAAATGTCATAATATGGAATATTTTAAGAAAAACTGGGACCTGGAAAGAATATAAACACAACACATTTGGAAGGGTAGATAAATTAGGGTTTAACCAGAGAAATGTACTTTCTCAAATGATAGGCTTTAAACATAATTGATATTATGCATTATAGTATAACACGTTTTATTGAAGGAATGTGCCCTGAAAAAGATTAGAGGAAAGAGAAGATATTATTTAATTAATCTGCACTACTTTGATTAACTAAAATTGCAGGGAATTATAAAAAATATCATAAACCATTCATAATTGATAAGTCCAATTAATTGTATTTATCTCAGAAATCAGTCCAATCAGTCTTATTTATAACTCATTGTCTCAGTCTAAAATTCACATGGCAATAGTTTTAGTTTAATTTGGAGTTCTAATCGTCTGACTTACAAAAGATTGTACAGGAAAGCAAGAAAGTAACACAGTTCAATTATTTGTTTTCCAGCAAGATTTCGCTCTCACCCCCCAAAGATTGGAGCAAACCTAGGCAAGGCAATTTTATTTCTATGGCACACTTTCAACACAAGGCAATTCAAGGTGTTTTTACACGATTCAGTGGTTAAAAAACCAAATACATGTCAAAATTGTGAAAATTAAAAACAAAGGATCACTAAAAGAAAAACATTCGGTAATTGAAGTATAAAGAGAATTTATAAAACAAAATATATGTAAAATTAAGAAAATTGAAAACAGATAAAACAAGGGAATCAGTTAATGAAAACATTTAGCAGTAATTAAAGAGAAAATAAAATAAGTAGTTGAAGCATAAAAAGAAAATTAATAGAAAATGTAATGTATGTAAATTTTTTACTTAAATAGAGGGCACTTAGCACCTTTTTACTGTTGGACCTGAGGAAATAATTGCAATTATCAGTTGTGCGTGGAATCGTAGGGAACAGACACCAATCAAAAAGGTGTGAACCCCATATGTTAAACGGACAAGTTTATTTAGAAATAGAAAAGCATTTGAAGAGTGCAGACTACCACCAAGGCAGCTCACTTCCATCCACCATTGCCCTCAAAAATCCAATCACTTGTTCCTGGTCCTTTTGCAGACATTCACCAGAAGTTTCTAACTAAAACTAAAAAACTAAAAAATCACTCAGCGAGGGCAGACCTCCACCAGGGCCACTCATTCCCAACCAATCCCAATGTTATCTAATTATACTTTCTTCCCCCAGAATATCCAAAAAAAATGGTAATCCTGAATATCCAGTATGACCAGAAGAAGTCCTTAGATTCATTGGTAGTAGATTTTCTCCAAAGGATTTGCTAAAGGGATGACAAGAATGTGTAATAAATATAACGGAAAAGCTGGGCAATTGTCAAAACCGCTTCATGCAGCGTCCCAGTCTCCCTCAGTCTGACAACGCTGCTCTGTCCCTAACACACAGCTGTAGTTTATTCATTTATTTCGTTTATTCTTTATTTATTTATTTATTTTCAAAACACACCTCTTTGGCAAAGGTGATCAAATATGAGACATGGCTGTGTTAATCAGGGATCAGGTTCATCTTCATATTGTAATTTGCTTTGCTTCTTCATGCCAGTTATGTTGGTTTCTTAGACCATGCGAGACTTTTCTCTGTCTGCATTATATAGCCAGTAGTTTTCATCCTATCGTCATTCTATTAAGTCTTTTATAACGCCACCAGGGTATATTTAGGGAAACATGCAGCATTCCATTAGATAGCCAGTAAGAATTATAGCTTCTACTTTATTTTTCTGCTATCCCAGGACAGTTTATTGAGAATAGAAGTGGCAGCTGTCATGTTCAAGGTCTACTGACGTGTGTATCTTCTATGAAAAAAAGATGTTAATTGAATAATTTAAAAAACTTACAGAGTTCAAAACTAGCATAACAAGATCATTACTTTAATTAGTCTCCAATTTTTCAAAGGTTTGGGGTCAGTTTAAACTATGTTGCTTGAAATAAGAGACTGATAGTGTTCTGAAAAGATACTATCCAGTGGCGTAGCCTTTTTTTTCCCCAACTGATAAAAAATGCTCATAGAAACGCAGGCAAGACAAGGCCATTTTATTTATATAGCACACTTTCAACACAAGGCAATTCAAGGTGCTTTACATGATTACAGAAATGTGTAAAATAAAACGCAATATAAAAGAAAAAACTAAGTAAAAAGAAAAAAGAAAAAACTAAAGCAGGACGCTTGATACGCTTGATGACACTTGCATAAATTTCCACTACATAATTTCACAAAAACATTAAGAGACATTTTGAAAAATGGTTGCAAATTCTGCTTTGTTCGTAATTGGATTGGTGGTGTCACATAAGGCAGAACAACCAAGCTAATCGGCTGGTATCAGTCAGAAATGAAAGTGAAAATGAATTAAACTTAAATCAATCATGTGGTAAGTTTATATTTGTAGGATTTCCAGTACTGGAAATCCTACAAATATAAACATTTGATAAAATTCCGACGTTTCCTATTATCCATTTGTCTAACTATGGCTTATTGCATGAATTAGGAGTTGTTTGGTATGATTGTTGTTAAATTATACATTTATTCAGTTTCTATTCCCTCCCTTACCTGGAACAAATTTTTGTGACAACTGCAAAATTGCTGAAACGCTGAGCTTCTTTAAATCAAAACTACAGAAAATGATTGTGTTCAAAGCTGCCTTTTAGTAAATTAATAATAATAGTAATAATAATTGGAATGTCATATGTTTTGTGTCTATAATGTTGTATTTTACTGTTCTGCAAATCATACAAAATACCTTGAATTACTATGTTGTTGAAATTGTGGAATACAAATAAAGTTGCCTTGCCTTTTACAATTTTTTATTTATTAAACCAAAGTAAAATGTATTTTATTTGGTTGTCTGGTATTATGAACAAGTTTTAATTCCATTTTAAGTAGATTTGTTGAAGACTTGTTTAGATTTGTCTCCAAGCTGGGCTTCCATGGCTACTCATCAACCTGCGATATGCAGCTGTTAACATCTTAGTCACAAGTGGGAAGAGAGAATAGCTGATTCCTGTTGTTTCGAGTAATTACGCTGCCACCAGCCTAATTGGTAGTTGAGCCACAGATGACATTAGCGGCTGCTGCTGCTCCTACTCACTTTGGACAACCCACGTATAGAGAAGGCTACGTAATCCGTGTGAGGAGGCGTGTGATGTGTGCGTGCGTGTATGTGTGTAAGAGAGAGAGAGAGAGTGATCAATCGCTCGATCTCCATCTCTGTGGCGTGGGAGGCGTCTGTCAAACGGGGCCCGTGGAGAGTCCTCCCTGTCCGTCCGAGTGGATGACACTACACGCCGTCGTCTGGTCAGAACAGCTGAAGTTTGGAGACTGTAAAGCCGGTTTTTACTCTTTGGGGGGGGGACACTTCGTCACATTGTGTTGGCTGAAAGGAAGTTAAAGCGAACAGGTGCGTAAAACAATTTTTTTTTTCTAAAATAAATGAATAAATAATCACGTTTCTTATAGCGGAAATAATCTAATATATGCGCGCATCAGTTCCAATTTCTCATTTTCCATCCTTGCATCAATAGTAAATCCATTCATTGGTGCCATTCACAGGCTGTAATTCCTACAGGTGGGATTTGCTCCAAAGCTGCTCGCATTGGGTCGCACAAACATTCCAGCCTACAATAAACCAGTCAGAGGGGGAAACAAAGACGCGGGGCGGTGGCGTATCATTTCTGTGTTATAACAGCGACTGTTTCAGTTCAACCCATCTGATTGGACCTGCTTTGCAGCCGGGTGCGTGTTATCTGGAAGCAGAACCGAGCCGCCATGGACGCGCTGATGAAGGGTTTCTCCAAAGCCAAGGATGGGGTCGTGGCAGCGGCGGAGAAAACCAAGCAGGGAGTGACTGGAGCGGCTGAGATGACGAAGGATGGGGTTATGTATGTCGGTGGGTTCCGGGAAATTATCCCATTTATGATCAGAAAATGCCTGTAGTTAAAAAATACATAAATAATGCACATTATTACTATGGTTATAAAAATCAATTTGCTTGTTATAACTATTCTTGTAAATATATGGGTCTCATATTTCTTTCAGGTTCTAAAACAAAGGATGGAGTCTCCACAGGTAACTTTTTGTTATTGTCGATTAAAATGATTCGTTCTCAATGTTCTTGTTTAAATGCTACTATTTATGACTTTACTCCAGGCATCCACATACAAAATATAAAAAAAAAAAATGTTGGCCTTATTTTCATATAAAACGATCTTTGTGTCTTTCCTTTCTAAAACGTTACTCATAAAAGCAGCGTCATTTCTAGAAATGTCATCATTTGAACACAGGAACTTACCCATAACACTGTTGGTAACTATACCAGGCCTGTTTGTGGTAAGGTCACCCCATCACTGAAATACAGCAAAAAACAAAGAAGTAGATGTAAATCAGGACTCTGAAATGATTTCCTATTTTGTCCCACAAGATTTATAAAACAGTTTCATACTGGTTGTCCATAGGAAAATCCCCCCAAAAATAAAACATGTATATTTTTTACATGTATCCATTTCAGGGCTTCTAACTTGAAAGCCAAAAACTAGTGCTATAAATCATTACAACTATTGCCTTCCCAATATTACAGATTAAAGTCCTTTAAACTCAACTATAAAATATGTAGGGGTAACCAGTTATATCAGACTTTCTGCAACACACTAGGCCATGGAAACATGTAGCCGTTTTTTTTTTCTTTTAAATATCTATTTTCCTCTGCTCACATGACCGGATAAATGCATTTTTAAGCACATTTATAGACATGGCAAACCTGTAGCGGGCAGTAGTTGTCCCAAATCCTAATTGCTCAGAGTAATTTTCTACTCTCTAACAACTTCTGCATGCAACATTCATAGAGGTTGTAAAAATAAGCAAACCAAAGGCGCTTGGACAATCGATTATGCCAACTCAGTTCTGAGGGCTGTTTCTGAGTGTAAACACAGGTCACACAAGTAATGAAGTGTTGCCCCTCCCCCAACTATTGCTGCACACTGCCAGACAGATGACTAAAGAAGAAACCTATTACGGTTTTCCTTCTCACGAGAAAGAAAAATGTGACCGTATGGAATTTTTTTTTTGTGACTATTTCAATAAATTAATGTTATAAATGTCATTTTCTAACTGTCAGAAGCAAACATTAGTGGGGATGTTGTAAGAGTAGTTGCCAAGGACCGCAATGTTTTAGCTCCACCCACTTTTTTGTTGTATTTTTTTGTGTTTTATATTTACGCTTTTCTTTAATCAATGGTGTTTTGCAAACAGGAATTATCATTATGAGATGCTTGAATTAGTTGGATTTTCACATTTAACAATATGCAATTTTTGGAAAATAATTGTAGAAAACTGCTAAGCTAACCACTGTGTATAAAGCCCAGTGATAGGTTCAAACCCAGGATATTCTTGCTGCTAAGCAACAGTGCTACCAACTGCACCATCCTACAACACCCCATCCCCCCACCCCCCCACCCCCCAGCACATACAGGCTTGGAACATTTCGCAAACATTTTCCTTTCTACAGATGATTCCATGGGACTTTAAAAAAAAGGATAAACGCAATAGTTAGGGTATTTTATATGGACAAGAAATTAAAATTTACATTGGTAAGGCAGTGAGGCATATACAACCTGTTTAACGGTTCCTTCTTAGGAAAGAACCTAGAACTTAGTTCCTTCCCTGTTGTTCAGCCAAAATGACATGAATAAGGATTGTATATACACATTCAGTAGAAACTCTACACTGCACTTGAATTGGGCATTGGTATTCGCTGACTGGCTGATGACAGCCATCCTGCCACTGTGGGTTATAAAATTAGGCAATTTCTCAGTTATATCCATTTGTAACATATGACTAATCCTATACTCGCGGAAAAGTATCTAACTCTAATCGGATCCATCTATTAATTATAACATTTTTCGAACCGGAAATGTGGGTGGAGTAAGACTATGGTAGGGGGGGAGTTGCTGCTTTAAGTCTACAATACAAAAGTATGATGTATGGTATATTTACAAGGCTTGATACTCTAAACAAGTTTAACGGGTGACCCATGACCTCTAGGCCTAAATCTGTTGCAATACAAAAATAAGCTTGTTTGGGTGGCAGTGCTAAAATGGATAAAACCCAGGGGCCTATATCCTCCCAACTCCAACCCTTACTATAATAATCTATATACAATATTGCTTCAATAGCAAAAGTAATAAATGTACCTTTTGTTTTAAATGACACCAGCTGAATGATGTAACTTTTTTGTTGTTTTATATCCTGGAGTAAATGCTGTGATACCAAGAAACTGTGAGGTTTTTACACAAGATTATCATAGCTTGATAATTTCATGCAAACCCAAGCCTACTTTTAGCAACAGAGGACTAGTTTTAACGCAGCAGATGTTTTACATGAGTGAAAACTACAATGAGGTTAGCTTACTGAATTCTCAGGTGGTTAACAAGACAAATATATTGTACCTCCGTGGGTGAATAAATGTCACATTTCACTGCTTTATTCACCACTACACCTGAATGACTCCCTGCAGGCCTTGCTTTGCTATTTCTCACATCGAATAGGTGAAGAAGCAAAGGCTGAACTAGATTACTGATCGTTCAGTAAGCTGGTTTGTCTTTTTGTTTCTCTTACAAAACAAGTAAGTGACTGTGAGATAAATACACTATGGCATAATGTTTTGTCAGCGGTCTGCATTGGATGATCTGATAATCTACTTTAGAGATGTCCGTGCAGGCCATGATTACGCCCTGTGAGCCTTCAGGTTTTGATTAACGATTCTGTATAACATGGGTTGATCAGTGAAAGGCTTATTATTTCACCTGTTGCCTCCATTTCGATTGCACCCATCGATCAAAGACGATTAGTCCACCTTGGGGCAGATTTGTTTGTCTTTCCTGTCTCTTTCAACAGAAATCACCTGAGGCTCTTCCTGAAATTACATTAGCTGATCAAATTACATATACTCCTTTTTTCAATCTGTTTGCACCGCAGCAAAAATATTACTTATTTACTTGATTACAAGCTTCATTTTAAGGTTTAAGTTGAAGGTAAGAATTACAGTTCCTATCAGCAAAGCTCTGCTTCTCAAATTACTCCAATAACTTTGGAGCAAATTGTGGGATTCGTTTCATGTTTCTGTTTTTAATCCTCTTCAGTGTCAAGATTGTAATAATACAGCCTCCCCTCTGTTCTTTTTTTCCTTTCTCGTTCCTTTTGTCCCTGCAGTCGCTGAAAAAACGGTGTCTGGAGTGTCTCAGGTGGGCGGAGCTGTGGTTACCGGGGTTACGGCTGTGGCCCAGAAAACTGTGGAGGGAGCGGGCAACATCGCTGCTGCCACTGGATTGGTCAAGAAGGATCCAACCAAACAAGTAAGAAAGAGGCTTTTAATATTACCTTGAAGTGAAAGTGAAAATTTTTGGAGAAACGTCTTGCATATTTTCCTCTAAAACAAACAGTCTGATGCCGAGTCTGGTTCCGCTTTATAAAATGTACCTAATACCTTTCAAACGGTGCTGGTTAAAACTAAATATATAATATATATAATAAAGTTTATAAATAACTAATACAATTTTAAAAAGTTAAATCATTTGTTTGTTAAAATTAAATGTTTTAAAAGCAGAAATAATTGTATTCTTCCTACATAACCATACAGGCAGATAACATATGTGGCTGATTTTATTACAAATCTCCACTTTGATCGTTATTACATTTTCTAACTGTATTACATCATGTTAATGGTAAAATTTTTTATCTCACTTGCCAGTCAAATCTATGATCCTATAGGGAAATTTAATCTGCTGACACACTATTTTTTATCTTGCAATATCATTGGTGCATTTTACGTCAATTTAAGTGGGAAGAAATTAGGGGTTTATAATTTCTACTTTTGTGTATGGAGCATTTATTGGGATTGGGTTGTAAAATTTGCAGTGTTGCTCATCTCTGTTTTTTTTATTTGTAATGCATAGTCTATAAGCTAAATAGTTGTTAGCTAAAATAATCAGAACATAGGTGAGACTGTCTACCTGAGGAATTACTTCAAACATTTGGCATGTGGAAGTGAGTGAATCTTCATCAATGCAGACAGAGTGCTTGCGGAGAGTAGCATGAGATTAAATTAACTTTTTATGAGAAAGCTGCTCTCGCCTCTGCTCTTGCCATTGGCATGCATGTGTGTGACATACACATTCTGTCTGAGTTGCTTCTTTGGCATCTTAGCTGAATATCACATTACATGTGGTACAGCCTCAAATGTATAGGATGGTGATGGTTTATTTTTTGTATGTGCAAATGCTCATTGAGGAAAATAATAGAAATTGCTCTGGTCAGAAATTTTCAGATTTAAAAAAAAAATTTACAACCCAAATTTATTTCAGGCCTTTAGTGTTTTTGGTGGAAAAATATTATTTAAAGTAAACATAATTTGATCAAATTACATCCACCCATCCATCCATCCTAATTACAATGCGACTTATGCATGTTTTTCCTTCCATGTTAATTTAGCTGACTGACAGATCAGATGTCAAGGGCCTGTAGAAACATTTTGTTGAAGTCATTGGATATGATTAACTTATGCTCTACATTTTCTTCCATCTGTTGTATATTCTGTTGTGGTAATTAGTCGATTTCTGTCTAAAGACGCAGAAGACATACACACCATTGCTCTAACATTGCATTGGTCTCCCATAGTTTAGACTCTACTATATTTTAGCTAAATGTCTGTAATTTCTCCAAGAATAGGCGTCTTAATCATATGTAGATCCACATCTTATGGAGAGTTGTCTTTCATTCGTCAAATTTTGAAACAAAAACAAGGAGACAGTCATGATCTTGTACCTCGTAGAGAGCTCAGTTGTTCAATAGACAAAACTGAAGTGAAAGTGCTTACTTGGTAAATTTGATCTGAAAATAGATAATTTAGTATCTAATGCAATGGTGATAAATAACAACTTGGCTTATCTCTGTTCATTTGTCATCTCTATCTTTCATATATAATGCAAACTAATGCACAGCAAGTTCAATAAATAAACTGTATTAACTTTCCAGAGCTGGAGATCAGTAAAGGTTTGTAGACCCTTTTTATGTTTATGTTTAGATTCCAAATTAATACATGTGCACCTAGAATAAACTGAAAAAAAATTGTACATTGAAGGGATTCCTTTTAAGAAATTGTGTGATAACTGAACTATTTAAACCACACTGGATCCATATCCAAATATCACAGTGCTGGAAATGTGCTGAGCAAATGGCTAAAATTTTGTATCAGACATATCTTTACTTTATTCCCCTGGAACTTTATACATGGTAGAGCAGACAAGATGTCAGGAACTGTTATTAGTTTTGTTGGAGAGGTGTTCTATTTCTAAGGGTTCAGAGGACATACTTTTTCATGAAAATGATCCCAGATCCCAAAGCAAAGTTTTGATCCATGTTTCTATAGTCATGTTGAAACAGAAAAGAGCCATCCTCAAAATGTTCTCACAGACCAACAAGCATCAAGTTGTCCAAAATGCCTTGGTATGTGTAGAGTTCCTTTCAGTGAAGCCAAAAGGGCCTAGCCAACTCCTGAAAAAGAGCCCAGACTGTGTCAAACACTACACTTGACACAATGCAGTCAAGAAAGTGCTTTTTTTTCCTCACAACAGCCAGAGTTAGGCTCGTCCTTTGGATTCTAGACAGAGAAGAATGATTTTTCCCCACAGCTCTGGAGTCAAAGCTTTCCCCTGGGCTTGGTGATGTAATGCCACGTTCAGACCGCCCTTTGCTGCCAGGCAGCAGGGCCGCTAGAATACATACAAAGTCTAGGATACCTATGCAGCAAGTGAGCGTCAAGCTGCGCCAAGCTGCCATGCAGCTAGTCTCGTGCGTCGGTGCAGCTGGCATTAGCACGTCAGTGCAGCTGCTGCTCGGGCGGTCATTCAAGGCGGCCACGCAGCCGCTGCATGAAGTTGGGAAAATTGAACTTTGGGGCAGCAGACGCAGGGCAGCAACCAATCAGTGACGTGATGTCGGCATTAAGGGCGGGGAAGACAAAGGACGAACTGAGCCGAACGTGCCATAATGGTGCATTCAGACCAAGAGCTTTGTCAGCGTCAGGCAAAGCTCACAAAGCATCTAGTTTGATGGTTCATTCAGACCGCAGGCTTTGTCAGCGTCACCGACGTTAAGATTACATGTTAAGTCTATAGCGGAGTCCGTTGGAGGAGCGTCACGGTCTCTGCGGCACTTTCTGAGCTTTGGCTCTTTCAACTTTTCAAGATTTTCCTGCTTTTCATGCTTCAAAGCTCATAAAGCCAGCAACGCAGAAGTTCAGCTAGTTTAACTTTTGATGGTGCTGACAGTCCTGAAGCGGCGAGTTAACCAATCAGAGCGTCAAACTAGATGCTTTGTGAGCTTTGCCTGACGCTGATAAAGCCTGCGGTGTGAATGCACCATGACGCTTCTATGTTGAAGCTTGCAAAGCTTGCAAAGTCTGCCACTTCTGAGCAAAAAACAATGCGTGGGCAGGGCTTCTTCTGTTGCTGTACGTTCTGAACTATGGCATATAGTATTGAGAGAGTGGCTTGGCTTTATTTGCTAAATAAAACTAGACAGCGTCGACTTCGGCAACATCAGCGCAGTTTGTGGATAGCCCTTATTCTACGGATGCGTTCTGAGTTTGGGGAGTTTAACCATTTGCTCCAGGAGCTGCTTGTGGATGAGGTTTGCTTTCAGCGGTACTTCAGTCTGTCCCACGCCCAATTTTACGACCTCCTGGGCCACATCGGAGCTCAAATCTCCACTAGGACACCAACTACAGGCGCTCTATTCCTCCCGAAGAGCGACTGTCCATCTGTCTTCGGTAATTGTTATTTATGATTTTTTAAATCTGCGTTTTCTAGACTTAAAATGTAGGTTTTTCCTGCTCCCGCTTATATTCAAAATACGTGTAGTGACATCGCTACAATTATAAGCTCTGATTGGTTAACGCGCCGCTTCAGGACCGTCAGCACCGTCAAAAGTTAAACTAGCTTAACTTCTGCGTTGCTGGCTTTATGAGCTTTGAAGCATGAAAAGCAGGAAAAGCTTGAAAAGTTGACAGAGCCAAAGCTCACAAAGTGCCACAGAGATCCTGAAGCTCCTCCAACGGCCTCCGCCATAGACTTAACATGTAATCTTGATGTTGCTGACGCTGACAAAGTCCTTGGTCTGAATGCAGCATTATTGAATGCAGCTGGAAGCATATTCCACAAAGCTCTCAAAACAAAATCTCCGCAACTTTTATACCTTAAAACGTGCTTTTGAAACGCTTTGGTGGTATGCTTTGGTTTTTTGTCGTTTTGGCTGGCGAACTTGTAAAACCGTCAGTACACTGACCTCTTCAGATGTGCTCCATAGATATGGATTTATGACTGTGACATTGCACTACAAGCATTGAGAAGCCAATGTATATATATATATATATGTTACGGTGTACATCTTTAATTTAACCTGAAGGCCACAAGGCCTCTTTCAGGACTCTACACATGACATGCCTGAATATCTGCTGCTCCTGCTGTATGATTTTTTTTTGTGTGTGCGTTTTGTTATATTTAGAAACCAAAATATGAGTAGCTTCAAATCTCTTATTGGTATTTATTTCCAGATTAAATTCTGTACACTGTCTGCATATAGTCACATCAGTTTATTTAAACAATCTGAGGTAGCAGCAGAGTGTAGTCCTCCATTTCATGTTGAAGCTCCAAACTAAATCCTCAGTGTTAAAAATGGCGAACCGACCTTGAGTCATTTGTCATAATTTTTCATATCTCCTGTGTGTCTTTCTCACCTGAAATGAAAGCTGTTACATACTTGTAACTACGCTCTCCATCAGTCAGTCTGGCCTTCGTCTGTCAAAAGGGGAGGAGGCGGCTAGAGCTGTTTATTGGAGCAAACAGCAGACAGAAGTCATACATGAAAAATAACGCTCCTTTCATCTCCTCAGAAGGTGCTTTAATTCTGTCTGAAATTCTGTGTAAAATCACTAAATATACAACATTGTGTATTTTACAAAATAAAAAGTTTCTTTATTTGAAAAGTTAGAGGTATGAAACTGATTTTAAAGTTGTGAAGAGAAAATTGCATATTTTTAAGATGTATTTTAGTTATGAAATTGTTGTTACAATTGACTTAGTAATGTGGGGTTAATTACAATTCCTTTTGTCAAACTTTTTATTTATAATTCATGCATATTATCTTATACAATTCTGTTTTTTTTAACATAAACTTAATTTATATTTATAACTTCTTAGTGTGCCAACTGTTTTTTGCTCATATCATCATCTTTTTACATTTTTACAACTGGGTTTTCACAGAGTGACTCTTGTGGTCTGTCTTGTTAATTCATCTGACCACAGAACACCTTTGTACTTCGACCCGGTCCAGTTCAGACTCAGAAGCCGACTACATTTCTGCAACTTGCCCATTAATCTCTTATTCTTGATATGGCTAAATATCTCCTCCTTCCTTGTTTGCATCATAAAATCATCACTCTTTCTTTTATTAGTGTCTCTGCAAAGAGATTTGGGGTTTTTTGTGGGTACTCTTTTCTGTTACAAAGATTACTTAAGAGTTTGTGACTATTTTAACAATATGATATCAATGATGGCAACCCTAAAGTCGTTTAGTTTACTTCCAGTGTTGTTCATTTGTGTAACTATTCCTTTTTTTCCTTAACAAAGTGATGATATCCTTTTTTTAGTTCTGGGAAAAATAGATTTTTCAGACCTTATAAAACATGTATTGTGTTTTATTTGGCTTGAATAAAAAAAAACAATAAAATCATGGCTGCTTTCTACATCATAAGTATTTCGGTAGCAAATACAAGAGATGAGTTTTTAATATTTCCTGTAAAGCCATTGGTTTTACAATGTCCACTCTTTTTAGTGAGTTGTTAAAATGAAAGTAATGCCTATGGGTGAACTGAATTTGTCTGTAATTACCCACCTGTTTATGAGTGGCAGGGAACAATATGCTTCTCAGTGAACACAAACAAGTTTTTCAATGTTTGCTGTGATGTTAAATCTCCTTCTCCTTAATTAGCACTGAGGCACAGAGGGGATGGCAAGCCATGTCACTTCTGAACTCCATGCACTTCTATTTCCTTAATTCTCCGTTTACAGGTTGCAGTAAGTAGAGATGAAGAGATATTTGTTTTTCACCTCATCTTTCACTAATACAACTAATTCCTTAAAACGTTTACATCCTTCTTAAAAAAAAATGGACTGACTTTGTTTCAACAAATCAGGTAAAAAATTATTTGCCTAAATTGGGTGGGGTCTTGAGAAGAGGAGACGATCAACAGAGGGATTGTAAATGCAACTGAAGAGAAAGGAAAAGCTTCAGACTGAAAAAATTAATATCTATATTCTTTTAAACAAAAGACTAGCATACAGATGGCACGAGACTGTCCTCATTTAACAAGTATTCCACAGCGGCTTTGAGTCATTAAGCATCATTAATATTGATTGTATTTAAGAATTAAATCAAGGTGGAAAAAGTCCTTCCATGACTCTCCTGAGAAAGACAGATGAAGACATACCCACAGAAGAGTAAACAGACGACGCCATGATGCTTGGTCCAGATTAATCTTCTCATCCGATTGTTTCACCAATTAATCAGCTGCTCGTGACTCATCCTGCTACAAAGCGGCTGGAAAGGTAGAAGGACATAGAAATACACAGATATAGGACACAAACTAATGTCGAAAAACACAGAAAATAGAAAACACAAAGTAAATTTACTTACATTAAAATTTCTTAACATGTCACGTTCTTAGTTGCTTTGTTTGGTAAACTAGCCTTCAAACAGGTAAATTAGACTAGATTTCTCTTAATGTTTCAACCCAATTTTATTTTATTGTGGGGTGGTTTACCAGGAAAACACAGACTTAATGGTTGGTTTTAAATGCAACAGGACGAGCAGAAAGTGCAAAAACATTCTCCATCTGGTATAGCTCCACATGTCCACAAACACCCATCAAGACAAAGTGATCACTCCCATCATGGAAGGTCGGCTCAATGACACCGTGTAATCATGGCAAGAGAGACAGCAATTTTTCATTGGCATTTTAAACCTCTTCTTTTTTTTTTCAACAGCCATCAGCTATAATGACTGCTCTGCTCTAGGTTCATCCTGGAACAAACACAGTATTCAGTATATATACTGTATATAGTCCTTGTTTTTTATTTAGGATTGAACAGAATTTTTCTTCTGTAAATGTTTGAAACTTTTCGCTGTAAAAAGGTCAAAATAGTTCAATAGGAAA
The DNA here is from genome assembly GCA_028564705.1 of Apricaphanius iberus. NCBI lineage: Eukaryota > Metazoa > Chordata > Actinopteri > Cyprinodontiformes > Aphaniidae > Apricaphanius > Apricaphanius iberus. The sequence continues at coordinate 318,314 of JAPXFQ010001162.1, forward strand.
AATAGCTTCTATTACATCTCAAAATGTGCAAAAACATTTTTTTTTTGTATTTTTTGTTTAGAAATAAAATTATGTACACGACCCACTGAACTGCAGTTTATTTCACAGATTTTTTTTTCTTTTTATCCAAAACTTATATATAAAAATATAATAATAATCAGCCAATTTAAATGTTTACATTTTCAAATTATACAAAACAGCCGTCCACAGTGTTTTTTATCACGAAATAAAGCAATGACCTAAAGTGAACAATGGATTAAAATAAAGAAAAACATGAAAAAGTATGTACTCTTCTGATTCACAACCAAAAAATATACTTTGCGTGTTTTACTACCACATCTAATAGATGAAATCCACGTATGAGGATGTGAAAGTACAGCTAAGTGCACAAAATATTAACCATCAACGCTGCAAAAGCAATGTATGCAATAGCAAAGGATTTCTTGGCTGAAATCCTCAGCTTTCTACATGGTGTTTGGGTTCTCCGGCTTCATCTCACAGTCCAAAAAATGACTGTTAATTGGTCTCTCTCTACATTGTCCTGAGGTGTGAGTGTTTGTGTGCGTGGATGTTTGTCCTCTGTGTCTCTGTGTTGCCCTGCGATTGACTGGCGACCTGTCTAGGGTGTACCGTGCCTCTTGCCTGATGACTACCGGTACTGCCAGTCTCTCCCGCATCCCTACTAGGATGAGCTGTATGGACAATGGATAGATGTATAATTATTTACATAATATTTCTGGATGGAAGGATAGACTTTCACTGCCCTTGATGCCTGTATTTGATGTAGTCTTTAGCATCCGAGTTGGTAAAGCTCGTGATGCAATGTTCAACTTTATAATGCAGAAAATGACTTGTCTAATGAGGATTCAGCAATAGCATCATAATTACAATCTTTTCCTCGTATCGTGCATCCCTGTTGTAACTCATGATTGTCATTTCAGTGATTGACAAGATTTGTAGCATGTTTTTGGACATATTTTTTTCACAATAGAGGAAAAAGTGCTTTGACTCACAGAGCATCATTGCCTGGAGGCAGGCATCACAAGCATTCCAAAACAGGTTTTCTATCAGGTATGTCCATTTGTAGTCGGTGAGGAGAGGAGAGACCCCCCCCCATCCTGCTCCCGACGTTGCTGATTCACTTCCTTGTCTCACCAGATGTTATTTGCTCTGTTATTTCAGTGTTTCCACAGAATCTAGACTAAGTTTGATTATCTCATGTCCAACATTTAAACTAGTTAAACCGGTTACACCAAAACTCGATTTTTCTACACCAAGTATTTTTTAACACAGACTGAATACAAAAAATGTATTCAGTCTGTGTTAAAAACCCACAGTGTTAAAAACCCACAGTCAAACCCACCAAAAAGCATTTTAAAGCTTCATGGCACCAGGGCCAATTAGAGTGGTAGACCCGGGTTTTGAAGAAAAACTGCAATTTGTATAGCTTCTGCTGTGACATTAAAAAAAATAGGGGTTGGGAGGCTGCTGAAAAAAAGGTTGTTCTAGTAATGATTTAGGGGGGCTGACTACACGAACTCTCGTTATCATTCATTACATAAAATCCCGATAAAATACATTGGTAAGACGATGTATAGTTTAACAGTGTCTCAACTTGGCTTCAATGTAGACCACTGTGCAACTAAAGACGACAATACATGAGTTAGCTAATGACCCTATAAAGGCTTAAGGCTAAACAAATGGGTTCCCTTATACAATGATAACACTGTTGATTTCTTGTACAATGTAATCTTCACAGGATATAATGAAGCTCAAGAGATAAGGTATGAAATTTGGAAGTAAAATGTATTCATACATACGTATATATCTTTTTTTTTTTCTCGAGGGTGAGGATGCCTCAGCAGTACCGGATGCAGTGGAGTCACCAATCGACACAGACTCCACTGAACCTACAGAGGTAAAATTATTGCACTGCTTTACTTTTTTAAAATGTGTAATATATTTTGTGTTTCCACTGTTTTATTGTACTGTTCTATTGCTCATTTTATTTTATCCCTTAATCATGCAAACCACCTTGAATTTCCTTGTTGAAATAGTGCTATACAAATAATGTTGCCTTGCATTGCTTACACACAATACAAAGCACTAGTACATACCTGTATGAGGGTTTAGCTCAGATTATCTCAAGGGCTTCAAAAATAAAACAAAAAAGTGATTAAAATGAATTATTTTAAGTAGTCATAGTTTGATTTATCATACAGCAACTAGTGGAAGCTAGCTATATTGCTATATTACTTGATTTGGATCGTCTAGGAATTTTGTGTGGTTGTTTTGCGCATGAAAATGTCTGTCAGAATGTTCTTGTCAAAGCCACTGGATGACTTTCAGCGCTGCATGACAGCAGCCAGAGGTCATTAATAAGTCATAGTCATGGGTGGGTTGTTTGTAGACCAGCTCGAGTGTCTTAGATGCAGCATCAATTTGGAGTAGGGAGGATCGTATCACATTTGCTTAAGCAACAGTCGAGCCACAGCAAACACCCTGTTCCTTTCTGTCGCCCAGGAGGACTCGGATGACTAAGCGGCTCGACGTCTTCAACAGTCACAGCAAAATGACCCAAACATTCCATGTCGCTCTGCCAAGTCCCGTCGTGCCTCGTCTCTGGTCCGTCTTGGAGTCTGTGCTCAGCGTCCGTGCGTTTCTGTGTGCGCTGTTCTGTGGGTCTTAGAAGTAAATGTCTTGTAGAGAGCCTGAGTGACGTTGTTTGAGTGTGGTGGCGCCTCCCGCGTCCCGGGCGGTCGCCTCAGGTGTGTGTGTGTTCTGTGACCAGCTGTCGTTTACAGTGACTCCCTCCCACTGAGAAGGCCACCTGATCCCAGAGTGTGTGTCTGTCCTCTGTCAGCTGGTTGGCTGCGTCCACAACACAAACATGGAAGCATACCCCAATCTACAAACACCTAAGTGTCTCTATATAAAGGAACAATTCACACAGATCTGTTTGAAATGGATGAAAATGATATTCTCTATTTTATTGTGTATTTTGTCACAGTTATTTTTGTTTTGTTTTTTGTGATGGACTGTAAAGTGCTGGGCTGTTTGTAATTAATGTTGTATTTTATAACATGTAAAGTAATATTCAGCTTCACCGCTGTGTCATGACTTAATTTGGATTCAAATGTTGAATAAAATATGAAAAACGTGGAACTATGCTCTAAGAACACATATGTTAACGAATCAGTGTGATGAATTTTGCATTTACAAAACAAATTTGTGTTTATGAATAAAATTTCTGTTTCAAAACTTGATGTCCTAAATGAAAATAAACTCAAGTGACACATTTCGATTACATTTTGTTCCCAAAAACCAACAGGCACTTTTATTGTCTTGTTTCTTATGTGGTTTTAAATTCTTACACAAATTATGTGTAATTATAATTATAATATATATTATAAACACACTTGATGTAGGAGGTAATGAAGTAGACTGGTTGTTACAAAATAACCAGTGTTTATGAACTGTTAACCTAAAGTTATAGCCCCCTCTACATATATAGCCACCTCTCAAAGATTTGTAACAAGCTTTTAATAAATGCATGTTTTTGTTGCGGTAATAATCTGGCGATGAAGAATTTTAATGAGTAAATTTATTCAGGTGAGGGAACAATCCAACATCAATTGTTTGAGGTTCAGTCAGATATTTCACCAAACTTGCTCAGAGTCCCTACTAATTTTTACCAAGCCATCTCTGAATCCATTTACCCGGAGTATAAATACGCAGAGGCACATGCTACCCATATTGCTTTGCTACTTTTCAAAATGGGAAAGACAGGTGAAAAATTCAGTTAGGGCAGTAGTGTGTCGATCCCCATTAGTCAAAGATTAGCCACACGATAATAGTTTAAGTTCACCTAAATCTCCAGTCAGAGCAATATTTTAAAGGTTAAAAGCCACTTGAACTGCAACAGACAAGGCTGAACAAGGATGCAAGTTTAAAGTGACGGTGTGTACTTTGAAAATAGCCATTAAAATATTATGTAATAATAATTACGTAAAGCACATTAATTGCAAAATATTGGCGATATTGTAAAATATGACTTTAAAAATCAGTTTTAAAATACATAGGCGCGGGTCCTCTTCAGGGGAACGCCATATTAGATAACGTCTTTACTTCTACAAGAGATCGGACGGACAAAGCGCACGGAACACGACGCAAATTAAACATTGATTTCCCCTCAAAATGCTAAACAGTTTCGCCATAAATACATTTTTATCTCTTCGCTAGTTCCAAGCGATGAAAGAGAGACTGATGTGCTCATCATGTTGCTGTAAATAGATAATTCTCAGGGAATTGAGCGTTTGAAAACAGGACTAGTTGGACCTCCGTTGTTGAGTTTCTTACTCGAAGACACAGATACCGCATGCTTGTGATAATTAAGGTATGCACTGCCCCCTACTGGCTGAAAATTACACACTGTGCCTTTAATTGTCCTTGGAGTGGATATAATTCTTGTAAATATCACCTAAGTGAATTTTATATATTGTTACATTCATAGCTTTTGTCAACTTGGGATAGAAACTGGTTCAAAACTAATCCAGCTTTACCATACTTTAGAATAGTGGTTCCAAAAGTTAGGCTGGAGATCCAATCATGGGGAATCAGTAACTAAAGAGATAGTCATGAGATGTTTACTACGAACAAAAATGCACTGAACAGTAATTTAGAAAAGAACATGTTCTCTACCATTGCTACACACCCTGAAAAATAATGTCATAAACTGATTTTAAAGAAAAGTAAAAGCTATGAACATAGTATCCTTGTGCTTTTTGTTGAACTGGCTATAGACAGTAAGGTTTGCTAAATCTTGTCTCTGTTATTTGACATGTCTGACACTGAACAGTATGCTACCCTTACTTAGAAATATATGATTTTAAAATGTATTTTTGTTTTTAAAACAGACTTTGAAAAGCTTGGATGCCTTTAGACAAAAAAAAGTTTATTGCTACATTAAATCTATTTTTTAATCTAGAATCTGATCAAATCCTGATCTTTTATTTACAATGAAAAACAAAATTAAGGCTCACAGCAAATATGTCAACCTGCCTCCATCAAAAGCATTACAAATAAGGTCAAGGAGATGGGTACAGTTTCTGCTTTGAGCATGTTTTCCTCTGAAGTTTAAGGTGATGAGATTTGGCCTCCACTTCCCGACATGCTGCCGTGTACTTGAACCAAACTCTGCTGCCTCTACCAGTGACAGGTAAGCAACTGTATGCTAGTCTTTGTTAGGGGGACAATAAACAAAAAGGCAAGGTGTAGGATCCAGAGTGACTTTGTTCACAATGCACTAGATTTTTTTTTTTTTTTTGTTGAGCTAAAAGATTGGGGAAAACACACATGCCCTGGAGGCATTTCAACAGAAGCATATTGCATGTCTAAACAGACACAAACATAGGAACAGGTTTATTTAACGCAGATTTTACATTTACATTGAGGAAGTGCTCCATGCAAACTGCTTAGAAACGAGGATCTACTCCAAACAGGTAATTAACTCAGCTTCGGCCTCAAAATACAACATCCAACTGGATATACTACACCCTACATGTGAAAGAGTTAGTTTTCTCATACTTAAAATATGCAAGCGGTTTCAAATGTCTTTTTTTCCATTTTGTATCCGTCAGCATGTTACGGGAAATATGTTTAGATTTAATTACTTATGCTGTGTTAGATAATATATATAGGCCAGGAGCTCAAATTAGAGAAAAAAAGCTTCGTTTCAGCGTAATGTTCTTGATAAAAATGTGTCCAATCACCAGGATGACAGATGTCAGAGCAACAAGATATCTAATGGACTTTTTAGTGAATGGTAACTTCTAGCATGCTAGTAGTTACCATTCACTTACATTGATTTATGCTAAGCTAAAACAAAAGGACTGCTGTCAGTGTAAAAGGGTTGGGTTGAGGTAAACCTGTTCCCTCTATAGTCTGGCCAAAACATGAAGTAAATACTTAAGTGCCTTCAAGGACTCCGCTTCATTTTACCTTTAGAAGACTGAATTTTCTTCTGCCGTAATAAGCGCTCCTTACCTATGCTAGGTAAAGTGTTTGGTTTAGCTTAGTTAGCTAGAAAAGTATCTAAAAAAAAGACTGGAAAGAATATCACACTGCAGGGGAACAGGCAGAATGATTAGAGTAAATGCAAAGCCTCGACTTGAATAACACAAAGTACAAAAAAAAGGTTAAAACCAATATTATTCCAGTCAAACAAAAAAATGTTGGGAAATACCATTTAAAACTGAATATTGCAGCCTATGTATTGATGTGAATTCTAAATAATAGATATCTGATCTTTATAATGAAATGTAAGTATCTAGTGTTTCCAAAACAAAGAGCCAAACAATGTTACACAAATTTTAAAAACTGCTTCATAAATTATTCTTATTTTTTGGAGGGTTTTCGCTAACCCAGTCAACAAGTATGATGATCTTACTTGTAGATTTTCATAGAATCATCCCAACATGCTAACCAGTGTCCTTATTAACATACATGTCATCTGCTGAGTCCTGGTACATCCATGCTTTCCAAAGGACGACTGTGGTTGTTGTTCACATCACAGGAAAAAGGGAGGGGAAGGGGCAGCATTACTAGTTTTTACACGCTTCGTACCATCTGGTCACAGCTTTACTAATAACACATTAAACCAGCAACCAAACGCTATGCCAAACTTTTAAGCCTGTATATAATTTCTTATCTCAACCTGTCAATTGCTTGGAGAAAACTATCTAAATTTACTACAAAATCCATGAAAAGGAGCAAAAATGACTAATTACAAAATTTAAGTAATGGAGATTTCCATGCTCTTCCATATTTGGAGCGGCTGGAGGGAGAAAACATGGGAGACAACTCTGATCAGGTTTAAAACAAAGTATTCAATAAACTTATTGTTACAGTGCTTACAGTGTAAAAGTGAAATGTAATCACTTCAAAGTACGTGGAATATTGTCACACAATAAATAAATCTTGTTGAGACTTGTTCCAAGTGAGCATTAACTGCATGCATCAGTAACAGATTCATATGAAATTCACACACTGATGGTAAGTTATGTACATCGAATTCACTGCTGCCGTGACAGAGAAGTGAGGCGACGGTTCGCTCAGCGCCACCAGAACTTTTGTCTACCACCAGCAGTAAAAGAATCTTGTCCAAGGACACAGAGTAAAGAGACAGATGAGCAGAGCTGGGCTTTGAATCAGCAATGAACCACCTAGCTCATAATCCACGGTCAACCCTGAATCTACACTAGACAAGATAGCACTTAAGATGTTTTAATACTTGTTAAATTTTATAAATACCTTATCTGGTGAGAGATATGTTGAAATTTACAAACTTTAAAAAAAAAGTATATTATAAAAGAGAAAGAACACAGATGGTCAGAGCTGTTGTAGGTCTTCATAAGTAAGGTTGTAGCAGCTCAATAGTCTAAATGAATTTAAAGCAGTCTAAGAATATGAAATAAGCCAATCCACTGCACAGAGAATTGTCTACAAGTAGAGGAGATTCAATCCGAGATAAACTTTCACACGCACAGCCAAGTATTTTAGTAACCATCTTAACAATAACCCAGTAGGGTCATATACAGCTCGTTTTGAGATCTTGGGCCTCCGTGGAAAATAATTTGCATACAGTAAGCCTAAGGTTCTATGAGAACATTAGATTTTCCCCCCAGGATAACCTCCGCATCAGGGATTTGCATGCTTTGCAAAAAGTCTGAGACACGGTGGTTGACAAACGATAGCAAATTATGGATCTTTATCGATGCCTCCATTACTCATTCAGAGCATTTGAATATAAATGTAATAAAACATCTTATGTACTATTGTATATACAGATTGTATACATGAAAAGGGGAATTATTTTTACATTAGAGTTTATTCCAATATATTCTCTGTTGAATAAAAAAAACCCCTAAAAACAGGATTTGATTTTCATATCAAATGCCCCCCCTTGTAAAAAAAATGTAAAAATAGGATAACAAATATGAATGTATGATCACCGACTCAGAATAAGCATGAAATGCTTCCAGGAAGAAAGAAAATTGAAAAGAGATTCCTAAAAAATTGACAAAATGTTTATTTCACAAACGTGAAGAGCATAAGAAAAAAAAAAAAAAAAAAAACTGATTCTGGGTTTCACTTTCTCTTCTTTCTTTTCAGAGCTTTCCATTCTCCCTCTTGAGTTGCTAAACTGCCAAGGAGCTCCTTCACTTTCCTCTTTCTCTCTGCATCCCTGAAACACACCGCGTTAAATATGTTAAGGGCGTTACAGTGCTTTTGGTTCACATCAACGCACACAAACAAGCGATTCCTCCATACCTGTTCATGACCTCGCTGAGCTTTTCTCTGGCCAGGAAGCGAGAGTCCTTCCTGATCTCCCTCAGCGCTCCCTTGAACTCCTTTTTGTACTTGTGCTTCAGTCGCTCCTTCTCTTTCTCCTCTCTGGTGCTGCCACGCTTCTTTCCGTAGTCCAAGCTGTTAAAAAAAATTGAATCGAATGAAAAGAAAAGCAGATAAATGCATGTTCACCGTTTGTTGACTGAATATGTTACACTATACAAAGTGCAAGACTACTCTCTTGACGCTTACACTTCCACAATCTTTGGTGTGAGCAACTTCAGGGGAATCGGCTTCTTCTTCTCGAAAACTAGTTGAGTGCGAGTCACAGAAGCGCTGCTGATAGCTTCCAAGATCTCACTGTGAAGCTCCTGTGGCAAAACGACAAACATTCTAATTAACTTACAATAATTTACACAGAAGATGAGGAAACCGAGAAAAAGCTGACGGGAGCTTAATTTTAATAAACTTATTTTGCTCCTAACCTGTAAAGGACTGGGTAAGGTTTGTGTGGAAAGATGCTTGGAAAGAAGCGTTCTGATTGGCTGGAAGATGTGCGTGAAGCAGGGGAGATCTTTGTAGAGCCCGCAACATCTCTTCACTAGGTCAAGGCAAGTAGACAAGCAATTCAACCTGTAAAAAAAAAAAAAAAAGAAGGTACAGCTAGGTTTCAGGTAAGTCCTCAACAGGTCGCAAAGCGTTTCTTCCTTTTTGCTGAAGGCAGACGAACAAAACTGCAGAACAGAAGGGTTGGTTTCTCCGTTACAAGGAAGAGCATGTGCATTGGCATCCAAATGGGATTTAAATTGCAATATTCCTAATCTACGGAGGACCAAAACATAATTAAAAATAAAAGAAATATATATATTTTGATTTTTCTTATACGTGCATTCGTGGGAAGAAATGTATATAATTTGTTTTTCCTTTTCCTTATTTTGTGCATTTTCATCATGAAAAACATATTCGTTTTTCTTTATACATTCATTTTTGTTGAAAAACAAAAACAAAATTTTTCCTTACACATGCATTTTCATCAAAAGAAAATCTATTTGGTTCTTCCTTTTCCTTATATGTGCATTCATTTTTTTTTTTACATTCCTTCACCTCCTCTTTTTACTTTATGCATTTCTGCCTCATTATGCAAAAGAAGAGGGCTGCCCTTCTTGACTATTACTTTCAGCTAAGATAGCAACATGCCTTAATTCTTCTGCAATAATTCTTAATTCTTCTGCTGAGACATCTCTGGAAGGACTGCACTTCCTATCAAACAAGGCATTCTCCTGAAACGGCATCCAGCTGCACATTGATCCTGCTCTTTCTTGGTTATTGACCAATATTAGAGGAGTTTGACCAAGAAAGATAGCCCTCCTCATCTGCATAACGAGGCAGAAATGCATAAGGTATAGAGAAAAGAAGAGATGAGGGAATGTAAAAGCAAGGAATGCATGTATAAGGAGAAGGAAAAACAAAAGATTTTTTTTTCTTGACAAAAATGCATGTAAAAGGAAAATCTTTTTTTTTTCAAATTAAAATACATGTGGAAGGAAAAGTAAAAACTATTTTTCTTTTTTTCTTGACTAAACTGTAGGCAATAAGGAAAAACAAAGACACACATATATATATATGCAAAAATGCACATACAAAGAAAAGGAAAAGCAAAGTATATATATATATATATATATATATATACATATACACATACATATATATATATATATATATATATATTTCTGCTTTTGTTTTTAATTATGTCAGTTTTGGTCCTTCATATCATCAGTTTCATTTTTAAAAAGCATTTTTCAAAGCTCTGGCCCTTTTTTCACACAAAAGTAGAAACGTTTGTAATTTGGTCTTTTTGTTTTTTTAATGTTTTTGAGGTTTAGTACTACTGTGTTCAATGCGTTAAAAGCTCCACTGCTAAACAAAGCGCGTTTATACACTCTTACTCATCTAAAACACAACTGCATGAACACACATATGTTGGTGTGTTTTCAGCTTGTAACTTGAAAGTTCAAATATAATGGATAAATTTTCACGTTCATAAAAGTACAGATATGCGTTATATTGTGATAATGAACTAAAATTTATTGTAACCTAATTTTATCATCTCATTGCTTCAATATTTTTGTCTTCATTTTTGTTTTATGATTAACTGGAAATAATGAGAACTTGAACTTAAAAGTTTCTCATATTAGGATAAAAAACTCAAGCTAGTTTTGTCAGGATAACTTCTTATGAAATAAAACGTGGAGCTTTATTTTGATAACACTTCAAAAATTGTATTACCTTTTGAAAAGATAAGCTGTTTTTATTGCAACATTTTTATTATCTTATCATTTTTGAGATTATTCAAATTTTGTACTAATATTTTATCATAAAATGAGAACCAGTTTTGCTTTGATGACCAGTTTATTATATCAAGAAATTGAGATCATGTAGATTTGGTTTGTTAGAGTTACATTATTTCCATTTACTTAAATCCCAATCTTGTTGTTGTAGCAAAAATTATCATTATCTTTTCAGGCTGATGATTTCAAACGGAGTTGGCAGCCAATGCGCTTCATCTGGCTGCTGTAATAAGATTTCCCTAAATATCTGGTTTTCTTGAGATGTCAGAGCCTGAGCTCTTGAGATAATATAGTAATGCTTTTATTTATACTCAGAAATAGGTGGGATTGATAGTGATGCTGCCAGCTGGTTCAACCTGAAAATTACCGCAAATCAGCGACCAATTACTGCAACACATTAGCAACAAATTTCATGGCAAGGATAACTAACAATGAGACAGGGTTCAGGGTTCTCATTTTTTACCCCAAACCCTCATTACCCTAAAGCTTTGTGTCTCTCACAATACCAACATTGTATGATCTTCATAACATTACTTGAGGAAATAATCACAGCAGGAATAGCTGTTCCTTTAAATCTATCATCTTTGAGTGACTGTTTTAGACTAACCCAATGTTTTGAATACATTTAACAAAGAGAAAAATAACTGAAAATTAAAAAATATATATATTTTTTAAACTAATCTTGATTTGGGAAATTTAACCAGCACCTTCTATACTTCTTCAAGAACTCACAGGAATTGTAATACAGAAAAATACTTTGCTGGGGGTCTTATACTAAAGGGAAGAGAACAACACAATCTAATCTCAGAATTGGATACTCGGTAGATTTCTATCATCATGTTAAGCACCTTGTTCCACAAAAAATTTCTAAAAGAAAATTTTGAGTAACGATTAAAAGATTACTAATCAGAAGAAATTGTTGATTACAAATTACAAGTGCAGTTTTTAGACTTGAGAGTTAAAGGCGGTTACTCTACTAGTTTGGGAGAATAAAAGCAATTTATGGGCAAAAGTTGGGTCCTAAACTTATTAATGGGCAAAGTGTGACTAACTCTGGCAGCAGTTACCACACAGAACTTTAGGTGTGCATCACTGGAGTTAAAGACCTACTCTGTAACTTTTACACTGTAAAAACACGTGTTTTCGTAACGATTATGTGACACACCATTTTTGATGTTCGTTTTCGGATTTGTCGCTACATCTTCCTGCTGCAAAAAAAACGCACTGTAGAACTTTTCACCCACGGACCGCTTCCCCAGATGTACTGACTGAGTTTCGCTTCATGGCAGTACGCTACACGCTACCTAATGATATAAACAAACCAACGGTTTTGAGACTTGAGCCATGGCAGATCCACCAAATAAACCAAAGACGACGCGATCAGAAGAAGCAAGTAAAATAAACTGTTCCCAAGATGAAAGCTGCCAGAGCTTCACCGCTGGAGAAAGCTTAATGGCCTCTGATTCATAGCAGGCGAACGGATGCGCCAGGTGTTAGCCGCAAAGCTGGACGCTGAGCCGATGCAGCTTCTCAACCCCAAAGAAGAGACCGTCGGGGGAAGCGGGTAAACCTACCAGCTGAAAGCTGCTGGAGCTTTACTGCTGGAGAAAGCTTGTTAACCACTGATTCACTGCTCGCTCCGGGGCTATTTAGGCTTGATGATGTGATACAGTGGCAGGGGAACTGCTTGATGCTTTATCAACCGACACGCCATTAGTTTGAGTTTTCAATTTTTTGGCTTGCAAGCTGTAAATCCGCCAGTACACTTGTTCAGTTGCGCTCCATAGAGATTTGGGTTTTACAACAGCGACATTACTCTGCAAACCATAAGAGGGCGACACAGAGGCAAATAACTGCAAAGTCACAGAGTGTGTCTTTAAGATCTAAATTGGCTGTGGGAATATTTCTGTATTATTTCAGTGTTGTGTGAGTAACTGTATATTTTAATCATTATTCATTCTGGGGCACTTTACCCTTCATGCACACAAAGTCTATTTAATCACTCCAGTAGAAATGACCACAGTCACTGTTCTTTACAAACACAGGAGCTGGTGGCCATGTGTATGAATAGCTAAAAGAAATGTAGAAATTGGAAAATAACTGGGCACAGAGGCGTGACGACGTCCAGGAATGTGTTCACACTGTGTGAATGCTTTCAGTGTCTTAGAGTGACCATGTGAATCTTTTTTTTTTTACAACTAAAATGCATTTACATTACATTCATATATCTTGATTTACAGAGAAATCCTTAAGATATAATTTTTTTTTCTTCTGTAAATGATTGAAAGTAATTGTTTTTGATCCAATTCACACTCCGTCCTTATTTTAATAATTGACCTATGAAAGACTTTCAGCAATATTTCTCCTTATATTTCAGTGCCTGAATCAGTTTGAGCATCTAATTTAATGTTTCTGGCTAAAATGTACAGTTGGGTACCAATAAAATAATACTTTCACCCTCTGAGGGTGCACAATCGTACTCCACTGAAGCCTGTTTGCAAGCTTTGCTTTGTGCCCACACACCAGCTGCCGTGCGAAAGCATGCCTGTGACTCAGACTTGCACGAGGGGATGCTCTGAGCCACCAAGTGTGTGCTGGTAAACACAGCATGATGGTCTATCTTAGGCTTTCACATCTACAATGTCAGTGGAAGTCACCATCTAGATCAATGCAGAGAAACAAGCATATTCAATCAACAGCTGGTTGAAGGATGGTACATGAATGCTTGTCCACACAGAAAGAAAACAGAAGTTCACTTTTGAACTCATTCTCGTTTGAGTCTCAATTTTTTTCTTCAATTTACATCATTTTGTTTTGTTCTCCTGATAGTAGGGATCTATCTGTCCATTCTGTTCACTGAGACTATGTTGGGTGTAAACTGTAATGGCTGAAAATATATAAGTCTTCCTTAAAGGCAGACTTAAAGGTGTTCGGGGTGTCAACATGTCTGGTCAGAACATGGAGGGACAGAGTTTATTCCTGTTGGTGTTTGATATACTCAAAGGTGTTGCAGGTGCTAATGTTTAGCCCACTAGTGCACTAGCAGAAAAAAAAGAAAAGAAAAAATAAATAAACCTGCCGATTGATCGCTGCAGATGTTCACTGCGGCAGTTTTGTGGCTAGCTCCATTTATGCTGATGCCCACTGAGGTAACTCAGATCTTTTTACAAAACGCACAGCAAGCCTCCTGGTTGTTTTCGGCCATAGGCTTCAGTCACAGTTTAAAATCCTGACCTTCTAGCTAAGAGTGAGCAAATTGACATGTCCCCATTTCCAACAGTACTGCAACGTTTCGCTGCAGCAACTGTAGCTATAGTCCATAAATTCACGTGGAAACTATGGAAGGGTACCGATGGCACCGGTTCTGCCAAATGGTTGTAACCAGATCGAAAAGCAGCGCACATTTCGGTTCTTGTTTTCCCAGAGCACTATGGATTCTGGGCGTGCCATCAACAGGTGTCTGTGACGATGACTTTGCTGCAAATATGATGATGATTTGGTGAGTGGGCAGATACTCCGAGTGCTCTTACTGTCGGCATGCTGTAAGAAACTTAGTTGTGAACTTAGTTTTAAGCTGGATTTTAGGCGGACATTTGTTTCATTAAAGCGAACGCTCCCTCCAATGTTTCACCCAGAAATGCGTTGCTAAAACGGCTGCATCACCGCTCGCTCCTGAAGGCGGTGGGTTTAGTTTTCAATAAATCTCCAAACATCCCAGAAAATACCTGTGACATCTACTAACAAATTAACCCGAAAATATGAATAGCTGCTCGACAGCCGAGGAACTTGACAAACCGAGCTTTCTTATTAATATGTTACTGTAAACTAAAAGAGGGAGTGGGGCCGTCCACACTTTTTTTATTCCTTGTACGCATCGCTCACGTTGTTTTTTTCGGCTTTGGAAATGGAAGGACACATAGAAAAAACAACTCCTCCAGACAATTTATTGGTGGTATCTGTGTCTAATTTACAAACGCAGTGGGCGCAGCGCTTCAGCATCTGGCTTGGAGTCGATGTTTGTCGGACATAAAGAACAAGATTGAAAACTGCGATTTGAAGAGCGTGAACAACACCAAGGGAAAATCTCTGTTCTAGATAAGTTTAATCTTATTACAACCCTTCAAGATGAGCCAACCGGGTTTTGTCCAGTGTGTTGTATGCAAAGCTGTCATACGATAACAAAAAAACAGGTTCATCACATCTCCAGAGACATTTTAAACAGTCATGTGGCGGATCCAACCGAGCCCCTATTTTAACCTCCTATTTTCTGTCCACTATGATCTGTCAGAAACCATTCGTTTATTCACAGAAAATTAGAATGCTGCTTTTTCTTCTAACTGCAGAACGTTAGCGTTTTCAGAGCCGCAGAATCAATTTACGAACGCACCAAGTGAATATAGCGTTCTATCACGCTACAAAATTGTTACGGGAGGTTAATAAATAGTCGGACTTGATATGGGTTCGGGCCTGAGAATGCTGAAAACCTTTCGGACCAGGTTGGGCTGGTGCTCCAGCCCCTCATGCCAGGGCCAAATCGTGCAAGGTACTAGGCAGCTGCTGCTAGCCAAATATCCAAACATCATTATTTTTCTCATACTCAAGGTTCTCTGCATATTTGAATTCTTGCTGTTCTTTTGTTGGTTTGCTTTCGTGCTTACAAAAGGTCACACTTGTTGTTCAAAGTGACTGTGAAAAAAGGAAAGTAGGTGGCAGGAGCTAAAAATCAATACTAACAAAAGGCAGCCTTTCATTAATGTCAGCTACCATCTTTCTGTAGAATTTAATTTGACTGATTTATTAATGGAGAAGCACAATACTTTAAGCTGTCACTCTAAACAGAACTTACTTGTAGTGGTCCCTCTCCAGATCACTTTCGAGTTCAAGCTGCTGGGTAGCAGAAAGCGGGAGTTTTGTTTTGCTCCAGCTCCTGCAGGACTCTGAGTTGGATAACACAAGCAGATCGCTGTGCTTCCCTGAAGGCCTGAAGGGGGGCACCACCATGCAGCCTGCGACAAATTGGTGAAATGAGTCGGGTCTGTTTCACCTCAAAACCAAAAACTGGAGGATGAACGGATAGAATTATAGAACATACCTGTAGAAGCCTTGTCCTGCACGGCCAGGTGTAGCGTTCCACCCAGGAAGTTAATGAGTTCTGGCGAGAATCTCTGAGAAAATGAGACGTACTCCACAGCCAGACAGCACAGCACTAAACCTGAGGTTAGGTCTTGTAATGATTTCACAGGACACTAATAAAAAAACAAAACACACACAGAAAGTAACTTTATAAACTATTCGAGATAGTTGGCCTCTCAGTGGGAATTTGAGAGTTTTATATGTAACTTCTTCTAATCTTAAAAATATCTGATTATGTTAATGCACAAATAAAAATAATTTGGAGAAAGAAAAAAAAAAAGTCCAAATAATAATGAAGATGTCTTTAGGCGCCTTTCCACTATTGGAAGGGTAATTTGAGTGGTACGTCCCGATACCAGCGTGTCTCCACTTCATTGGGCCCGTCCGATAGGGCCATTTTAGAGGACATTCTAGGCACCAACGGAGTACCTGAAATGTCCTACTGCTGAAACGCTGTGGTTTGTGGGTGTGCAGCTGGTTACATGTGCAGCGATTACCCCGTCAGAAACGTACCCTTAAGTTCCGATAGTGGAAACACATCTATTGTCTCTCAAGTTACCTTAGTGAGGGTCTGACTGATGTAAAGCAGTGCAGGAGTTGTAACAGGATGCCTGAAGTCTGAGGTTGGAAACAGCAGCCCTGTCACTTTCAGGTAAACGAGCTGAAAACACAAACAAGCAAGCTATGACATGGTCTGGTAATTGAAAAAAATTACTAGGGATCTGTCAATCTGCTGTTCATGCATATAACTCTGGTTTTGCACAGCTTAGAAACACTCATACTGATATTCAGGATTGTATTTGTCACCCAAATGATGGGCCTTTTAAGAGACCAAAATTTTGATATGAATTTTCAAAATACTACAAACAATAAATGAATGTTTAACATCTAGCAAAAGCTCACTGTTGGACACCTGTGGAGTTTGTTACTCTGTGTGCTTCTGTCAGGTGAGATGACGACCAAGTTTTTTTGAACAAACAATCCATGAGTTTCGGTGTCATACAAAGGATAAATATGTAGAAAGGCACTTCTTAACTACAGTTAAAGCTAGTGTTGCACCGATCCACTTTTTTCGTTTCTGGTACCGAAATCTGAGGTTCATAATCTGCATATATCTATCCAAACAGTACTGAATTACATAAACTGTGTGAAGTGAGGAAAAGGCACTAGGGATGCAACGATACCACTTTTTTTCAAACCAATACGATACCAATACTTGGATCTGAGTACTTGCCGGTTCGGAGTACCAACACCAATACTTCTACCACACAAAAAATGCTATAAATTAAAAGACAGATTTTATTTTCTTCTCTGCTTGTTACAACAAATGATGGTGAATTAGAAAAAATATATATAAACTTTAAAAAAATGTGAGCAAATGTAAAAATTTAAGTGAAAAATAAATATTTTCTGTTAAATTATTCCAGTTTCCGTATTTAAGGTATTGGTCATGTTAGCGGTAAACTTTATCAAATATGGTACATACCATACCAGTATCGGTGCATCCCTAGTTAACGTACCAACAAATCCCTTGGGCAAACATGGGATTGCATGGTACCCTAAAAGCTGAAATGACAGGAAACTGAAAGGAAAAAAATACATCCCATTGTAAATGAGCTGCCGATGGGTCTTTCAGGAGGATGATACAGGTCGCTCGACACTAACGCATGCTTCTTTCATGGCTGTCTTGACTTTAAAAGCTAATTCCCATTGAAAAACAAAAGAGAGCATGAGGGAGGACCCAGCATGTCAGTTTTCTACTTAGTAATTCATACCATGTCTAATGTGGGAAAAGCAGCGTGGCCTTTGACCTCAACCGCCTCCTCCATGCTGTGAGCCGCATCCCCAAGGATGCTCTGCATCGACTGGCAGGCCGCTTCAGGAAACATCTGACACATCGTGTACAGCTCCCTTTAGAAAACAAAGCAAGGGAAATATATTTTTCAATGCTCAATTTTAACACCGGGATGTAAAGCAGGGAAAGCAAGCGACTTGTGGAACTCACGGAATGAGTTTGTCTATGGTGCTGAGCTCAGGCGGGCTCCTGGTAGCCAACTCTCCCATGTACTCCATTAGAAAGCCCACAAATTTCTGCAAAAAACAAAAAAAAAAAGACACAAAAAACTAGGTAGACGCAAACTTCACTTGGAAGAATGAGCCGTGCTCCCACAGACCTGCAGCTTGAGCTTGTTGCCGGCAGCCAAACTAGGATGGTTGCACTTCTGAGTCCTGGCCACAATGAGGCGCTGGTTGTCAGGGGTGTGACCGTGAAGCAAGTTCTTCAGGTCTTTGTAGCTCTCAGGTGCTGAGAAGAGAAAAGAACATTTCAGAAATGAGCAGTAATGGATAAATTGGACAGAGGAGCACCTCCAGATGAATTCTCTGTATTACAGTGAGTATATTCACCTGTAAATGTGTATGGGAGCTCTGCTTTGGCTGCCTCCTGCTGGGCCTTCAGCTCCTCGCTGCTCAGACTCTTCTGCTGCCCGGAGCCGCTCCCCTCCTCCTCCCCGTTGCTCTCCTCATCCTCGCTTTCCTGCGAAGACTCAAGGTCCGAGTGGCCCTCCTCATCGTCACTGCTGCCCTCCTCTTGCTCTTCTCCTTCTTCCCCATCCTCGTCTTCCTCTTCATCCTCCCCCTCAGCCTCTGAATCCTCTTCCTCTCCACTCTCTCCCTCCTCCTCCTTGTCATCTTCAGTCTCATTTGCAATGTTCCATTTCCCATCCTTTCGGAAAAAAAAAGGAAAAAAATTTACGTTTCAACTACAAACCGACCTTTAGGGCACAGTCTTCTGTTTTGGAGCTGAGATACCTGATAGGAGAGAGTCTTCTTGTCGTGCTTATCCAGGACGAAGCCGTCATTCAGGTCGTCGGCAGAAATGTGGACTTGACGCTGCACACCGTTGCAGCCTTCATCTCCCATCATCCTCCTCAGACGGTCAGCCTGAAGAGATGTAAGGCAGATTAATTCCGTCCCACAAAACGGCCTAAAAAGAGAAAGCAGAAGCGATGACCGCCGGATAGGTTTTGGTGTCGTCGTCACCTCCAGCTTCTGCAGTTTCTCCTTCTCCTCCTTAGCCAGCTCCTCGGGCGTCTTCATCTTCTCCGAGGGCTGAGCCTTCATCTCGAAGCCGAGCTCTCGGACCATCATGTCGTACTCCTCCGGCTGGTGGAACCAAACAAGGAGCAGATGTCAGAGGAGTAATCAGATGTGCGGCAGGGGTGTTTCCGTGTGTTTGTATCTGTACCTTTGGTTTCTCCTCCGGTTTGTCGACGTGTTCGGCCTTGGGTGTTTTTTTCACCATCAGAGCCTGAATGCTTTTCCACTCCTGATCCAGCTTCTCTGTCAGCTCCTGTGCCTCCTCTTTCTGCACCTGACGCTCCCTCTGCGAAAAGATCGATGACCTCATCAGACGGGGTTCCCCATTTATATTTCATTTTCCACACTTATCCAATCTCACATTTTCAGAGTTTCTCAATCCCTCAGGTCATATACACACGTAGTTTCGTTCTTTTTAAAAAAACAAAGATTTTCCTCCTCTCAAAAAAAAAATTTATAAAAAAAAATCTCCATCCACACATTACCGGACAAATGCGCTTTTCAGCACTTTCATAGGCGTGGCAAACCTGTAGAGGGCAGTAGTTCTCCCAAATCCTATCCGCTCAGAGTAACTTTCTATCCTCCAACTTCAGCACGCAGAAGTGATACAGCTTATAAAAGCAAATGAGCAAAACCTGCTTTGACAGTTGATGATACCAACACAGCTCTGCAGTTTGAGAGAAAAACAGGTTGCACAAGTGATGTTGGATAATTTTTTGACGTGGATAGTGACGTTTTGGGCAGAGTTTTTATTTTACTTTATTCTTTTTGGTGCCAAAATCTGCATTTACATGTGGATGACAAGCCAAACCGTAGAACAATATCTCTGAGATACCCGGCTACATGTGGACAAGGCATTAATAAAATGTAATACATATTAGGGGTGGGACTTTAAGCATGAGCATCATTAATATATCTGGTACATGTGTTTCTGTGTTTGACAATAAGCTGCAAAGAACCCGCTGGTCACATGGACAAAGAAACTCTAATAATGCTGTGCAAAGTGAGAGTTCACCTATAAATTAGCTGAGGAGGAGGATTTAAAAAAGAAGCACTGAGTTTACACAGTTTTTATTATCTTTTTGAGACTGCTGCTTTTTACTTTTTAATGTAGTGAATAGAAAATATTTCTCAGAATGTTATTTCAGTATTTTGTTACATTTTTGTAAAGTTAAAAAGTATCACTGGTACTGAAAAAAGCTCTAAGATAATAACAGAAATAATTACTCTCCTAAATTAAAGTAATTTTTGTACTCAAAGCCTTTTGGAAGTTTGTTATTCACTATTCTTTCTAACCACAGAGAATTCATGCTGAATTCTGGTGTCCACTGAAAAAGCCAAGTGCCCATTAAACATCAAAATATGGACACCCTAAAAAAAAGAAATAATATTTTTTGCTATTATCCTATAAAGACAACGTTCTGAAAATATACTTAAAGTGACAGTGTGCAGTTTTTGCAGTACATCTATGAAAATAGTCATTAAAATATGATGTAATAATAATTACGTAAAGCACATTAATTGCAAGATATTGGCGATTTTGTAAAATATGACTTTAAAAATCAGTTTTAAAATACATAGGAGTGGGTCCTCTTCAGGGGAAAGCCTTATTGGATGACGCCTTTACTTCTACAAGAGCCCGGATGGACAAAGCGCACGGAACACGCCAGCTATTAAAACATTGATTTCCCCTGAAAATGCAAAAAAGTTTCGCCATAAATAAATTTTTAGCTCTTCGCTAGTTCCAAGCAATGAAAGAGAGACTGATTCTCTCAGGGAATTGAGCGTTTGAAAACAGCACTAGTTGGACCCATAGACTGTAAAAAAAGAATAGACAGCGCCTCCTCACTCCTCCCCGTTTACCAGAATGACACACTTTCATGGGGGTATTCATGGCGGATTCACAGACTCCTCCTCCCCAGCTCTGACAAAGCATGTTCCTAAAAAGGGCATAGGGGCGGGATCTTCACTGTAGACTCTGCCCTCGCGGGGCGTGTATGGGCGTGTAGTTCGGTCGTAATCACGCCCATTCTGCTCCCGCGTCTTTAGCTCTGATGCTAAACTTGGCTCGGCCCCCTCATTAATTATGCACGATTTAAAAAAATGATCTTACGAAAGCCAGCCTGGTGCCCAGGTTTTTTATGAGCCCAGCGTGATCTCAGGAAGAATATGTAGCCGTAGAAAGTTTAAAACAATGGGGTTAAAGCAGATCGCTTTAACCCCATTGATCGCAGGCATTAAAGTTTTTTTTAACGTGGCTAAAGTCCAATGCTTTTCAATGGGGGCCTAGCGGCCAAATGGAGGTACTACAGCAAGGAAAGAGCAATGGCGGCCACCATGGCATGCGGTCAAAAAGCAGAGCAGCCAGCGGCCATTGGTGGGACCTCCGTTGTTGAGTTTCTTACTCGAAGACACAGATACCACATGCTTGTGATAATTTAGGTATGCACTGCCCCCTACTGGCCGAAAGTTACACACTGTGCCTTTAAAATTACACTTTGGTTTTAGGTCTGTTCAGCTTTGTCCTAAGATATACATTTTCTTTTAATACTCTTCTAAATTGCATTTAACTGCATTTTTCAAACATTAAAAAACCTTAAGATAACAATATTCACGCCTGTGGGGTTTGATTGTCATCCTCCAAATTCCTTTCATATTTTAATCATTGTTTCATGGGCAAAAATTGCTGCGCTTTTAAAACACGATTAATCAAGATTCATTCATTACAAAGCCTATAATTAATTTGATTTTTTTTTAACCGAGTCCCACCCCTAATACATACATTTAAAAAAGGGATTCATTATTTATTTAAGGAAGAAATTGGTAATGGACGGATAACCTTTCAATACTCTGCAGAGTGCTGTGCTGAACACCAGAAAGATTGTTGCAATCGTTAGTTGGGGGACGAAAAAAAAAAAAAAGGCCAAAAGCCCTAAAAGAGTATTTTGCCAAACAGTTTATCAAGTGTTTTGTTTTTGGCACTGTGGCTTCAGCTCACCTTCTCCTGCTTGGACTTCTGGATGAGCTCCTCTATCAGCTCCTGTCTGGATTTGGTCTTCTGACTCCCCTGCTCATCCTGCTGGCCCTCCCCAGATGTTTTCTTCCTCAGGAGACCCCCTCCGCCTCCGAAATGGGATGCCGTCAACTCAGCTGGGTAGAAAAAATAAAGCAAACACACTTTTAGCTACAAACCCCATTAATCTGATACAACTCAAGCTCAATAATTAGATGGGGAATTAAAAAAATAGGCCAATTTAAAACAGATCGATGTGAGTACAAGATTTACTGAAAATGTGCTTTACAAATAAACTCCCCTTGCGTGAATATTCTTAATACTATAAAGCATATTTCCAAATGTATCTATGGTTCAGACTCACCTGATAAAAGTCCTTTCTCCTCTGATTCATCATCGCTACCAGCCATGTCATTAAATTTCTCCATTTCAGCCAGCGACTGGCCGTAATGAGTCAGCTCTTCCTCCTCGTTCAGGTTGTAAACGTCTCTCTTTTCATGGACGCGCTAAAAGCCAAAGAAACGTGTGAAGATAGGTCAAGATTAAATTAAAGCAGCTTTTATTACTTTG
The DNA here is from genome assembly GCA_028564705.1 of Apricaphanius iberus. NCBI lineage: Eukaryota > Metazoa > Chordata > Actinopteri > Cyprinodontiformes > Aphaniidae > Apricaphanius > Apricaphanius iberus. The sequence continues at coordinate 340,826 of JAPXFQ010001162.1, forward strand.
CTAATACTACTCAGTTGTATTACAGAGGAAAACAGAAGTGAAAAAAAAATAAGTTGTGGTATTTCATATTATCTAATAATTGCACTGGTTGGGTATTTCTCTGTGTTGTAACAATTCTTTTAAGCAATAATACTTATATGGTTGAGATGTGTTTTTCAGAATGGAAAAAAGTATTTATGGGTCGAGCAAATTTGTGAGTCGCGTCCATGAAAACAGGAAAATGAGATGAAATGCAGAGCGGCATTGTTACAATAAAGAAATGATAACCGCCCCAGCAGTTTATTTTTTGCGCTTAGTGCATGAGAAAGAATCAAATTGAGCGCAAATCATTTGAGATGTCACCAACCTGTCTTTCGATGGCGAACCTCTGGAGGATTTTATCTTCTGGCGCCATCTTGGAATCGTATTCTCCAAGGCGTCGGTCGATGAATTTGTTTGACTTGCTTTTCTGTTTGTATTCCTTCAATAGCGTCTCTTTTCTCTGCAGATTAAAAAAGGCAGCACTTTTCAAACAAGGAATTCTTCTGGGTCAACTTTTCTATCTTTTCCATCACAGGTGACCATGGAAACACACAAAGAAAAAGAAACAGAAGAAAACTCTTGCTGGACATTCAGAAATACAGTTAACTTCTTTTTTGTAGCAATTGGTTTGTAATTCCATTTGTTCCAAAACGCCTCCTTGACATGTTTCAAAAAAACAAAAACAAAAACACTCTCAGCATGGCACTGAGAGCACAGTGTTAAATCCATGGTGTGTGTGGACAAGTAGCTGCAAGATTTAGTGCTACAACAGATGAACATTTCAATCATTTGACTTTTTTCATTGCATTATAACACAGAGTACACACCGCCTTGCAAAACGATTCATATCTCTTAAAACTATTTTATTTCATATCCTTTTTGTCTTTTATATAGCGTATGTTATAGCAACAGTCTTCCATAGGTTTTATTTTCCTCATGCCTTTTGCATCCAACAGAACCACAAAAAAACAAAAACAAATTGGGTTTAGTTCTACATGATGCATTTGTGTTGTAAACCAATAAAATACATTTTAATTTCCAGAACGAATAAGATTCTTTCCGGTTTGTTAAGACAAGTGAATAACTATGCAGCAAGATCCAAAAAGATGACGTTAAATGCTGCAAATAAAAATAAAAAAAAGTTTTTGGAAACAGTATTTGTTGTCAAACATCATGTTTAATATCAAAGCCTGTTGACCAGATTCATATTATTTAAAAAAGTATTTAACTGAAATTATTTAAAAAGTGTAAAAGAGCAAATCTTTTTTGAACGGTTTCACCTAAACAAAAAAAACAGGCTGTAAACATGAATAAGTCAGAACCACAGGTGTTTCTCACCTTATTGATGGCTTTGGAGCGGGATACTCCCGGCAGGCCCACATCATGTTTGGTTTTCCTACCCAGAACATCAAACTTCTTTCGGTTGATTTTCACCTCAAAAGGATTGTTTTTGATCTCAGCGGCCGCTTTGGTTTTACGGACCTTGTCAGCAAGGTTCTTCTTCTTTGGGGCCTTCCCCATCTCTGGTGGAAAACAAACGGATAACCACACATATATCATTGAACTGTCATGTGCCACTCTTTCCCAAAACTTTTGTTCTTTTTTTCACCAGAAAAAGACAATTTTCTACATTTTCTGAGTTCTTCGTCTTTCTTTAAGCCCAGATATAAGATATAAATACAACGGTTATGGGCAGATATTGTCACAGCTGCAGATAAAATGTAAGAAAGAAAATGAATTGATGATGGATCAACAGACAAATGAATGATTGAAAGATGGACAAAATTGTGGATAAAAAGTTGGACGGACAACGACAATAATGGACTCTAAATTCGTGCTTCTCTTCAGTCTTCATCAGTTTTATGGTTGCTCAGTTAATAAATATTTAGATCAACCTTTACCATCGTTCTTAACTGCATCTATTTAAAGTTATATCAACATGAATACTTCAGCCCATAATGCATCAGTTTCCATCTGCTGGCAGGCTCGTGACGAGATTAAACATTAAATTCTATTATTAGTTAAAATATTCTAATGAATCAAAAAGGTGGAATAACACGAGAAGTAGGCTACTATTTGTAGCACCCCCGACTGACCGTCAGCAGCTAGTGAACATAAAAACAGCCTGAGACAGGAGACACGTTTACCTTCAGGACACACCGAGAAGTCCCCTTATCAAGATGGATTAAAATTCAAACAATAACCGTCAATAGTTTCATATATTATTTCTTGTATCCACGTTTCTTCACCAGGTTTCCATTTTCAGGCGTGCAAAGGGGTCAGGACGCCGAAACTACTTCCTGTGCTCGATAACCAACAGCGCCTCTAGCGTCAAAAAATACGTTTCTGCGTTTCTCCGAGCACCAAACACACTTTCCGGTGCGTATTGGTACTTTCACCTTGGTAAGCACATTTGGAGGCTTTGTTCGGAAGCATCATCCTGTGAAAAAGTGAAAAATTACGTTTTGGGGCGTAAGAAAGGACATTGCAGTATTTATTTATTTTTTAGGGGTTATTAGGATCCCCTGCCAAACATGCTACTTCTGTAAGAAAACCATATTTCTGCATTTTAATTTACTAATCTTTATTAGCCCTATAACTTATTTTGGGACAACAACAAAAAGTAGGCTACATAGTATGCGTGAAATTCGTCTGAGCTTAAATACAGCAGATGCTTAAAGGCATAATGCAAACAAGATCTCAGACAACCTTAGACTACAAATTGAAACACTTTGCAAAAGTGTGTACTATACTCACTACATGCTTTAGTTATCGGCTTTAATTGGGTGTTGTCCCCCGGTTTTCCAGCAGCTTGCCAAAGTGCTTATATCCCTCAATTTTGTTTCACATTATCTCAGATTACAACCACTAACTGAAATATATTTCATTGGGGGTTTATGTGATAGACCTTGAGGTGGTTACCCATAGACATACTTACGTCTATGGCTTTACCGGCAAAGCTATAAAATGAAACAAAAAAAATGTGGCATACATTATATTCACTCGGATTTTTCCGAATACAATGCTGAATTCTAAACCTCAGGTGGAATAATTTGCTGAAAGGACACAAATTTGTGTTGCACTGTCTGGATAAGAGGTCCTTCAATCACCTGAAGAACATCTCTAGGATTTAAGGACTGATGTCACAGAAGGACCTTGAAAAACTGATCCATGTGTTTATCTTTAGTCCGATTAATTACTGCAACAGGGTCCTCACAGGTCTACCTAAAAAAAAGCAACCAGAAAACTGCAGCTGATCCAGAACGCTTAAAACATCAAAATCCACCAATATTTGAGTTCTAGTGGTAACAGAAACGGTCACAGACAAGCTCCTTAGCAGAGGTAAAAGCATTTCAGTGTTGCCATATATGTAGAATTTAAGAACCAGTCACACAAATCTGCTTTTCATGGTAGTGTTTATTTTTATTCATCCTTGTAGAATAGAGATGGAACCATGAGAATAGGAAAAAAAGGTGATGTAATAACTTTCTAAACTGAGTAATAACCAATATCTAAATTGGAAATAATTCAGACAAATGACACCAATCAGCCTGCCAGAAGTCAAATAAAATACAACCCATGAAAGAGTTATCGGCTGATATAAATGGGAGTAGTGGTAGAACAAGGTTGAAATATAGCCCAAATTGAAGCCCTTCAACATGATGCAAGTCAATCATCTTGTTTTTCACCAGTGGCCAATTCTTTAAAGCACTTCAGGGTTCTTCATTAGAAGATGATGTATAAAGATGACCTAACCTGAGCACAGAAAATTGGTCTGAATCTGAACATCTAACTCTTTGTCTTTCCCATTCTATCGATTGCAGTCACAACAAAAAAAAAAGGTTTACTTCTCTCCAGTGTACATCGTCTTTACTGTTAACATGTATTCACAGCCCAGGTTTCACTTATTTTACCAAGTAGCTTTATGGTTCTAAGACATGATTGAACATGCAGCTTTGTAAGACATTCTCGATGAATAAATGCGTCTGGATAAGCAGTATGTGGTATGGGTTTCTAAACAGTGGTTTTATGACTAAAGGGTCTAATATGGGACAAAACACAAATAACGACTGTTGAAAATAAGCAAAACACCAACTAGATGTAAAATAACTGCTTGTATGGAGCTTGTGAAGTGAAATAAGTGGGTAAATACAAAACAAAAGCTATGATAAAACCATCAGAATAAAATAAAATACAAATGTACACATTCCTTCATAAGAAAGGCTTACAGCCAGGGGAGAATACATTATATGAAGCCTTAGACTGATCAGCAAGCAAAATGTTAGTTACAAACAAGGCAGGACTAACCTTGCATAATGCAGCTGTGTTCTTTCTTAATCTGGTGTGCAATGTACTTGAGCAGCATTACATCAAGAACTATGTGAGTAAGCAATGCAACGTAAAAAACAAAAAATGTATTTGAGATTCGATGATTTAATTGGAATTATTGCATTTTTAACAAATACCAATTACAATGTAGCTCAACTGCAACTCGAACCAGTCAGCTGACATGTAATCAAATGAGTGGACAGTTTCAGGGATGCATGAATGCAAAATTGCAGTTCTCACTTTCAGAAGTCGCTACCAGCTCAGTGAGAAGGTACAAGCTTCTCGCCCTGCAGCGACAGACATCTTTAGATACAATCCCTATACATTCTAGTGGTTACATTGGTTAATATTTAAAAACAAAACAAAAAAAGCGGTTAAACCCTCCAACCTCTCTAAGGATGTGAGCCTGCAAGTGTATGCATGCATAAAAGAACAGGTGGAGTGTATGAGACAGATTGCATTCACAACTAAAAGCCTTTAATAATTAAAAACCTTAATCTGATTTTTTTTATACATTGTATACAAAGTTGGCACACACTAATGAGCAAAAGCAGGTTAATAAGCTTGTAACAAAAGATACAAAAAGTAAGAAGTATAACTGTGGAAGTGTGGCTCAACTGAAGATTATAATGACAGAAGAAAAAACAAAACAAAGAATCAAAATGAAGCTGAGGCAGACTTATCCAACATTCTCCAATTCAGGACAGTCTATTTTTTGTTTTTCTTTAAGAAGGAAGGCGTGCGGAACTTTTTCTTCTTTTTGGAGGGGGATTTGCTGGGAGACTCCTCCCCTTCCTGGTCCCCAGCGTCAGCAGCCTCCTCCCCGTCAGCTGCCACCACAGTGGCAGCGGCTGGGGGGGAGTCTTCAGCAGGGAGAGCTGGAGCCTCGGAGGGGTCATCGGGGGTTAAATCTGGAAGGGTCTGTCTCAGGGTGGCTGCATCACTCTCGTCCTTAAAGGTTTGCTCTGGCAATGACTCTGATGGGGAGGAAAATTGAGAAAATTATTAATCTCTAAAGACAACCTGATGGCTAAGCGACAGGAAAGTACAAATCCCCTGCTGCTTAAGGTGTCAAATCCACACATCTGTCTACCTGAAAAGCACCACCTTCCTAAATCCATAAAGAAACTCGTACGGCTCAAGTCTAAATAAATGAGCAAACATCCACAGGCAACATTCTAACAAAAATCATGTTCAGGAAAGACATTAAAATAATCAACCTCACACTCAAGCTACCTCAGAACAAAGCCAAGAACAGTCCTTGAACATCTGAAATGGATTACAAACAGCAGAGCTTTCCTTCTGTCCAAATAAGCAACACAACAGACTAAACATTCGTTTAGATTTCTATGTCAGAAGTTAAAGCTTGTGGACATATATCTTGTTTGTTTTACCTTCACTTAAACAGGGAAATCTTAATGACTGCAGTTCCCCTGTTCATTTGTACCCTGTGTATAAACAGAATAAAGTGGAAAAAGAACAGATCAAGCACAAGTCAAAGTCCAAGACTTAACATGTTAACCATCATGTCTTATTTATTGGAGCATCAACCCTGGAAAAAAAAATGTTTTCTGCCCACATTTAAAATATAATACCCTAAGCAAAGACAGACTTCTGTTGCATCCAGATGGCCAGCTTGAAAAACAAACAGCATCCACAACAGTCCCACAAGCTGCCAGACAACAACGTTATTTATTTTTAGTAGAGCCCATGCGAAAAAGAGCAAGAGACCAGTGCAAAACAAGACCATAGAGGACTTTTAGCAGCATCTTCACTTAACAACTGGAGTCAGTCAGAACAGCGATAAAGGCGGACGCCACAGACAGACAGAAACTGGAGACCAATAAGCAAAAAGCCAGCCTTCAACAACCAGGTGTCAAGCTAAACCAACAGCAGTCAGTTTGGCTGGAAAGCTTCACTCCAAGCACGTATGTACCTGGTAAAGGTCACGCCTGCAAGACAGACATTTCAACAGAATTTAAACCACTGAAAGATTGTTTTTAATGAGACATAAATATACATTGAAAGAATGTGCTTATGTGCAGGAAAGGTTGGTTAATTTCAGAGTGAGTCATCAGGAGGAAGAGAGGTTATCTAACACAAAAGAGTGAGAAGGCTGTGAGGTTTACTTCAGGAGTGTGCTCCACAACACCAATTTAACAGAAATGCTCTAATTTCCTCACCAATGGTGATATAAAAATATATAAATATTATAAAAAGGGAACTATTAAAAGATAAAGCAAGACAGAGGAGCTCTGAAATAACCCCCACAAAGCCCAAATTAGAAAGTCGAAGAAGATAGTGACAAACCCCAAACAAACAGGTTAGTTCAGAAAATGAACCACGTCCGCGACTAAAGCCATGCAAAGAAAAACAGGGTAAATGAGCGAACACAAAGATGGAAGGGTGAGCAGTAATTAGGAGGGTAGCGAGGAGGTGGAACAGTACATACTTACTATGGCAACAGGTACTCTTTTGTATTTCCATCTCCTGATTTGTGATCGCAGCCACAAAGAAGAAAAAGCACAAGTAGAAACAAATGTCTATGCAGATCAAACCACAGGCAACATGGTAAATCAAAAAACAAACAAAAAAGGGGGGCAAAAAAAATTTGTTGGAAAAAATAACCGAAGATTTAAAATAACAAAAAGAAGGCGTAGGAGGGGCATTCTTGGAAGACCCCAAAAAAGATGAAGAATGGCAGTGAAGAGAGAGAGGAGAGACTGTACAGAGACGTTACAAACATTTCTGCATCAGATTACACCGGCAATCAGAAGCTGGACAATAAAAAGACAATTTTAATTTTTTTTTTTTTTTTTTACAGCCAGTTCCAGTAGCATCACTGATGATGCTGACAAAGGTGTAATCCAACAGTAATAAAGACCAAGAGGGGGCAGAGAATAAACATGTCGATTATGTGGTGAATCGAGCTGTACAATTCTTCTGTTTGAAACATCCCCTCTGCTGCTTTTTTCCTAATTTTATTAGGAAAAAAGAAAACAACTCCTCTTGGGCTTTTATTACAGAAACACAAACTTTGCAGTAGTAGTATTAAAGAGCACGTCAGACCCAAAAAAAAGACAGGCAGGTGGAGAGACAGGAGCCTCTACGATCCATCTGCAAGTCCTTAAAACCAGAGCTGGGGGAACCCATGCCAAACCAGGCCACTGCGAAAAGACAGTCAAGCTAACATACCTTCCTCCGCTCTGACGGGGGTGCTTGGTGGTGTTGATGTGGGTTTAGGGTCTTTGCCTTCCTCCTCAGCCTCTACTTGTTGCTCTGTATCTGAAAGAAACAGCAGCGATAAAGGAGCCTTTTACAGCAGCTACAGTTCAAGCCACATTTGTTGGCAGTCCTAAACAAATTTTTTATCGACTTTTCTCCATCATTTGATTTGAATGTTCTCTTGTCTTTCTTATTTTGTTTGTCAATTTTGCTGTGGCAAAATTTGAGGTTGACAATCTAATAATAAAAAACGCTTATAGAAATGCTAATAAACCTAAACTTCTAAAGTAGTATTTTTATGCGACAGAATTTTTTTTATATGATCTTTGGGGATCAAAAACAAAATTGTGCGAGCAAAATTAACAACTCTTTAAAACTGGAAATTTCTTCCAACCTAACAAAAAAATATACTTAAATTTTCCAATGTGATATTATTTTACTGCAAAATAAGCTTAATGCGTTTTAAGTAGGGATGCAACGATACCACATTTTTCAAAACCGATACCATACAGATACTTTGATCGAAGTATTTACCGATAGAGTACCAATGCCGATACTTCAATCACAGAAAAAAGGGCCATCAATTGGGAGTGAGATTTCATTTTCTTCTCTGCTTGTTACAAGAAATGGTGAATTAGTTAAAAAATAAACTTAATAAAAATGACCACAGAACTTAAAGTGACAGTGTGTAGTTTTTGCAGCACATCTTTGAAAATAGCCATTAAAATATTATGTTATAATAATTACATAAAGCACATTAATTGCAAAATATTGGCGATATTGTAAAATATGACTTTAAAAATCAGTTTTAAAATAAATAGTCGCGGGTTCTCTTTTCAGGGGAAAGATATTAGATGACGTCTTTACTTCTACAAGAGCCCGGACGGACAAAGCGCACGGAACACGCCCGCTATTAAAACATTGATTTCCCCATAAAAATGCAAAAAAGTTTAGCCATAAATACATTTTTATCTCTTCGCTAGTTCCAAGCGATGAAAGCGAGACTGATGTGCTCGTCATGTTGCTGCAAATAGATAATTCTCAGGGAATTGAGCGTTCGAAAACAGCACTAGTTGGATCTCCGTTTTTGAGTTTCTTACTCGAAGACACAGATACCGCATGCTTGTGATAATTTAGGTACGCACTGCCCCCTACTGGATGAAAATTACACACTGTGCCTTTAAATTTTAAAGTTAAAAGCTAATATTCTCTGTGGAATTATTGTGTGATTTCCGCATCTGAAGTATCAGTTCATGGTATCTGTTAATAATAACCGATACCAGTACGTTAGGCAGCATCGGGGCCGATACCCAATACCAGTATGGGTACATCCCTAATTTTAAGTCCTTATAATCTGGGATCACACTGAGCAAATTCTGCCATCCTGGACATTTTCTTTCATTGTAAAAAGAATTGTGATGAAAAACGATGCACGAGTGTGATTCGCGGCTCATCGGGCGTGCTCCTTGACAACTTATTTAGTCCTTGTCCAGACGACTAGCAGTTTGATCCACTGAAGTCATGGGAAAGTCCTTTTGGCCGAAAAATGCACCTTGTGAATCAGCACGTACAAATGACTACCAGTGGGTACCATTATTATGTGGCGGAAACTATAAATTAGCAACAACAAAAAAATCCTAGAAAAGTTATTTTCATTTCTAAATTCCAAAATAGAATTGGTCAGACAATCAACTTGTTTTAACACAAAAAAGGAGCCGAAAACCATGAAAGAAGAGAAAAAAACTAAAAACAGCAAAACTACAAACATTTCTCATAAAAGATATTAAAACTTAACTTAAAAATAAAAAAAAAATCGGTTGAAATGATTAGGTTATGGAAATATGAAGGGAAGTACAACATCATAACAAAAAAATCATGTTAGCAGGAAAAAAAGGAAGTAATTAAATTTCAGAGTAGCAGGATTTTAAATGTCTCGCCTGATTTCCATCACTCTGACTGGATGGCCAAGCTGAGGTACTGCTTCTTGTCATTTCACTACAGAAGTACTTTTATTACATGAGGAGGGAGGAACTCCAAGCATCCTCTCTCCTCTGCTCTGTCCAATCAAACTGCAGAGACGGATCACATGTGTAAGCTTTGATGCCTTTCGGGAAGACATCAGAGACGGGGACCAAAATAAACCAAGCAGAGCCTTCAGAGGTGAAATGTGGGAGAGGAGGGTGCTGGCACATGATGAAACAATGGCAGCAGACTCCAAACCCTCAGAGAGGAGAGGAAACAGCAGGCAGGAATTCCCAGAATCCCAGTGAGGGGGTAAGTAGTAAGACAAGCCTGGGATGAGCAGGGAAGGGAGAGGACGGCCCAGAGCTTTATCTCCGCTTTATCTGTTGTACCTGCAGCCTGACCGCCCTCTGCTGCCTGTACGGCTGGCGGATGCTTGACGAGGGCCCGCAGGACCGCGCCATGGAACTCCTTGTGTGGAGAATCCAGGGCTGACAACGCCCAGTCTTCTGCTGAGAACACATCACCTCCTGACGTTGCTGCAGAGTCTTCGCAGCTGGGTGCTGGCTTGGGGACAGACGCGTCCAGAGAAGAAGGGCCATTCTCTGGAGCTGGAGGCTGGGCTTCCTCCAAGCTGGCTGAATCAGTTGGATGTAGAGGAGTGGAGACCGAGGTTTGAGTCGATGCTACAGTTCCTGGCTCTGATCTCGGTGAACTGCAGGTTGATCTTTTAATACTGGCCTTCAGCTGCTTCACTGTAAATCCATTTTTTTTGCACGTTTGTGTGGAGAGATAACATAGTTTGGCTTTTCTGAACAGTTAGGTTGTACAGGGGCATTATACTGAATTAGGGCAACATTTTAAACTCTTATTCTAAAACTAAAAGGTTATACCAAGAGCTGCTTTATTATTTATTTATTAAAATTAGACTATGATTTACATTTTTCTACAATTTCAAAAGATTAATGAGAAATAATAATGAGCAATTTAAGAGTCCTCTCAAAAGTCATTCCGATCTGTACACAACTCATGCCCTAGAAAGAAAAAGTTAATAATTTGATGTTTGCATTCATGTCAGAAAATACATTTTTAGCATTAGTAATGGCTCAAAAAAACAAACAAAAAAATTGGTCACATACTTTGACATTTTCTTTAAGCTTTCCTCATAAAGGGGAAGTACTGTTTTTGCAACCTAGACCTTATTCATAGCAGGCATTAAATTAACTTACCCCGACAAGTTTGGAGCCACTTAAAATCCTTTGGGAGACTTTCATCCATTCGCGATCAGTGAATCTCTATATAATGGGAGTTAGTGGGGCAGGCAAAGTGCTGCCTCTAAATAAGGCATTATCTGCAACAGAACTCCTTCATTTCACCCATATGTTGTTATGAATCTCAAGTGCTATTCCCCTGTGAATTCGGAGCGTCTCGGAAGTGCGTTGTTGTCTTCAGGGGTGTTTTACAGGCTTTTATTCCTACTACACAAACACACAACTTCAAATGATTTCCCAGTCTTGTAGTGTCCCGGTGGTAGTCTGAGCAGGGCTTTCAGTCGGTCATAGACGGCGGTTGGTTAGTTAGAACTTGATACTGCAGACATCAACCTGTTTTGCGTTTTCGTGTTTCCAAATTACACAAACACAATGACCAAGTGGACTAAGTTCTGCTTCTGCGGGCTCCCTTTACGCAACCTGTTAAGACTACCGATGCAATGGAGGAGGGCTGAAATGTCATTGAAATAATCGGTTAGTGTACGATGGAATCAGTTGGATTAAAAGCCTGTAAAACCCTGGTGGACAGCAACAAAGCAACTCTGAGACGCTCCAAACTCACAATTCATACTGAAACCTTTGTGAAATGAAGGAGTTTTGTGGTATGTAATGCACTTTGGTTGCCCCATTAACTCCCATTATAACGATATACACTGATCGCAAATAGATATAAACTTCTCTCGAAGAACTCCAAGTGGCTCCAAACTTGTCTGGGTGATTAAATGAACGTAAGGCATGCTACAAACAAGGTCAAGGCTGAAAAAAAAAAAAACGGTACTTCCCCTTTAAAGCATAATACTATTTAAACAATGTCAGGGCTTCATTTACCTTCACCTCCTTTCTGTTTCTGCTCCACTTCCCTGCGGTATTCCTCCAGCTCCTGGTCGGTTAGACTATTGAAGGGGTTGGGACCAGTCTTGCTGACGATAACCTTCGGTTGATACTCCTTCTCGATGATGGCCTTGGACGCGGTCACCAGCTCCCCCTTAGGGACACACAAGTGAGAAAAAGAGCTGGTAATCAGAAGAGGTGGGTGGGGGTCATTCTGTCAATACAGCTTTATACAGAAAACTGTCTGCAGAACCAGAAAGATGGAAACAACGTTTGGAAAAAAAAAATGGGGGTCAGAAACAAATGAGCTGTTTGTTTTCATAAAGTGGTCTATTTATTGAATTTGATCCCCATCATGATCTTTAGTCGCTCAGTGGTCCATGTGGTCAGCCTTACAAAGCCTAGTAGAACAGCTCAGTGCATGGCGGCATATCTTGAGTCAAGTTTTACCAAGATGGTAGCCTTTTAACATGTGTTCATAGAATCCAATACCTATACACGTGTGGAAAAATCAGTTTTGGGACTTTTATTATAACTACCAATATCAGGAGACAATAGTACATTTCTGTTCTTGTGCAATAATTATGAGTAACGTCAATTGAAATTCAACTTTTGATTCATCATGATGAGGATGTAAGGATAAATGGGCTTGACCATAAGTCTAAGCACCCCTAGTGGCAGCAAAAGGTGTTACTTTAGGCATTAGATAACATGATTCCCTTACAAACATTTTGATTAGTTATCCACAATCAAAAACATTTCAGATTTGAATAAATCTATTCAAACTCCTACCAGCAAAAGTCAAAGATCTTTTAGCAGAATGGTAAGAAAGCAGGCTATTCAGACTGTACAACTAATCAAAATGCTTTGGATTTGGGCATCCCCTGGGCCAAACTTGTGCCAAAATAAAAGACGCAAAACCTCAACATCTTTCACATCAAGTTAATGGTGGACTAACATACTAAATGTTTTAAGTCTCACTCACTCAAGAAACCTTGGTCTTATTCAAGTAAATAGTCATAATCAAAAGAGGAAAAAGGGAGTGATGATGGAAATGTCTATTAGAAATGAATGTTTGAGAATGACTGGTTAGACTTCAGGATATAAAAAAATAAAGCTGCTTTGTACTCTAATTCAGTTCGTTGACAATACCAGATGTAACAAATTCTCAGAGTTTCATATGTTTTCAGCCCAAACATTAACAAGAGATGACAGCAAAAACATTAGCTTCACATTTTAAAATTCTGCTTTTTCACTGTTAGTCTTAGAGGCTATAACCAATAGTGGGGGGGCAAAAATGTGTCGGATGCATTACCAAATTTGGACCAAGGTTGCCCAGACTTTTATAACCCACTATAGGGTAAAACAGATTTGTGACCGGAGCAGTAAGTACCTTTCTAAATGTTTTAGCAGGACTATAGGACCCCTCGGACACATCAAGGCCGTCAATAGTGTCTGTACAGTCAGACAGAGGGGCGTCCTGCAATAGTAAACCCAGTGAAGGGGGGTGGGGGTGGGGGCACAAGCGAGCACGTTCAAATAAGCAGTCAGTCAGACAGTAATCGTCTTTCAGACACACTCGCACATAAAGGGGACAAAAGGTACAGCAAGATCCCACACAGCAGATCCCTAAGCAGAATTAAGTTTCATCAATATTAAGCAATTCTTCAGGATGTTTCTTTATCAAGCCAAAATACTGCGTGTAGACTCATTTCCCACAGAGTCCTGATTTTAGCTAATAGTATGTGTAACGATTTTCCACCTGTTGCATCAAAATACACAGTGCCTTGCAATAGTATTCAAACCCTTTGAAATATTTCATATTTTCTCACATTTTTTTATACGTTTATTACCATTTTATTGGATAGACCAACATAAAGTACTTAATAATTGAGCAAATGTTAAAGGAAGAAGACGGACGGTTCTCATATTTCTCAAAAATTATAAATATGCATTTATTTTAAAAACCCTTAAGGCTGATAGCCCAAAAATAGATTCTTAAGCAATCTATTACTTGAACTTTCAGAAATTCCCCAAATCATAAAGAGTTCACCTGCTTCCAACTTTGGTCGTTTTACACCTTGTAGTTTGGTAGACTTGGGGACCAAAACTGCAATGCTGCTGCTTTTTATTTTTTTTCCAGATGTTGTATTACGCTTTCAACCTACACTTTGTCAAATGAACCAAACTTTTTAAGCAACATGTTAACATCCTCACCTGTGGTGGCGCGGCATCAACAAGCACTCAACACAAGCACATTGCCTGTTCGGTGAGTCGTAAACTAACATGGAGTAGCATCAGATTTGAACGGTTTTAAGACTGATCTTTGTTCTTTTACAAATGCGGTCATAAGGAGCTGCATTTCCAATCTGAAATGCAAATTTCTGTGTGAAGGTGCCCTGAGGAGTAACGGACGTATAAAGTGAGGTTGCTGTGGACCGCTCTTGTAAAATAACAATTTTTATCAAATAAAATCATGAGGAATTCAAAACTGCGCACGGTTGCTTGTACTCCAATGAGGATGGAATATCTTTCATGTTCTGATCTGGCCGCTAGACAGGTCATAACATGTTTCTAGCAAATGTGCCTGACAAATGCATTGCTGCAATGGGCTCAGCATGAGGAGAGAACAAGGCAAAGTTGTTGCTGCATGGCTGTTTTTGTTATGTTTACCCAGATTTCGCTATAGTGAGCTTTCGGCTCTTGGATTGGTCCCGGCCCGCTTGGAATTCATATCTGCAGTCGAACCGCACCAGTGTTTACTTCAACCGAGCCATTAACTAGGTTTTTAGGCAGACCAGAGTTTGCTTTTTTTTGGTCTGCATCAGAGTGTGATTGCACACTCACATCTCCCCATACAAACTGGATTTTCTGGGCAAACAAATGAGAGTTGGACAAAAAAAAAAAACTAAACAGTTCTGGTGTCAATATACCTTTAATCTCTTTACAAATGCATCTGTGAACGGCCTCAATGCTCAAGCGTGAGAATGTGTTATATTACTATTAGGGCCGGGACTTTAACACGTTAATTAAGATTAATTAATTACACAAAAATAATGCGTTAAAATTTTTAAGCACTGCGGCCTTCCAGCGCTGGCGCGCAGAGAAGGGAGCAGATCCCGTGTCATGGCCGCTAAGCCGCATGCTGTCGTTCCTCCAGCAGCTGATGGACAGAAAACTTATGCTGCCGTTATTTCTTCCTGTCATGAAGGTTTTGGTGACAGAATGGTCTCATCTACTCTGTCCCGTGCGTGCAGCCTCTTGTTTCGTGGCGCAAACGGCTGCACTGCGCTTCCAGCGTCTGTTTGTGCATTACAGAGGAAACTTCTATTTCCTTTGGGCTCGATCCTACACAGAATCTCAGAACTCATTCCACGTGAGGGTTTTCGTCCTCCACAGCTCTGCAAGGAGGGATGACAGTGGAGGACATCTGCGCGGCAGCTTCCTGGTCATCTTCTAGTTCGTTTCTATCTGAGAGACATTTCCGCTTTCTCCATGTTATCGTTATGACAGAATGATGCTTTTTTTTTTTTGATAACTTAAACTTATGTATTCAGTCATTATTCATACCAAAAAACCATCTGAAGAAAATTTTCACCTTTCTCAGGTCAAATATTTATGTGCGAGTAAAACGCAATTAATTTATTACAAAGCCTCTAATTAATTAGATTAAATTTTTTAAATCGAGTCCCGGCCCCAATTACTATGCTATCACCATTTATGCCCGTTAACATTTATAGTAACTCTTAAAAAAAATTGAAAAAGTTATTTATGGAAGAGGGGAAAGAAAACAAAATCCACTATTGAAAGAGAACCATAAGAGTGCTGTAAGAATGTGCTCTGATCAAATGATACAAAAAGTCCAAATCCTTTGGCCCGCATAAAAAAAAATGTACATCATCCTAGCCTGTAAAACACACAGTGGTGGCATAATGAAGTGGGGATATTTTACTTTACAAGTTACAGAGCAGATTGTAAGAGATAGTGTTAAGGTGGATGAAGCCAATACAGGGAAATTCTGAAAGAAAACCTGCTAGAGGCAGGAAAAGGGCAGATATTCATCTAATATCAGGATAAGCACCCTAAAATGAACAGTTTAAGTCACAGCATATGGTAACGGTCCACTCAAGGTCCAGACATAAATCCAATACACAGTCTGCAGCAATAATTTCTTTTGCAGATGCTCTCCATTAGGGCTGGGCGGTATGGCACAATGTTCATATTATGGTATTTTTAAAAAACATATATCGGTATTTAACTGTATTTCTCTTTCTATACAAGACTGTTCATATCCACATCATCTTAAATAACCAATTTTACTGTCATATGGACTGCATCATGTTTTTTTAGGACACAGGCGAATGATACAAAAAGAATTAACAAGATTATGATTCTAGTAGACATTCTTGATGTTCTAAGGCTGAAAGTATACTTTGTATTTAACCTCACATTGACACAAGCAGCAAATTGCATTTTGCAAGGGCTTTGCATGCAGTACTGAAGAATTCCGCGATGGGGCAGAGTATAAACTCAGACCAGATAGTGCCAAAGAAGTAAAATAAACATGGCGACCGCAGGAGATTATTAGCTGGTAAATATTCAGATAACAAAAAAGACAGCAGAAGTATCGTAGATGATATGTGAAACATTAACCACTATTTTTGATTTCTTTACTACAGTTTTTGCCTCCGTTGACTGCGTATACCAACAGACAGTCAAATGGCTCTCAACACTACCCCTACTGGTTACTCGGAATATCGCTTGTAAAAGATATGCTGTTCGGTTCTCATTTAAAATATTTAAAACGATAAACTTCTAAACTACCGACGTGACTCCCCTTTTCGCACTGGGGTGAAGTGCGCATAGCAGTGAAATCGGTCTGCGCTGAAACACTTCCCCCACATGAAATGTTCCAGAAAGTGTCTGAGTAAAAATTTATACAACGAAAATAAACACCGGTTTTCGTAATGAATGGCTTTAGCACCCAGGCCTACTCTCCATCTAATCTGTTGGAATTTTTAGCAATTTCACAAAGACGTACAGATAACCACCTCAGATTCTATAGGTTATAAATATAAATAACATGTGCTTAATTATTCCTTTCATTGTGTTGGTCTATCAGATATAGTCCCAATAAAAAAAATACACATAAGCTTGTGCTTTTAATATCAAAAATGTGCACAATTTAAAGTGTATGAATCTCTTGTCAAAGCACTTGTATAACCAACCATACTCAAGGAAAGGGCATGCACACTGGGACCATTGTACAGAAATGTTAGGTAATGAATAAGTTATAAAAAGCATGACGGCAAAAAAAAAAAGTGAGTCATCAGCATGCTTTTTGTCAACACAATCAGATTGTTAAGCTTTTGCCGTGGCTTCATAATTCATGAGACACTCATAAGACTTCACTAACATTGTATTCGGTTAAGAAAAACCTGGAGACTGATAAAGCAACAAGAGGATTAAAGTGGGGCAAAAAAGTATTTAGTCAGCCACCGATTGTGCAAGTTCTCCCACTTAAAATAATGATAGAGGTCAGTTATTTTCATCATAGGTACACTTCAACTGTGAGGGACAGAATTTGAAAAAAAAAATCCAGGAATTCACATTGTAGGATTTTTAAAGAATTTATTTGTAAATTATGGTGGAAAATAAGTATTTGGTCACTTCAAACAAGGAAGATCTCTGGCTCTCACAGACCTGTAACTTCTTCTTTAAGAAGCTCTTCTGTCCTCCACTCGTTACCTGTATTAATGGCACCTGTTTGAACTTGTTATCTGTATAAAAGACACCTGTCCACAGCCTCAAACAGTCAGACTCCAAACTCCACTATGGCCAAGACCAAAGAGCTTTCGAAGGACACCAGGAAAAGAATTGTAGACCTGCACCTGACTGGGAAGAGTGAATCTACAATAGGCAAGCAGCTTGGTGTGAAAAAATCAACTGTGGGAGCAATTATCAGAAAATGGAAGACATACAAGACCACTGATAATCTCCCTCGATCTGGGGCTCCACGCAAGATCTCATCCCGTGGGGTCAAAATGATCATGAGAACGGTGAGCAAAAATCCCAGAACCACACGGGGGGACCTGGTGAATGACCTGCAGAGAGCTGGGACCAAAGTAACAAAGGTTACCATCAGTAACACAATACAACGACAGGGAATCAAATCCTGCAGTGCCAGACGTGTCCCCCTGCTTAAGCCAGTGCATGTCCAGGCCCGTCTGAAGTTTCCCAGAGAGCACTTGGATGATACAGCAGAGGATTGGGAGAATGTCATGTGGTCAGATGAAACCAAATGAGAACCTTTTGGTATAAACTCAACTCGTCGTATTTGGAGGAAGAAGAATACTGAGTTGCATCCCAAGAACACCATACCTACTGTGAAGCATGGGGGTGGAAACATCATGCTTTGGGGCTGTTTTTCTGCTAAGGGGACAGGACGACTGATCCGTGTTAAGGAAAGAATGAATGGGGCCATGTATCGTGAGATTTTGAGCCAAAACCTCCTTCCATCAGTGAGAGCTTTGAAGATGAAACGTGGCTGGGTCTTCCAACATGACAATGATCCCAAACACACCGCCCGGGCAACGAAGGAGTGGCTCCGTAAGAAGCATTTGAAAGTCCTGGAGTGGCCTAGCCAGTCTCCAGACCTCAACCCCATAGAAAATCTGTGGAGGGAGTTGAAAGTCCGTGTTGCTCGGCGACAGCCCCAAAACATCACTGCTCTCGAGAAGCTCCTCATGGAGGAATGGGCCAAAATACCAGCTACTGTGTGTGCAAACCTGGTAAAGACCTATAGTAATCGTTTGACCTCTGTTATTGCCAACAAAGGTTATATTACAAAGTATTGAGTTGAATTTTTGTTATTGACCAAATACTTATTTTCCACCATAATTTACAAATACATTATTTAAAAATCCTACAATGTGAATTCCTGGATTTCTTTTTCAAATTCTGTCTCTCACAGTTGAAGTGTACCTATGATGAAAATTACTGGCCTCTGTCATCATTTTAAGTGGGAGAACTTGCACAATCGGTGGCTGACTAAATACTTTTTTGCCCCACTGTAAATGCTCTGAAAGTCATTTTTCTCAGGCTTTGGTTCAAACACTTCCCATGATAAAGATGAAAAGAAAAATGCAAAAAGATTCACAGCATCTCTAACCAGAGCCATGCAAACAGAACCACTGAGCCAAAGAACCCATGTTCTGCATTCTTGCCAATCCAAAAAAGGGGGGGGGGTCGTTGCACATGCACGAGGGGGGGATGCAAAAAAAGAAACCAATTTGGTTGCAGCAGGGATTTTTGTCGAATATATTTAGACAAAAAAACTCCAAAGGTTGCAAATGTTGCTGTGATGCTTAAAAGACAAAACTATGTTGCTAAATTAAAATTTGGAATGAAAATTAACACATTTTGAACTGGCGGGAATGTGGAAACCAAATTGCGATTACCTTTCCCACAAAGTACTCACCTGCATGAACGACAATCTCTGTGATCAAAGAATAATGTCGTAATTATAACATCCCCCACATGCTATCAACAACGCAGAGGATTTTTTGTTCCCATGAGGAATTATTCATCAGTAATTAGTAGGGATGCATCAATTCCACTTTTTTCAAACAGATATGATACCGATATTTGGATATGATACTTCTACCACACAAACATAAATGCAATGATTTGGAAGACAGTTTTTTTTTTTTTGCTTGTTACAAAAGTGATGGTGAATTAGTAATTAATTAATTTATAAAATGACCACAAAATAAAAATTTCAAGGGAAAAATAAACATTTTCTTTGAAAGTATTGTACAGTTTCCACGTTTTAGGTAGCTGTTAACTAACCGATATGAGTACATTATTATGGTATCGGTCCTGATACCAGTATCGGTACATCCCTAGTAATTAGTGTTAATACAGTAGAACTATTTAACTTTTTACAGTTTCTTTAGATGCAGCTCAGTGTACAGAACATCATGCTCATTATTTACATGTTGTAATGTCGTATATTAAGGCATGCATCCTGACCTGGACTGATAGTATTAATATATTTGCTTTTATGTAGTTTCCAATAATAATAAAGAGCCTCAAACCATTTGTATTAGCATCAAATCCAGGTCAGTAAAGTTACAGCAGCGAAAGCACAGAAATTTTGACTTCTCACACTGACCTGGTTAAAGGGCCGTTCCACCATACTGCCAGCACACAAAACCTGAGACTGGGGCCCGGCAGTCGTAATGTCTTGCAGGTTCTGCTCCCGGATCTAAAAAAACCAAACATTATATCCGATCAGATTTCAATAACGTTGAATTTCTTTACTGAGCCTTAACTGGTTATAGAGATTCAAATATTGTCAGTTTTAATTAAATTTACTCACAAAACACAAAAATACCACATTACCTTATTCCTCATTTCCAGGACTTCCTTTGGGTCAGTGTTCATTGGGATAAACTGATTGGCTACTGCAGCCTGGCGAAGACCCTCTTCCTTTGTCCACTGTAAATACGATGTAAAATGTTAAAACCATCACAACTGGACTATTGAAAGGAAAGAGAATAAAAAAAAGAAAAGAAAAAAAACAAGCACAAAATATATATGACATAACGCAGGCTTCATAGTCATGCATAAACAAAAGAAGAAAAACCACAAAGTTAGATGGCTTTTTTTTAAAGTACACAAAAAAGTGAGTCAATGATGATGAAGATTTAGGGAGGTTATGGCAAGCTTTACTTTTATATCATCCAAAAATCATCGATATTTAGGGAGGTTATGGCAAGCTTTACTTTTATATCATCCAAAAATCATTGATATTTAGGGGTGTAACGGTATGTGTTGAAACATTCAGTATGACCTGTTCGGTTCAGTGCACTTGAGCGAAAGAGAAGCCAGAGCTTGCAGACCCTCCCACCTCACTACAGTCTCCTGTTTGGAAACACTTTGGTTTCCATGTTAAAATTCAGAACTGAGATAGACACGTGGATAAATCCAAAGTTGTATGCCGACATTGTTCCACAGAGATCAGGCACGGGGCAGGCAACACATCAGACATATTAACGCACTTCAATCGGCACCATGTGAATGTTAATATCACTTCCACTAAGAAGAAAAGCATCATTGTACAACTCCCGCTAACATTAGCATTTAAACAACCCCAGTCAAGTAGTTCAGATGGGGCAAAAGGCTAATCTTTTTAGCTAAAAACTTTGAACTTGAATAGTTGGCTTGTTAATATTCAAGCTGAAGCTGTTGCTGCGGTGTTAAAAGTTTTCAGGTGTCAACTAGTAGTTAGTTACAGTATTTCATTAATATTTTAAAATGTTACAAGAAAGTGCATTTACTTATAAAGAGTATAATTTATTTAAGATATCACCCAAATGGGTCACTTTATTGTGTATTGGCAGGTTTATAAAATAAAGATTTTGTAAGCATTTATTTTTTGTACCAAAAATTAACCAAACCGAGCCCTTCAAACACTGAACCGAATAGTATTTTAGCGTACCGTTACACCCCTAATAATACTAAAAGTCTTCCTTTTTTTTTTGGCTTGCCATCTGTAAATATTAGGCATCTGTGGCTAGTGGGTGCTGAGGAGTCCTGTCAGCTGTTAACATCCTTCTGAAACAATTGAATCGTTTTCACACCTCAACTAGAGCAGATTTCTTTGTTTTTTTGAGAATATATTTGTCATGGGGCTCACAAGTAGGGCTGGGAATCGATTCAAATTTCAACAATCGTTTGGATTCTGGTTCTAAAGAGTTAGAATCGATTATCACGATCTGATCCAGTTCCATATAGATATGGGTCAGTTCTATTAAAAATGTTTGTTTTTTTGCGGTTATCTCAACTGCGTGGCTGTAATTCAATGATTTAACAGTGGGTAATAGTTTACCAGGATAAAATTGTATTGAGACTTTCAGAACTAAGCCTCAAAATGGTTGTCTGGATTTTGTATTCCTATTTTAGCTGTAAACAAGGACAGACTAAGTTACACAATTAAAGGGATTTTTTTCAATACAGCCCTACTCACAAGGTAATATCCATTAACCCAACTATGAAACTTAATTAGCTAGTTAGCTTTTTCTTTCCTCAGTTTAATATCTTCAAGTATTATTCAAAGCATCTCAGCTAAATTCTGAAACTGTCAGCAGACACCTTTGAACTCTTCATAAAATTTTTGAAGTTTTTTTCCACCCATTGGGTAAATAGGTTTAACAATACGTTATGAAATATTTACTAATAAACAGTAGAAGTCACAGATAATGGAATACAGATAATGACAATACACATGGAATCAGTAGGCTTCATTATTTCTTGCACATTTTAGTAAATCTATGGCTACAAAACATTCTCCACATTCCTGTGTTCATTTTAAGTGGAGTAGAATAGGCTTTTTTCCCAATCAGAAAATGTGGCAATATTATTGTCATTTTTTCTTTTTAAAATTCAGAAATTCTATTTTTAAATTGTTAACTACTTTATTGTGGCCACAATCGATTTTGTACTCAATACAAATTTTGACGTGGTTGAGAAGTTTAGCTTTCACCACAGCCCCCTTAACAAGTTAATGATTTAATACTCCAACTAATAAATGTGCTGAGACACCCATTTGGTCTTAGGTACTGTGCTGCAGCAGAGGAAATTGTGTAGATCGTATCAGTTAGGGAAACATGATTTAGGATTGGAAGATTCAGGGGTGATGTTTTTTTTTTCCAAGTTTGATAATTGATTTATATCCGTCTTTTCTAACTGAACAGATTTGTGTAAAATGTATCAGCATAGCTGACAATCCCTGTGTTGTGTATTCATAGTAATCCATACAAAATCAACATCTAAGAATAAAAGAAAATTCCTATAAATATATATTTGTAGATATTTAAATTCAGATATCTGATTGAAACTCAAAAATCCTGGAATTTTAGTTTTATTCTTTGGTTTTGACCCAAATTCTATCGATGAGACCTCTGATGATAGGATTCTAATAATGGGCCGTTGGTTTATCAGTGATGCTCATATCAAGCCCTCAAATTTAATCTTTAGATTTAATTTTATGCCAGAATTGGCCTGTGCACATGATTTTGTGACTTCTACAGAGCAACTAGATATAACTAACGTTTATGCTCTTGAATCTATAACAAACTAAAAGTGATTAAGGAACTACTAATTATGGAAGTCAATTATCATCATTGAACTACCATTTAAACTAAAAGCAAACAGAAGATCAACTGAAAACAAAACCATTACAGCATGAGTCAACAGAAAGAGGAAAAGAACAAAGAGGGAAGGGGCAGTGTAGGGAAATGTGAAGGGTGAGTGGCTGTGGGTGGGGTTGGCTGGGTGACTGAGACGATGAGGCTGGCTTACGAAGCGAGAGTGGCAGTGAGGGGTGAGCTGGCATCACCAAAGTCATTTTCCACGCTGATACACGACAAGGACAACAGAGATAAGAGAGAAACACACCCAGGAACACATGGCCATTTTGGAACAAATGGAGGCTACCAACACGAGCCTAAGAACAAAGAACATCCTCCTTGCAGAGGATGAAACCTTGCACAATCCTATGTGCTGTTCTGGTTTCAATATTTTTGTAAACTTGGTAATGCTCAGCGTGGTTGTAGGGAATTTCTTTTAAATCCATTTCCAGCATTGAATGAGCAGCAAATGAAGATTTAACACCAACTTTCATGCCACATAATGAACCATTTGAAGGTGAGCATGTGACTTGCGGTGGGGAGCAAAAGCTCATGAACTCATTCCTGTGTTCACTTTAAGCTTGGCTGCATTGCTGCCAAACCAGAGGGTGGGGACAAGATGAGGGAGGGGGTACTGGATGGGTACAGCAGGGTTGGTTTGGTTGAGTATGAGGTGAACATGTAAACACGATATACTCACTGAGAAAGAGTCTCACAACATAACATTTCCTACTTTCCCAACAGGAGATAATTGATTCAAAAAGTCAGGTCAGATTTTATTACGTCTTTTTTTTTTCTTTCGTTTTTTTTTTTCTTCTTCTCAAACAGATTCATTCATGCAGGCGCTGAGGTTTTAATTAAAGCTTCTTTTCATTATACAACTAAAGCCAAAGATTAGACAAAAAAAGGAGGCAAAATAAATAAATCAAATGAGCAAGTTGCACTGAAATCTTTGCTTATACAGCCCCCCCCAAAAAACACAGGTACCCCTGCTAAAGATGTGTAAAAATAACTCCTAATTGCAGTTGTGAACCACCTTATTAACTGGGACATTAATTCCCATGTTCATTTCTTTATAACTCCACCACCAGTGTCACCATTATTGTTTACCCTATTATTTATAGTACTAAACTAAACAGAACTAAAGTTTGGTTTAATTTATATCTTAACTTGATCAGAGTGTCCGCCAATATCTAATGATTAAGCCATCACTTCCCATGTCGCTGGTGTATAAATATGCTCTCAAAACCGTTCATTTCTCCTTACCAACCTTCAAATGGGTCATTCAGGAGCGCAGATTGTTTTTGGATCCTAAATCTTAAAATGGCAACAAGAAAATAGCTTTCCATCTAAACCTTTCCATACCATCTGTCACAACTTGTGTGGCCTTAAGTCCAGGTTTATGCTTCTCCGAACACAAATTTGCACTCAGAGACGTTTTTCATGTATGGTTCTCTGTTTTTTTCCTCTTCACTCGCCATGGTTTTTTCAGGGGGGGCTAACTTTTCTCTGCCTAATATCACAGCGTTTTTTTTCTAGGCTTGTGAACGCATTTCAAGCAGCAATGGACGACAGAAAGTACGTTTTGATTAAGATGTAAAGCTTTTTACTAGAAGTGCAGCTCACAGAATACTCTAAAAACACATGGAAACAAACAGCAGCCTTATTTGTCGGTTTTCCTACACCTTGTGTTTAAAAAAAAAAAAAAAAAATCGGCAAAAGAACAGATTAGATAAATTATCCTTTCAATATAAAGCATGTAGTTGCCAAACGCTGCATTAACTACTGATTACAGCGACTATAGAGCCCCATTCTGGTGAAGCTATCTCTGCAGGGTCATTATCGTTAACGAAAATGAACGAAATAACGAAAACTAGGAGTAAAAAAAAACATCTTTAACTGAAAAAAAAAGCAAAAACAAAACAAAGTGAAACTGTAATGACTGTTCACATAACTAATTAAAAATATAACATTTATTGAAAAAATATGCTTAGTTTTCGTTTCATAATGCGCCTCATAAAACCTAGAAGATTTCCATATCGCTCCCTGCCTTCTGCACGTTGTCACCAGAAACAGATGCAATCATGTATGTTGTGCCTTTTTAGTTGCACAAATTGCTTTGATAAAACAACAGAAAGGGAAAGTTGGATACAATCCCATCGACCTGCCCCCTTTCAAGGCAAATAAAAGATGTCTTTGGATTACAAGCCATCAGGGGAAGCGACTGAAACAGTGATTAAACAGTTTGCAGCAAATACTCCATAACAGGTGAGTTATGGCCAACACATGAGCTGAAATGCTAACCAACACTGCGACTGCAAACAATAGCAGTGGGAGCCGGTGTTACGTCGAAGCTGTAAATTTTGTGTGCGTCTACTGTGTTGATGGGAAAAGAATCTTGCTCTAGTTTCTGGTGGTCGTTGGTTTTTACAGGCTGTACTGCAGTATCTGCATGTCAGTCAAGTCGTATGTGTTGCTGTGGTCCGCCTAGCATCATGTCAGCAAAAGCTGAGTGAAAGCGCAAATGTGCAAAATGATCAAAAGCATCATAGTACTCATGATTGCTTGGCTTTTGTTTTGTTGCCACTTAGAGTTTTTATAGAACTGTATAACTTGCATTAGTTGTTGGGCTTTCTAATTTACACACTGTTATGTTTAGAGAACTTGGAACGTTACTCTGCCATTTATCTTTAATAGTTGCCTAATTAGTATTGTTAATCTGGCCCATATCAATACATAAAAAAAGCATAATTTTCTGAGATTTTGTTCTACATTTCTTTTTTTTTAGTCTTTCCCCAGTACATAACTTGTTTAACGAAAAGCATTAGACTAAACTGAAACTAAGCATTTTCAAAAAACTACAACTAAACTATGTAACAAATTGTAAAAACTAATTAAAACTGAAATAGAATTTGAAATCCCAAGTCAAAACTAAATAAAAACTAAAACTAATAAAAATGTTAAAACTATTATAACCCTGGATCTCTGGCTGCCACTGATCTGACCAATCAGAGGCATACAGTCTCCGTTGACGGAGACGGATAGTAAAAAAAAAAAAAGGGGGAAGGGGGGGGGGGGAAGGGGGGGGGGGGCTCTACTTTGTATGTCTTTGCGTTAATGACGGCGAGCCCTTGCGTCGATGGATAATGCCGTTGCGTCAATCAGTCTCTGTCAAAACGGAGAAGCATAAACCAGGCTTAAACCAGAACGGTAACCATCTTTCCAACAAACACTCCAGGTGGTTCTTGGTTCAAAGTAAGGAAGAAAATGGGGGAAATACCTCATAGCAACTGTTAAGTGTGGTGTAGGATCTGTGATGCTATGGGCCTTGTTCCTCTTCCAAAGGCACTGGGACCGTGTTAGACTACATGGGATAATAAACTTTGACTTATTGGAATATTTTGAATTTTAAAAAACTAAAAAAGAAATAATCAATCAAAAGATTAATACTCCAGAACAGATGGCCGATACAACAACACAGATATTACAAGATAGGGAACGAACATTTTTGGAGTAAAGGATTTCAAAAAACGGTTTAAGTCGAAAGGAATAAACATACTATTTTTTTTAAACATCTTTACCAGAGGTACCAAAACGAGGGAACATTTTGTCACAATTCTAGAAAAATAAGAATGTGTATATACAGTATATTCTGAGGCATGCTCCTTTCCACTGGTTCCCTGAAAGTCTGTTACTCTTAATGTTTTGTCTTTACAGCAAAGAGACGTGCGGCTACAACAAAAACAGCTTTTCTGGATTTTAAATAATAATTTGATTCATTTTTAAGAAACAGTAAGCCAACTTCAAGATGCAGAGAAAAAAGAAAGGAAAAAAAGAAAGTGTTGCCCCCGGGTTGTGTGGTCAGCAGCAGCATCTGTCTTGCTGCAGTCACCTGCCTACCTGAGGACTCATGCCACACCCCTGCTGCTCGCTCCTCTGGGAAAAACGTCAACACGTACAATGCATTTCACAACAACACATGCTGTGGGGCATGCTCTGGGCAACTGGCCCGGCATCATGAAGCTTTTGGAGACCAAAAGGAAACAAAGGGTCAAGAGTGCAGCATTGGAAAGGTGGGTCAGTAGGTCTACTTCATTCGAACCAGAATTTAAACGTAACAATCATAACATTTAGAAGCTGCGTCATACGGAGGTAGATTTTGGGTTACCAGGTGTTTCAGTAAATGTTTATGACATAATTAGCCATCAATTGATATCTAGACTTTGCTTTTCCATTTTAGTGTCCCCAGTCCCTCAGGATGCCGAACAACTACCCATATCTACAAACAAGGTAGCTTTAAATTTATACAATGAACAATAAGGTAGGCACAGACCAAGCAGTTGGTTATACAGCTTGGCACGCAGACACCGGACGAGAGAGACTGCAGCAAGGGTTTGACGTGATCGTGTGTTATGTTCGTCCACACCTTAGGCTTCGACTTGGGGCTGGTACCGTCGGGCCCGTCTTCGTAGGGCTCGTCGGGCCGGCCGCCAGCATTGAGCCAGCGGGTCTTGTCGCGCTGGCCGCGCTGGAAGCTGTGTTTCAGTGGGGAGCGAGCACCTGAGTCGCTGTCCTCCCCATAGGAGTAACCACCGTGGGCGGAGGAAGCGAGCTCCGATTCACTGTACTTTTTACCTTTGTCTCGCAGAGCCGGGCAGCGGTAAGGATAGCCCGTCCTGTAGCCCTGAAAACACAGAAGCAGGAGATGAAATACAGGGTTAATCCTGTGATCATTAAAAAAAAAATACATAAACTTTTAAGTTAAATTTCAAATTATAAATACAAAAGAATTCAAAATAATTCAAAAAGTGCTGTATGGTTTAGAAATTCCAGTTTTATAAAACTCACTTTTACATACATAAAATAAAATCATCACTTTTTGGGAGAGCCTTTTCTTTTATCCAGAATTAAAAGATGAAAGAAAAGGGAGCATTTATATTATTTTACAGACTTTAGGAAAAAAAAAATTCCATCTGCATTAGCTGCACGTACTGGTGGGATAAATTTGTCCAAACTGGCCTGGAGGGCACTTCTGTCTTTTTCCCCTTCCAAAAGCTTTCGCTGCCATAGCGGCCTTTATTCGACAGCAGACAGCTTAGAAACAGTGAGGAGGAAGCGGGGGAAGACCTTCAGCAAATGTCCATGGAGCCAAGGGCCCAGGCCTCCGTAAGTGGTGCGCCTGCACTAACCACTATGCTATGCAACAGCTCACACTTCTGTCTTAAGAGAACCACGCTACAACACATGAACCCTATCCCTTTATGTGATGCCACACACAGTAACCAGGCTATGCTGACATCTTGAGTTCATCATTCTGAGACAACTATCGCCACATATTTATAAAATTGCGTTAAATGTGTTTTATTTTTCTGTTTTTAAATCATGTAAAGAACTTTGTGCTGATTTATTTTTTGATAAAGTGCTCTACAAATGAAATTTGATTGATATATAAATGTTATTTAATATCTACCCACAAACCCAAATGATAACAACTAATACGATTAGCTACCAAACTATGCATCTTAACATTAAAATGTCAACACATGACTTTTAACCCATCCAAACCCAAGTAAAATGAATCGAGCAAATCAATGGATGGATGTGCCATAACTTCCTCCGCGGACCTCAAGGGGAACAATTTAGTGTCAGCACACAGCTTCAGTTAACATAGCTGGAAACTACTGATCAGGTCCAAAATCTGATAATAATGGAACTCACCCTGAACCTCCTGGGTCATATAAAGGCAATAACAAGGTCAGCCTTCTATCACCTGAAGAACATTTCTATGATTAAAGTTATAATGTTGCAGCTGGCCATTGTCAAACTCAGTGTGTTTATCTTTAGTCAAATTGATTACTGCAACAACGTCCTCACAGGTCTACCTAAAAAGTAAATCCGACAGCTGAAGCTGATCCAGAACACTGCTGTTCCCCTCTAGAACCCGGAAAGTAGAACACATCACCACAGTTCTAAAGTCCTTTCATTGTCTCCCTGTAGCTTGGATAATAGACTTTAAAATACTCCTACTAGTCTATAAATCACTCAATGGTTTAGCACCAAAGTGTGTTGAAGATCTGTTGTCACTACAACAACCCGGCAGACCACTCCTCTATTTCCAGTCTATTAATCAGAATTAGAGCAAAACATGGAGAAGTGGCTTTCAGTTTCTATACTCCCCTTTTTCTGGATCAAACTTCCAGACCACTGCAAAGCTGCTGAAACACTGAGTTGTTTTTGTTTATTAAGTCTAAAAACTCGTCTGTTTAGAGTTCCCTTTGAGTTATGTTTTTCATGCATCATATGCTCGTTTTATGCGATATTACCGTTTTTTACTTTATCACCTAATCATATGGAGCACCTTGAATTACCCTTATGTTGAAAGTGTGCTATACAAATAAAACCACCTTGCCTAATAACACAATCAACAGCTTATAGAGGTAACCTCTGGAGGAGGGTGAACACGTCGTCCCTACCAAATTATCGAGCATCCTCATGAGCGCCTCAAACTCCTGCTCCCCAATTTGCCACTTGGGGTGTGCTGTTGACCCCTCGCCCCCTGCTGGCTCAGGGACGCATGGGCGTGATTTGTACTTTGCGGGGTCCAGCATCACCAGATTGTCCGGCCCTCCAGCGCTCGCCAGTGTTCGCACCTGGAAAACATTACAGAGGTAAACAAGGAGACAAAACACAGACAGATCAAGAGCAGTGAGAAAAAAGGAGAATAAATAAAAGGTGGAAAGTAGCGCATAAACAGCAAGGAAACGCAGCACACAAACAAAAAGATGAAGAAAGGAAAAATTAGTGGGAGAAAAGGGATAAAAGATAGTTTAGAGAGATGAAGACAACTGTAATTTTAAATGGAATAATGTGAATAAAAGCCTAAATTAAGATGACTCAAATTTGTGTATTATTTCAGTAGCTTTATAGGATTCACATTAAACCTACCTGGATTTCACAGGCAGTCACCAGGTTGTGGATGTAATAGAAGGCCTCCTCCACAGTTTCTCCAACTGATACCAGACCATGATTCCTGAGGATAAGAACCTGACATAAAGAAGAAAACATCAAAGCTGCAGAGTACAGAGATTTGCTTGATCCATTTCCTCTTTCACACCCTGTAGGTACCTTGCTCGTTGGCCCGAGGTTCTTCTGTATGAGAACCCTTTCTTCTTCGTCCACCAGTATGCCATGGTAATCGTGATAGCTCACCTCCCCCAGCGAAAGAGCCTCAGGTGAGATAGGCAGCAGCCCACATTTCATGGCTGAAACCTGCAGCAAAGAAATGAAACATCTGGATTGTTAAAGTGCAGGTTGCAGGTTAAATACTTGCTAATATGCATATAAAATGTTGTACAAAAATCACCATTTGAAATGCTTATTGAGGTTATTTTAAATTTCACTATGCATTACGCAAACGTTAATTAAAAAAATGTAACAATCCTGTTACGTAAGGTGGGGGAGTCGGATTGCTGTGCGCTGCTTCCTCAGTTTCTAGTCATCAGATCCTGCAGTTGTGTTATCAAGATTCAGTGTGTTCATTAGCTTTGGATTGTGACCATTTTTCTTAAAAATAGTAAATTATTGTGCTTGCTGTACAAACACCAGCCTGTTTAATTTTTTTTTAAATAAATCAAAACAGGCAGCATCTTTTGCATTTGGCTGCCTGCATTTTATTCAGCTAAACTAAACTGCCATCAATTTGTGCCTTAACTATGGAAAACCCTTGAAATTTATGACACTCACTTCAGACAAAAGGATTAAAATACCAGCGATGCGACAGAGTTTATACCAAAGCAAAGATCATAGACTAACCAGCCATCGTAATGGGGTGCTTATAGCTTCATGGGACCTCTGTCCGCGGCTGCTTCTAAAACTGCAGCTGGGAGACACGACCGGCTGGATCTTTCCGAAGCTCAGCTCTACGCAGATGGGATGTCTGCTTTGTAAGTCTTTTTATCTAACATCTGCTCATTACCAGGCTAAAAGCTTTATGGTTGTGGTGCTTCATGTGTGTAGTTGGAAATGTTTAACATTTAATCTGTGTCAAAGTCTGCTTTAGAATCCATAGTTTTCTATTGATTGAGTCAACAGGACTCCCCTACCCCACATTACTTAGTCTGGCATTCTCACAAAATCAACTCTATAAGCAAATGTATATATTATTACATTTTTATTTAGAAACTGTTCCTAATATATTTCTCTAAATTATGGTTTAAGGGGGGCTCTAACTTGCAACCTGCACTTTAAAGCGTCTCATGTGGCTTGATGGAGATGTTGTTTGTGCTTACCGCTGCACCTGCTGCCGTGTGTATATGTACAATACACTTGACATCGGGCCGTGCAGCATAGATGGCAGAGTGGAGCATGAAGCCGGCCTGATTGACTCCCAGGTTGGTGCTTCCTCGGTCTACGATCTCACCTTGAAGGTTTATCTTTACCTGAAGGTGATTCAGTGTCAAAGACTTATCAAAGCTGTGTTCTTTCACACAATTTATTTGAGGAAAAGCAAAAGCAAAGTAGTTGAGACATAATGAAATTATAATTAAGACCCGGACTGATACTTACCAAACTAGAGGCGCTGACTTCACTGTAAAGGAGCCCAAAGGGAACGATAAGGAAACGTTCCTGATCTGCGCTCACTCTGACCTATAGAATTTTAAAAAAAATATGACGCTCAGTTTAGATTATAATTTATCATTCCAGATTAGATCTGGAATCCCAAATAGGGAACTCAACTCCCTATCTCTGTTGTTGGTCCATTGTCCGACACCAAATCCCTTCCATATATATTTAAAAGCTAGACATACGAATGTATAATTTAAAACAAAAATAGTATAAGCTGTGTTAAAAAAAAAAAAAATTCTCTAGTTTACTGTAGGAGATAAAAACTACTAATAAATGAAGTATTTTTTTAAATACTCATTTATTCTAGTGAGGCTAAGGAGAATATTTAGTTAAATCTACAATTTATTCAAGATCCATATTTTAAATGTTTGAAAACAAATTCATGAGGATGAAACAGTCCTTTAAAGGAAGCTGAAGATAGTTTGAGATATTTCAAACATGAAAGTATTAATTTTTCTTCAAGACCAAAGTTGCCAAAGAGAGCCATCTTACTGTGAGGTGGTTATAGATGAGCTCAGACCATCCAAACAAGTCAGCGAGCCGATAAAAAGCAGCCAGTTTGCAACGGAGAAGCTTCTCGCCCTTGTCGTAGGAAATGGAATCCGACCCTCGCAGATCGTTCACTGGGGTCACCATTCCCAAACCTGGGGGGAGGGGGAATGAGCAACACTGAATGTTTGGGAACAGCTACAAAACTGAGTATTTTAATTTAACTCTCCCTCAAGGAACAAGACAGACTTGAAACACATATATTCTAATTCAATCCTGGTGACAAAATACTGCTATCAAGTTCAGTTTGTTATGAAAATTGCTAAAACTGATAAAGAAAATATGAGATCAGGCACAAATAAGGATGTTCTGCACTAAATGAAACAAGAAAACATATTCACAGTGTAATACAGCTGTAGTCATTGTTCTGCAGTTAACCTTGGCATACTTAGCATTACTCATTGGGAGTGCAGACATAGAAGTGCTGATGTCAGAAAGTCCTCTACACTTATTGTCATTCCTGCTTACTCATGTTGAGAGCTGCCATGCCTCCTTGTGGCGCAGCTGGATACATGGAAGGCATGCTGGTGGTCATGAAGTCTGCGATCTGCTGCAAAGCCAACAGGCTCGTGGGCGTCTTCCCCTTCTTCAGCTGATCCTGGATCATTGTCTCCAGCTCTTCACAAAAAGCCTGTCAGTCAAGTGAAGAAGTGATTTTAAAGCTGCTAGTTTGCGTGTTGCAGTAAAATTCAATTTTCATTTTTTTCAGTATTGAAATTTAATGTTGATAGACTGATCTAATTTGTGGGGAATGCAAATACACGGACCGGGCTCTGAAGAATCATGGAGACCCTCTTTCTCTGCTCCATCATATTGAAGTCCTGTCGCAGGTCAGGCGCCATGTTCCTCTCCCTCTGGTACTCGGGGCTGCTCTCATCCACCCGGTCAAAGTACCGTTCCTTGTGTGGGGCTGTGGTGGGAGGAGGGGCCGTCACAACCCCGGCACCTGAATCACCGTTCATCCTGGGTTGGCCTCCTGCAACGACAGAGAAGAAGACTGTCAACATTTACTTATCGCTGTGTACAATTAAAAATGTATAAAACCATCATTGCTTGTCATCACTCAACATAATGAGTAGGGGTGGGCTATGGCAAAATGTTCATATCACGATATTTTTAAAAAACAAAGGTATAATGGTATTTAACGGTATTTTTTTGCCATACAAGACCGTTCATATCCATATTATGTTATAAGAATGAAGAATTTAAAAATGTGCTTTAAGTAGCCCATTTTACTGCCATATGGACTGCATCATGTTTTTTTTTCCAGACACAGGTGGATGATATAAAAGAATTAAAATAATTATGATTCTTGATGTTCTAAGGCTGAATGTATATATTTTTTTAAACCTCACGTTGACAGAAGCAACAAATTGCATCTTCTAATTGCTTTGCATGTAGTAATGAAGAATCCCGCTAGGGGGCAGAGTATAGACTCAGACCGGATTTTGCCAAAGAAGAAGTATAATAAACATGGTGACCGTAGGTGATTATTAGCTGGTTAATATATAGATAACAGAAAAAAAGACGGCAGAAGTATTGTAGATGGTATGTAAAACATATTTACCGCCATTTTTGATTTCTTTCCTACTGGTTTTGCCGCCGTTGACCGTGTTTACCTACAGACCGTCAAATAGCGCTTAACACTTCCCCTACTGGTTACTCTCAATAGCGTTTCTAAAAGGTATGCCATTCGGTTCTCGTTTTGACATTTTAAAGCCGATAAACTTTTTAAACTATAGACGAGGCTCCTCTTTTTTGGAATTACTTAATCACTGCGGTGAAGAGCGCGTAGCAGTAAAATCTGTCCTGGCTGAAACACTTCCCCTCATTAAACATTCCGGAAGTTTTCTGATCTATTCACCGGTATAGTGGTATATTAAAAATTCATATCATAACGGAAAATAAACACGGGTTTTTGGTATGAACCGGTATACCACCCAGGCCTAATAATGAGAGATTATTCAGCGTCTCTAAGGACGGGACAATATTTTTTTAACATTTTGTGTAATCACAGAGCTGTACACAAAACTAAACCCTTCTTAACAACGTTTAACAGATTAATATTCCCTTGTGGCCTACAGCTGGACTAAAACCTATTGGGTTTGAGCTTTAAGAGCCTCATCTAAAATTTATTTTATTTTTGTTTACACATGGGGAGCATATTTTCTTATGATGAGTGCAAAAAACTGAAACTTTCTTAGCTCTCTGGTCCAAACCAAAAAAATGGGATATCAAAATCTTAATAATAGACAGGCCATCTTTCTAAGTGACCAAGATCTTGAGAGAGTTCAGGGGACATTCTGATGATGGAAAAGAGGAAAATGTGGTTTAACTAATATTAATATTGCAATTGCAATATTCAAAAATTATACAATCAAGCCTTGCTTTCCTAATACCATGCAGCTCAGATTCTAAATCATACTCGCCATCAGTTGGATTCAGGAGATTGCGCTTAAAACGGACGCAAAGAAAAACTCAACTCATGACAGTTAAATTGGTTGGCCAGACAGAGGCAAATCCATTAGTCTATCAACTCGCAGGTTTGGAAGTGTGACTCCACAGAGGTACATCATTACCTCAAGAACTTCTCTCATTCATTTAATTTCTGGATCCCAGTCCTCCTTACTAGGAAAACAACTTTACCTCTGAGGCTGTGCTAGTTTCAGACTTCTTCCTTGATCCTAAACATCTGTATGAAAAAAAAGGGATCGCTTAAAATAAATCCCTCCATGCAGCAAGTCAGTCAGATCCTTTAGTATTTTCAGTACTTTCTGAGGCTTACTGTAGACACTGACAGGTATGTTTTTACGTGGTAAATAAAAAAAGAAATTAGATTCCTGACATCCAGCGTCTATACCCACTTATCCTTCCAGTGTTACGGGGGCGCTGGTACCCATTTCTAGTGATAATTGGGATAGAAGAGGGGGTACACACACACAGAGAGGTTGCCAGTCCTTCACAGATATTGGACTCAATAAACCAGAAAGCCAATCACACAACCCACTCGCTCACCAACTTCCTGCCAGTCATGCGGTTGCTTTTTCTAGTTCATAACAGTTCTGATTGATTCCCACTGTGTACTTCCTGAAAACAAAAAACAACACAGCTAGTCTGTCAATAAGTGGCAAAGGAAACACCACAACAATCAAACGTACCAGGAGGTAATCACTGGTATAATTCCATCCTAGTAGTTCATTACCAGTCAGCGATTTGTTTTCTTTACGCCGTACTGTTGGCTTTATTATATCGGTGGCATGCAAAGGAATTAATCATTTAATTTATGTACTCCCTTTACCGACTGCTGTAAAAACGCCCAGGAAAACAGCAAGTTATTTGCAGATAAAAGACAAATTCAAGGTGGAGTTCCGGTCCACTTCCTGACAACCGCCGGGTGCTTGAGCAGATCAGTTGTCACCGGCCGTCTGTCACAGCACCGCTCCGACTGGACACAGGCAGATTTATCAGGGTAAATGTGCAAGCGAGTATTTGTGATGGGAAGCTCACAGAGACTCTGGCAGCTCATTAGTCTGCATCAACACAAACGTTCGTCCACAACTCCCAGGGCAACTGCTGGGCCAACGCCAAGCATGAAGTGTCACTGTGTGAGCTGACGGATCCTCTGTGTTTCTGTCCAGTTTCACCGCGTTTCTACTGTTCTCAGATCTGCTGCTTTAATCAGAACTTTTGTATTACCATGCTGCTGGTCTAATTCTAGAGCAACAATGTTTTGTGTGTGTGTGTTTGATTGTAGAGAATTTACAAAAGCTAGGCTGGACTTTCAGTATCACAGGCTACGATTTCCATTGTGCTTTCATAGGATGCGACAATTCACCATGAAAGCTTTTTTTATTTTACTCTGCTTAAATGCATGCATCTTGGTTCAGAATACAGTAAAAGCAACCATTAAGAGACATTTTAGGTGATGTGATACCTTTCTTATAGTGACAGGAACGATTTTAGTAATAAATCCAGCAATGGACCAATTTTTTATTAACTTGGTGTGTCAGCAATACTTAGGTGCCGATTCATCCACTTAAAACATTAAAATAGAGTTTAAAAATCTGATTTAAAAAGGTCTGACAGCCTTGGAGTTTAATCCAACAGGCAAAGCTACTTTAGCAGTGTCTGCACAGACTGTCCTGTCAGCCTGAATTGGAGCCGGGGGTCCTAATGCTTCCAGACTGGCTGACAGATCTAATTCGTTTTGTTATAGACTGCATTAAATACACATGCTGAGCTTGCTGTTGGTTGCCATAGCTGCAGGAAAACAAAACGTCTGTGTCCAATGCCAAACCAAAGAAACGACACAGTCCAAGCAGACTGAATAGTCAAGATTTTTCCACTGAATGGTCTTTGTGAGTTTGGACTTCGAGCGAAGAAATAAAGACCAATGTCAATGGATTCAGTCATCAAATCGATCAAAGAAGGCTGAGTAAACTTTTTTTTCACCTTCCATAGAGAATATTAAAACATAATAAAAACAATTGGCAATTTTTTTGTATCAGGAAAGAAAACATTTACGTCCTGCAGCATTAATAACTAATGATAACCAGACTTTAGATAGAAGACAAACACTCAGCAGGATCCACTCCAGGCTAATGCTCTGCAATAAGCCGTCTCATAAATCAATAGGATGATAGATGCTTCTACTGAGTGTTTTACTTGTCAGCACATCAGCACAATCGTGCTTGTGATCATGCTTCCCTACAAATAATGTAAACAAAGAGTTAAAAACCATGGTATTAACTTTCTGTAGTGCAGAAATGCACCAACAGCCCCCAAAACAAGAGACTAGAACAGAGGAAGAATTTTAAAACTTACCAAAAGTGAAGCTGGCATAAAGAAATGCAGGACAGGCCAACAGGCCAGTCCCCACAGTAGAGTCTTTCAGGTTCCTAGGATCCACCATCACACGGGACCTGAAGTGGACCTCCCACATTGACTCTATAAGGAAGAAGGCCCAGCAAAGGCTGTACTTTCTGCGTCAGCTCAGAAAGTTCAACCTGCCTCAGGAACTGCTGACCATATTCTACACAGCAATAGTCCAGTCTGTCCTGACCTCATCCATCTCTGTCTGGTTCGGATCCGCCACCAGGCAAGACAGGGACAGACTGCAGAGAACAGTCAGGTCCTCAGAGAGGATCATAGGTACTGATCTTCCCTCCATTGAGGACCTATTCCGGACCAGGGTCAGGAAGCGGGCCAGAAAAATCACCACTGACCCCTCACACCCTGGCCACAATCTGTTTAGGCTCCTCCCCTCAGGCCGTCGTTACAGAGCGCTGTACGCCAAAACCACCCAACACAAGAACAGTTTCTTCCCCCAGGCTGTCGCTCTGATGAACTCTGAATAGTCAGAGAGTGTGAGTCCATTCACATGAACAATAAACTAAAACTCTGCACTGCTGTATATACTTACTGTATAATAACCCTGGTTTAGTGTATATATTATGCTTTATTTTTATTTATATTTATTTTTATTTCCGTTTTAATTTCACTTATTTAAGTTCTGTACTGGAGAGAAAAGTTGCCTGAGTCAAATTCCTTGTATGTGTCATACTTGGCCATTAAACCTGATTCTGATTCTGAATGATGTGGTACTGTAAGAAACATTTAGCTGACTAAAGACTCCCGGACTACAGCACAAGTTTTGTTATAATTTTGTCATCTGCCATATTGTTCCTATGGTTTAAAATAATTTTAATGAGCTGAAACTGAGCGACCAGAGTTCTCCATCGTTATCTGGGGTATATTGTAAAACAGTACTACCCCTCCCACACCCGTTTATGGATGTCACGGTTACTGGTGTAGCGGTAATCCCTGGTAAAAACGACAATAATAATTACCGTAAAGTTTTTAAAGAAAACATTATCTCTATATTACCGACTCTGCAGTGTAGGCACGGTAAGCCTTACCAACGTCGCAGCTGCCGGATTTGCCGAACATGCACACTTTGTAGTTTACGACCAAAACTTTCTCCAAGCTAAAATGACGGCAAAAGGAAGAGACGGCGGCGCTTGGTACATCTCAGCCCTCAAAGAAGACAAAGTCTGAAGTATTGGCATATGTTGAAGAAAACCGAGGGACAGTTGATAGAAGACAGCTATCCTGTTTGCAGAACCTGCAGGAAAGGCAGCAACACTTCAAACCTCTTCACACATCTGCGTGAATATCAGCCACAACTGTACAGCCAATGCAAGGTAAGTTAACGTTTTAGCTGAAATGCATTATGTAAGGAGTTTGGTTTGAGGGAGAATGCCACAAGACGCTCTACAGTGCAGTCGCAGCGCTCGCTGCCAGCATATAAACCCCGTCATGGATACCTCCATACTGACACTATGCATTACAGGGCTCCCAGGAGGCAGATAAGAGTTGGTCGGCAATGCAATAGAATAAATACACTTTCGCCGCATTATTGTGAATTTAACAATGCTTACCGCCTGATGACATTTTTTTCCCAAATCTGCAAAGCTCACTGGAAGGACAGTAACAGAGGACAATATTTTCCTGGTATAGAACGTTTATTTAGTTGTCCGAAAATATTGCTTTTCCAAAGTGGTAAAAAAAAAAAAAAAAAAAAAAAAAAAAAAATCAGGAATTTCTTGGCACTGATTGGTTATAGGCCAAACAGCAGGAATAAAGACAACTGTAGACGCTAGCATCTGCGTTAGTGCCAAGACATTTTCCAATATGCATATAAAATGTATATCTGGTGTTTTAACTATGCGTGCAGTTATAAGCATGATGTGGAAGGTCTCAGATATTTGCGGATTTTAGCTATTTGTGGGCAGTTGTGGTCCCAAACCCCAGGGAATACCTGCAGGTTCACTCGACTATTCCTGAAAATAGCAATGACATTTTCAATGGGGAGCGTAACGGTGCGTTCACACAACATGCATTGTCTGCGTTAAGCAACGCCCCCAACGCATCTAGTTTGACGTACATACTTTGTTTAAGCTAAAGCTTGCAAAGCACATGGGCCTTTCTCTGCAGAATGTTAAAAGCACAAGCGGATCGTGATTGGCTAGAGAACAGCAAGTTCCGACTTATATGCAATTTAATTGCAAAATTTTACAAGCAAATACATTCCAAATCACTTAACAGTCTAAATGTGCATGATTATTTATTTAAATTGAGGTGCAACATATGTGTGATCCAGAACGTAAGACAAAGCGGACCAACAAAATAACTTTTAGCGTTCCATTGACTTTTCATAATTTTTTTCGTCCAGGGGACCCGACAGGAAGGGGAGGAGACTTAGGCTCCCCATGCTAGATTTGCCTATTCAAACAAATTGTAACTTCTTATGCAACAACTAAGTGCCTTGTAAACAGCTTTGCGGGATCAATTTATAAATCAAACAAGCATATTAAAGCAAATCCAGTCATTTCTGCAAACAACTTCTCTTCAATCGGTTTCAGTGAAATTCCTGCTGCACTCACCAATGCCGACTGATTACATCTGGCTGTAACGCAGGACACAACAACATGAACGTCTCCTGGCGATAGAAACACGGCTGAAAACAAATAATCTGATTCCAAGGCTGATTTGTTTTTATCGACAGTTTAGCAATAAAAGAGCTTCGGCTCCAGGAAGTGTTGTTTCAACAGAATCCCCTCTTCTGCTCAGAAATGAAGCCCCATTGTACTCGATGAGCCTCTGCTCCCGTTGAGAGTGCAGTCACCATGGCAACCAAAATCATTACCATGGAAACACAGGATATCCTTTTAAAGATTATTATGTAAGAAAAGCAGTAGGCTAACATCACACTGCGAGCAGGCCAGCTTCCCAAGGATGACAAATATTTCAACACCATTAGTCATGTTTGATTAAAATTATTTTAAAACTGCAAGCATCTAAGGATGAGGGAACTTTACTCATTACAGTCTAATAAACTCGTCTCCGTTCAGTGAAAACAGAGACCGATTCCATGTAGCTTTGCAGAATCTTTCAGTATCACACAGTGTGAATTAGGATGGCAATTCCTTGTGTTCCAACTCATTCAACGCTCTCCATGGTTCAAAATCCTCTATTTGGGAGCAAAGATATTTTGTCCCATGACTTTCAGGCAAGCCTTGTTTCTTCTTTACATCTGGCTAAACACGCACTGCTGTTTCGCTTTAATTTAATCTTGGTGCTTAGACTGATTTTATTTGCTCCTACAATACATTTGTCTAAATTACATGTTTCACACGTAATTAGGGATGCAACGGTACAGGTAGCCCACGGTACGGTCCGTACCTCGGTACCTGGGCCACAGTACAGTTCGGTACATGTTTTGTGCAGAAAGAGACTGTTTTTTTTAATCCCAAAACATATATTGTATTTTTTTGGGAACAAAAGCAGAATGTCACAGTTAACTTGACCCGCCCACAATCACAGGTGTGGGCGGGTGAAAGCCGTGAGAATACAACATAAACGAGCTGTACGTCTCTCTGGGATTAGGGTTCACACACAAGTCCGCAGTACCAGAATGGTTTCTGTATTTTACAGAATCAATGGCAGTACCGAAGTTTCGCGGTACAGGAGGACGGATTATCCCGTGCAGGGCGTACTGAACGGTCCGGTACTTTACCCTGTCCCGTTGCATCCCTACAAGTAATCCTGTTGGAAACACCTAGAAAAAAAATCAAATTAATATTGTGATTGATCACATGCAATGCTATAGGCTCGATGCAATCTTGTATTATTTATCTTTTTTTTCTCAATCCAAGACGTATTTGTAAATATACGAGCACTTGACTAATTGAATTTCCCCTTTTTTGGGGATAAATAAAGTATCTATCTGCT
This sequence comes from Apricaphanius iberus, assembly GCA_028564705.1. NCBI lineage: Eukaryota > Metazoa > Chordata > Actinopteri > Cyprinodontiformes > Aphaniidae > Apricaphanius > Apricaphanius iberus. The sequence goes on from JAPXFQ010001162.1 coordinate 381,627, forward strand.
TGGTTCCCCTTAAAAAACTGATTGGAATGTATGCATTATTGAAATGAAATAAGTGTTATTGTATAGTGCCTTGGGATGAAATGTGCTGTGAATTGGGGCTATATATTTATATAATAAACCAAATTGAAAATGTTAAAATTTTGTTTTGGGATAAAACATTTGTATATTGTTGTACAGTGAGCAAAACCCTCTAAACTACCGATCACGATTTTTTTCCCCTACATTTTTTTATTAAACAACAGGAAGAACACAAATGAATAAATGAAGAAATGTTTCCGTTTTGAAAATTGCATACTCTTCTTACTGGTACTAAAAAAAATACTTATTTCCGTGCTATTGTTTGCAATTGTATTGTAACTTCAACTCACTGATCAAAGAATATGTCCGGGAGTTTTTAGCTTTTTTTCCCTTTGGGTACCGACTGATACTTTGTTCCATCAGGAGTTTCTGCAGGTTTCCGCTCCTGCATGACCTTGATCAGTAAGTGATATGATGAGCTGATAATTCGGCTCACCAGCTGGTTTTTCTGGTGGTTCCAGTTAATCATTGCCAAACACAATTTAAATGGCAGAGTAGTACTTCTGAGATTTTTCTATTTATTTTTGTGTGAAAATATGATTCCCCTGGCTAGCATTATTAAACTAGGGTCAACCCCTTCTTATTTTACAGGATTAAAGGTTGAGAATAGAGGATGAATATATATAATGAATATTTACAGAAACACTTGGAGGTAGGGCCGGGCAATATGGCTTAAAAATTAAATCTCAGATTTTGTTTTTAACAAATCTAATTTGAGGTTTTAACACGTTTTTCCTACCTTATTTTTTTTTTGTAAGAAGAAATTGTGATAAAAAATATTTTCATATACCTGCTTTTATTTCAACCACCCGGTCCTGGAACTGACTTGAATTTAATGTCCAGCAAAAGATGGTTAGATTGGCATCACTCTGAGCTATGGAGGTCTAAGTAATACATTGGTTAAAAAAAAAAAATTCTGTTTTCCAAAAATAAATCTTTAACAGAAGAGAGATGCTTTTTGCTGGAGCTTTTGTCGCATCCTCGCCCACTACAGTTCTTTTGAGATGGTAATGGAAACACAACCTACACGTTCCAGGCCGTACTGACCCGTTCCATTCTGTACTTTACTGGCCCTAGTGAAAATGGGGCATAAGAGTGGCACAACATGTGTTTATTGCTACTGTCACCGCTCACAACATTGGTAATTAGCATTTTTTTCAGTTTGAGTACACTAGGATGTTGCCTTCCAGTGTGTAAAATTTGTGCTCTAGAATTAAAGACCGATTGATTTTTCTGTTTGCTAATATAGAGAGAAACTATGCCCCAGATATTAATTTGTTTGGTGCTAAAGAAGTTGCAAACTGACCCCAAAGCAACAGCCCTTTATGAAGATACTGAGTGAAGTTGGTAGATGTGATTATCTAAACTTAAATGAGTGCTAAAGCAACATGGGCTCAAAGGCCACTCGTGAGGAATAAATCATTACTTCAAACCCAACACAAATATGGATTACAGTTTGCAAATGGGGTTGAGCGAAAAGATCTTAATTTCTGAAGAAATGTCTTTTGGTGTGATGAAATGGAAGTTGAAAAGCTGGACACCATTGCTACATTTGTACAGAACATTGCAACTGTAAAGAGAGATAAAAACTACACCGTACAAGAAAGCTCTTCAATAACCAGAGGACACTCATTCCTAGTCATCAATAGGGATGGGTGTTGATATTGGGTGCCATAATGGAACATCCATGATGTGGATCTACTGTTCCACCACGACCCAAAGGTGCTCTATTGGATTGAGATCTGGTGACTGTGGAGGTTGTTTGAGTACAGTGACTTCATTGTCATGTTCAAGAAACCAGTCTGAGATGTTTCGAGCTTTATGACATGCCGCATTATCCTGCTGGAAGTAGCCATAGGAAGATGGGTACACTGTGGTCAAAAAGGGTTGGACATAGTCCGCAACAATACTCAGGTAGGCTGTGGCATTGCAACGATGATCAATTGGTGGAAAATGTCCCCCACACCATGACACCACCCGAAGCAGCTTGAACTGTTGATACAAAGCAGGATGGATCCATGCTTTTTATGTTGTTGATGCCAAATTCTGACCCTACCATTCGAATGTAGCAGCAGAAATCCAGACTCAGACCAGGCAACATTTGTCCAATCTTCTATTGTCCAATTTTGGTATGTGCGAATTGTAGCCTCAGTTACTTTTTCTTAGCCGACAGGAGTGGCACCTGGTGTGGTCTTCTGCTGCTGTAGCCCACCAGCCTCCAGATTTGACGCGTTGTGCGTTCAGAGATGCTCTTCTGCATACCTTGGTTGTAACGAGTGGTTATATGAGATACTGTTGCCTTTCAATCAGCTTAAACCAGTCTGGCCTTTTTCCTCTGACATCAACAAGGCATTTTTAGCCCACAGAACTGAGACTCACTGGATATTTTCCCTTTTTCGGACCATTCTTGGTAAACCCTAGAGATGGTTGTGCATGAAAATCCTAGTAGAGTCACTTAAAATCACCTTTTTCCCCCCATTCTGATGCTTGATTTAAAGTTCAGCAGATCGTCTCGACCATGTCTACATCCACCGAGTTGCCGCCATGTGATTGGCTGATAAGAAATTTGCGTTAACGAACAGTCTGACAGGTGTGCCTATTGAAGTGACCAGTGAGTGTATGGTTTTGCTTTTTGTATCGCGATATATCCTATCATCCCCCCTGTATTGTGATACATATATTACCAGATTCTTGAAGGGAAATAAGAGTTTCAAAATAACCAAACGATCATATATATATATATATATATATATATATAGATTTTCACAGCCTTCATGAGCACTTTCAAGATTTATTCGACTTATGAAAATCCTTAACTACTCAATGGATTCTCTTTTCTCTTTTTTTGAACGCACCTAGCATTTCTATTTTTCCATTTAAATTCAGATGCAAGTTTTTCGAAACAAACATCTCATTGATATGTTTAAATTAGGAGAGACAGAGAGTTGACTATACAGTATAGGGATAAAAAATAAAATACATGGTAAAGGCATCATCTGTCCTCAGCTTTCTCCAGCCATGCAAACACACCCCGGTGTTTCACCCGTAGAGCTTTATCTAGATGTTGGATGTCATGTTGGACACACTGTTCAGTGAAATTACACATGGGCCCTGGTGCAATCTCCCTAAATCCACCAGCAGTTTCAGACTTTTCACCGTGTGTGCTTTTACCCAAAACGTATCAGCATATTGTTTAATGAATTAAGCTTCAGCGACCGGCCGCCCTGGTGTGAAAGCTTCCTCAAGGTAAGAAGACCACTGCGCAGACACACAGCTGAGTGAGCAATTGGACAGGAAGGAAGGAAGAAGTAATATGGTGAAAACAGAGCAGAAAAATGAGGAAGACATTTTTCAGCTGCACTGCAGTCGAGGGTGTGGGTGTGTTGGGAGTGGGAGTTAAACAAACACACCATCTACACCCAGTGTGTACATGTGCTAATAGAGTTTGTGTGTGTGTGTTTAGGACGGTAACATGGAACCAGAGTCACAGAGCCGAGCCCCATCCTTTGGGAGGTTTAGCTGTTCTAACAGCATCCAGCAAGTATTTGTTGCCATTGCTGCATCTCTTGCAGCAGATGGAGAATTACTTTCAACAGGGCTACACAATTTTGGGAAACCATGAAACTGCAATATCATCGTTATAATCAACCTTTACCACTGCGGTCACCAAAACACATCTGGTCTGGGGATCCAGGTCTAGTTAAGGCGATCCTACTGGGGATATATAACAATGAAGGCATAAAAAAGTGTAAAAATAGAGCGCCCCTAAATTACAATGCAACAGTTTAGCAGATATTGTATGATAGAATTCATCTGCAACAAACATTTTTGATTGATACTGCAATGGCAACTCTGAATAAACTGTGTGGTTCCACCTCAGACAATATAAAAAATCTCTGCTGAATCAATGATGGCTTCAGGACATTCCCAAAGAACCACACAGCAGTGTTTCCTCACCAGTCTGTACCTGCAGGAGGATTACACGAGTCTGGAAAAACTAATATCCTTCAACAGGAACACAAAATAATTCTGGTTTATTAATATGGATTATAATCACTCAATTTTTAAAAAGAGCCAGATGGTCCAAACCAGGGTCAGAACCATTGATGAATCAAAAGAGGTGCGCAATAATATAACATTTAAAAAACAAGTGGCTGCTTAAATAAAATGTAAAATTTAAGGAGTTTTAGTATAGAACATTTCTTGAAATGGCTAAATTACAGAGAAAAGTACGTAGGTTTTCGATTAGTAAATTTTTTTTACCTTAAATGGTGAAGACTTCATTATGTTTTTGTACAAAATGGTGAAGGAATGAATTGACCTTAAAGCATCTGGGATAACTGATTTCTAACAGAACTTAAGCTTCATTGTCAGACAACAAACAGCACATTAAAAATAAAGGTCAAATTCGTTACAATTGCTCATAAAACCACCCCCACCCCCCCCAAAAAAAATGGGGGGGGGGGGGGGTTGCCATAATTTGGAACAGCCTAAATAGTCTAAGAAAAAAACAAAAATACTGTTGATCGATTAAAATTAAAGTACAGTCGATATTTGTCATTTTTTTCTCCACGCCTCCCTGTCTGTAAAACATGTTTTCGCAACATACAGCGTGGTCCACAATTCACTAATATGTTGCTGTCTTATTAATCTTGTTGCATGCATTTATTGAACTGTTTATTATCATTGGTCTGTGAGTTTTTTTTTTTTTTTTTTTTTTTTTGGATCTGTTTGTTTTCCGTCCATCACAACATTGTGAACAAAACGCAATTTGCACACCTAACTTAATCTCGACAGAAACAACACAAACGTAAAGTCACTACACTGTAGGCCTGCCCTGGTAGCGAAAGCTAACGACGCTGGAAGCGAAACACCTCGGGCCAAAAGTGTCTTCCCTGGTTGCTCTCCAGACAGTAGGGCGACTCTAACGAGGTGAAATATTTATATCGAAAGAAAAACGCAAATATGCTCGTTTTAGTGTCCTAAAACGTGCAGAAATGCCTCTGTTTAGACTCCCCCGCAGCAAGTTAGCCAAACAAGAGCTCACCACTGCAAAACAGCTCATGCATCGAGCCAGACTACATACAAAAACACGGGGGCTGATAGATGACAAGCACAGTATGTCTCATATTTGAAAGCTTACCCTCTGTTGAATGCAGCGGTGAAATTAAAACAAAGCTGGGCAAACACTGGCCGACGGTTCTCCTTGTTTTTCTCCCCTCCCCTGGTGCTTTCAGAGTGGGTTTATCTCTGCTCTCGTCCGTCCTCCCCCCGCCCCTCAACCTTCATGCCACTTGGGTGCGGCATGTACTAATGTCTGGCTCTCTATTGGCCACTTTAAAGCACGTGACGACAGCTGTGCAAGTGATTGGAGCATAAACCACGAGCCGGTCCCTCGGAGTGGTTCTTCGGTTTCTCTGCAGTCCAAAAACACTAAAATGATTGTGTCTGAGAAATGTGAGGAGTAAATAGGGGAAATTAGTAGTTAAACATGTATAATATGAAAAATATATACTTTTTTTTATAAAATATTTGGGCAGATGAAAGATATATTTTATAAATATTAACCAAATTAAATGTTTCATTTTTAACTTTTACAAAGGAAAAAAACCTCTATTTTCTGTAAAATGAGGCCAGCTTAGAGAGCATCTTCCAACAAATATGGAAAATGAATATAGGTGTCCCATTTAAAAATATAAAAGGCCTAGTTTAAAACAATGAAACATCAAATTATGTCAATTGCTTATTATGGACTTTATAAAGAAAAACATTTCTCTGACGCCACAAGCTGCAGATCACCAGACTTAATCCTTTCTTCCTGAGAGTTGTAGCTGGAATAAAAATCTGTTAAAATGACCATTTACCTCTAATGATGTCCACTGTGACAATGTAGAAAATGAGCTCAATTTTCCTAAGAGCGCGGATGCACAAAAAAAATTAAATAAAAATTAATGTTTCATGTGAAAATATTCATGTGGCACAATCACGACAATTCGGTGATTTTTGGTGGTGCAAGTTTCATTCTTTACCTACAAAAGGAACTGTGCAAATTAGCGTAATTTGTAAGAATTCTTCAGGAGATTGTATTTAATATTTTTACCACTAGATGGCGGTGTTTTCTCACTTTTTTCTTAAAACCTTGTTTTATACAGTCTATGGTTGAAACTGGTTTCTAGATTTTTGTTTCAGTTCATTTTGTTCTTAAAAATAGGTGTTGTGGAAAGCACAGTAATCACAATCCTTCATCAAGGATATAGATTTTTCATATATCTCTAAATCATGGTTGCAAGAGATAAAATAAAAATTTTCTGTTGTTCATTTTTTGTTTATACAGCATTTAGTAGTTAAATCACTGATCAAATGTGCTAAACTCAGTTGGCGAGGGATTATGTCATTTATTTATTAGATTTTAGCTGGCCAAAAATAATTGTGTCATTTGAAGGCTTTGTGTAATCCTCCATTATTCTGTCATTGTTTTGTTCTTTTTTCCCCACTAGTTGGTAACAACCAAATATAAGATTATGAGAAACACTAATTGTATTTTATTAGTTTGAATTACATTCATCCTAATTCAAACGTAGTTATATAGTACAGTGCAGTTAAAAGTTCCAGTGAAATGCAGTTAAAAAGTTTACAATGTCAAATAGGTTAAAAAAAAGTTATCTAGAAAACCAAATAATTAATTATTCAATAACAGCGTTTTTTAAAAGCAAATAGAAAGAGTGTATGAGTTGTTGCACTAGTGTAATTTTGTAGCAGTACACAATTTTGCAGCTGTACACATATACGTCACACAAAAGGTTTAGTGTACAGTTTATTGCTTAATACCACAGCCAATAAAAAAGAATTAGCATAAAATAGAAAAAAAATTGTTTAAAAAAATGCATTTATCCAACCAAAAACAAAAAACATTAAAAAAAACTTCTGAGAGTGAATGTCAAATACAGGCAGCACACGAGCTATCGTGTTTATTTGTCTTTGATATGAAAACAAAAATCCAAAGCTCACTGTGCTAATACTTCATAAACATGATATTATGATTTATCGGAAACCAAAATCGCTGTCCAGTTATGTAACACACTCTGTGTCTGAGGACTCACGATGGATGGTCTTGGTCGGACTAACACTAAAATAATCCCGTAACACTGCACGGCCGCACAGTTGTGAATAACATGCACGTCCCCACCGTTTTTCATCATAGAAGAAGAGCTCTAAAACAGCTGAAATCCCACAGCGTGATCCCAGTTTATGAACGACTTTGGCTTTCAGCACGTCCTGCTACAGCCAGACGTCGTACAGTTTGAAGTCTTGATCTCTTCAGTGTGACACACTTCTAGAGCTCGCACTGTGTGGCATGAAGCAGTCCATTAAGACTGCTGAAAAGCATACAAACTCAACCGTCCTTTACGTTGTTCATTTTGAATATGGCTAGTAGTTAAATATAAAAGATCATATTTACTACTAGCTTAAGGTTGTTGTTATACTTTAAATCTGATAAAAAAGATTATTGAATTTAAAACTCCAGGTTTATCATATGGATTTCTCCAAGTAGTCCATAACAACTCGACCTTTGACCCTTGTGGAGTTAATCCTGCTCCATACCAGTTGACACACATGCGCTCTCCTCTTGACTGATCCCAGACCAGCACTGGCTGTCTTTCAGTGTTGTGAATAATTGTGGTCTGCCTTGCAGCATGGATACACCCACTGGGGAATCTAAATATATCCAACTAGATGTGTCTGAAGAGCCCAGGCATGAAGATGATATACCTACACAGGAAATCCACACCTTACTGCATTACTTTCTAAATCCATTGTGCTCTTGAATTTTGCTGACGCTTCCTAAATGCACTTCCAAAGGTGAACTCATCCGACGTTCTTATCTAAAGCAGCATTTAAATGAGGTTGATACTCTGTGATATCGTTTTGTCATTGTGTCTGCTGCTGTCCATAACAGTTGAGCCGCAGATCGTCAGAGACCGAAGCAAAAAGTGACGACGAAGAACTGCAGAGGACAACTGACAGTGTAACACCGGTGTCACTTTAACAACTGTTTAAACCACAAATCATTGGATTACCGATGTTTCGTTAAGGTTTCAGCACAAATTTCCCCCGTCGGCCTGTTTTCTCCGGCCTGCATGTGTCACCGGGTGAGTGAAGACAAAACCCAGCTGCTTTTCGTATTCATTTCAGTCAGCACTTGCCATCCCCCTTTTTTAACTGCAGCTGGCCTTTAAGTCTCAGTTCCCAAATCATCAAGGGCTTTTCTGAAACTAAACAGTTTAAAAACTGCAGCTGCTGATGTCTGGTAACATTAAAATATTTCATATTTGTTCGCTGCGTGTAAGAGCAGTAGAAACCCTAATGCAGCTCAGACTGGACAGATTGTCCAGAAAAACCAAAGAAACCCCAGAGGTAGACTGTGAGACTATGACACTGCTGTGTCCTCTACCAGCAGTAGTCTGACTTTTACTCAAAGATGGTATTGTACTGTGCTCATAGTGCGGTGGATTACCCCTTTCCCTCCTCCTCTGCCCTGCCGAATGACACAAGAGTCAGTCTATTTTTTTTTTCTTCTTCTTCACCATGTTTTGGCTCACTTGTCCTTTAGGAAAACGTTTTGTAACCTTTGCCCCCAGTTCATGACCTTTTAAACTAGATCGCCCTACCTAAAAAAGAGCTCTGTAGACAGTTTAAGGTAAGTAAACTTAGCTATGGCGCTCACACAGAACGCCACTTCGATGCAAACTGAAAGAAAGTGAAGAGGCAGCTAAAAAAAAACTACTCACAAAAGTGAATTTCCTGTTTTTTCTTATTAATAAAGAAACTATTTATCCTCTCAGATCTTTTTCACATTTTTTTTTAATGTTATAAACACAACCGTCACAGACTTCACACAGATTTCATGTGAATGTATTGGTGAAGCAGAAGGAAAATGTTCCATGGTATCAAATCATTTTACAAATAAAATTATGAAAAGTGGGATGTGCTTTTCATTTAGCCCCCCTTTAATCCATCACCTCCAAATAGCATCTTGTGCAACAAACCGGCAATATTCAGACCGAGGAAAACACTGGACATGCTCAGCCCTTCATATTAAAATAAATGTATGCCAAACCTGCAAAGACATTGCCGTCCAACTATAACAATAGGCTGGGCAAGGAGAACAATAATACGGCAACTTGCTCCTTGGAGGAGCTGCAGAGATCCACAGCTCAGGTGTGAGAATCTGTTGACCGGAGCGTTTCATCTGTTATGAAAGACTTGCAAAAAGAAAGCCAAAGGAAATCCAGTTGCAATGAGCCATGTAGGAGGCATGCATCAGTGGAAGTAGTATAAAGTCTACATATACTAACAGATAAAGTTGTAATTGTTTGGCTTTTTCCTTTTCTTCTTTATTCAAAAGAAAGAAATGTATATGATAGGGCCTAGTATTATAAATGCATTATATATATCTTGATATAGCACCAACAATAAAGTACTGGCAATGTGTCCTTTTTAGCACTTTATTACAGTATTATTATTAATAGATTTATTACCATTAAAGGTAAAATGCTATTAGGTCTTTTTCTATAACAACATTTTGTTAGCATTTAAAAACCAAGGTAGCTGAAAGAAAATATTCAGATATCTTTTTTTTTTCTCTGTCTGTCCTTTTTTTTACTATGGAATTCGAGCAAGCGTGTAAAGCAGCTTCTTTCTTCTTCTACACCTCTGGTGAGCTGGTGGTGCCGCTATTTCAGCTGAGTTCACATGCATCATATTTTCATATACAGCATAAACGCTAAAGCATGGACCATAATGCTGGTTAGAACTCGCTGCCAGTGAAGTTCAGTTGACTGAAGCTTTTAAACCAAAAAGCAGCTGGACTTCCTTTTCCTTGGAGATGTTTCCAGTGAAACTCAAAAAAGGTTTCTTCACATCCGATCTTGTGAAAGGAATTCTACCCTCATAAATCATTGTTTGGGGAATTACACAAGGGGGGTCTGACGAGTCACTGTCCCACCCGTCTGTCCTCTGAGGTGTTTGAGTCATTGTTACCTGTGAGAGATGTTTGCTAATGAGATTCAGGTATTTTAGTTTCATGTTTCAAGGTATGAATTGCTGTGAAACCACCTGAGGAGACAATTACAAGCTGCATTGCAGGTAAATGAATAATAAAACTACAAGACATCTATTACTTTGGTAATTTTTCTTTTTTTTCTTTAGAAAAATTGCTTCTATCAAATCCCCTTCCTCCCTGTCTATTCTTTTCAAGCATTAAACATGATTATGAACTAGAAGAATATATGCCAAAGAGCTAATCTAGGGATGGTGCCCCTTTGTGTCTGATAACTGCTATTTGATTGTTCTCGTGTTGACCTGTTTCTCATGGGAGCAGGTCGTTGACCAAATTTCACCACTTTGACACTTGTAATTTCAAGGCTTTTTTGTTTCGCTCACACTTTTTTTTTTTGTGAGAAAAAAATGACATCTTTCATGGCTGAAACCAACCACGTGTTGCATATTGACCAAGAGAAATTGACTATTTTAATAATATTAATAGCTGGAATGACATATGTTCTAATGTGTTATGTGTCTCTAATGTTCTGTTAATTCTTTTACTGTTGGTTTATTGCTGTTTTTATTTCATACCCTAATCACCGAAAGCCCCTTGAATTGCCTTGTTGAAAGTGTGCTAAAAAATGTTGCCTTGCCAGAAAGCCCCCACCACCACCACCATAACATTGCATTATATTGTAAGACACAGTATCAGATTGTAACTATTAACAATCAAACAGTGAAGATTAAGCTATGCGCTTTCATGAAGTAAGCTTGCCAGGTCCTTCATGTCTTGAATTTCAATTCAAATTTTTTTATTTTTTTTATCTACGCTGAATCGTCCAACAAACTTAATTGTATTTTCATTCTCAATAGACTGTGGTGGAAAAATGTAGTGTTATGATTTATCTGTACTTTGTAATCAACTGTGACGCATGGTTGCTTAAAGTGACAGTGTGTAGTTTTTGCAGTACATCTTTGAAAATAGCCATTAAAATATTATGTAATAATAAGTACATGAAGCACATTAATTGCAAAATATTGGCGATATTGTAAAATATGACTTTAACAATCAGTTTTAAAACACATAGGCGGGGGTCCTCTTTTCAGTGGAAAGCCATATTAGATAACGTCTTTATTTATACAAGAGTCCGGACGAACAAAGCGCCACAGAACACGCCTGCTATTAAAACATTGATTTCCCCTCAAAATGCAAAAAAGTTTTGCTATAAATACATTTTTACCTCTTCTCTAGTTCCAAGCTATGAAAGAGAGACTGATGTGCTCGTCATGTTGCTGCAAGTAGATAATTCTCAGAGAATTGAGCGTTTGAAAACAGCACTAGTTGGACCTCCGTTGCTGACTTTCTTACTCGAAGGCACAGATACCACATGCTTGTGATAATTTAGGTATGCACTGCCCCCTACTGGCCGAAAATTACACACTGTGCCTTTAAGCGATGCGCTTTCATTTAGTAAGCTTGCCAGGTTCTTCAAGTCTTGAATTTCAATTTCTGTTCAAATTATTTTTTTTTTATCTACGCTGAAACGTCCAAATCAAACTTAATTGTATTCTCATCCTCAATACACAAATATAAATATTTAAGATTTTGCTCTGTGTTGAAATTCCTTGTCGGAGGTCCGCGGTGGTTTTGAGCCTCTCGGCAGCAGCTTAGTTATCATGTGCCTTGGGCCGGCTCTGTGTGAAGGAGATGAAATGGTAGTGCAGTACAGGTTAGGGAAGGAATGAGTCAACCAGAGAAGTTTCGTACCAGAAAAAGTTTAGTGTCCAATGCCAAAGAAGTGATATGACCACCAATCACACAATTTTCTTGATTATACGACTGCATTGGATAGGACATTTAATCATATTTGAACTGCTGGTGTATTATGTGAATTGAGATATTTCAATGAGAGCTACTGCCGCTAAGTTAATTTAAATAAATGATCAGCTGTTATTGAGATCAGATGACTGGCCTTTTCAAATGGCAAACATAGGCCCTAATCATCAACCGGCCGATACGTCACAATAATGTATTTATTATATGACACAGAATATTTCAATATGCAAAGTGGAGCGGCAGAAATGCAGTAAACCAAGAAACAAGCACGCGTGCTTAAAATAGAATTCTAATTTGCTATTTTGGAGAAGTTTTTAGGATATTTTAGAGCTCGTTTTCGCAGTGAAAGGCAATGTTTTGCATTAAAGGAGAAACAACAATCCAGAGTAATGTTTATGTGAAGCAGACTGTTTCCCACCAGCAGTAGTATGGCCAGCAGCAGCGCCTCCTCCTGCGCCCTCCCCCTTCTCTCCCCGGCCTGTTGATATCACAGCCCGGAGAGTTTTGAATTCAGTCTGTGGTCCCAGCCGCTGCTGCCGCCGCCGCCATGCTGCTGAGCTGAGAGACAGCGACGAACCCCACTTACATTTTTTCCCCCTCCTCCAAGCTGCTACAAAACCAGCGGACAGAAAAAAAGCCTCTTTCCACACAGTGAGTAGGAGTTTCCTGTAGCGTATTAAACATGCTTATTTCGCCGAAGTTGTAGTTTGTAGAAGCAGTTTAAAGTTTTCTTTCAGAATATCGCACCGCAGCGTGCAGCAGCCGCGGATTTCCCAGCTGCACTTGTTACGCTCTCGCCTAAACTTCCAGCGACACTCAAAGATAAACATAGCACTTTTTTTTTAATGTTGTACGTTTCCTGTTTTGAGTAAACTTTAATTTTCGTGTGATTGAAAATGAATAATAATTCGCACAGAAAAATACGATTTAAACCATAGTCACTCCCCGTTGAAACGCGAATAAAGTCGGACTAAAACAACAATTTAAAGATTAAACATCTCCTCCACCTTTAAAATGCCACTCCGCCACCCAGAGGTCAGTCAGGGGTTCCTACTCTTGGCATGCACAAATCAAGGGTGCTCTTTCATTGCAATAACAAAAGCCCATTTACTGACAGCGCTGAAGCACAGCCACATAACCATAGTTTATTTGAAGGGCTAGGATGGCGTCTAGTCATGTTGGATACCGTCATGTAAAGAAATGCATGCAAAACTCTCTGCTGTGTCTGTTTCCCAAGTTTGAAGCTGTATTTCAGAGCAACTGGAGCACATTTGTGGGTAGTCGTAAACATCTCACCTGCCTGGATATTTACTTAGTCTGAGTAGCAATCTACTTCAGCAATTCCCAAAGTTGGGGTCACAAACAACTTAGTATGGGGTCTTGAGATTTTCTTGGGAAAATGATATCAGAACCAGAAGAGGCAACTAGCAAGCGTCTTCATTTTCTAAATCAAAATGAAAGCTGGAAAACCAGGACTTGAATTAATAAAAGCAACATATAGTGGTCGATGTATTCGCTGTTGATGTCGGTTATGTTGCCATTCAACGACTTTATTTCTAGCTTAGTATAAAAGGCTTGTATGCTCCATCAAGAGTTGGGGTCACGGGTGTGTTAACTTTTATTTTGTGGGTCAGAGATAGGGAAAGTTTGGGAACCACTGATCTAGTTTTTGGAGCTAGTTTCAGTCTCATCACTTGACTTGTGGCCTTGGTAACAGAGAATTTCTCATTGTTTTTGCAGTATTGGTTGGTGTGTAACATATTTATCTTCTGCTTTTGACACGTTTTCTCAATTTTGCTGCCACACGAGTTTTAATTTGGTACTTCTATTTTAATTGTAAAACGAGGCATGTTAGAGAAACGTGATGCCGGCTAATTTGATTCAAGCAGATACCAGATTTCTCTTACTCTTTCACATTTGCTAGTCTCATCCAAACTGTGGCTGATTTGTTTTTATGATTAAAAAAATGAGAGTAAATCTGCAATGATTTATCAGATTAAAGATTGTAGGTTTAAATGCAATAGAAATTGAGATTATTCCCAACTATACATTAAATGTGTTCCCAGACAAAGTGCATTAATAGACGTTGGTTTGTGTGCCAATGCAAGCCTTAGAAAACAATTCCAGCTTGATCGATGTTTGTTGCTTTGTTTCTCCTTTAAGCTGTTTAAATCTTTAGATCAGGACATGCTCTGTTGGTGTTTTATATATTTTTGTCTACTTCTTCTTATCAGATTGGTTCTATGAAAGTGATTCTTTTTATTTTATATTATGGATAATAATTAGGCTAGGGTGTAGCTTGTAAAATGGAATATTTCTCTTTATCACAGTTAATAGTTTAATAATGGGTACAATAACTTTATCACATTTGGCTTGGAAAGTTTCTTCTAGATATATGAAATAATTGACAAATTGTTTTGTATTCAGATTGTCTTTGTCAGAAGCATTGTGAGGAAAAATGTAACATAACATGTCAGAAACGTTAACTATTTTTACCAATATGCGGATTTATGCTTGATTAGCCATAAAATTCCTCCTGCACTATATGCTTTTGGTTTACTTTACATTTCATGATCGCTCAGGATATGTTTTTCCATTAAAAATGCAACAGTTGTTTCCTCCCAAATCGGCTCGTCCTGTGTTTGTTGCTAGTGACATTCACTGCCCCGCCTCGCTGTCATCTCCACCGAGTGTTTCGCCAGAACTCATCGGCTCTGACATGCCCCTCCCCTTTTGGGCTCAATAACTAATTCTTCTGCCCCGTCGGTCCTGATTCTGCAGGTCTTCAGCTGGGTCACATCAGACGTAGGGGCAGCAAAACGGAGAGCTTGTCAGTGTGACAGGCAAGCAGGCTGGCAGTCGAACGAGCCAGAGCCGTGTCAGGCGGACCCTGTGGCGGTGGTGGGGGTTACGGCGAGCTAGCCAGAACAGGATATTGCAGTGTGATCATTCACCAGCAGCAGACAAATCATTAAACCCCAGGGTTCATGCCGCTGAGCGGTTCAGGCGTTTCTATCTGTCACTCATACCTCGCCCTCAGGCTAGAGTTTGTGTTGTAAGCTTTATGCTGTTTTGGCGGGTTTCTGAGTTTTCTGCTTGCCTGGTAGCCAGTTTTTCTATGGATTTTTGATGATTAAGCAGATTTTAATCTTCTAAAGTTGTGAATTTTTTATTTTTTTTTGTACAATGCTTTTTCGTGTACAGAAAGGGCTCAGGCTAACTGAGTTTGGCGTGATTTTATCTCAACTTTCACACGACCAGCTCGTTTTTTTTCTTTCTTTTAAGGTGGTGAAAATCATCACATTTTGGGATGCACCAATACTGGTATTGGGTATCCGGACGAT
Source organism: Apricaphanius iberus (assembly GCA_028564705.1). NCBI lineage: Eukaryota > Metazoa > Chordata > Actinopteri > Cyprinodontiformes > Aphaniidae > Apricaphanius > Apricaphanius iberus. The sequence goes on from JAPXFQ010001162.1 coordinate 396,930, forward strand.
ACTGCTCTTATGTACTGTATCAGTTACAGTTAACCAATACCATCAACAGATACCTAAAATTTGGTTCAAAGAAAATTATTATTTTTCACTTGAAATTTAGTTTTGTAGTCATTGTGATTAATATAACTTTTTTTTTTTTTTAGCTGATACACCATCATTTTTGTAACAATCAGAGAAGAAAATAAAACCTGTCTTCCAATTCATTGCATTTGTGTGTGTGTGGTAGAAGTAGTAGTACTCAAGTCCAAGTATTGGTATCGTATCGGTGTGAAAAAAGTGGTATCGTTGCATCCCTAATTACATATAAAAAATGTCATTCTAACACATTTCTTCTTGACTTTTTTTAATTCTCTGATGATCAGTCTATATAGAAACCATAAGATTAGCAATAACTGAGAAAACTTTGACTTAAATCACACACAGGCAGACCCATCTTTATGGCTACTATTTAATCAGTATTCAATGTGAAATGAAGTAAAGCGGTCTCTCTTAGTTGGTCTCTTTGAAGGCCTTGTTTCAGATCTGACGAAACTTTGTATGGAAACTGCTAGTGTTTATTTATTTGAATGGACACTTTAGATCTCAGGCCAACCTCTGGAATTTTGTCGTATTTTCACTCTTTTACAAACTGGGTGCATAAGAAATGTGCTCTTTATCGGAGGAGCTCCAGCTCAAGTCAGGCGTACACACCACATTTGGGTTCCAAATGCAATTTCCCAATCTGAAAGGCCTTTCGTGCAGAGATGTCACGGCTTTTTCCAGGCCAACTCTGAGTGCTTTTAGAACCCTTAATGGGTTTGATGGTGACCACTATTCACGCACGCCTCATGCATTCCTTTTTCAGTTGTTTTCTAGTCACCGTAACGGGGGGGGGGGGATTACCTGTAAATGACCCGAGCCTGATCCACCGCTTTAGCCGTCGACGTGAAAGATGCCGTCTGTGACGCAGACGCTTAGATTTTATCCAGACTAATCAGGCTGTAAATGTTCTTTTTCATCTAACTTATACAGGCTGTAACCTTTAAAGATGAAAGAGCAGATGGGCACCGCAATGCTTTTGTCTTTTAGTTATCAGTTAAAAGGGGGAAAAAACCCTAAAAGAACTGGTAGTCTCATTGTCTTCATCCTGCAGGTGTTAAAGGTCAGTGTATGCCAACCGATGCTTCTTTGAAGTGGAGAGTTTGCTAGGTTAAAGACATTTTGGGCACCCCACCTCCATTTCAAAGCCACAGACCTCCCCTGCCACACCCTTCCACTGTACCCCGGCACCCTCAGGCTGGAGTAATCTCACACTGGCAACGACGGAAGCATCTGGCTGGCTGCATATCAGCTGCAGACATGTGGCATGTGGAGGCACTTTACTTTGTGTTCTCTGGCCATACATCATGCATTCAAAAGATCTCCCAGCAAAACTGCCTTACAGTTAAGTGGAGGTTTTCCAAAGAAGGTAAAAACAATCGACTGAGCTTCTTGTGTTTTGTTCCACACAGAAAGAACATTCCTTGCTTGTGATTGTTAAGAGGAACCTGAACCAATGGAAAAGTGTGCCGTTCATTTGTGATCACCTCGACTCAGGCTTTTTTTTTTGTAAAACCACCTTTCACTGCAGTTAGAGCCGCAAGTATTTCATGCAGTGTCTCTACCAGCTTTGCACATTAATTAAAATCTTTGCATAATTATACTCTGCAAGGTAGTTCAGGCTCAGTCAGATGGGATGTATTATGTCTGCAGAAATTGGTTTCTAGGTCTAGACTTGACTGGGGCATTCTTGCATCTGTTTAATTCTGTATAAACCCATTTCACTGTAGGTCTGGTTGCATGTTTGGGAATCCGAATCTTCATCCAGTTGCAAATGCAGTGCAGTTAGGAACAAGATGGGCATTTGCAGCTAAAAGCAGATATTTGCATTGGGCGGCTGATATTTATTCTAGCCATAGACTGTTTATATAATAGACAAACCCTCGGTGACGTCACCCATAGGTTTCTGAAGAGCAAAAATGAAGCCAACTGGGCGATTCCCACCACCGCCATCTCGACTGCAAAGCTGAGAGTTGATTCTAGCGCAGCTAAAGCTCCGTGGTACAGCTCTCAGCCTGCAACATGGAAACCGTGGCTTCGGGTCCTGCTTCTCTTTGCGATGTGCTGTTGTGGCGTTGGAAGACACTTGGCCTACCTTGCCTGCTGGTGTTGGCCAGAGGGGCTGATGTCAGGATGCCCAGGGCAGCTGTGACTAGAATCGTAGCTCGCTTGCACCAGTGTAAGAATGTGAGACTGAATGTAAATTGCTCCGAAGCTCTCGAAAGCACTATATTAACACAAGCCATTATTGTAATCAAAATTTTTGCTATTTATAAGAAAATTGGGAATGCACAGCTAATACTGTGAGGATTTCCAATGTGTTAATGCGCAACATTGGAGTTAAACGGGTTTATTTCGGGCAGCACTTCAAGCAGTCAGCTATGTTTGTGTGACATCATAAAAATAAAAAGGAGAGTACTGTAAACGTTCACAATTTTGGTTCATTTTTGAGGACAAATAAGTAACACCTTAAGATAACACCCTCTAACTTTGATGTATGGGGTGGGAGCATTATGCTGTTTCAAGCATTTTGTTCACTTTGAGGAAATATTATATAGAAATAATAAAGCACTATCTCAACAGATCAGCTACTTAATTACAAAGTGACTTAAGAGCACATTGATAATATGTAGCAGCGGCCATCAACAAGTGCCGATCTCTGATTTGATGCTACGGGGAAGTGGGAGTAATGTCCCACCCATGTCTGATCAACTTCCTTGTCCCTGCTGAATTAAAGCGCCCCCACATCATGATGCTGCCAACACCATGTTTCGCGTTGATTGGAGTGTGTTCCATGCTGCTTTCAAGGGGACAAAAAGGACATTCCTGGCCTTTTTTTTATTATTAACCCAAAGAGGTGTGCAGCTTGCTTAAATGTACTTGTTGTAATCAGGTTATTGAAAACTCCAGAAAGGCTGTGAGAGATTTCCAAGATGTTACACTGCACAGCCTTTGAGAGATACTGCTGAGAGTGCAGGAAGCTCCCTGATCTGCTGCTGCCAGTGACCGCTTACTTGGATGTTTTCAAATGGTTCCCAGCGTTCTGTTGCTCAGAGCAGAGATCTGGAATGGAATGGGGAGGGGGGCACCGTCTACATACAGTACATTCTGTTTTTATTGGGGAGTGTCATTATCACAGCTAACCAGCGAAGGTGTGTTTCTTTTTAACTGTTCCGTGAAACGCCTTGTTTGAAGATGATTTGCATAGGGGAATTTTTTTTTTTTTTTAATCTTTTTATTTGACGCATGTTGGATTTACATATGAGGAAGAAAGTGGGTACATCAACAGAAATGTTTCCTGAGGATGCAAACTGTCTTAACAGTCAGTGTGTGAACGTGTGGTAAAGGGCTACAAAGGTTTTAGTGAGCAAAAGCCCTGCCTCAACCTGCTGTCCCTTTTCACTCTCTTTTAAGAGAAACGACAATATGTCCTCTCAACAATGGCCACACTCCCACAGACACAAGACCCTAACCTCGGCCCCCTCCCCCTCCTTCTCGCCCCGGTACCCCAGTTGCCCCCTCCCCCCCACCTCCCAGGCAATTGTGCGCCTTTCCAGAGGCGTGATCGGTGCCCATGCCGAGGAGTGACACGGGGATGGGAAAGCTTTCCTCGCTCCCATCGCGCTCTCTCAGATGGCATGTGCTTTTATAAACCGTCTCTCAGCCATACGAAGCATCTTGGATGTATGATGCTAAAGGGAGATGGAGAAGAGGTGGTGTTAGGGGGGGGGGACCTGAGGGAAGATTTACCGGCGACTATAAAGGGAGGAGGTGCTCATATGTTTTGATTATTTTGTGTGTTTTTCTATCTTTTGTGCAAGCCAAGATTGTGTTCTACCTCATCCTGCAAGATGTTTTCACTGATCAAATGGTAAGATTCAGGTCAAGCACATGGTGTGTCGAGACAGCTGAACGGTATGAGTGATGGCAGCGTGTTAACACCTTCCTTGTTTTCCCCCTGCAAGAGCAGATTATGGATGGATGCAGTGCTTTTAAGGCTTCCGTTGTGCAGTGCATGGTCTCTGCAGCACGGTGCATGCTATTTTTATCCAGATCTCATAAGAGAATTTAATAATTTAGTATTGTCAGGTTGCAGGTTTTCAGGAGGCAACGATGGGTGCGTCGTTTTTTTTAAATGCAGACATTTTTAAACGAATGGGATTTTTCTACATCTCCATTTGACCTGTTTTGTTTTTTTAACCATGTTGTTTTTAAGAGAAGAATATCCAATTATCTTTTTCCATTCCACAAGTTGCTGCTATCAACCTGGGTAGGTAGAACAACGCGCCTTTTCTTTACATCAAACGGCAAGCTGGGAGCACCTCGCCATCTCAGCTGCGCTCTTGGGGGGGGGGGAAACCAATTCTGTACTTTTTTCTTTTTTTTTAACCACTGAGCGCACCACACTCATAGCTCATCATGCACCGCATTCAGAGCCGAAAGTTTTTCTTGCATGCAGCATTTTATTGTTTACAGCATAAAGAAAAGCTGGTTTTATTATTGTTGGATAGCACTATAAAGATTTCCACAGTGCCATAGTTTTGTAAGTTAACTAAAATCCATTAGGTGTGTTATTATTTGAGACATCTGATACATTTTTGCATATTGATTGCATTTCCGAGGCTGCTGAATGGCTAGAGGAAATTGCCTCTAAATTGATTGCTCTAATTACTTTGGAATATACAGCTAATGGCTGAAAGTGACAGGAAGATGAATGTACTATTGAGCAAAAAAAAGAAAGAGAGAAGGAACACTGACAAATGCTTTTAAGCAGAAAGAGCTTTAGTCCAGAAGAATGTAATACTTGATGTGGAATGTTTATTCTAGCCCCGGAAACACAGATACTGGTTGCTGCCGCTGCTTGACCTGTCTGGCTTTGGGTGGGGTCGAGACCTTGCTTTCACTCGTCTGGTCTCCCCGTCTTATCTGGGCTTGGTTGTGAATTGCTATTTTAGATTTATCAGCTTAATGTCTTTAAATCCTTCTCTGGCTGGTCCGTCTGTGTCAACACGTTGCATTGTATAATCTATGAAATCAATGTGCTGCTGCTGTAATCTTCTAAAGGCAGATAAAATGAGGAGCTAATAGCCAGCTTAGAGTTTGTTCATATTCCAGCCAAGCAGGCTAAGATTACAAGACTGGTAAAATCAATCGGTTAAATATAATGTAGAAGTTATTGACTGGTGGTAATTGGCACCAGATGACAAATTCTCATAATCCTGCAGAGCAGTAAACATCTGTAGATGTCCAAGTCTTTTTGCTATCATGTGGATTTCTTGATGCAGTCTGATTGTGATAGCTAGCTGGCTGGTGGGCTGCTCCCGTAACTATGGTGACGGTGTCCCCAGAAAGCCTCAGAGCAACCCCCAGGCTTTGCAAGTCTGGTCTGTGAAAGAAGTGATGCATGTCTACAAAGTTCAAACTTTCACAATGACCTTATCCTTCTACTGTTTTGCTCATACTGTATAATTTAATAAATAATCATTCATTTGCAGCAAGTAAAAAAAACAAGCTTTGTGGGTGGTCTATTTTTTTTATTTGTCAACCTAAAATGTTCATTACAGCAGTTTCATTTTAAAAGCCTTACTACGTTTTCTTTTGTTGTTGTTTTGCCAAAAATGTTATTGTAATGAACAATGTGAATGCATTAAATTGAAATGATATACTACCAAATACTGCATCCAAACCTGCAATATTGCTATAATTAACAATGACAATTAGAACTATGATATATGAATCTTAACAAAAACCGCCAAATCTTCCTGCTTATCAAACATAAGTAAAAATAAATTGGAATGAAAAATCTCTCATTCGGTACGTTTACATGCAGCAGGAGAAAGTCTGACTGAAATCAGACTTTTAAAATGCATATATACAGCCGAGTCTAACCGAACTGGAGTTCCAGAAGCTTGGCTATTCTATCCAGATAATGCAATTGGAATCAGACTTCTCTGCAACCAGCCCGATGCGTTGTTACTGTGAATATCCTGCTTTGACTCCGTCTGCTTCACTCCCGGCAGCCGCAGTTTACTGTCTGAATGCAGCTGGAACTAACCGTTATTAGGCTAACACGTAGGGGCGCATGTCGCCATCTATCGTCAGGGAGTCGAACGTACTTAATTTCTATTTTTTTTTATTTATAATTCTTAAAAAAAAAAAAATTGATTTAAACTGGGACTCGGCTCTCAACAGGGGGAAAGACCTTAGTCCAATTACTCCAAAAAGCTCGATTTTTAGGTTTGCATGTAAACGTACTGATTTACAGTAAGGATTAAGGAGTTTACCCTCCATGTGAGCAATCAGATATCTATGCTTATTGTTCACTGTGTGAGGCAGTGCATTGAACTATAAGAATGTTTTGTTCCATCTTCATCTTGTTTTAGTGATCATCACAGCTAAAATAAATTGTAAACTAGTTTTCAGCATTCCCAAATCAGCATGTTCTGTGGCTGAGGTGTGTAAAAAGTTCAGAAAGATGAAATTGGGCCACTTTTCTGTTCTTGATTCAGCCCTCATGTCCCACTCTATGTTGCAGAAAACCTCTGTAGGAAAGTTTCTACTAAAACTCTTATTTCTTTTTTCAAATCCAATCAATCTGCATATGTTTTATTTATTTATATATTTTTTTAGCAATTTCTTAAGTTGGAAAAACAACTTATTTTAAACAATCTGACTATTATCTTGATGGTGTCTAGGAAAATGTTTTAGTTCTTGGACTTTTTTTCTTCTTTCAGGATATAGATTTATTTTAGTTGTCACTTTATAAAAATTTCACACTGCGACCCTGCATTGGCGAACGACCATTTTTAAATGACTAAAATAAAATAAACAATAGAAAGTATTCATAGAGAATTCTGATTGGGACATTCTTACTTATTAGTCAGTTTCAATTTGGGTGAATTATGAATTTCTTATGTCTAAAAGTGTTCTTATCCTGATTGTCTTTCTGATGCTATAAACATGTAAAGCCTTTTGATCGTGTCATACCGTTTTAAAATTTCACCATACAATCTAAAATCTTGTCTGTTTTCCAGATATTGGTTGCAACATCATCACTTAGCCTCTCACTCACCAATTTCCAGCTGTGTGAAGGAAAGTGAAAAGAAGATTTAATGAATCACTATTCGCTAGCCGACGCTATGACTGACAAGTAAGTGCTCTCTTCCATGAAGAGTTTTAACATTTTTATACCCACTGTTTACTGGGCTCTCGCTTGAGTGTGAAGCAAGAGGACGACGCATTGTTTGCCTATGTTGGAAACGGTTTGCTTTGCGCAGAGAGAAGTGTTTTGTTGTGGTGGGGGCTGGTATAAAGACAGTCTTGTATTGCCCCTGAAGACATATGACATTTGCATCAGGGCTGATTTGCATTCCTGTTCACTGTGTCGGTATGTTGCTGCTGTGTTTAGCTGCTCTTTATTTTCTCAACAAAATAACACCGCTACTGTGTTTTGAGACTTTTCCGTCATACCTCTTCCTCCTAAACTTTCTTTGCATTGCCTCCTTTTTGTGACTCAGTCTTTATCTTCTTCTTTTGGATCAAATCTCTTTCTGCTCTCTCTATCTCTCTCTTTCTTTTTTTTTTTTTTTTTTTTTTTTTGTCTCTTTTGTCTGGAGCTCTAGCTCTTTGTATCCCCGTCCAGTGTTCCTGACTTTGACCTATAGACCAAGAAGAATTGAAGTGCAGTAAGAAAAATAATCTGACGTCAGCGGTCATAATAAGCGGAATAAGTGGTGCAGGCCGGTCAGCTGAAAGGGATAAATCCAGGCAAAACAAAGACTTTTATTTATTTTTTTTCTGTTAAACAAAATAATTGTTGCATTATTAGCATAAAGTTTATGTTGTGAGTTCATATTTCTACATTTTAAGAGAAGGCAAGAAAACAGTTGGTGTTTGACAGCGCTCACTCTCCGACTGGCTTCTCCCCACCTATTGCTGATGCACCTGTTCACCCCTTTGACGGTGGAAGAAGGGAGGGGGGTGGGGGGCGAAGAGGTAGATCAGTCATCCTTTCTATGAAACAAGCGTGCTTTCGTTTCATCCAGATATGTAGCATAAAATGCTCCACATCTTTTTCAGCAGAGTAATGCTGCATCTGCCCAGAGGAAAGTTGCTCCTTCTAATTTAAATGGACCGCTTCAGCTGTTCTCAGGTTCAGAAGTATTTTAGTTATTCATTCATTGTACTGGAGCAAATAAACTTAAAGAAAAGAACTACGTGGAGAATGTACATGTAAAGCACCAAGGAGGAAAATAGTCACGATAAACATCTGCTTAATCCGACGGAATGACGGGATCCTTGGTGCATTTTGAGTAAGAGATGACTACTTTGACAAGTTTCCTCGCCGGATCAAAAGTATCCAAGCAACCAGAAGGTGGTGCCTCAGAGGGGGTGTCGTTATTGTGTGCTCGATGGTAGTGCATGTTGTAGAAGGATTGTTTGAGTGAGGAGAATGATAAATGTTGTGCTAAAAGGAACATGGGGAAAAGTTGGAGGACAACCCCCCCCCCCAAGCGACCAAGAACAAAGACATGGGACTACTCAGGATTCGTACAAAGGCAGAAGAAGATTGCTACTTATTTTCTCTTTAACACACTCTCACATGAGCCTCAGTCTTCCTTTCTTTTTGCCTCAGTCATCAGCAAACATTTACACTTTGCTGGATATCAGTGGACCTTCCATGAGAAATGTACATTCCTCTGGGTATTCCCAGATACAAGCTGACATTTGGACATGCGTTTTTAAAAAGTGGAATAGTGTCTTTTCTAATGATTATCTAATTTTCCTGTAAGGTTCAGTCTAATACCGCTGCTACATTCATATTTTTGCATATCTGCCTGTGGTTTAGTGGCATAGCAACATGTAACACTCTAGCTTCAGCAGTTATTATTATTATTATTATTGGCTTATTTATGATGAGTCTACTAAATATCCTAAATATAAGAGTAGAAATGTATGCACAAGTGGCACTCTGATTTCACAGCAAAGCTTCACTGATGAGTGCGTCACTTCATCTCATGCTACTCCATGCAAACTCTCTTTTTGCACTGGGGAAGATTCACTCACCTTGACATGCAGACCCCTTAAAGTGACTGCCACGGCAAGAAAGTTAGACCGGTTTTCTAAGTTGTTCACCTTCTCGCAGGCCATGTAAGAGGTCCAGAGTCTCATCCCGAGATGGTCATGACAAAAGAAACTTGGGGGCTGGGCGTAGACTGCTACAGACTTTCCAGAAACGATCCAAAAGAGGTTATGGTGGGAATTGTTGGACATATTCCATGTTAATTAATGGGATTACATGGAGGCTGGGGGTAATTTAAATGTACTGTATTCTATCCAAACATAAGCAATTCGTTTTGCCATTGTATCCATTACATATCTGCAAGTCAAACATTGTAAAATCAAATATAAATGGCTAAAATGTTTAAAGAAATGTATGGGGCATGTAGGGGCTATTACCTTAGTTCCGCAACATTGTTCTGTGCTCACGTTTTAAACAACAAAACCATTCGGAGGAATTTATTTGCATTACTTGCCTTATGATTGTTAAATGCCAAAATTCCAAACTTTCCAGTTTAGCATATCCCTTCATCCTAACACACAATAACAAAACGAGTGCGTAGAAACTATCATACCATATAGTCAAGCCAGGACGGATTTTTCACAATGTGATTATATTCTTCATGTTTACTCTGTTGCCAAACATGGCTAGGCTTTTGTATTTTCTTTCCTCATTAATACTTTATTTTTTATTTTTTTCAAAGAAGTTGGTGATTGTCCATCTGTGAATGTTTAATGCGTTAGTGGAAAGAATAAGGTTAAAGTTTGGCCTCCTGTTGTGCCTGGAGGTTTTGTGAGGAGAAATGTTTCTAAAGACGGATACGCTCCACAGTGCTTGTAGATGAGCATTCCTTCTGTTTAAACTCGAGCTTTGGATAATCTTGTCAGCCTTCTGTGTCCACTCATCCTAATTTGGGATTAGCAGGAATTTTACAAAAATTGTACCTTTTTTTAAAAAAATGTATTCTAAACTTTGAATGATGGCTTTTAATTTGAGAACATTATTTACAAAACCCTACTCCTTGTAAGAAGGCTTAAAAACGTTTTCCATTTTACCTCAGCAGAAAAGTCACAGAGTTTAAGATAATGTTTCGTTGTGTTTGTGTTTTTGTTCTCATAGGAAATTCTTTCTGCTTATTTCTCATCTCTCTTCCATCTGCTGAGAGACTCATATCAAAGCCTGTTTGTTTTCTGTCCTCTTCTGTCCTTTGAGTCTCGCTTCCCTCGTCCACCTGTCCTGGTGTGTTCCGACAGCCTTGTCAGAGACTTGGGATGTTTATAGTTCCACAGCAATGAAGGCTGCTCAGGGTGTTTCTGTGAGAGGGCTAAAATAACAAACTGTCATAGAGATATGAGGGCACTTCCCACTAGCCTACTCCGTTTTAATTTGTCTGCTTTGCCTTTCTGTATCAGTCAAGGTCCCGCGTGCGTGTGTGTGGGTGTGTGTGTGGCTAGAACAGTCTTACTAGGGAGATGATTTATGTTTGTTTAAAATTATTTTATCTTTTCACATTTAGCATTTTTACTTGAATGAGTATGGAGGACCAACTCTGTCATAATTTAAAATAAATAGATAAATGAATGAATAAATAAATTGGTAAGTACCATTGTAAATAAATAAATCTAGAAATGCATTCAAGAAAAATATTTAATTTCACATATTTTTATTTATTAACTATTTATTTATCTATTTACACATAATTTATTTCTACATTTTCACATCACATTAATTTATTTATTTATTTCCACATCACATTTATTTCCACATTTCAAGAAGTGCATGTATTTTATTTATTTATTTTCAATTATGGCAGAGTTGCTCCTCCATAAATGAGACATTATGCATAATGTCTCATCGGTTTACATAATTTTTAATGAATTGTCTGCCAGTTTTTTTTTTAATTTAATTTGGTTAGTTGAAAAAAAATCTTTACTTTCTAGAAATTTTTTTGTTGTTAAAGCAGAATAAGATTCATCCCCTAACTTTGATGATTTGTGTATCTTCTTAGATCAATGTTGAATATTTACTGTAAGAAAACTAATGTATTTAAGTATGCGCCAGATATTTGATTATGTATGGTGGTTCCTCAACTTTTAATTGAGCCTTTACTTACCCATCCCAATTTCAGTTCCTTCAAAGTTCCCTATTAGAAACACATCAATATATGACAAAGGCATTGAAAAGTATATATTTTTTAATGTATAATCACTTTATATGCTGCTGGTAAATATTTATATTGGCTGAAGGGGCAATGTAGCATCAGGTGTCTCGCCGTAAAGCAAGTCATCACTACTACATCACTAAATCAACAGAATGAAGTTCACATTTTAAGGCGATGGTAGCAAAGGGAAATTCTTGCATTAGGTGTGAAAGCTATAGCTGAAGTGTATGTAAGTTTCCTGAAAGAATTCCAGCATTTCCCCAATCCATCATATTCCATAACGGATCAATACTAAACTCTCTAAGGAGAAAAACTGTTTTGTGATACCCTGTTAAGAGAGTCTGATTATATTGTCTTTCGTCGAAAAAGTTGGGGAAGAACGTTGCCAGAAAGTTTGATACACCAGTTTATAAATTACGTCGTACTTTAGGCTGTAGTTTAAAGGTAAGCTGTTTTCCAAATGGAAAGGTCTACAGCCCTGAAAGCTCTTCAACTGCATTTCTTCTGAACAAAGCCATATTCCTTCAACATACATTAATAATCTTCAAGGAAGTTGAATCTAGTATTGCATTGGATTGCTTAGCACTGCCGATGTGTTTGGTTTTTGAAGTGCAACCATCACCACTGTTGTTCTGGTTAGAGGAGTTTTCAAAGCGCCTGCTTTTCCTGGCTGTCATTCAACGCCACTCATCAATTAAAAACTATAGACCCGTGACATCTCTATTTCCTCTCGGTCACCTCTCCAGACCGCCGTGTCACCAAGGGCCGGGTTTGCGGGGCACTCCCCATCTCACACCCACACTTGCCACCCCCCCATCACAGCACATCCTGAATTTAGACACATGAAGGCCTGATGTCATTAGGACTCGTAGCTGCATTGTGGAAACTCTGGATCAGCTGTCACACGGTTTTGTGAGAGGCAGGGAAATCCAGTTCAAAGCGCTTCCTGAAGATGTCGAGGGGGATGCACTGTTTGACCTTGGCCTCATCAATCTTACACATCTGTCAGCTACTCCTGCTGCCTCGTAGATGCTGTCCAGAGATGCCATGTGTTGATTCTGTATATGTTAAAAATGTTTTGCTTGTTTTAAACGTGTTTCTCTTGGTGCATTCATGACTGTAAAGGTAGGATGAAAAAGCATAGATAACTGGCGAAGTTATGAAGTTCCTATCTTGATAACGTTATTATAAAAAAATTGATGGGAAAAAAAAAATTCCAAAAAGGGAAAAGCTCATTTTCATTTTTTCCGTACTTTTGAGTTTCCAATGGAAGATTCCCACTGATTTATAAAATCAGACGTTGGAAAGTTGAAGAAAGTCTCAACAGCTCCGAATCTGAAATCAAAAGTTGGCAGTATTGTGCTGAAAGTTTTAAGCAGCTGCAGTAATACATATTTAATAATTTATTTCTGTTTCTCTAATCAATGTGACGATGTTTTACAGTGTTTATCCTTTTAAAGCACTTGTGTTGTTCTTAATGGCCCACCTGCTTCGACTATACCAGTTGTCTAAAATACATCTTGCATAAAAACCACTGTCATTCCCAGCTTAAAGTTCATCCATCCATTAGAAGTGCAGTGCTGCATGTTTGCATTTGTGCTTTAGCTGTAATCGCCCCCAACTCTTGTCCCCTACCACAGTAACACAGCATATTCCTATTATTCAACAGTTTTGAACTTTAAACCTGGGAACACATCCAAAGTATTAATAGATGGGGGTCAGTGAAAATGCCAGTGTTAGTAGCAGTTTTTTTTTTGCTTTATCACTGCTTAAACTAATCGGATTATTCTTGTTTGCACCAACTCAGGGAAGCCGCTTTAATACCAATGATTCTGCATATTTGGGTTGATTTAGCTGACCTGAATTCGGTTGTGTGCACATTGTCAGCTTCGTCGGGTTAGAATATTTTGTTATGTTTAAGATTTTACTGTATGTTGATGATGACTGATTCTTTGTAAATATTCTGGGTGGAAACGGTCCAGAAATTATTTTATGGAGGACCTTGAGGAATAAAGCTGTTCTGCAGGAGAAACATATCCATCTTTGATTGAAGGATTTTCATTTTTCTCAGAAAGGCAGTCTAAATGAACAGACTGGAAATTGTAGTGAATAGAGGCCAAACCATCTGTCACAAAAGCAAAAGGATTTCTGAAAAAAAAAAACAATCTTGTTTCCATACACACAAGTGTTAGAATTTTCCAGCTGACTGCAAATTACTCTGGAAACAAGTAGCCCTTTTAGATTTCATTACTGGTGCACAACATTTTGAAAGACCCTTTTTAATCAGATTTTGCGGTCTGCTTCAGGTTGGTCATGTTTCCACCTTAGAGCAGCATCTCCTGAGAACTTTTCTGGCTGTTGGCTATGGAAAATGTTTAGTGTGTTCAAAGGGAGTCATTATTTCATTTATATATATTTACATATTGTATTATAATGATTTTAAGACAAATACAACTCAGATTTGGCAGAAATAATTTACTTTATTAAAAATCCCAATTGAGGTGAAAACTCTGTATGTAAGGACACTGCTGCAGCACTTAATTTCTTATATATATATATATTTTTCCGATTCTATTAATACGATCATCAAGAATGATTGGAACAGTCTCCTTAGTGATAACAGCCATGCTCCCGTTTTTTAAATTTATTTATTTTTTTAATTCCTAGTTTTGCACTATGAAGAACCCCGTCTTTAAAGGACAAACTTGTTAGAAACTACCTCCCAGATTCCAAACCAAAATTCTTCTTAATAAAACAATTGGCACTTTTTGTTGTGAAAATTGTAAACGCTGCCCGACGATAAATGGATCCACAATCTTCAAGGACTCAAAAGGTGAAAAAGTGTTCTTTCGTAAACATTTTGCCAACTGCAGTTCCACTCGTGTTGACTACCATCTGGATTGCACTTGTGGCTGTTTTTATGTAGGTCTGACTAAAAGAAGACTGACAGACCGGTTGAATGAGCATAAATATACAATCGGAACTAGAAATCTTAATTACCCTGTGGCCAAACATTTCCACGCTTTTTCGCATTGTAATCCTAATTCATTAACTGCAATGGTTATAGAAGTTATTACCAAGAATATTAGAGGCGGCAATATTTTAAAAACTTTAGCTCAGAGGGAAACATTTTGGATCTCTACCTTGCGAGCCACCAATTTTTCCGGGTCTTCCTTTGATCTTTGTTTTTGATAATTATTATTGACAGGTATCCTCCGTAATCCATGCAAATGAATTATTATGTGTTCTATAATACACCAGGGGACCTCTGTCTTCTGTTATTAACTTTTGTCTTGTTGTTTGCTGATATCTCTGCTTACCTCTGGTCCCTAGAATAATTATTCTAGTCCTTTTTGGATTTTGTGTTCCACTGATGTTGTTATGCATTGGATGTATTGTTTGTGATGCTGTGATTACTCTGATTTTTACCGGAAGTCTTTTGTCACAAGATTTGACTGATGTCTTAATAATTGAATCACCTGTTGTTCATTTTATGTGTAAGTACTGAAGAAGACCGCTTGTGTAGTCGAAACGCGTTGGCATGTCCTTCTAGATTAAATAAAAGACTTTTATTCACCAGAGTGCTTCGGATCTACTACTCTATTTTTTTTTTTTTTTTTTAGCTTGTGTCCATGTTGGATGGTTAATATTGTTGGATGGTTAATATTTAAGTCTGTTTTGATGTCTATCATGTTCATCTGTTTTAACAATGTCCTGACTGACTAAAAACATACCTCCAACCTTCTTTCCCCTTCTGTGTTTTCTCCCCCCCTCCCTAGCCTGAGGATATTATAATTCTCTCCAGAGGAAGAGCATCGCATCTTTTAGGAGCCACAGGTCAGAAACTCTACTCCTCTCACTCCGTGTTTGCTGTGCAGACTGATACTGAGCTGCTTCAAAGCCTGCAAGCTTTAAAACGAGTGGTGCATGCTTATCCAACTTCTACACCTGTTTTTCTTGTATCCTTAACCGTTCCTGCATGACCACACCTGTGCAGTCTGGTTGGGTTTTGATATTTGTAACTGTTGTGCTCCTTCACCAATCATTCCTGAAGCTACTCATTCTCGCTTTTGGCATTTTCTCCTCTTTAACTTGACGTTTTGTTTCCTCAAAAGGGAACACATTTACTGTGTACCTGATGGTGTCTTTAATGAAAGGCATGCATGGCTGCCTTGCACTGAAGGTTTTGGGCAGCAAGCTTTGCTCTCTGCGTTTGCTGTTAGTTTGTGGAGCGGCTGCTCTAAATGGCAATTATTCATAACCTAGCATCTTTATAGCTTTAAAGCATTTCTCCAAATGCCAAAGTACTTTGCATATGGATACAGTAAAAAAAAAGAAAGTTATTTGTTTTGTAACAACACAGTTAAGATATTTACTATGTAGGCTTAAGAGCATTTTATAAAATAAATGTATCAAAATCTTTGTAGCACTTTATTTATCATCATGCTAAATGTACACTATGTAACTTGATTTTTGGACAGACGTTAAATGCAAATAAATTGAAACAACAAAAAAAACATGAAAACATCCAAAACAGTGCTCCATGGGTGTGGTTTTCCGTTTTCAAAGAAACAAGGCAGCAGTTTCAGCAGGAGGTAGAAAATAGTTTGTCATTTCATTGTGTTAAACAATCCATGTAGGATGTTACAAAGCCACAATTGATCTTGAAATGAGATTTTAAACACCTAGGTTAGGTTTTCTTTTCTGTCTTGGAACAATTAAAGGCACAACAGGATGCATGTTTTATCCAAAGACATCAGTCTGCACTTCTGTCACTGAAACTTGAAACAATGAACCTTTTAAGAGTCTCAAAAAAATATTTTTATAAAGCAAAAGTCACAATTTGTGTATCCTTTACCTTGTAGTCTGTTATGTAAAGCACCTTGAATATTTTGTGTTGGGGTTTTTTTGCCACTCAACAGGGTTGCCATTACATTAAGTCTCAGACTGATGCCTATATTTATATTGATTTAGATGCTCATTGGTATTACTAAGTGCCAGAAAGGTCATTATAATTTCTTCTAGTTGTTTAATTTTCTGCTGTCTCAGGTCGATTAAATGTTACCTTAATAATTTCACAAGGAGAAAGTTGTTTTAAGGGTTTAGATTATCCAAGTTCCTTCAACGGCTCTTACAGATTGTCGTGGCTGTGGGTAGGAAGGATCTCTTCCAGCAGTCTGTATCTCCACAGATCTGAAGAAGCCTGTGGTTGAAGATGTGCTGTGGTGTGATGAGGATCATAAAGGTTGTCAGTTGTTTTTGAAAAATGAGTTGTAGAGGCTTCAGATCAGTTACCCGAACAAGTTGATTATCTTGTTCAGCTTCTGTAAGACACTGACTCTGATTCTACTCATCCAGCAGATGGCTTCACTATTGTCTCCAGTCCAGTCTGTCGTCTCATTGAGAAGTTTGTTTTTCCTCCACCTCCGCTTCTTCTCCCATGATGGGAATAGTGCTTGTAGATTTCATGAGAAACCGGAATTTGTCAGTCATCTCCTTATTGTTAGATTATTGTTCGGAACATGCCACAAATGGGTCCACCATCTCTCTCTACTCCGCCTTTTGTCCATCTGTGATGCACCTGAGAGCTGCAGAGCCATTAGAATATATCTGCAGATGAGACTACTAGATGTCTGAGGTGTACATAGTGGAAATGAATGGTGACTGTGTTTCTTGTGGTGGTGCTGATCATTCGGTTAGACTGTCAACCCTTCATTCCTTTAGGGCAGATTGTCAGATATTCATTGATCAATACGATTATTGAGGCCTCCACCCAAGTCTTCTGGAGTTCTTGACAAAGCCAACTGGACTGAATTGTTAAATGTACAGCAGATACAGTGGGGAGAAAGAGTATTTGATCTACTGCTGATTTTTGAAGTTTTCCCACTTACAAAGCATGTAGAGGTCTGTATTTGTACTCTTCTACTGTGAGGGACTGAATCGAAAAAAAAATGCAGAAAATCGCAGTGGATGATTTTTTTTTTATAATTCCATTTTGTTGCGTGCACACAGTGGGCGTTAAATTTTCTTTGTCAACCAATGGGCTGCTAAACAGTATATATATCATCCTCGGATATCAACCTTAATAATTGCCTTTAAATATCGGTCATTGGTGACCAAAAAATAAATAAATAAAATAAATGGCATTGGCCTTAAAAAAAAAAAAAAACATTGGTTGGCCTCTATACTCTGTACTGGTTATTTTAGATTGGTCTCACTTCTTTACTAATTTAACTTTTAGCTGAGTTCATCACTGCAGACTGTTTTTATTTTTTTGTATCATGTCTCCTCTCTATAGTCGAATACTTGGACAAAAAGGACATTGATGACAAAGAAAATTCTTAAAGAAACTTGCAAAGTGAGTCGTCACTCACTTTTATATGGTAACACATGCAGTCACATAACAGTGACTACCACCTAATTTCCTCTGTTTCCCTCATTATTTCCTTATGGTATCTGCTTAAGATGCATGTTTTGTGTTCCCCAACCAACTTTTCATTGCATTATTTTAAGTTGAACCAATTTGGCGGTAAATAAGTAATGGGGAGACGGACATAAAAAAATGATTGTTTAGCTTTTTTAGTTAATAATAATTATTATTATTATTATTATTTTTAATGGAGATTTATTCTTGACCAGAGTGTCTTATTGGCAAATATTTTCATTTGGTTGATACTTGTTTCCTTTTTCCATTTTTAAGGGGTGCTTCTGTTATACTTTTAAAATGAAAAAGCAATTTTTAAAAATTGTTTCGTAACAAACTTCTACTTGTGAGTTGAGTGAAGCGGAGACATTTCATGTAACTCTTCTTGCTTGTCTACAAATCTACTCTGCTTTGCACACCTCTGAAGGAGTTGATGCATAGCTTTGGCTGGCCAGCGTTCCTTTACATGACAAATTTTCTGAAGGTGTGGCCTATTTTTGTCTGTATGACATTTGTATTTTAGGCCATGCAGACATTATTTTTTTGTTCAAACATACCTGTTTTATTTTTTCCCCCTCAAGTTGCTTGCCACGTTTTGAAATGATCAAAGTAAAGCACTACGAAGGTGAATGTCTGTGGGCGGCTGGCACCAAAAGGCCTGCATCTGTGTATGTGCACCACTGTAGTCAATAAAATATGCCAATCACAACAGAGCTAAGTTTATGAAGCAGCAGAATGACAAATTGAATTTCTAGCTAAAAAAACATCCCTATAGAAATATGTAATAACCTGATTTCACAAAAAATGAACTTTTGAAAGACGAAACAGACGTGTGTCCTCTTTACTCGAGGAATCAGCAGAGAATTATTTCTGCAGACTTTACTGTGCTTACTACTTATCCAATGTGAAAATAAGTTTATGATTACCTGCCCTTTTGGTAATTGAGGGCTGTACATTAATTTTCGTTGTTTGTTTTAGCTTCTAGCACTGGTGCTTCAGAGTGGTTTTGTAGAAAAGGCTAAAGTTGTAGAACCAACACAAATCTTTTTTTGAAATCTCTAAAAAACAACTGTAGTGCATTTCATTACTTAAACAGAGCAATAAAAATGGATACAATGAACACACAATAAGAAATATTATCAAATGTGTTTATTGCAGTAAGAATGCTAAAATATTGGCTCAATTTATTAGTGTGGATGTATTAGGATGTGTGTGTGGGTATGGATTAAGAAATGTGAGCAATTCAGGTCATAATGCAATACACATAATAGAATAGAAATTCCCTTAACCAGGGAAATAAAGTGTAAAATCAGAAAAGAGACACATTCGTACTAAGATGGTATATGAAATATAAACAAACGAATTAGGAATAATGGTGTACAGTAAGGGCAAATTTTAAAAACTAAAACTAATCTGAAGTTATTAGAAATAACTCCCAGAACTCCATAAATGTGCGACCGTGCAGAATACTATAAAAATATTTTCAAAATAAACATGTCTGTCTGTACATTAAAGAACATATAATTTACTAAAAGTAACAAATAAAACAACTATGCAAAGAGAAATGTGTAATAATTGGACCATCCTGAGCATCCTCTTTGTAGGACTTTCATACAACAATGTCTTCAGTAAGAGGTTTCTTTTTGTTTTTCGCTGTAACACAGACTGCTACAGAAGATTCTTCCTGCTCACAACCATCAAGGTTTACAACAACTTATCGAAGAAATTCGAATGGTATGAGCTACGACAAGACAGAATTTTCCTTTGGGATCAATAAAGCATTTTTTAATTGCAATGAATAATGGCATAAATATTATTTGAAATGAGATTACAGTGCAAATAACATCAGACATGTAAACACTTATTGAGTCTGTTGGAATGAGCAATACACAGTCTATCGGATTCTTTAAATGCATATGGCGTCTACCTGTGGACTGGCCACAAATCCAGGAATTATGGGAATTTTTTTAGGATATAAAGCTAATTACATTGATATAGTAACACTTATTTACCCCAGACTGCAGCCACTATGTAGCATTAAGACCATCGCTTCATCTGTCGCAGTCGCATGTTCCTTACAGTTAAGAATAAAACTAGCACCTTGTAAAGCTGTCGGAAATGATGGGTTTTCTTGTGCATTGCATGATGATCATGAAAGATGGGTTAGTACAGGTGAAATGTTAAAACTTCCTGCTTTATTTATTAGTTAGCTAAAAGTTGAGACTTAATTTTCCCTAGGAAGTGAATGACCCAGCTTTTAAGGAATCAGTTCTTAATCTCTCTTTGTAGCAGTAAACTGTACTCTCTGTGTTGTGCAGGAAAAGAATGCTTGACCCAAATCTGTTGGCCAGATCACGAGAAACCGCCATGATGGGTGTTTAAAGTTTTAGGCTTTTTGTTGTGTATCCCTCTGTGGTGTGAAGCAAAGAATCAGGGAAATTAGTCTGTTGTGTGCTCCATTGCCAAGTTCAGGAGAACACGCTGTTGGTGTTGAAGCAGCCTGTGGGCGATGGGGTGAGTTTTCACACAGCTCACTAAAGGAGGTTTGTGTCTCTGCAGGCCAAAATTACCACCATGAAATCAGCGCCTGAAGGAGAGAAAGGAGTCCTGTTGAAAGACAGAAAGGGTAGGGAAAAATATAGCCGGCTGTAAGGAATGTCTACAGATTCATTAAAGGCTCCTGAACTGGTGGGAAAACCATGTGACTGTCATACGAAGACCAGTATTTGTTTGTTTACCACTGAGCCAACAAAAGCAAACAAGATTATTAAACTCCTATCAGGTGTATCTTCCAAAAGAATTCACAGATCTCAACTTGCCTCATTATTGTCCTTCAATAACCAATCAATTTATCATAGACCGTTTGCAAAGCAGAAAAATATACAGTTTTCCCATTTTTGTTTTTAAGTGAATATTTTGTATTCAACCTTATGTAATCTGATGCCTTTTAATAAAATCCAGTGTAACCTATTGCATTCATATACTCATTTGTAAATAATGCGGTATGGGGCAACCGCCAGCCTACCAAACCACCTAAATTGACAGAAAATGCTAGGAGAACTTTAATCAGCAAAACAAAGAGGCCTATGGTAACTCTAGGTGAGATGCAGACATCCACAGCTCAGTTATAAAGAATCAGCTGACCAGACAATTATTAGTTATCAACTCTGCAAACCTGGCCTTTTTTTAAAAAATTTTATAGAACTGGCAAGAAAAAGGCATTGTCGACGGAGTTGTGATCACAGCAAACCCTCAATCTCAGTGTTCGGCCTACATATAAATCCATATCTTTGGAGAAAAACTCAATTGCACATGTATCTGAACACTCTGATGGAAGATTTTGATGAAAGGTGGTGGTGGCACCATTGTGCACTAGGTTTGTTTCTTCAGCAGATAAAAAGAAAGTCCTGAGACCAGACCGGTGGCTCACCTTCCAGCATCAAATCAATCCTTAAAGTACAGCCAGAGTTACAGTGAGAACAGGATATTTGTGTTGGAATGGCGTAGTTGAAGATTGGGCCAAAATCTGTGGCAAGGCTTAAACTTGGTAAGAAAGATAGCATCTGAACATCAATTTGAGTTTTATTGCAGCCAAGACTGGGCAGAAAGATCAGTCTAGATGTAAAATTCTTGCTGAAAATTGCTAACAGACTTGCAGCTGTTTCATGTGTAATATTCCAAAATGTGGAAAGTTCAAGAGATATGAACACCGTTTACTACACTAGAAGATGAAGTCACCTGCAGATGGTCTTGTGGTCCCAAGCTGGGAAATAGAAGTCACACTAAATAGCAGTGGCCTTCAGCTGGGCTCTTGAAGCATGTTATGTTGAACTATTTTCAGAAGCTTCAAGGCCAGTCTGCCATTGGAGCAGCCTTAACAATAAGGAGTAAATTCAAAGGGCCATTACTTTTTAGAGAGTGGTGACTTCCGTGCATCCTCCGACTTTATTTTGGGTCGCCAAAGCCCAAATGTGTCACATTTGAGTTTCATTCTATAAACGATGCTTGTTCTGGCTACTTTGTATTGTATTTTTTGGCATTATGCATGTGTTGATGGGTATATTGCTGTCTTAAGGTTGTAGATTTTAGTTACAACCAGCTGTCATCAGGGAGAATGCTTTACACGGATGTCTGAAAACCTTTGTGTGAGGTATCAAATTACAGAAAAACAATTTTCATATTTAAGAAGTTTCTTCTTTAAGGGTATTTCCTAAACCCGTCCAAACAGATGTTGGTAGTAAAATTTCCCCACTTTTTTTCCCCCCATCTTTAATTAAAAGCGAGAGAGCCCCGTGATTATGTTTTTATACTGGACTACAGAGCCGCATTCAGTGCTTTGACGGGGAACACCACACAGCAATCTTCTAGTTAGCTAACTTCACTCGCCTTTATGTTTATAGGGAAGTTTTTCAGATCCTCTAGAGCCATGTGACTCAGTGAAAGGGTGTGTTGTTTTTGAAAAGCTCACCATTGGCAGACTAAATATACCCTTTACTGGAGCTGACCCTTTATTTGCCTTTGCTGTGGCCACTTAAGGTCGACGTGCTTGCTCAGCAGGGGCCCTACGACTAGTAATTATATAGGACGGTTTCCATTTTTTATCCCCTGTACACATCCTTTTCCCTCAGTTTAGCGATTGGGATGGTCACTGATGGATTACCTAGAGTTTGAGTTTTAGGTCCTGTACCTCAGTCTGACTTCAAAAGGTTGTTTTTCAAACCGTTTTGATTCATATATATAGTCAAAATAGGAATTGCCTTCGAAAAATGTATTCAACTGGTTGGACTTTTCATCCCATCCGTCATCCAGTAAATTCACCATGGATAATATGCAGTGACTTTCTGGATCATCTACTGTGGTTATTTTGACCACAACCCAGCTGTTTTATGCACTTTGCACAGCTGTTCAGTGGCTTTTAGTGAACTTGGTGGGTTTTTATCAGCACACCTCACCTGATGACTAATATTTGTCAGCAGAATATTAATCTATATCTATACTTAGGCATGCTGAACAAATATTGCTGTATTTAATATTAAAGGGACTATCGTGCTATTTTACAGCTTTGAACTTTTGGGATAGACATGCAGTACAGACGAAAAATTCGGACACACCTTCTCATTCAGTGCGTTTTCTTTATTTTCATGACTATTTATGTTGTAGATTCTCCCTGAAGGCATCAAAACTATGAATGAACACATATGAAATTATGTAGTACTTTTCTGGCCTCCAAAGTCACCGGACCTGAACCCACTCGAAATGACTTGGGGTGAGCTGAACCGCAGAGTGAAGGCAAAAGGGCCAACAAGTACTAAGCTTCTCTGGGAACTCCTTCAAGACTGTTGGAAAACCATTTCAGGTGACTACCTCTTGAAGCTCAAGAGAATGCAAAGCAGTAAAAAGCTCCAAAAAACTTTGATGTGATCGACCAAAACAAAACCTTGCATTATTACAAAGTAGAAAGAAAATAATACATGTTGGAACAATGTCTAATTTTAAAGGGAGGGTATTATGCTTCTTCCAGGGACACAGTACCATTCTAAAGCACACTCAAATAAAAAATGTACCCTAAATAATTCTTAAAATCCTGTGTGTATATATAAAAATCCACCTCCAAAGAAATTTGCATTCTCATCACTTCCGTATTTAACGCCTTGATATTCGGCTGTGCCTCTCTAAGCCCTCCTACCCTTTGTGAAACTCCCCCTGCAGAATGTCATACACCGGTCATTATCACAGCATGCGTGTGGAGTCTGACTCTGATAGTTTAGAGAAGTTTTCAGTGTGTTGCATTTTATTATTTAGGAAAACAATCACATTGGTGAACAATGGCAACACTGGAAATTGTAAGACGACACGCAAATGATCTGATATCCGACTCTGAAAGTGAGGTTTTTGAAGAACCAGAGAGAATTCAGAGGGTTTTACAAGACGTATCGGCTTTGTAATATTCAACCTGCTTGGCACCCTTTTATAAATATTAATCACTATGAAGCTACGTTTTGCATTGAAACCATAAAAACACAGAAAAATGAAGCCAAGTCTGGAAATGAGCTAAGTCTTGAAATGACAAATGTAGAACGAAATGAATCTACGTTTTTAAGTTGGAGTTAGAAATGCTAAGTCACTGTTCTTACCTGTACAGGTTCCGATGAAGTAGCCTTGCCTTTAGGGCCAATCTGCTTATTAATCCATTATCAAAAAGGCTTTTGTGGAGATAGCAGTCATCTGTGAAGTGATTTGCACAAAGATAACAGATCTTTTCCGGCCTATGATTGTTTCCAAAGACGAAGCCCAAACTCTTAGCCTTACAATTAGCCTAAGCTAACTATAGCAGCTGCTAGATGCTCTACCGGAGCTGAGTGGGGAGGGGAGGGGGAGGGCTGCAGGCGCAGTGGCTTGGCTGTTCTACGTCAGGTAGGGGGGAGGAGATGGGTGGAAACGAGGGAGATAGGTGGGAGCAGGCGTTTCAGCACCCCCAATAACTACCAGCAGAGACTCCAAAATTATTCAAACATAAGTGAATGAGTCAAAGCAACATTTCATGTGCAAAGCTGATGCCCAAAAACCTAACTGCAGCATAATGGGGGTTCTACAATGTATTTCTGGTGGGCTGATAACAAATGTGTGGTACTTTTTGTAGAGTTTTATTTGTAAAAACATTTATAAAAAGTATTAGTTGTGCTCAGTATTGTTGGGTATTGACATAAACTCCCAATAAAATACATTGAGGTTTTTTTTTTAATTACCAGTTCCACTTGAACTGGTAAAAGAGGGATGGTTATGGTCACAAGTATCCAATGGAGGTGTAACAAGCGAGCTAAAAGTTTGTTACAGCGTTTGAAACAGGAACGGGCTGTAAATTCTTGGCTGTCTGTACACAGAATGCCAAAACTGGGTCAGCTTGTTGAGAAATGGAACCCAAAACCTCTTTAGCACCTGGCAGTATTTTAGGTTGGGATATCGGTCCCTGTTAAATCTCATAAGAGGGGTCCGATGCCCACAGTTGGCATCATAATATAGACATGTAAGCAAGCTCGGATCTCTGCCACATCTGTAGCCAAACTCCATTAATCTGTAAATGGCACTGGAACAGACATCTGTCCTCATCAGATTTCATCCTCTTTGATCCCTGTATTTCGTTTCAAGTAAAGGATCCCTTACTCACTCAGTCTGTGGTACAGGCCTGCCTCCAAAATGACTCTAAGGTTGGGAAAAAGCTTAAAGAACAAGGATAAAAACCTTAAATTATCATACATGTGGTGAGTTGCATGAACATCCAGTGTCTTTCATGCCAACACCTGATATAAATCTTACTTCTAAAGATGTTGAGGCTCACAGAGAGCGGTGTGGTCATGATAACAGGGGGAAAGATGAATAACGAAATTGTTTATCACAATTGATATAGTAATCAATTGACGACAGTATTGCAGTATTATAATTTTTCTTTTAATGGGTCAGCCCAACTTAATTTGACCCAATTTCTAGTTTCTAACTTCTATTAACCTATACATGTTTTATATCATTAGAAAGCTAAGAGTCTTCTGATTACAATTGTATATGTCAATCATCGATACAGCCATAACTGTAGTCCGAAATATGTAGTCCATACTTGTAGTTCTTTACTGCTAAAGTTCAGCTTTCAATGACGTCACTTCTGCCTACAAACGTCACTGCGCATGTCCAAAAACAAAAACACTTCATCTGGGTATCCCCTCCTCCTTGCCAATAGCTGGTGAATGGAGAGTCACGTTCCTCCTATTTTTGGAAGGGATTCAAACCAATCGCGATCCGCAATTCTGATGATGGTCTCGTCGAATAGCCAACTAAATGCTGTAAACGCAGATATATGACATAACAGGGTTACATAATTGTTGCCACGGTTACTCATGAGCGTAAAGTGACGTATCCAGACAGAGCCACGAAATGTTAACGCACAGTACGCACAAGTAACATAAGTTTTCAGAAACGTGTCCAAACTCCAATTTTTTTTTTTTTTAAATACAACTTTGAAGGAAACCGTGGATGCTTGTGAAAAGAGAAAATAATCATTTTAACGATGTTTTATATGCAGTGCAGACTAAAGCAGGTCGATGGATGTGACTCATATGGCATACTTTTGGGCACCTTGAACCTCTAGTTTGAAAAATATGTGCAGAATATATCTTTTTTTTTTTAATATTACTGTCAAATTTGGTGTGGATTAAGATAATTCATGCTTTAGACCCGCAGTGTGTTTTAGGTCACCAATTCATTCTAAAGCCACTTTAGAGCGTGTATCCCTAGAAAATGAATAGGTGGACATAACATTTTATCCTTTTTAGGGTATTAAAATTCATATTGCTTTGTAAAAATAGCACTCAGACTTGTTATCATACTTTCAGATCAAATTTGAGAGTGTTCTGCTTAAGAGGGTTCATGAATTCCTCTAGTTTGGGTATTTGTTTTAAAAAATTTAGAATGTAAATTGTAGGAATGTTAACGGCATTCCTACGTCCCGTGGGCGGTCTGTAGGTAAGATGAGGGGTAATATTTTGAGTCATTATTTGTAGCTTGATCGGTGACTAATTAACACATTTTTATGACCACACAACCTTTGTGATATCAAATAGTTTGAAAGTAAGCACCATCAGTGATTTTATTTTTGACTTCCTTCTGTAAAAAGTGGCCTGCATGTCCCTTTGATGACTGTAATGGCCTCAGTGTTTGTTTTTTTCTGGACAACTTTTAAGTCTGTCACTTCCAGCCATGTTCAGAACTAAATAAGCCTTTAGACTGAGAAATAAAATGTCTACAAGAAACAAAAGTAGTTCCGTTGCTTTATACTTAAGCACTTAAGATCGTCTGTCTGTTATCATTCCCACAGCTGGGTGGGAACTGCTTAGATATGACTATACAGGCCAGTCATTATCAAAAACAAAGTGTCATCTTGCTTTTGAAGGATTTTCCATAATTCTTCCACTTAATTTGGCAGGTATGAAGAGCTTAAAGCAAAGATGAGAAAAGTTTGTGCGGTATAGTGTATCAACACTAGTGCTAAGCGAGACATTCTTTCCAGTAAATACAAACTACTTCTAGCAGATTTCCTGTTCCAGTATCTGTGTGTGGTATTATGTCAAGCGCTGAAGCCAAGAAAGATTGTTGGCCTGCAGCAACTAAAGGAAGAAGAGTATCTCTGTGTGTTGAAGCTGATGACTGGGGGAGTAGCTAGAAAAGACAAGCTCCCGCGAGGTCAGAGATGTTGGCAGGCACTGAATGTCTAACTTCCTTAAATCCAGCCTCCATTCTGCTCTGGATCCTCTCCTCGCCCTCTGCTGACAGGATGCTGAGCATCTTGTTGGCGCACTTTGCATTAAAATGAGATGGAAAGTGGTGAACCCACTTAATGACAAGTAGGCCTTGCGCTTCATGAGGAACAGGAGGGGAACCATTTGATCCGAATTGATCACGAGGCAGGGTGTAGATGAAAGTTTGCTTCAGTTATTAAACAGAGAAGGAAGTTATGGGATTTTTTATTTCTTTTTTTTATTCAACAAATGACTGCATGTAAGAATGTGGTTTTGGCTGTACTGTTTTCTCTCCCCTGCAAAAGTCTGGATTTAGGTTGTCTACAAGGGTTTTCCCTCAGATGATCTGCTGCATTCTTGGCAAACACATTTGGTACAAAGAATCTGATGCTTGGTCTGTATCATTTCGTACTTCAGAGAAAAGATTAGATGGGTCTACCTTCAGTGATAATTAGTATAGAAAGCATAGTTGTTATGGTTTATATGGCCGAACTTTAACTAGTAAAGCTAACTGTCATCATTCTTCACTGATATTTAAAACTTTGTTCATCTTCATAGAAGATAATATGAAAATAAGACCGTATTATTAATTCTATGGTTGGAAGTGAGGTGACAGTGACTCAGTTTGTCCAGTTCAAACTCTCATTCCTTCTGATGTTGCCGTTGAGCAAGAAACTTTACTTGCCTTGCCTGTTGATGGTGGTCAGACCGCCTGTTGGCGCTGGTTGAATGGCAGCCTTGCTTCCATCAGTCTGATTTGGCTACAAGTAGCTTTCTCCCATGAGTGTGTGAATGGGGGAATGGCTGATTGTATTGTAAAGCGCTCTGGAGTCGTCAGACCTGATAAAGCGCTAAACAAGGGCAGGGCATTTACCATTAAACACATCATCTTCAACACATCTTTACAGTGCCTTGCAAATTTATTAATACCCCTAAAAGGTTTCCATACAACCACAAACAAATGAATTTGTTGGGAATTTATGGTTCTACTACTTTTAACTACTGTTCAAGTAGTTTAGTTTTACAATTAACATTCTGAAAGGCAGCCATCTTTCCCTGCAGTTACCGCTGTAGATCTTATGTGGAAATTTTGACAATTTTCCTAAGGAAAACCGGTTACATTCAGTCACGCTGGTTGTATGTGAACAGTCATGGTTCTTTCACCTCATATCAGGTCCCTTGGAACCTCTATTTTGTACAGGTACTGTGGTTTTTCTAAAAACTCTGCTGCCGATACCAGGGGTGTTTTTAGGGTTAGAAAAGATTGGAGGCTCAGCCCAGACTTTGGAGAGTACACAACTTAATGGGGGGTCTGTTGCCCCCCCCCCCTCCCCCCCCCCCCCCCCCCCCCAAAAAAAAAAAAAAAAAAAAAAAAAAACATTTCCTGCATTCTGGTGAATTTTTATAGGTCTTTAACAGAAATTGAGACCTGGATATTTTTTCACTTGATCATGTGAATTAATAGTTTTTGTTGGGGCCAGACTTACAAACCTATGATGCTAAATTGCAAGTGCTGCTTAAAATTAGCGCATACAGTTTTGTAGCCTGTTGCATTTAATGTATTTATTGAAACTGTCTACGTTTTACTGTATGTGGCACAAATCTGATAAATAAATGAGTATGCACTGTGGCTTTTTGGCACTTATGAGAGATAAAAAACTCAACTACACCTGTCTTTTGTACCAATTTAGCATGCACTAACACTTCCAGCCCTAGGCCTGTATTAATTTCTATATCTACTATTTATGACGGCAAAACAAAAGTGCTTTTAGGGATGGGCACTGGAGTGGGAGAGCCATACAGTTGTACCTGACAGATACTGACGTTTCAACCAATATTTATTACTTTCTATAATTACTGCCACCTTTAGACAAAGATAAATTCCCATTTCCCATCATCCTTACTTATGTCCATAGAGCTGCTATCTCCTGATCTCATGTTCCATTGCTGTGTTCTGCTGATGCTTCAGTATTCACACATCAAAACCTATGATTAAAAATAGATATTGGAATTAACATTTTGAAAAGGTTTTTATAAAAAATAGATTACTTGTTGAAACATGGAAGCCCACTGTGACGCTCTGATGGTCTTTGTGCTGCCCTGCTCTGGCGGTCTCTTGCTCACATATCTAAAACGTGTGAAAATACATATTTAAATCTTTATCTCTGTAGTGTAATAAGCGCATCACTGACAAAGAACAAACCTCTTTTTACAGTGTTAAGAAGCAACCCCAATTGAGCACCTGTTGTATGTTAAGAAATTTTCACGCACGGAACCACGCAGCGTCATTCGTTCTTTTTCTTTAGCGACAAGCACAAGTATTTCTTGGTGTAAAAGGCTCTGACATTAGGCTGTGCAATCGATAACAGCCCAAGCAAAATGTTGTAGGAAAAACTGAAACACAAAGCAAAAACTGCGGGGGAAAAAGGGCGTAATTTGGACTCACCAGATTTGGCCTCAGTACCTGTCCTCTGTAGCTGATCGATAATTCCAGAGAAATGGTCCTCCACTCCTCCCTGATAAACGCGATAGGCCATTGCATCCCTTCAAGGAAAATAGAATCCACAAAGAATGTAATCCATAAACTCGATCTGTCCGCTGCCGCAAAGTTCCCTTTTGCAACCCAAAAGGTTTAATTGTTTCACTTTTTTTTTTTATGTTCGCCATCCATTCTTAAAGGTTTTCGCGCTCTCGCCTCTCAAAGTGTCCGCGCACGTAGCATACGTCCGCGGCTCCACGCACGTCCCCCGGGGTGTGTGGTTGGCTTTTTGCCTGTGGTGGTGTTGTTGGTTTTTTTTTAAGACCAAACATTTTTGTCTTTTCATCAGAGGATGACGTTTTTTTTTTAAATTTGAGAAGTTGTGTGAAACTGCTTAGCTTCAAGTATCCAATCTCTGAAATGATCTTTGCTAACTTTTTTTTACAACTAGTTTACTGTCTAGGGTGCACCTGCAGACCCAAGCCAGAAAACAGATGAAAAATGAAAGCAGTATAACTTGCAGGTCTGTTATTCTTTTCCTCCTCATCTCCCAGACACCGCCTGTAGTTAAGGTAGTAATGGCACTGATGTTAGACCAATGGTCGGATCAAATCGGCCTGTAAAAAATGGCCAATACTCTACCACTCAGATAAGCTCACAATCATTGCTCCTGTTTTTTGTTTTTTCTGTCCTCCTTGGAAAGCCTGCCAGTGTCTGCAGCCAGCTAACAGCAGTCCTGGGAACTTCAAGGCCCCAAACAGGTGTCTGCTCTCTGCCCAGTCAGCGGAGCTGAGATGGGAACACAAAGAGCTCAAAGAGACCTGCCAGCATGGTTACAGTCTTAAATATCCCAGAGCCAGTGCGGGCACTCTTGCATTTCTCCACAGCATTGCCTCATGAGTGTGTGTTCTTTCTGCTACTGTATTACTGAGTCTCAAAGCGTTCTGAAGCCTGGGGTTTGTCCTAAATGGGGGTGAGAATTGCAGGAATGATGGACGCCATCATGAGTTCAAATAGATGAGTCTAGTGGGAAACTGTTCTTTATGGAATGTGCCTCAAGAGGATTTTTTTTTCTTTCCCAAAGTCAAAAACAGAATTGTTGTTTGCCCTGGGTCTTTTCCTTTGTGTCTGAATTTAAAATGTCATATTTTCACCATTTCTGCTGTGATCATCGGAGAATTTTGAGCTGCATCCAGATCTCATGGGCTTGTGTGATATTTGAAAAGACCAGTTTGCCTCGGGGGCCCTTGCTTATGGCTAAGCTGTCCTGGCATTTAGGCTGGCAATGCTGCAAAAGAAGTGGAGGGGAGGGAGAGAGAGGTAAAGCCCTTCTCTCTATTCATTGTGGACTACTCCTCAGTGGTGACGTGGATATGAGGCAGGGTGGAATGGAGTCGAGTGGAGGCTCCCCTCATCTTCTGCAAACAATGGATCCTTGTGTATTTGACTCCCCCCGTTGAGCAGAACTGAGTCCATGGTTGGGCCTGAAGCTTGGATGGAATTCTAATTTTTGAAGATTTTGCTAGTGAAATCACCGAAAGGGGAAAGGGTTCAGTGTTGGAAAAGTTCATGGCCTCTGGACTTTTTTGTTCTCATTTAGAAATGGATCAATAATCAATTATAATTTCCCTTCTTTGTCTCATATTGGATTGATCCCGACTGATTATACATGCTGCAGTGCCATATGATACATCGTCCCCCACTGCTGGGGGACGAACTACTAACCCAAATTTAAGCTGAATGGGCCACAGTAGGGCAGCTAGGTCATGAAAAAATAATTAATGATGCCTCTTTTGTTTTCTTTAATTTATTCAGTAATTCCAAATGCGATTTTGTTTTTGTTTTTTTAAAAAGAGTACAGCTAACCCGGTGGGTTAGTTAAATGGCAAACTTAGTGGTTTTTGTTGACCTGGATCAGTAGATTTATAGCCGAGTTTCCTTTTTTCTTTAAGAACGGTAATTAAAAAAAGTAAACACTTTAAATTTTGTTTTAAGATAAACCTTTAAAAAGCTGCAATAATCTCATTTCAGACTATTAACTAAAGGCACAAGATAAGTGTTCAAAGGTCCTTCCTCCCTGCAGCTGTTAGACTTTACAAACAAACCTGCTCCGAACAAACTTAATGTTTACATCCCTGCTGTAATTTGCTCCGTCTAACTCACTAATTAACATTAAGCATCTTAAATTACCCTGTTGTTGAAAGTGTGCTATATAAATAAAATTGCCTTGCCATAACATTTCTGCTGCTATTTGCACATCGGTTTTTCAGTTTATATTCTGCTAACTGTTGGAAATAATATGCCTTTTAATGCACAACTACACATGCTCATTCTGTACATATTTCTAAATATTTATGTTATGAATATATAATAAATATGAATTTATGAAAGTCGTTTCACTAGTTTCTTACTTTAGTCATCCAGATCGTACATATTTTTGACTTTTAGAAGAATTATACATATTTTTGAATGCTTTGACTGTTTCCGACAGTTTTAACTTAGTCGTTCCACAGATCTAAACCTCTAACAGAAATACATCATCTTTATCCGTTCTAGCTTTTACCTTTAAAAAAAAAGCCGGTTCCTCTGAAGTTATAGTGACTGTTACTTTGCCCAAAAAGCTCCTGGAGGCGAGGAGAGAGAAGATTATTATGTGCTTTGTACTAGTAGTTGGCAACATAAAAGGTATTGGGTATAAATAATATAAATTTAGCCAAAGGAAGAGATTTTGTTTATACCGCCATGCTGTGCCTACATAATTTGTACGAGGTATGAGAGGATGCTAATGTCAGTGTTTGTCTTCACACTACATATTCAAAGTTTAAAATTTGTCGTTTATAATTTGTAGAAAGGAAATCTGTTGAACTTGAAGCATTTTTAACTCAAACATATTCAGGTTTCTTTTCATGCTATATTAAATGTATAAGTAACCAGGAACGCAGACCGTTTTAAATTTGTAAAATAAAATAAAAGCCAAATATTTGAAAAATAAATTCTTTACCTTTACTTATGTTGTGAGAATTTTTGTGTTGCAATTTATAAATATTTTAACGTAGCCTGTGCTGCTGCAGATTCCAATCTGGACAGGCAACTTTATTTTTAAGATGGTTTTTGTAACTCTGTCCACTATGTGCATGTTGTTCTTAACTCGTAAATTCAGTTTTCAGTTTTTTATACCTTTCTACTTCTGAATGGTAATTTTAGAATTTACCAAGTGGCTGCTGTTACAACCAACTTTTCCCATGTGGGACAATAAAGGATCATTCGAACTTCTTTTCTAAGTATTTTTTGGGAGTTACTGGGTGTAACTTTGCCCCTCCCACACTGAGGAGGGGAGGTGCTGTAAAACAGGATTTTAGAAGTGTTAAACACAATGATTATGCAGCTGTCATTTAAAACTCTTTATCATACTGTTGGCGATTTTAATGTAGCTAGTATTACTAGAGCAGCGGTCTCTGTGTCGTCCTTGGAGAATACTATTCTTATTTCCTAAAACCTGAAAACTTTTCTAATTTCAGCATGTTCCATAACAGAAGTTGAAAGCTCAAAAGGAAACAACACAGAAACCTAGCATTTTTCCTTTCTGTTATCTGATGAAAGTCTTGCACTCTCTCACAACCTAAATGAATTGAAGACATCTCGACATTAGACCACTGTCCAAAGCCGCTTATTCTTGCAGTTCTGTGGGGGGCCTGGTGCCGATTTTAATTGGTCATTGGGCTTGAGACTGGTACAACCTGGGCAGGTTGCTAGTCCATCACAGGGTAGCATGGAACAAACATTCATGCATGCTCACCCTCAATTTTAAAGTTAGCCTAAAGAGATCACTTACTCTGAAGCCTAGTTTATACTTCTACGTCGAAACTGATAGACACCATGGCATTATCCATCAATGTGAGGGATGTCCGTCACCTACGCAAGCACAGACGGAGTAGAGCCCAATTTTCTAACTATCCATCTCCGTCAACAGAAAGTGTAGGCCTCTGATTGATCAGCTCAACAACAGCCTGAGATCATTTCATCAGAACAGGGGCCTGTACCATGAAGCCGGATTAGGTGGCTAGCCAGCTATGTTTCAGTCTAGTTTCCGCCAACCCTGGGTTTTAGGTACTATGAAAGTAGCTCGGCTTTGATCGGTGTTCGTTGCCATGGTATCTTACGCTGCACGGCTAACCTGCTCCGGGGCAGGTTATGTTCTGGATTCGAGATCTCAGACTGAAGTTTGACCAATCAGCTGTGAGCAAAGAAACATGTAGGTGATGTAACTAATTCCAGCGTCTGTTCTCTGTTGCAATGGCTTCACCTTTTCTCCCAAATCCTGTGGACATCTCTGCGCAAATTGTTAGACGAGCACTTCGTAGAGAAAGAGTTTTTAGGGACCGACAAAATCCATTTCACTTTCCTGATGCTTACTTGTATGAAAGATACGGATTTTCCGCGGAAGGAATGTCTTATCTTTGTGAACTTCTTGAGCCGCACATAACAAATGTGACTCGTCAAAGCCATGCCCTTACTGTACCGCATCCATAATCGGCCGCCCCTTATTGTTGCTCAGAGCCGACTCCTCCGCCACAGTGTAATCTTGAGGAGGTGGCTGTCCCCCAGTTTTCCTCATTTCACATTTTTTTCTGTTTTCTGCAAACAAGTGTTTGTGATTAAATGTTCAAAAAAATAATAAAAGGTCATGGTAAATAATCACCACTTTGAATTATATTTTTATATTTTGTCTTGATCTGATGCCAAGAACGTTTGGAGTTGGGGTTGCATCTAAAAATCAATGAATATCAATCTTTCTTAGGATGCAATGGCCTATACATTCACATTTTACATACATCTACACACATACTATATATATATATATATCAACACGAATACATTTTCATTTAAGCATGTAATATATTTTTAACATGATAAGCGTACATAAATGTACATTGTGTAACCTACGCATTAACGCAATCAGCAATCTTCCACCAAGATTGTTCTCTTGCTTTGGCAGCAGATACAGTGTTACTGTTTGCTTGAAAAATACTTTTATATTCTTATTTCTGAAGAATTATCTCTTGCTCCTCCGCTGAAAAGTATATACCTCTCGCTCTATCCATATCGAACGCGATTGGTTGTTCAGTGTCGTCGTCACTCTTTTATGTGCACACGCGTGTGGATTAATCATAGCTTAAGGATCAAAGCCTGAGTTGACAGAGAAAGTTGAAAAGCTGCGTCATGGTACCAATAAAGCCTGATTGCATCGGTTTGGTTTTGTCGACTCGAAACCAATCATGTAACCCCAAGTTTGTTCAGCAACCTTCATGGTACAGGCCCCAGGGCTCTATAGTCAATGTCATCAGTAGTCAATGCAGCATTTTGGCACTAAATGCTTTATATTGAAAGGCCAGTTTATCTAATCTGATTGGTTCATGATTTTGAGCACAAGTTTGTGTAGAGAATAACAAAACAGACCGCTTTATTTGTTTACATGTGTTTTTAGAGTATTCTATGAGCTTAATTTCTACTGAAAAGCTTTCTGGCTCAATCAAAACTTACTTTCTGTTTCATTGCTCCCTGAGCGGGATTGTGTTTACAAGCTAAAGAAAATTAACTCTAGTAGACACGACAATGGTAAGCAGATCCGACAGAAAAAGTTGGCACCACCCGCTGTCCTGGTGGGGAATTGCTTTGCAACACTGACGCACCAATAGAGCAGTATAAAAGGAAAAACGGCTCTATCAACATGTCTGCATCTGGGTGCAAACTTTTTGACGGAGAAGTAGAAACGAGGTTTAACACTCATGTGTTTGATTGTGGGAAGAAGTTTGAGTACCCGAAGGGAACCCATTGATGTGTATCTACTGGATTCTCAATGGTCATGCCTAATCATCCTCATCACCAGCCAGTTTCTTGCTGCACCTCTAGTTATGTGCTATTTATGGTCAAATTTATCCCTGATTCAGTAGTTTTGGAGTCTTCCAAAACTCTTCATCACAATTTTTTTGTGACTGGTCCTCCTATTTTTGCAGTTTGCATGCTGGCACCGTCTTTCAAACATGTTGGCATTTAAAACCAGAACAACCTGCTTGGTGTGTTATCGCATTACTTACTCGGAGCTGAAGTGTACACAGAGCTTCCAACCCTTGCCCTCTGCTCATTGCTACAACTAAAACCTTCTTTTATAAGACACAGGATGCACATAGCTCCCTAATAGCTAACATCCTGTGTTTAAATGAGATACAAACCAGGGTGCGAGGCTGGGTTTTAAACACAGCCGCGTTCACATGACTGGATCAGCAGAAAGGAAGGGCATGAGCTTTACAATTGAATTTCGTCATTTAATCACCCTCTCAGTTGAAGCCTTTTCAGTGTTAACAATAATTGAGTGAAAGAAGGTCCTTCAGTATTCTGAGTGAGTCACAAAAATTGGGCTTGACTGTAATGAAAACTAACCATGGGATAATTTTGGGTTCTCTGTCTCACTTTTTCTTGGTCTGATATTGTAATATTATTCCAAAGCTTTAAAGCGTGTTCTTTTTACCCAAGATGAACTATAATTATAAGCTTCCAAAAATAAAAGAATCCATATAAAAACCAAGACAAAAAGCTGAATTTAAAATTGATAATTAATTCTGCTGTATCTTACCAATTCCATATAAAGCTTGTAAGTCAGTATTCATTAGAATCTGGTTTTATATCTATGAAAACATCAACAACGTGAGGAAAGTCCTGATAAAATAGGCACCTGCATAAATGAAACAAAACGTTTTCATCAAGTCTTTATCATTTCCTTCTTGAGGGGAAGGCAGAGGACAAAAAGGTCACAATGACTCATCAACTGACAAATTGAAAAAGACGCCAGTGTCTGATAATGGTTGATGACTACCAGCAGCTTTGTCATGGCTTTGGTTTCTGTCATCTTCACCAGAGGCAAGCAGATCCAGTTTTTTTTTTTTTTTTCCCCATCCTCGGAGCAGTAACAGGTGTAATTACTGTGAGGTGAAAGGTTTTGTGTTCACATGGTTAACCGAAATAAAAAACACACAGCTAATTATATTATCACTACTGGGGTATGTGTCATTTTCTGACAGTTTTAGGTTTGTGGGACGACAAAGAAGAGGGCTAAGGTTCTGGGAGGGAATCAGGAAATTATAATGATCCCTATAAGACATGATGGATTTCTGGTGTCTACTGCACCTGGAGCTATAAAAGTAAAAGATGTAAATAAATGTTTTTAAAGGTCTGGAAATGCTGATACACCTGTTACCTTTGCCTCTTTAGCATACAGACGTGGACAAAATTGTTGGTACCCTTCATTAAATCAAAGAAAAACTCATAATGGTCACAGAAATTACTTTAATCTGACAAAAGTAATAATAAATAAAAATTATATAAATGTTGACCAATGAAAGTCAGACATTGCTTTTCATCCATGCTTCAACGGAATTATTTAAAAAATAAATGCATGAAACAGGCCTGGACAAAAATGATGGTACCCACAACTTAATATTTGGTTGCACAACTTTTTGAGGCAATCACTGCAATCAAATGATTCCTGTAACTGTCAATGAGACTTCTGCACCTCTCAGCAGGTATTTTGGCCCACTCCTCATGAGCAAACTGTTCTAGTTGTTTCCGGTTTGAAGGGCGCCTTTTCCAGACAGCACGTTTCAGCTCCTTCCAAAGATGCTCAATAGGATTGAGATCAGGGCTCATAGAAGGCCAGTGTTTTCCTCTTAGCCCTTCTTGGGTGTTTTTAGCTGTGTGTTTTGGGTCATTTTCCTGTTGTAAGACCCGTGACCTGCGACTGAGACCATGCTTTCTGACACTGGCCAGCACATTTCTCTCTAGAATCCCCTGATAGTCTTGAGATTTCATTGTACCCTGCACAGATTCAAGACACCCTGTGTCAGATGCAGCAA
Source organism: Apricaphanius iberus (assembly GCA_028564705.1). Taxonomy (NCBI): domain Eukaryota; kingdom Metazoa; phylum Chordata; class Actinopteri; order Cyprinodontiformes; family Aphaniidae; genus Apricaphanius; species Apricaphanius iberus. Next base: position 434,324 of record JAPXFQ010001162.1, read on the forward strand.
ATCAGCCCCAGAACATAACCGAGCCTCCCCCATGTTTCACAGTAGGGACCGTGTTCTTTTCTAGATATGCTTCATTTTTCCGTCTGTGAACATAGAGCTGATGTGCCTTGGCAAAAAGTTACATTTTTGTCTCATCTGTCTACAGGACATTCTCCCAGAAGCTTTGTGGCTCGTCAGCATGTAGTTTGGCATACTCCAGTCTGTTTTTTTTAATGATTTGTCCTCTGGCTCAAACAGCGAAGGATGTTCCGATCTGACACTGATGTTCCTTGAGCATAAAGTTCAGCTTGGATCTATTTTGAAGTCTTTCTAGGCTCTTTTGTTACCATTTGGATTATCCGTCTCTTTGATCTGTCATCAATTTTCCTCCTGCAGCCACGTCCAGGGAGGTTGGCTACAGTCCCATGGATCGTACATTACTGAATGACATGTGCAGCTGTAGTCACAGAAACATCTAGCTGCTTGGAGATGGTCTTATAGCCTTTACAGTTAACATGCTTGTCTATGATTTTCTTTCTCATCTCCTGAGACAACTCTTTCCTTTGCTTCCTCTGGTTTATATTGAGTGTGGTACACACCACGTCACCAAACAACACAGTGACTACCTGGAGTCCTATATATAGGCCCACTGAGTGATAACAGAATTGTAGACACCTAGGATGCTGATTAGTGGACATACCTTGGATTAACATGTCCCTTTGGTCACATTCTTTTCATTCTTTTCTAGGGGTACCATCATTTTTGTCCAGGCCTGTTTCATGCATTTATTTTTTAAATAATTCTGTTGAAGCATGGATGAAAAGCAATGTCTGACTTTCATTGGTCAACATTTATATAATTTTTATTTATTATTACTTTTGTCAGATTAAAGTTATTTCTGTGACCATTATGAGTTTTTCTTTTATTTAATGAAGGGTACCAACAATTTTGTCCACGTCTGTACATGGTGGCAATTTAGGACAAATCCAGATTAAAGTTCCTTCCCCACAAAACTGGGGGCGATCATAATCCGTCCTTCAAGGATCAGCGTCATAAAGGTTTTTTACGTATCCCTGATCCTAAACACCAAAATGAAATGGCTTAAAGCCTCCTCAGCCTGCAGTCAAGTTCTGCACAGACCTAGGGTTCGATTTGCAGACTGAGCTGAAGGTCTCACGACCCCTGCCCCTATATGGTTGTTCATGAAGCATGGGGAGGATTGCATATTATACATAACATAATTGACTTGAAGTTACCCCTTGTTGGTGGGTTTTCGAGCTGAATGAGTAGATTGCAGAAAATTAGTTTAAATTGTGACTTTGCAAAGTGGGTACGACATATATTGCTTGACAGCCAGTAAATGACTGAGGGTCAAAATGTAGAAGGGCGAAAATGACTAAGAAGTCCTGAATTTACTCATCTTCTCTGACAAACGGCCCAAAAATGTATATCTTGCTCTTTTTGGTATTTATAAAAAGCAGCAAATGCTCTAAAATCTTTGCCGGAGCATTTCTGTGGGGATCTTGTTTTACTGAAAGACTTGTCTTAGGGTGTGTATGCCTCTTGAGCCTAGCGATTTGTCCCCTGCAACAATGAAAAAAAAAAATGAACAGAATACAGAAAATTAAGGGTTTATGATTACCATAATGTTTCAGAAGGGATTCCTTGATCGCCATGACAGTTGCAGTGCTTAATTGGCTTGATGCTTTAATTTTTATTTTGATGCACTTGACATTCATCATGCAAATCTTATTCACAGAAAGAGGATGAATCTGCTTTAGAGAAGTTGATGCTGGTTTCCGCAATTGTCATCTCGCATCGCAGCACAGCATCAACCCATTTAAAGAACTTTTCGATCTGAGGCGGTTGAAGCTGGTGCAGGTCCTCGACGCGTTGACTTTAATTTGCTCTTATTGTGCTCTTGCAGGGGAAACTTCACAGTTCCAAAGCTTTCAGAGTCCAATATGGGATTTGGAGTGCTGGGAGTTTTTCTGGGGCTTCTCCTGGAGGTTTCAACCCACGGACCGCACAGTGTTCCCCGAACTTCCTGGAAACACCAAGGTAAAGCTACACTTTTAAAAACAGTAGATTTAGTTGTACTCCTAAAGGAGTAAAAAAAAAAATGCTGAAGTTAAAACTCTTTATATGTTTCAACATTTTACTTTGACATTTAGAAATGGTTTAAACATTTAATTGCTTATTTTTGGGGAAGAAATGATACTTTGGTTTTTTATTTAAAAAAACATCTCTGAGAAGTAGTGCTTCTCTCTGTCAGAATCAGTGTGCAATCTCAAAACAAGAAATGTGAGACAGATTTAAAGTTCTGGCAGTGCGGGAGGAACTGAGCGTTCACACGGTCTTTATATGTCAAACTCTTTCAGCTCGGCATCTCATGTTCACAATAGAACACAGAGTTTCACCTGTTGCCTAATTTTATCAGAAAAAACTGGCTCTGGTCTCAAATGAGGTGGACGATTCTGTGAATAGGAATTTCTCATAGCTGGAAATAGTTGAAGTAACTCACTGTGAGAACAGAAAGAGCTGCTCATCTTTAAACTCTTCTTACTGTCATGTTCTGTGTCTTGGTTATGACCTAAATCTGTAAGTAAAGACCTCAACAAATGATCTGAAGCTGTCTGAAAAAATTGAGTTGTGTATATTTGTTTGCGCCATTTGAGTGCTAACATTTTAAAATAGACTTTTGAGAGAGCTTCTGTGAACAGAATTTTTTTGCCCTAGGTTCACAATTGAATTCAGGTTTGAATTTTGCCTTGGGCCATTCTAACACACCCACACACACACACCGGTCATTCCATCGTAGTTCTGGCTGTGAGTTAACGTTTGCAGATCTAGTGGAAGTAGAACCTCCCCCCTATTCTTAGGACTTTGTAACCTATAACAGTTTTTTTCATTTTTCATGATTGCCCTTAATTTAGCTCCGTCAGTCTCCCCACCAGACAATGATGTTGCTGCCACCACCTTATTAGCTTGCAGATTGTACATTTAGAGCAGTGGTTCTCAATTATTTTCTTCTTCTGTTATTATTATTATTTTTATCTATTATTTTCAAACCACACGAAAGTGTTTATGGTTGTAACATGACAAAACGTTGAAGTTAATGGAGTATGAATGCTTTTAGCATGGCTTCTTTTTTTTCAGGAACTTAGAATTTGCCCAAGCTGGTTTGCTGAGATCCACTCCTAACAATTCACTTCAGACTGTTTAAAATCAGCGCTGATATTAAAGGGACTATGTGAAGTTTGAAAGTTTTGTGCTTAGCATTTTGTGCATGAGGCGCGCATGCTATTCTATAGCGCACTCACAAAAGAACAGCAACAACAGCTGAGTCAGTCCCATCCTGGACAATTTACAGATTTACAGGCATGACTTCAACTGAGGCAAGACACGGTACTGTTGAAATCTGATAAATTTTATCGACCTGTGTTTTCTAAAAAAGAAATTGCAAGGGACTTTTTTTTTTTTTTTTTAAACGTGCTTTTATTCTACTCACCCCATCCCAGAGCTTACCTAAATTCAAAGTCCAACTAAAAACAAACTACAACGTATTCTTGTAAAACAAGAAAGTTGGTTCTAGGTGGATTGACATCATTCTGGGCTATCGACGTCCCAGTAGTGCATTGGCAAAATATAAAATAAAATGATAAATCTCAATTTTCCAGAATTTAAATATTCATGAATAGAAAATATGTTCAATTGATCTAATCAATTTATCTCCCAGCCCCATTCTGTATCTTACTGAGCTCAATATTTTCGATCTCTTGAGTTTGTAGACAACCACATAAATACATGGCAGAATGAGCGACTACTGCCCCGCAAGCATTAAAATACAAGCAGGCAGAGCTTTACGCAGTAAGTTCTGGTGCTGCTAAGAGCAAGTTGGCAGTCCCAGGCGGTGAGAAAGCTTGCAATAAACAGGGGCATTTAAAAAAAAGAATTGTTTTGGTTCCAGGGCTACAAGGGTCTGACAGAGACACAGATGGACGCAAAAGTTGTTTTTTTGTAATGGGCAAATATTTGCAAATTTAAAGGAGAACCACGTTAGTCAACATGTCAGACGATTTTGAATGTTTAAACGGACAATTTCCACTTATGTCAGTAGGCTAATGTCCGACGTGTTTTCACAAACACTGCTGTCGGGGATAGTATTCACCTTGTATTCACGTAATTTTCAAAGACCTAGCTACAGGATTTTTACCTGTTTATGTGCTGGCCCAGAGTTTTGCTGCCCACTGCCAGCCACCACAGCTCTCTTATATCTGTCAAGAGTCTCTGATGTCCATTTTATCTGTCTGCTCTAAAGATTTTAAACCCCGGGCTGTAGGGCAATAAATCAGAGAATTCTCCTGCCTTCTTAATTAATGTCATAGGACAGCTCCGTTAAGGTTAACTTATTCCCTCTGGGTTAAACAAAAACATTTGGGGTTTGATGACGGACATTTTAGTTATCTTAGGCTGTAAATATAGTCTAATCACCAAATTATGTTCTCCTTAGATTTGGATCTCCTGGAGTTTTCAGAGCCCGGGATCTTTAACTACTCAACACTGCTGCTGAGTGAGGAAAGGGATGCTCTGTATGTGGGAGCAAGGGAAGCCATCTTTGAGCTCAGCAAGAGGAATGTGACAGTCAGGAACCAAAAGGTAAAATAATAAGAATAATGCCGCTATCACAGAATGGAAAGCACCTTTCAAGTCTAAGTTATAATTTTGGGTTTATAGGTTCAGTGGAAAGTTGCAGAAAACCCCATGAAGATGTGCACACTTAAAGGGAAATCAAAAGAGGTCTGCTTGTTAAGAAATTGTATTTTTTTTTTGCTATCTTGATCTCTGATGAACCATCCCATTCTAAGTTTGTACTGCTCCATTTCAGAGGGACTGTCTAAACTACATTCGAGTGCTCCAAATATTGGATGACGAGCGGCTTTACGTCTGTGGCACACACGCCTTCCAGCCTCAGTGCGATTACTTGGTAAGTTAATGCTCCATTACACCGGAACGGTGAGCAATACACTGCAAACGCAGCTCAATGCACGGCCTCGCTTAAAAGCAACATAACTGATGCAAGCTTGTGTCTTTAAGAATCTTGGGGATTTTTCGATGGAGGGTCGGCCTGAGGATGGCAGAGGGAAGTGCTCATTTGACCCTTCGCAGAGCTTCACCGCCGTCATGGTCGGTGAGTCGAGGCCGGACTCGGCTCATTTCACAAAGAGCTCTTTTGGTTGATGGCCCTGTAGTAAAACGGATAATAATCTGCAAGTAATCTCTTGTCATGGAGAGGGAAAACTGACTTAGCTTTATTCTCCCATCAGATGGAGAGCTGTACTCTGGGACAGCTTACAACTTCTTAGGCAGTGAACCGATTATTTCCAGATACTCCCCACCCCATTCCCTGCTGAGGACAGAGTACTCCACATCATGGCTCAATGGTGAGTATGGACCATATTTCACAGGTGTTTTATCAGTCTGAAAAATAATTTATTATGCTGTGTGACCGGGAGTCTCTAGTAGGATCTGATCTGTAAGGAGGAAATTACAGAACATGCAACTAGCAGCCTCTCATTTTTACTCGGACGTTTGCCCGTTAAAATGTCACTGCTGCTGCTGAACCCCCAACTCTACTTTCTTCGTTCTATTACTGACCCTGATAATGGCCCAGATTCAAACAGGCCTGTTTTGGTAGAAGTGTTCGCTGCATGTCAAAGCCTGTGGTGTTTTCAGGATTACTAAACTAACACATATCTGACGCATACGGTGCAACGCTAAAGTGTGCGCACTGCTGTTAAAATGGCCGGTTTTGTGACATTAAACTTGAGAACACAATTATTATTTTCCCTCTCTACCCGACAGTTGTCCAGATGTATAGGACTGAGGACAAGAGTCTTGTCCACAGCTGTATTTATTAATTAATTCCCTCTGATGTAGAAAGATTAAAAACATATTTATCGTCCATTTTATGTGCATGAATGATTTCATCCGCTCTGACTAATAATCCAGTATCACCTAAAGAAAATGATTGCATAAGGATGATGGTGCCACCACAATGTTTTACTGAGAGTTGATAAAAAAACTTTGTTTTTCTGTACCGTTAATGCCTTTTTGTAATTTCACTCCCAAAGTTCAGGTGTAGTTTATTCAAATAACACATTTTTGTCCAGATCTGTTTGCAAGTGTTTTGCAGCCTTACTCTTTAGACTAGACACATGCTCTCAGTAAATTAGAATATCATTCAAAGTTTTCAGGAACTTGCTTTAAAAAGGGAAGTTTTGGTGTGTCTACACGCGATAGTTTGCTTTCATTCCTGTTAATTTGATGAATATGGCTTAGAGCTGATTTCAGAGGAAATTTGTATACTACACAAGGCTAATAACAGTATTTTTAATACAGCAGTTGTATGCTATATGTGTTCAGTATTTATGTGGGTGTTACCGATAGAGGCCTTCAGCCTCTGGTATTTCTAAGATGATAAGGAAATCTAATTTGAAGTTGTCTTTAATTAACCTATAGGAGTTCACCTTCTGAAGCTAGTTTCTGAAAAAAAATATTTATTTCAATATTGTAATTTATTAAAAGTATATTCTATCTGTCTAATTTTCAGCCGATTTTGTGCAAGCATCCGTGTTTTTTGCGGGCATATTCTTTAAAAAAAAACGTTTTCCTGTCAATCAAACATTTAAGGACATCATTTTTAAGCTTTCGCTTTTTTCATCATATTCTTCAATATTTTTTTTTTTTTCAAAAATGGTGGCTGTCTTTATTCTGTCATGGTACACACCTACAATGTTATGTTGTTGGTGGGGTTTTTTTGTACCCACCTCCTGACTTATACCTTAAACAATCAACAATCAACTGCTTTGACATGACTTCACCAACGTCTTCATCTGTCCTCTCCTACTGTGCTCATGGCAGAGCCCAGCTTTGTGTTTGCAGATGTGATCAGAGCCGATAAGCGCAGAGGAGACGGCGAGGATGACAAAATCTACTACTTCTTCACGGAGGTGTCTGTGGAGTACGAGTTCTTTGGCAAGCTGCTCATTCCCAGGGTGGCCCGTGTCTGTAAGGTCAGTACACACTGTGCACCATCTGCTCATACCTGCAGCAGATCTCTTTTATCCCCTGGTCTCCATGTTGTTGTTTGTAAGTCTTTCTCGGTTTCCAGCCTTCGTTATATTTTCTCCTGTTTACTTCAATTCGTAATCCAACAAAAATATTTGTATAGATTATAATATTGGTCAAAACTACAAACATTTGTTGGACAGATTGCCAGGAGACGTTTAGCCATTAGTATTATGTTAACATTTAAGTGTGACTTTGTTAAAGACTCTATCACAATCGACGAAAATCTAATAGTTCATGTAAAATACTTGCTATTTCCTCAAAACTCTAAAGTAGTGAAGGCATGTAAATTTAGCTAGCTATTGTAAGTCTGTTTATTTAGAATAGGAGGAAAGTTTTGGTTTACTTTTCCTTATTGGAATTGCAAAATCTCACATTCACAAGTGACTGGAAACATGGCAAAGAAGGATTATTCTGGGGACAAAATAGACAAACGAATTACTCAGTCTTCAATTCTTACTTAATGGTATTTAATGGTGCAATATAATCTTTTGATTATGAGTTTATTAGGAAAGGCCTAAAGAATAAAACTGAATTCAAGTCTTTAATATCCGTTTCCAGGGTGACCTTGGGGGACAGCGTACTCTGCAGAAGAAATGGACCTCCTTTCTGAAAGCTAAGCTGGTTTGCTCCATGCCTGAGCTCAACTTCGTTTTCAATGTAGTTCATGATGTTTTCATCCTGAAGGGGAGAGACTGGAGAGATACAATCTTCTATGGGGTCTTCACCTCTCAGTGGTCAGTGCTCTTTGTAACCTTCAGCTGAACAACAATCTATTGTTATAACTTCTTCGTTTAAACATTATCCTTCTGCTTCTCCATGTTGTCCAACTAAATTTGTCACATCCCTGCCTTTTTACCCATGTAGGGGAAATGTGGGTTTATCAGCAGTGTGCGCCTACAACATGTCAGCTGTGGAGGAAGTCTTCTCTAAAGGGAAGTATATGCAGAAGGCCACAGTGGAACAGTCCCACACAAAGTGGGTGCGGTATAACGGCATCCCTCCTTCTCCCCGCCCTGGTGCAGTAAGTGCCTCTCAGCTCTCAACTTGCAAAATTCAGAGCTCATTAGAACCAATTTACACCAAAACAAAGTATCACATAACTGTGAAGTGAAAGAAGAAATTTAAATTTCATTTTTAAGAAATCTGAAAAGCGTGGTGGGCTTTTGTGTGAACTCTAATTCTCCTAAATAAAGTCCAGTGCCATCAGTAGTAGCCTGATTTACGGTGGCTATGGTCGTCCAGTTGTGTATAATTTGATCCAAGCATAATCCAGCTGTTATGTGAAGGCCTCAGAAAACATAAGTGAATTATCAGCGGCCATTAGCACAGCAGAACAGTTGGGGATGCAGTTGTTGAGAAGTTTGAAGCAGGGTTAAGTTATGAAATATACCGTGCTTTAATTATCTCAGGTTCAGTCAGACCTGCAGTTAGTAGTTGGGTCCAGTCAGAGAATCTGCTAGGAGACTTAAACCGCTCTTTAGACACTCTTTTTCTAGTCTGACTGAACTTTAGCTATTTTTATTTGGCAAAAAAACAAACAAAAAAAATCTGTATCCAACATTGGACAACAATCTGACTTTAATCCGTCTGTTTTTAACACCAGTGTATCAACAACCAAATGCGCCGGCAGAACATCAGCAGCTCGCTCCACCTGCCAGACAAGACTCTTCAGTTCGTCCGGGACCACCCGCTGCTGGAGGACCCCGTCCTGCCCATCGGCAACAGACCTCGACTAATCACCAAGGACGTCAATTACACTCAGATTGTAGTCGAAAGGGTCCACGCTCTCGATGGGAACATCTATGATGTAATCTTCAGCGGAACAGGTAGGAACTCATCAGCTGTAACACTACATGCAAATTGCTGCAATTTGCATGAATATTTTTATGATCCTGTTATGCTAAAAGGTGAATCTGATAAAGAACACTCTCCCATGTGAGCCTTTTTCGGTAATGAGAAGTTTTTCTTCCATTTTCATTTTTAGATAAGGGTGTCCTTCACAAGTCTGTGGTGTTCGAGGAAGATGTCCACATTGTGGAGGAGATCCAGCTCCTGAAGAACTCTGAACCCATTAAAAACCTATTGCTGTCCTCCAAGGTCAGTTATATATATATTTTTTTCAGTTCTCCAAAAACACAAACTCAAGTTCCATCTTGCAGGTGAATTCTGTGAATCTGAGATAGGACCTTATATTCTGGATATAAATGGAACATATTTCAGAGGGAAAATTATTTCTACAGGAAACTGTTAAAGCCATAATCAGAAAGTGCTAAACAGCAGCACTGTAATAAAACAATCCTATTAAATGCAACAGTCTGAAATAGTTTGATAACATTATGGAAAGGCCAGAGATTTTTATCAATCTTTTTTTGAGCATTTTTTCCATAATAAATATTTCATTTTGCAATTTTATTTTTTTCTAAACAGGATACCTTTAAAAAAACTGCCTCAGTCTAAACAGGCATCATGCAATTTAATACCAATTTTCTAATATTATTATTATGCTCATTTTGTTATAACTGAGGCATTCAAGTTTGATAGCCATACTTTGACCAGTCCCAATTATAGAACAGGACTTTTTTTAAGGACACCTAAAAGAGAAAAAGCTTACAAATCATTTGATGGTCAGTAGTTTTAAATGCAACAGAAAATATAATAAGAACACCTTGTGTTGTATATTTATACATGTAAACACCTTCATTGCTTCCAGACGCGGTCAGTGTACGCTGGGTCGGACTCTGGTGTCGTCCAGTCACCCACGGCTTTCTGTGGAAGGTATTCTTCCTGTGTTGACTGTGTCCTGGCTCGAGACCCTTACTGTGCCTGGGACCTCAACACAGCTGCCTGCGTCTGTATCCTCGATGCTCCGAAGGAGCAGCTAAGGTAACCTGATTGGCAACATTCACTCTGTATCACTCCTATCTTTCTGCATGGTTGTATTGCACTCGTCAGTAAAAAGGAGCCTTCCAGAGAGCTTCTACCTGCTTTACCTGCTTTCTGTGTCATCTCAGTTTGTGGCAATTGTTTAGACTCTGGGTATTGTTTGTGTTGTAGGAGGCTAATCCAGAGTCTTACTGGTGACGCAGACAAGTGTCCTTCAGGTAGGTTGTATACACATTTACCTGATGAGAAGCTTTGACAGCCTGAGTGCACGTATAGAGTTTCAAAAAAATCAGTCCATCCATACATCTATTTTAAAATGTATTAATTAGGGATGCTCCGATCAGGCTTTAGGTTGCTGATAATCGATACTTATTTGCCAAGATGCCGATCATTGCCGATCACCGATACCAATCACATAGTTAGGCTGTAAATTTTTCATTTAGTTATGGTGAGTGCTACTGCATGTGTTATATAATTCGGAAAAAGGAACAATAAAAATCACCTTAATTTAGAAAAAAGCATGGTTTTACTTTTTCAAGAGAAAAAAAAGCCTTGCAAGTACAATGCAGCAACAATTCAAATGTTAACCTTAAGAACACTTCAAATATGTGTAATATCAGTAATACAATCAAACCTGTTTCCAAGCATAGGCTGCGTTAGCTGCCTTCTTTTCATTCTCTGCGCTGAGGCTCGAAAACTCACCAAGCTCCGTCAAGTGTTTATTCTTTAAATGTCGGATCAAATTCGTTGTGTTGAAGCTTTTAGACGTGCTTTTTCCGTGGGATATTTTTTGCGTTGGAAATTTTGCAAGATGCAAACTTAATAGCATTCTCACAGACCGAAAAAAAGTTCCACACGGCAGACATGTTTGTTATCGTGGGTTTGCCGCCATGCGCATGCGCACTAAGTTGAGTGAAGGGGAAGGGTAAACTACAGCGCCTCTGCTGGCTGGGAAGAGTAAGCGCTTCATAGTCTGTACATAGACTATAAAAATAAAGTCAGTAGCAGTACTTGTGATTGGGAATGAAAGGCAGTGATATGCGTACACTTTTCCACAGAAATCGGCCGATGATTATCTGTGGCCGATCAATCGGAGCACCCCTAGTATTATGCTGTTCTGATTGTCATTTATATTTTTGACACCATAAGCAAAACTAGAGACGGGGTGCAAATATGACTTCTTTCTTTCGTTGCTTTTCAGAGTCTTCAGTGTCTTTTAAGGACTATCAGATGGTGTTGGTGAAACCAGGCAGCTCCACTGAGCTGCCCTGTGTGGTGAACTCTAACCTGGCGCATGTGATGTGGAAATCGAACGGCTCTCTTCTCAACGAGGCCTCTCGCTTCCACTTCATCGCGGAAAACGGGCTCCTCATTTACAGCGCTGCCCCAGAGGACCAGGGTTACTACGAGTGCTGGTCTGTGGAATGGGCTCCCGCTGCTGGGAAAAACTTTAGCCGCCTGCTTGCTGGATACATGTTGAATCTGGATCTTCCTCGCAGACCCCCTCCCCAGACAAACCAAGAGGCCACCACGGTCAGCAGCCAGGAGACGAGTAGTGTGCTTCAAGCTGAAGGTAATGTTAAGACAGAGAGACAGCCACTAACTTCGGCCGGCTTCGCATCCCCAGTCCTCCTCACCTCCCCACCCCAAACTGACCCATCACTAACCTCGATGCCCAGCGGCACAGTCAGGTTACAGCCGAGCAGGAAAATTCCGCCAAACTCCGTCATTCCCCGTCCAGACAACCAGGACCCTGCAGCGGAGTATTTGCAGCACAACAACAGCGTGGCCCTCCTCTTCCTCTTTCTCCTGTTCTTCCTCCTCTTCTTGGCTGCGATGGTGTACAACTGCTACATGCAGTATCTCCCAGCTCCATGCCTGAGACTGCGAGCCACTCTGCTGGGGAGCCACAAGTCTACCCATCAACCAGAGTACAGGGCCTGCGAGGCGGGTTTGATGGAAGTGTCTGCCGCTGACAAAATTAACATGACAGAGCAACCTGCCCAGAACGGCAGTCAAACTACCAAAAACCTCCAAGCGCTGCGTGACACGGGCTACGAGACCGAACCGGAGTGCAGCAACGGCCGCCTCCCTTCCCACAACTTTGGAGGCGACAGCCCCTCGCAGGAGAAACCTTTCGATGTGGACTGCGACTCCCAGTCCATCCAGTTTGCGGATGCAGATGAACCTTAATGCTACCAACATCCGTGTTGGTTTGCTCTCGTTCAGAGTACCACGCACACCAGGGCTATAGTCTTCGTCTCTGCATCAGGCATGGGCCAGAATCATGACCATAAATAAAAATACCAGACCGACATTTAACAAAAAAACAAAAAAATCAGTTTCAGTTTACTTGAAAAAAAGTGAAGGAAGATTTATTTGTATTGCGGTAACAGATAAATTACATTTTATGATTAAAAAATGTATACATTGCGACATTTAATTGTAGTTTCCAAGGGCTTATTGTGGGATTTTTTTAACTTCTTGGTCATTCTGCTGTGTGTAGAGTACCACAGGTTTAACAGCCTGATATTTCCCAAATAGTCAGACTGCAGGATCTTACAAACTGTTGCTTAAAATATTGTTACCTTTATGAAAGGATGGATGGGGGTTTTCAAATCCAGAAATGTTTCCAAACAGCTGAATTTGTCTTGTTAGAGCAGGAAAAGTGGGGCAGCAGCAGGTGGGGGAAGGGCCATGCTGCATCACTTAATGCTTTAAACATGTGGAGATTCTGGTCAAAATGACTTTTTCTCCAATTTGTTTAGAAACAAATTTATTTTTAAAAATCTTGGTATTCTTTGATACTGGTTGCAGGTTACTGGCTCATGCCTAAACTAAATGTCATGAAAGTGACAGCATGTCCAGCATCTAGCAAATATCACAAGGCTTAGACCAGGCATTCTGCCCTTTTGTCTGATTCAGAGCTTCTAACCTTTTAGCCGAGTCCAGCAAAAAAAGCTATTCCTTATATTCCAAATTGGAAACATTATTTACCAAATTGGTAAGTCCTTGTGATGTTTTCCAAATAGGAATCCTATTGCTATTCAGCCTGAGTGAACAATTGTCGCTTTCAGCATTTGCATCCATTTGTTCTTTTACTGATGCTTCATCGTCATGGTAATTTCTCAGGGACGTTCTTCTGTATGATTAGCTTTGGTATGTCACTTGTGTTGTCCGCCACACCACCTAGTTTGCGAAGCTTCATCGCAGGGTCCATTTGTAAGAAGATGGAAGAAAAGTCGGACATCGATTCTGGAATGTTATCGAACCACTGACTCTTGATGAGTGGCACTGCTGAGATTAAAAATATAAATATATATATTTATATATATATATATATATATATATACATTTTCTTTTCTCTTTACCTGTGAAGTCGACATTCCTGATTGTCCTGTGTATTAACCTTCATCAGTCTCTCTTTTAATATGCCGTGTTACTGAAATAAAAATGTACAGTATGAACAAAGGACATTAGCGTCCTGGCAACAATCTGAAGTTTTATATTTATTATGATGGTTTAATGAAACATTCTGGTGGTGAAGTCTTCATCCTTATTTTATTTATTGCAGAAGTTGTGATTTTAAACCCGCCCCCCTCCCTTTTTATCCTCTCTGCATGCTATCTGCTGTTCAGATTTCCTCATAGCTCTCTTCTTTTCCGCCACTCCCTCTCACAGCCTCCTCTGTCGACTCCTCATCTTCCCTGTCATCCTCTGGAAGTAGCTCTTGCTCTTCCTTCCCTTCCTCCCCCTCTTCTCCCGCCAAGCCCCACAGCGTGGGGGCTCGGGAGGCAGAGGTGAGACTGTTGCCTCCTCTCCTGAAGGACCAGGCCTGGGGGGTTCACGCCCAGGAGGCCTTCCTTCTCTTCTGCCTCGCCCTGGGTGAGTGCTGCCTGTGACTCTGACTCATCCCTTACCCCTAAAACCTCCCCCTACCTCAGGGACACATGCTTGGTTTTGAAATCCATGTCTTGTGTATTTAGCCCTTGGTTTTACCTTAATTTCCTCTCCTTTCTTCTGTGTGTGTTGCCATTACTCAAACCTAAACTAACAAAGTTGAGTGTTTTTTGTTTATGGATTTATTCTTGGGGTGCACCGATCCGGCTTTTGCACTCCTCACACCGATATCAATGCCTGGGTTTTGTGTATATGTCGATATCCGATACTATTGCTGAATTGATAAACTGTATACCTTCAACCTTATACCTTTCTTGAAGAGACTAAAGGCAACAGACTTTACTAGACAGAACTAAGACAAAATAACAGATGTAAAATATATAATGACCACGGAACAAAAATTTCATTTGAAAAATCAACTTTTTTTGTGAATTTATTATAGATTTTTCCACACTTTTAAGTGTTGGTTCATTGTATCTGTTAGCTATAACTGATACCGATACGTGTACTTTAGACGTGTCTGGTCCGATACCAGTATCCGTATCGGTGCATCCCTAATTTATTCACCTTCATTCGCTGGATTAGCACCAAGGTGGATCAGTTTCTGGAAACGAAAATAGGGATTTTATTGCTAAAATCTCAGCTTCATTACAACTAATTTGCACAAATGTGTTTTTATACATTGTTGTGTGACGGGAGTCTTAATTTGTAAAATTTAAAGATTAACTTTGTTCACAATGTCTCCATGGAACAAGCTGAAGTCTGCCGAAGAATTGTTCGCAAAACTGTTGATTTAAATATTTTTTGTGCCTGTAAACATTTGTGAATATCTTTGTATATATGGTAAATAGAAATTTTGATTTTGTACATGAATCCAGGAGATGTTGGGCTCCTAGTAGAGAGACGAAATAAACCTTGTCAGATGTTTTCAAACTAACTTGAATTGTTTAATTTGAACTGAATCAGAATAAAGAAATGGAAGGAATTATAAGATGCTGCAGACTGATGTACAAAGGTGTTCCATCCCCATTGCACTTTTTCTATTTTTTCATGTTTGAGCCACACACTTTACATTTTTTTTAGATTTTTTTATCATTGATCAACACAAAGGACTGCATTAATATAGAGTGGAAGGGAAATTATACATTCTTTGCTTACATTTGCACATTAGTGACTGATAGCTCGTTGCTATTTAGGACCATATTAAGGTAATACATTTCCTTAAAGGGTCGATTAAGGCCGAAAGTATTGATGAAACCATCTTTACCAGTTTTAAGTATTAATAAATATATATATCTGTATTCAACAAGTACTTCATAAAAATTAAATGACACTGAATGTCTTCACAATGTTGTGATTTAGGACTATTCAAAGAAACACTGATTTGATTTGACAAAATACTATTTAGGTGCACATAAATGGAACTTAAAGTTTCTATTCATATGATCCTCTAGAATTTAGGGCTGCATAAATGGCTATGGTGGGCCGGGTTTGGCCCCCGGGCCTTGAGATTGACACCTGTTATTTAAATACAGTCTGTGTGCTCTGATCTGAACACCTTTATACAAGTTAGTTCAGTACCAGTAATTTGATTGAGACATTCCATCAGTGCTGATATTACAGTACAACAGCATTGGGACGTTTTACAGACAGTATCATTCTGCTGTTCTGAAAAAACAGCATACTTTGTCAGAATAGCATAGTCACAGAAGGACAAATATACTTTATTTTAAAGGCCTTTTTCTTCCACATACATCTCAATGACTCTTTCGCTAGCGACGCAGAGATTTTTAAAACAATCCGGTGAGAACTATGATGGTGCATTCAGACCAAGGGCTTTGTCAGCGTCGGCAACATCAAGATTACATGTTAAGTCTGGCGGAGGCCGTTGGAGGAGCATCACGGTCTCTGTGGCGCTTTGTGTGATTTGGCTCTGTCAACTTTTCCTGCTTTTCATGCTTCAAAGCTCATAAAGCCAGCAACGCAGAAGTTCAGCTAGTTGCACTTTTGACGGTTAAGCAAACTGTTAAACTCCCTAAACTCAGAACGCATCCGTAGAATAGGGTGTATCCACAAACGGCGCTGATGTTGCCGAAGTCAACGTTGTCTAGCTTTATTTATCAAATAAAGCCAAGCCACTCTCTCAGTACCATCCGCCATAGTTCAGAATTTCCGGCAACAGAAGAAGCCCCGCCCATGTGCTCTTTTTTTGCTCAGAAGTGGCAGACTTTGCAAGCTTCAACATAGAAGCGTCAAACTAGATGCTTTGTGAGCTTTGCCTGACGCTGACAAAGCCCTTGGTCTGAACGCAGCATGAGGCACAACAAATGGATAATGGCGTAGCGGGACAGATGAACGTGACAGTAACAAATGTAGACTCAGGATAAGACAATTAGGAGGACCAATGGTTGAGATGATGGAGGCCATCAGAGTGTCCGCGGTGCTTTGTGTGCTTTAGCCGCGGCAATTATTAAAACTTTTCCTGCTTTCCAAGCTTCAAAGCTGCAAAAGCTAGCGACGCAAAAGCTAAGCTAGCTAAACTTTCACCTCCATCCCCAGCCGATCAGAGCGTCTCATTGTAGTGATGTCACCCGACGTCAATTTTGTCGAGCCTTTCAATGTGTAGGCATTGAACCCTCTACTGTATGTCTATGGCTTCAAACTAGAACAGTTTGTGAGCATGTTTTGGTGCCAATAAAGCATGCGGTATGATTTTATCATAATGTTTGCGTGTAGGAAATGTTTGTATTGCCTGGCAACAGCCTCGTCTCCCTTCAGTTGGAACTATTTGTGTTAGCAGAGCTAAATAAATGATTAAATAAACATGATCTATTGTCACTTATTATTGTTAAGAAATAAAATGAGCTTGTAGAACTGTTGTATAAAAGCAATATCACACTCGAGGTTGTGCTGTTGTGTAGAATATCAGCACTCCATCTGGTGTGATATTGCTTAATTATTTGTAGTTGTGGCTCCATGCTTGTCCTGGTGGAAGATTGACCTCCTACCCAGTCTCAAGTTCTTCTGCAGCCTCTAAAATGTTTCAAGTTTTACCTTGTTTTTGGTGTGATCTGTCCTGCTGTCAGCTCCGTCCAGCTTTTCTGTCCATGCTATTGAAAGTTGACCCCACAGCATGATCTTGCAATCAATGTGTTTTCCAGGTTGGAGTTTTCTGCCCAAGTCAGCGTTTTGCATGTTGTTTAAAAGGTTCAGGTTTGATCTTATCTGACCAGAGTACTTTACTCCATATGTTTGTATCTTCTACATGACTTGTGCTAAACTAAATTGGACCTCTGATTCCTCCAATTCAAGTTTTTTTTTTTTCTTCCTATTGTCACTCTTCAAAGCCTGTTCTGTGGCATTGGTAGTGCTAAGATAATAAAGGGGGTTGAATTAAATGCATTCCAAAATTCTAAATTTATTTATTTTTGACTTTGCTTGATTCAGTCTTTTGCATGGAATCCTCAAAGAAGTAAACTGCTGGTCGGTTTGTTCTTTTTTGTCAAAGGTTAAAATATTTCAGAAGTAAATCTAAGAAAGCCCTCATGCTAAGAAAATCCAAGACAACTACACCCTTTATGCAGATTTTTAAACATTACCCCTCAAACTTGTCCCAATAAGCATCAACCTTGAGCAGCTTTTGTCTTCTTTAAACTGAGAAGGAAAACTGTTTTCAAAAGGTCAAATGTCATGTTCAGATTTTGTAACATGTTAAGGAATGACTGTTAAAGGAAGTGGGAAATGAAAATAGACTGCTGGGACTAATAGAAGGAAATGTTAGACTCGATAGTTGGAATTCCTCTATCATGCCATTATTGGGGGTGAAAAAAAGGCTGGTTTACACACCAACAGAGATCTGATACGAAATTAGCATTCGAGAAATCAAGATAAAAGTACAGAAACGGTCGTGCTGGTTGGCGCCAGTTTATCAGGCATCAAAAATGTTGTTTCTATGTAATCAAATTTCTGCTTTAAGACTTTCCCTTTTGTGTATAAACGTTATGGGATGTTGCTCAGATAAAAGAAAATGAAGCTTAATGAGGCCAAATTTAGTCTGGGAGTGATTTTTTTCTTAAAGACCTACGCTAAAACCTTTTTCCTAGCATGCTGAGCTGTTTGCACGTCAATGTTGATTGAAAACAATCAGATATGATGCATTCTGTCCTTGCTGCATGATTGCTTACAACTCTTCAAGTGATTTCCTCATGTGAACGTGGCAAAAGAAAGCATCATGTTCTCCATGCCAGCCTCTTGACAATTGGGGGGGTCAACTAGAGGTGCCGTTTTGTCCTGCAGGTCCAAGCGACATCCATATTCAGTGGCTCATTGATGGGTACAGTGTGGACACCCCAGTGATGGAGTACAGAAGGCCAGTGGGTCAGAAGGAGGTACTGGTGAGCAGCTGGCTCCGAGGGGGGCCGCTGAACAAGGAAGCCCGTTACCACTGTGTTGCTGAAGCCAGCACAGGAAGTGACACGGCTGAGATTGACCTCCATCTCGCTACTGGAGGTATTCTGGCCCTGGTTTGTGTGGATGTGGGTAAAAATGTTTTAGCTGAAAAGCTGCAGCAAATTGGTTGTGTATGACGGATATTTCCTGGTGGGTGTGGGTATTGCCAGTGATTTTGGAGGCTGATGATGTTTAAATCTTTGAAGGATGTTGTTGTTCTTGGCAGATGAAAACATTCCATCCAGGGATCTGAACCAATGGAGAGGTGCGCTTACAGAGCATGAACAGCTGCTGAAAAGATGGGAAAAGGCCTGGGTAGGTCTCATTATGGAGTCCTCTGTCTATTTTTCAAAAACCTATTCACCTAAAGTTGTTTTTTCTCTCTTATTTGAACCAGCATGAAAATACATTTATTGACACATCTGGTAATTAAAAAAATATATTCTATTTCAGTTGCCTGCTTTGAGTACATTTGTTCTGGTGGGGGGAAAAACCCAAATCTCATAAACAATATTTGTCTTACTAAATCATCGGCACATTTTCTGGTAGAATGAAAGAATTTTTTAAAAAATAAATTTAACTGAAGCATGTTTTAAGCTGCCCATTTCAAAGCTTCCAAGTCCTAATTATTAGTTGCGGTCTACATACCAACCAGTTGTTTAGAAAATCTGTTATGAGAGTCTATTTTTACCTACCATAATAAAAATATGTAATTTGCTTAAATCTACTAGCTGAATCTGTGTACACCAATAAACACACTCTGGGTTTGCTATGAAATAACAATGTGGAAAAGCAGCTTTTGTTCACCTTTGATCACGGTGAAGGTTCAGTGATGCTCTGGTACCATTCATTGTTCGATGGCCCCGGAAATCTTGTTGTGGTGCAAAATATATTTCATGGTCAAAATCTCTCTCTGTTGGCCCCAAACATGAGCTGTGAGAACAAACCATATGCTGTTCTGTTGACCACAGTACAAAGAGCAGGGCTTTGATTACATCAGATAAATAAAAATAAAAAAATACATATGAAACTTTTGACTTAATTTCAGATTATATTCAATATGCTATTGCAATAGAATAATTTGTTTTCCAATTTTATTGCAATGTTATTAACTACGTCATCACTTCTTCTGGTAGTAAATTATGAATTACTAATACATTTATAAATTGCTTAGATTTTAAAAGGAACAGCTCACTGTTCATTTATGTTATGGTTTTATGGTCGTTAAGCAAGGATTTCACAGAAATCCTCATATCATTCCTTTCTCGTTTTTTATGTCCTTCACTGCTTGCCTCTTCATTGTTCTTCCTTCTGTAGGAAAGCTGTGATGGCCACACGACTGGGTGAGAACTTGTTCATTCTAGATGTGCCCTGGCCTCTCAGTCCAGCTGGACCACTCCTCTGACACTGAGACGTTCACAAACATAAGTAATACGTTTCAGTTTCACCTCTTACATGAGTCTCTGAAAGACCATGGCGTGAAGGATTCACAGCTCCTGCATCCAGTAGGTGCAGAGCTCACATGGTTGCTGTAGTGGTTTTTGGACTCACAGGAAGAATTAAAGTCCACTGACCGCTTTCAGTCTAAGGAAGTTTTTTCTCCTTTTTTTTTTTGCTGTATGTGCTGATAAAAACGCACATGGCACGTGTGTCCTTGTGAAGTTTGCTTATCAGATTCTGGGTCAGTATCGCTGTTAGACCCAGTTATAGAATGATAATGTTGAAATGTTTGCCCCTTAACTTCCTTCAAGGCTATTTGAATGGCTGTGTCATTGTACTTTTACTTAAAATATACCAAGTTATACAAGCCTCTACTAGGATCAAAATGAGATAAGGAATTTGCTATTCATTGCCATACTGTGATTGCCAGTTTATGTCTTATGCTCAACAGTTTGCTTAATTATTTACTTGAATCAAACAATTCTTTGTTATATTATTAACAATGCCACTACAAAGGTAAACATCGAGCCTCCAAAGTTCAGTGTAATTTGACACACTGGAAAGTTTACCACTTTTTGCTTGAGTTTTTTTTTTTTTTTCTAGAAGAAATATGTGGTTTTAGTTTTGAAATAAACATTGTTTTATTCATACCTAATTTGTATTTAATGCATCATTCCATTGTCACATTACTTACAACTGTAAAACTATTCATGCCCAATGATCCTCTCATTTTGATAGACTTCATTGCACTTTCGGTTCAGAAAAAAATGAAACAAAGTCATAATTGTGAAAGGGAAGGGAAGCATGTATAAAGGAGACATTAAACATAATACAGATAAACATGTGGATTGTGTATTCATAGTCAGAAAAGTCAATATAAAAAAAAAATAAAGATGTTTCATTTCAAGTGTTTCAGGGCATGTTATCAGCAGCTTTGTAAATCTAGAGGCTAAATGTTCTCCCCATTCTCCTTTTGAAAGTACATCAGGCAAGTTTGTATTTTAGTTCTTGAGCTGGCCATTCCAATACATTTACAAAACAAATCTATATAGAGAGAGCTTAACCATTTAATTTTAGCTTTGTGTGGTGGATGTCTATGTCTTGTAATTGTTCCATACCCATTCTATTTTAAAAATTGATTAAGAAGTCATTAGTCCTACGCCTGACAGATTTAAACTTAAAGCAGAGTCCATCCATCCAAACAGCTGTTGGTGCTTGGAATAGGGAAGTTCATCTCAAAGTTAGATTTTTTTTTACATTGTATTAAATAATTGGATGTGATGAATGATTCCTGATGGTCAACAACAAAAACTGTGCATTACAGCATTCAAACCCTTCCTGTACTTGTTTTTTGCATGTTTCCATGGATATTTGTATGAATTATCTTCGGGGATAAGCTCCAAATGTTTGAGGTTGGATGGTCTCCATGTTGTCATGATCTTTAACCTCCTCCCCAGTTCTCCATCAGATTGAATTTGGGTTACTGGATGAGCCTCTCCAAGATATCAGCATTGCTTTGAGTCTGAAGAAAAATGTGGGTAAAACACATGGGGGGGGTGGGGGGGGGGGGGGGGTTTCAGTAGAAAACTTATGAATTATGAAGGGAACTGGTTGCACAACATTTTATTTAGGGGTAT
Source organism: Apricaphanius iberus (assembly GCA_028564705.1). Taxonomy (NCBI): domain Eukaryota; kingdom Metazoa; phylum Chordata; class Actinopteri; order Cyprinodontiformes; family Aphaniidae; genus Apricaphanius; species Apricaphanius iberus. Next base: position 455,746 of record JAPXFQ010001162.1, read on the forward strand.
GAGAATGAAGGGGGCTGAAAACATGTACTCATTACATGGTTTTATTGTAGAAACCCAACAAACTAACTGTAGTTGTACTATAAACAATGTGAAAACGATAAATGGGTATACATAATGTTGCAAGGCACTTTTAGTATCAGGATATCCTAAAATTCTCATCTCTTCACCAGATTTATTCTTAAACATGTTTGGATACGTCCTGCTTGGATTTAATTTTTTAAAATCTCATTCACCAGATTTATGTGATGTACTTAACAATCATGCTTTCATATTCATCTTTTTTTATAGTGTATCTAAGTTGGCTTTTTATGGGATACATTTACTTTTAATTGTGCGCTGAAGTACTGCAACAGTGGTACTTATAAGAATACATCCTCCAGCTCTGCTGAATCCCAGTGTACCACATCAGCATTTTCCACAAAAAGCATTTTCTTCAACCTGCATAATTTATCATTTCTTCTTGGAAATCTATTACAGCATTGGTAGAGGAGGACTTTTTCCTAGAAGCTAATTGCCAAAACAGATGCAGATTATTAAACGGATGGATTACAGATATAAAGACTGATGGCTATTCCATAAGAGGAAAAATACTTTCTAGTGAGCCTTTATTGTTGTTTTTCCACATTAGAAATCTATTGAGGAAAAGTGCACATGAAAACGTAAATAAATGCTGTTGTCACAGACCATAAATCTGTAAATTGACAGTACAGTTTTTCCCATTTTCATCTTACAGTTATAGCACCCTCAGGTGTCCAAATAAAGAAAATACAACAAAAACGAGAAAAACTCTTTAAGCCAGAAAAAAAAAAAAAAAGACTGTTTGACACAAAATTATTTACAGGTCCCCAAGTGAGTTCACATCAGAATATTTAACTATTTTCAAATATATAACTATATGCATTATTTTAGAATTTCACATCCAACTTGCTTTTTCACAAGTCAGCGCTTTTATCTTCCTGGCTGGATGAAGTAGTTGTTGCAAAATATACCTGAAACGTGAGATAAATCACAAGGAATATTTCTTACAAAATGTTAAAAACTGTTTATGCAAAAATGTACAAATAACTCACACCTTCCCAACGAGAGATGGTAGGACTGGGTCAGTGCTTTGACAGAGGTCTTCTAAATAGCAGGATATGGGGCTCTGAAAAAAACAACAAAAAATTTACAAAAACCAGAACCAACTTGGTCACAGTATAATCAGTTTCTACACCTATTTTAAAAGTTAAGTTTTTGCAGTTCAAAAGGGGGGCCAAATATAAGAGGTTGTTTTGTTCATGTACCTGGTTCATGCCTCATGTAGTGAATCCAGCCTTGGGACTGCTGCACTCCCAGCTTTCTCCACTCATCTTCAGACATCAAGTGGGATTTTGGGACATACTTAGCCATTTCCCGAGGTAGAACAACATGCCTATGTGAGAGGGAAAGATTACTCTCAAGTCAACCGTTCATATCCTTAAGTCGATTTTATGTAATAATACAAACTCATTCAGAACCAGTTTTGTTTTGGTCTGGATATATATAAAAGAAATGTTTAGAATGGTCTCTTGAAAATTTTCTACAGTACAAAGATCTGTAAAAAAAAACAAACAAAAAAAAAACGCCACAAGTTTCCCCATTACTAATACTTTCTCTGATGCCAGTTGGAATTAGTACATAAGGTTAATATCGAAGACATATAAAAAGGCCTCCCAAATCAACCTGATACAATTAGATAAGTCATTCATGTTTTAAGTCCAGTGTTTTTCTTTCTCTTTAAAATGTCTTTGCAAGATTTAGATCAAACATATATAAAAGATAACAGTATTACATCTTACCCTAAAATACAAGATGGCCTAATATTTTTTATTCATTTTTTTCTGGCTTCTAACATGGGACTGGTTGTACACTAATGACAGAGTTGAGGAAACAACCAGCATTTTTGGTTAATTTTTGTGGTAAAAAGAAAATTCTAAGTCATTTTATAGTGACTAGCGTTTGAGGATTAGAGAGAGAAAACGAATCCGAATAAATATGTTTATTCTCATCTGCCTTTTTGAGAAAATTCCATGTTTTCCTGTGTCAAACTTAGTCATGGATGGATGGATTTATGAATGAATGTGTGGGTGGATGACTGTGGAAAATGTTGACGGTTCATAAATAAACGGATAAATTGACACTCCAGCAATAGTGGTTGAAAAGATGGATGGATAGACTTAAAGTAATTAAAAAGATTAAAATAGAGATGGATAGATTGTGGACACAAAGACAGGTTGATAAACATAAATATGATGTTCAGATGGATGGATTGTGGTAAAACGAGTTAAAAATTGGGGATCATTGGCAAAAATGGATGGTGGATAGGTGACCGGATCCACAATCAGTGGATGACAGATTTAAATGAAAAATTTGAATATATATTTCCAAAAATGTTCCAGACTACATAGCAACCCTGCCTATGCCAAGAAGATAACAGGTAGCTTACTTTCTTTTTTTGTGGCATGTTTAGGACTAGACAATTGCACTGCGCATAGACTACAGAGGAAATCATATCATGAGAGCTTTCTGTTGAATAAACCCGTGGCGAGCTATTCCATACAAATGATTAATGATATGCAGCTGTGGGGTGATGCCTTCAAGAACCAACAGACAAAATTAACTTTGTGGTATTACAATTAACATTTAAGGCGACGTTTATTTCAGTTTAAACCCTAAAAATAACATACGGGTTCGAAGCGACACAAGTGAGTTCAAAAAGGACATTTTCAACAAAACATTTTTTTTAACGTGTTTGTTAACAGGGTGCTCTGATAATAATAAAGACTTGGTTTGTTTGATATCACTGACGGTAAACGGGCTACTAGAGACAACGGCTGCTCACCTGTACTCATACTGGTCGTCACTGTACCTGTCCGAGTAGTAAATCTGGCTTCGAGACATAGCCTATCCCCGGGTTAAAAAAAAAATCAGCGACGGGAGAAGTTCGAGATAAAACAATATAGTTACAGAATAATAGTACAGTTTACTTTTTGGGCTGTCGCACGTAAATTGCAACGAGGCTTTGATTGGACGGTTGAGGTCATGTGACCAAAAACTTTGCTTCCATCCATCAACCGGGCGCAGGTGAGGGTGTTTTTATTAGCCTATGTGCAGGTTTTCATGGCGATAATGACATTTGAGGGGGTTGTGTCATAAAATACCGTTTGGTTAGTTTAGCCTTAGTTACCCGTGTTTTTTTTGTTTTGTGTGTGTGTGTGTGTGTGTGTGCTAATGAATGCTTATCAATGAAATGTGAAATGCTTTTCTGCAGCGCTGATGTAGATGAGAGAGTAGCCTATAGCGATTTTATCATAGTCATATAGTAAAAGATGGATCTGAAGCACAACAAATTGCTTTGAAAACGTGTTTATTATGCCCCTTACACATTAACCAATTTCATACATATTTAGGCTACCTAATTGGTAACCAGAGTCCATCTGTGTGTAATTCCATCTCAGTATATAAAGCCAGTTTGGTGAGGCTCTAATATGTTTTATTAAAAAGCATTAGTAAACAAACAATATTGTGAAGACGAAGGACCAGAGAGGTCACTGATAAAGTTGTGGAGAAGAACACACCGTCCACTGGTGAAACATGGGGATGGCAATATCATGCTGTGAGAATAATTATTCCTTAGCAGGGTCAGGGAAATTGGTCAGAAAAGATTTGAAAATATGTACAACTTACAGTAAAGCTGTAGAAGATGTACAGTATGAAATGCTGCTGGAGGAGAGAAAGTTGTGGGTACAAATCCAGCTTTTTCTTCATCCCCACATATGGCTATACTTTTAGTCAAGCCACTTGCCTACCAATCTGAATATTGATACGTGAATATGTAGCTCAGGTTCTTTTAGTGCGGCTTAGTGAATGAAATGTCTAGTGTAAACGTTCTTTAAGTGAGTAACATGGCTAGACATCTAGGTTGCTCTCCATTTATATTCTAAAAATTTCCAAAATGATGACGGCCTTTAACATATTGAGCTATGTGAGTTAGAATGGCACCTTCAAAGTCATTAGAACTCATTCTGGTTTATAAGGTAAACAATTTGTTCAGCAATGTTTTCAAATATTTGGCTTCTAGTGTATATATCTGTACAAAACTTTATGGTAGCGTTTGTGTAACCTGTGGTCAGTAATCCTTCAAAAATGCAGGCCTACTTTTACTTATATTTCAGACTTTTACTCTCACTACCAAGAAAGTAGCTTACCCTGTTTTTAACAGTACTGTTATCACATTATCGGTGTGTTGTGTTTTTATTGTAATTTGCTCAATAAAAATATCAAATTTTGCCAATGACATGTTTTTTTAAATATTATTCACTGTTTCCCTTCTAGATTTCCTGTAAAGTTTGTTTTGTTGTTAACACATTGTTGGTAACTAAGAGTTAAAAATATGTTATGTTTTCTTGCTTTGTCACTCCTTTTCCCTCATAACAATGCAGAAGAAAGTTAAGAAAGACTAATTGCACTGAATTGTAAATGTACAGAAGATTGTTTTCTACAAATTGTATTTTTTTTCTCTTATAAAAATATAGCTTTCCAATATTTTCTGTTATATGGTTGCTGAAAAGAGCAATCCACATTTAAATTACTAAAACACATTGACAAACTCAAAACCAAAATTATATTTCAGAAAAATATTTAAAAACAAAACAAAAATAAAATTTTAAAAAAACGAAATCAAATATTTACAATACAAAACACATTTTCAAGAACAAATAACAAATTAAAAAACAAAGCAAAAACGAATTGAAAAACAAAATTACATTTTGTTAAACAAAATACCAAATCGAAAACCAAAATTATAATTCAAAAAACAAATACACAAGTTCAGAAGCAAATGGACTGGAGACAATGGACTGGTGGTGACAGGCTTATTCTGGGAAACGTGAAATACTGGATGGAGTTTGAGTTTGACGGTTGATGGACAGATGACTGAGTCTATGGGAAAAGAGGCAAAGGAATCTGGATGACAGTTTCTTAGAAGTACTTTATAATGGGATTTCCTTGGAAGATAACCAAACTAGCTGACCTGGGGTATAGTGACCTGGGGTATAGGATGGAGGAGCAAGGCAATTGCAGTCAGATAATCTCTTGTTTAGGGTGGATGAGCATTGATAGAAATAAAAAGGTATAACAATAAATGTCTTGGGCTGCACAGTGCCACAGTGGGTAGCACTTTTACCTTGCAGCAAAGTTAATATCCCGGCCAAGGGTCTTTCTGCATGGAGTTTGCATGTTCTCCATGTGCATACGTGGGTTCCCTCCAGGTACTCCGGCATCCTCTCGCAGTCCTAAAATAGAACTGTGGGGTTAATTGGTCTCTCTAAATTGTCCTTAGGTATGAGTGTGCGTGCATGGTTGTTTGTCTGTCTGTCTCTGTGTTGCTCTGCGATGGACTGACGATCTGTCCAGGATGTACCCCGCCTCTCGCCTGTTGACAGCTGGAGATGGGCACCAACCCCACCGCGACTCCCTTGAGGATAAGCGGTTTAGAAAATGGATGGAAAAAATTTATTTGAAGATCTGTTTGAGGAAAACGGCCCATCTAGTGGTGAATGTAGTATATTACACTTATTTTGTACTACAGTCAAAGTCAGAGTTTTAAAGAAGGTTTTGCATGGAAACTCAAAAAGTAGCCTTTACAAGAGTGTGAAGTTAGGATCTGAAGGGTTTTTTTTAGGAGGGGGGGGGGGGGTCTGAAACTTTGAACAGAACTAAAAGAAGAGCAAATGCAGAACCTGAAGTCAACAGCAGAAACATATAAATATGCATGATCATATTTATTAAATTTTTTTTCCAAAGCATGAGATTGTATTTCTTTCCATTCTGATTTTTAGTTTTCCCTGTTATAGATTTTTTTAGGTTTTCACTTTTGTGTAACTTAAAGTTGAACTGATTGCATAACACTTCTTTTGATAATAGCAAGTCGAGGTTTTGAAACAGCAAAGCAGCCCTAAGTCATGATACAATGGGGTTAAAAGTAGCCACTGATTGAGCAAGTTTTCCCCCTAAAAAAGATTAGATAGATCTGTAACTTTCATCTGAGGTACACCTCTACGATTATAGAATTAATGTAAACACCTCCGCCCACCCAGGAAATTGCACGATTTTTAGAATAAATGTGTATAATGGTGCAGAAAGCACTGTTATGACCTGTCTAGGGGTGGCCAGGTCACATCCATGAAGGAAGATGATCCATCATCAACATACCTCAAACAACCACACGTTATATTGCAACTTATGAATAATATATTTGTATTTTTTTGTTTGTATTTATATGTTAAACAATAATACAAAAAAAGGAGGTGGTATAACTTAGGGGGAACTAAAGCCTAAAACAACAAAGGACCTACCTGAGGGTTAACCAAACCTCCCTACGAAAATAAAGAAAATAAACAACAAACACTTCCCCCATAACTGAAAATAAAAAAAACAGAACAAAAATGGATATCAAAATTAAAAGGCAGTTCACCCCTACAAACTCCTTAGTTTTATGTAAACAAAGGCACAAGCTGCACAGACGACAGGTGAATCTGGTTGGGATGAGCATGAGGAGTGGACACCAGCAATCTGCAGCAGCATCTCTATAAACTTCACATCCTCTTCATGCATCAATCTGGGAGTAATAAATGGTAAATAGGCTGTATTTGTATAGCACTTATTCCCTATGGACCCCAAAGTGCTTTTCATGCTACATTTAGTCATTCATCCATTCACACACTCATTCACACACTAGCGATGGCAAGCAATGTTGTAGCCACTGCTGCTCTGGGGCACAGGGACAAAGATGAGGCTCTGACTACTGGCCACTGACCACTGGGCACCTGCACACTGAAATTTACATGTTAAATTTATTACAGCAGTACCTGACGACCGCAGTTGTAACAAGCATAGACAAACAAGCAAGAATTCTGGCCCTCACAGACCTAGTAATTCTTTTTTAAAGACACAATCTGTAACTTTTACACCATGTTTTAAAACATTTTGGCAACACACCACCATTTATGATGTTCATTTTCAGAGCTTTCACTGCATGGGGGGGTTCCTGCTCCTGAAGACCGTACTATACAACTTTTCACCCGCGGACCGGCTGCCCGGAAGTACTGACTGAGTTTCGCTTTATGGCAGTATGATACGATAGCTAATGAAAAACAAACCCGTGGTTTTGAGACTTGAGCCATGGCTGATCCACCAAAGAAACCAAAGAAGATGCTATCGGATGAAGTGAATAGAAGAAACTGGGCTGCAAGAACAGACCACTTCCCAAACTGAAACTGCTGGAGCTCCACTGCTGGAGAAGGCTTGTCAACCCCTGATTCACATACACGTAATGTGCCTGGTGTATCAGGAGTAAGGAAAGTTGTTGCATGTAAAGCTGCAGCTGGACGCTGAAGCTGCGCCAGCTTCTCAACTCCTGACCAGGTTGTTCCCCTTGTTAACAGCGCACGTCCTGTGGCTCACACAGCAGCAAGACAGTATATGAAGCAAGTCAGAAAACCCTTCCTTTTCCTTACTGCTGAGCAGACTCGGCATCAGGGTAATTTAGCTGGGGGGGCCGCAGCTTATTTTTGGGGGGGAGCTAGTTTTGTGGGGATTTTATTTACCCCTTAGCATTTTTTTCTCCCGTTGTATTACATATTTCCGGGTCAAAAAGGCCCTTTTTGACACTCACTCTTTCTATGTACATATTCATATCATACATCATTTAATAAGAAACTGACTGAGGTAGGTTCTGGAGGTTTTCCCCAAAATATTACTCACGCACATCTGCTCGTGAATATAAGTGTGCCATCTTCCTTTATAGAAGATCATTGTTGCTCAGCAAGAGCTGTGATTAAGTCGCTGCTGATTCAGCGGGAAATGAGCAGACATCGCCAAACAACTGGCTCTTTAAAAATAAGAAGAGTTGTTCTTAAACCCTTTAATAACAGCAGAAAACACAACAACAATCCCTGCTTCTTCCCTGTCGAAGACTATAATAACTACCAGTTAGGACGCTCTTAATAGCGCACTTCTTCTTCTTGATAATTATTTACGGCTAGCAAACAACAAATTAGTGCGTACCTGCCACCAACTAGTAAGAAGTGTGGACCAGAATGTCATTTAATGGTCATGTTCTAGTATTTTTATGCAATTTTTGTGCATGTTTTTATGCATAAAACCCGTCAGAGGGAGCTTTTTCTGGAATCATATGGGAGCGTATTGATCTCTAAATAGAAGAACATGTGCAAAGTACATTTTTTAAAATCTATTACTGTCAAATGTGGAATGGGTAAAGGTCCACCAATTCAATGTTAAGCCACTTTTAAAGCATGGATTTTTTAGAAAATAAATACTCGGACTCATAATGTAATATTTGAAATTTCTCTTTCCAAAATTTTCTTTAAGAAAAGATAGCCATGTCTCTACACAAAATCGTTCAAAAACCGTTTTAGCTTCAAGATCTTTTTGAAACATTTTGGTCAAAATTTGTAGGACTTTTTAAAAGATAAATAAAGAAATACATTTTTGGGTAACCTTTCACATGAAATACCCAGGTTGTTTGTTTCAAAATAAGCAAATAAATAAATGACAAAAAATTTAGAAACAAATCATCACTTAATATTCTATTATATGTAATATATATTATTGTGTCTAAAACAAATTAACTTCAGAAACTTGAAAACAGTTTTACTTGAACTTCTACAAAAAAAAAACTATGTGTAAAATCCTTTAAATAGCATTAAGAATCTCAAATATGGGATTTTCTGCCTGTTGAGAATGTTGAGAATGCAATGCATGGGTTCATTTGTGGCATCTTTTCAGGGTCGTGAGTAAGAATACCCCTGGCTGTACTGGCCTGTAACCTATAGCACTCTCTGTTGGTTGTTTTGGGCCAATACATGTGCATGAGACATTGTAATCTGTCAGTGGGGGCAGATAAGAAAATGGAATGGAATGAGCCAATCCACAAAAGGCAAGGAACTTAATGAGAATAGATCAACTGTTGGAGCAATTATTGGAAAATTTAATAAACACAAGATCACTGACAATCTCCCTCAATCTACGGCTCCGTGTAAGATTTCATCTCTTTGGGTACATATGATTTTGAGAAAGGTGATGAAACAGCCCCGAAGTACATGATGGGAACTGGTCAATGACCTGAAGAGAGCTGGGACCGCAGTAACAAATGTTCCTATTAGTAACACACTATGTCATCATTAAAATCCTGTAGTACATAAAAGGTCCCACTGCTTAAGCCATCACATGTCCAGGCCAGTCTATAGTTTGCCAGAGACCATCTGGATTATTCTGAGGAAAACTGTGAGAATCTCATGTTGTATAAGCGTCACTCGCCATGTTTGGAGTGGGCTGGGCCATATGAGCTAAAATGAATACCACGGTATATTGTATTGAGCATTTCACTATAAGTGGACGATAACAATGACAATATCACCCCCCCACCCACCACCTCCTTTTTTTTTTATCATGCCCTTTTCTGTATTCAATGTCTGTTGTTGGCCACATTTCATTAATGTTCTTTAAAATATAATGGCTTCTTGCTATTGAATGGCTTCAAACAGCCTTTTAATTCAGTGTTTGATTTCCACTCTTTTCTGTATTTCTTAGAGTCCAGTTTAAACTCAGAAGTGATCAGATAGACCAGATGAGGTGAGGAAGTGACAGGGGCTTAGTGAAATCAGTAATTTTAGTGTGCAGTCGTTTATTTTAGACAGAAAATATTTTACACCAGAGTACAGGTAGGAATAGGCGGCAGCTTCGAGCACTGAATCAAAAACAACAGCAGCAACTCAGCGGGGTTAATATCTGTTCCTCTTGAGTAGGACCTGGGTGAGCGGGCGGGTGGAGCTGTTGGGCTACAGACGCTCTGGTTCGGCTGCAGCTCCCATGCTGCATTAACAAACAGACGTGCTCCATGTTAGAGTATCCAATAACACCAAAAAAAAAAAAATTACTTTATTTGTCACTAGTCACATTTTTCTGAAAAATAGTCAGTAGATGAGTCTAAGCTCTTGCTAAATATAGCTACACAGTTGCTGCGTTAGCAGCGCTTTGCCTCTCTGTCATATGACTGTGCGTAGTCAACGCTAATTTCTTAAAGGGGCAGCAGCACCGCTAAACTAAAACACATCTTTTCATTTAAATTTTTTTTATTTTTCATCCCGAGTTTATCGGCACAGACAAAATTGCGTCCCAAGAACTTCATAAACATTGTGAGACTTAGGGGATGGAAACAGACTGATCAGCATTAAAGAAAATATGAATGGGGCCAGAATTTGTTTTTTAGATATTGGTCAAAACCGTCTTCCATCAGTGAAAGCATTGAAAGGAAACATGGCTGGATTTTCCAGCATGACAATCTTCCCAAATACACCACCTGGGCAACAAAGGGGTGGCTATGTTAGAGGAAAATCAAGGTTCTGGATTGCCTTAGCCAGTCTCCAGACCTCATTCCAACAGAGAATCTGTGGAAAGAGTTGACAGTGAGTGTTGCTCTACGACAGCCCAAAAACATCACAACTCTAGAGAAGATCTGTATGGAAGAATGGGCCAAAATGCCAGCTACAGTGTGTGCAAACCTGGTGAAGACTTACAGGAAATCTTTGACCTCTGTCATTGCCAACCAAGGTTACATTAGAAAGTCCTGAGGTAAACTTTTGGTATAGACCAAGAACTTTTTTTCTGCACCATCATAAAATAAATTATTTAAAAATCATACAATAAGATTTTCTGGATTTATTTTTATACATTCTGTCTCTCACAGTTGAAGTGTAGGTGTATGATGATATTATAGACCTCTCTCCTCTTTTTAAGTGGGAGACAAGGTATGCAATCGGTGGCTGCCAAAAACTTTTTTGCCCCACTGTATAAACAGTAAATTAGTAATTAAATGTGTAGGTGGTAACTGTTGACATGAATGTGAAGGAACAAGGTGCTAATGAAGGCAGTCCAACACATGGGGGTGGCAGCGTTTCTCCTATTTAATATATTGTACACATTTTCATTGTTCTGTTCTATTAAGAGAGCATAGTGGAAATATGCTATGCAAACATTTCACACCCAATAATGTTTGCATATTTCTAAGGGGTTGTTAAAAAGGAAAAAAACCCCACAAATGGCTGTCTTGAATGGTTCCTTCCACTATTCTGCAAACCTCCCCTGAATGAGTCATCCAGCTGGCTCCTCATTGGATAAGACCATGCCATCCCAAGGGATTGCCTTGCAGAGGCAGAAAGGCCTTGCTTCCATTCACAGAAACCCTGGTATGCCTGCCCGCTATTCCATTCAGATAAAAGACTAAATATCGCATGTGGTTTTTTTTTTAGCCCTTGGCTCCTTTATTCTTTTTTCTCTGTCGCCTCTTCTGGTGATTTAGGAGGACCTGCCTCATCATCCCTGCCTTTATGTTTGCCTTTGTTTCTAAGGAGAAAAGGCAGACGTGCTCTTTTTTTCTTTTCTCTTGCCAGGCAGGAAAGAGAGATATTGGGAAGGACTGCAGTGCGAAATCTGAAGCACACTGAGAGCGGAAGCTGCTTATGAATGAGTGTCAGTATTTCAGCCTTGCTAAATGCTCCTGAGGACATTTTATACAGATGTATGCTTTCTGCTGACTGGGGGAGACGATGATGCTGCACTGCTGCTGTTGCTCTAAAGGGCATTCTTGAGCTTTTTGTTGAATCATTTTAACTTAACCGCCTGCAAAAAATTTCAGTCTCTGCTTTATTTATTTTTCTTATTCACTTCTTTTATGCATTACATTCTTTTCATTCATCCCCAATCAATTGCTGGTCATTTTTCTAAATATTTGTCTGCTTTCTGGAAGTCAATTTTTCTTTTTTCTTTTTTTGTAATTTGTTTTCTTTTCTTTGCCGATATTTAAAAATTCCAGCTACATTAAAGTTAAAATTTGTATGCATTTTTCATGTTGGGACTTTAACTAAATCAGTTGTTTTTTTTGCTCAGTTTGAATATAACGATGTTAGAGAAACAGTAATACAGTAATGGTAGATTTTTGTTTGTGTGAAGCTGCTCTCTGAGTATGAGGTCTGCTTATTGCACTGCCGTCAAAAATTAACATAGGCAGTATATTTTGATATATTTCTAGTCCTACCAGCCTGTTACAGAACTTTCCCTTTTCAACACATTTATTTTTAAAAGTATTTTTAATTAGTTTTTGAGGTAATATCCTTACGTAATTATTTTCTAATTCAGAATTTCCAGCTGCTGTTTCAAAATCTGATTTAGTAAGTATTCTTTATTAGTTCAGGCTAAGTAAGCTCATTAACACCCCCCCCATTCTTGATTTACTGTCCCCTGAGAAGCAAATAAAAAGCAAGGAGTTACAAGGAATTGATATGAGTCTAGGGAATTTAAAAACTGATTGGTTCTAGTGTGCTGTTAGTGGGAGTTTTTTTCCCCCTCTCTCTCCAACAGGAAGTGATTTGCAGTGTTCAGCAAGCCTTTTGTTGAGAAGGTTCTCTCAGATCAGTGAGTCATGCTTCAGCTCTGAGCCGGCAGGCAGCAGCCAGCAGAGAGTATTTGCTCTTTCCTTGCAGTGTCCGTGATCATCAGCAACATTCATCTCTTTTCTTTTCCTTTTAGTTTTGGGGATATTTTTCGAGGGAAGCAGCTTTAAGAAAGAAAAGCAGCGACATCGCAGCTTGAAACGCTGCACCCCAAAACTGGCAGGATTTTAACCCTCGACTTGTTGTGCTACGGGGTTGTGTTTCTACAGAATTTGTCTCAGACGGATTGGATTTCTGCTCTGGATTTCATTGAAAAACAATTGGACTTTGGTGACAGCAGCAGCCGCAACAGCTCTTCACACTGAACAGCCACTGTAACATCAACAGAGGGGGAAAAAAAATTACTGTCAGGTGGCCTGTGATTGCTGAGAGGCATTTGCTGCCTGTACTGCTGCTGCTATGTTACAGGAAAGGGTTATCAACACTGTTCGGCCAAGTCTGCCTGCACACTTGTGAAGGAGGCAGGTTGTGTGTGTGTTTGGTTGGTTGGTGGAGAGAAGAACAGCGAGCTAGAGAGAGAAGGGTATGCTTCACCGTACCAAGTACAACCGCTTCAGGAATGAGTCAGTAACATCCGTCGATGAGCTTCTCCACGGCCTGTCCATGAACCCCAAGGTCTCGGCCTCTTCCCAGTCTGCAGCCGAGACGTCCTACACACCCCCTGCCGAGGTCCAGCCCTCCTCCACTTCTGCCGCTCTTTCTAGCACCACAACCAGCCACGGCTCAGAGCACCTGGAGGATGGAGGCACCACCCTCTGTACTCTCATCAACAAGGTCTCCAGCCTGAAATTCAGCAACTCGGGCAGCCTGCTAGGCATCAAGGGTCTACCCTCTGCCGTCAAGGACCTGGCCGTGTCCAAGCTGCAAGGGGGTGGGGGTGTGGGCTCCAGCCCCAGCAGGGTGGCGGCAGCAGCAGCTACAGCCGTCTCTGGTGTGGGAGGGTCTCAGTGCAGCTCCCATTCGACCCCCTGCACACAGTTGGAGACAGCAGTTAGCATGAGCAAGAAGAGCAGACTGGAGGATCTCCAGCCTAGAGGAGAGGATTGGAATCCAGGTGGGGGTGGTGGACTGGTGAGCAAGCCCTCCAGAGGATGGCTGCACTTGAATGAGAAGATATCTGGTCCAGGAGTCACATACGTTGTCAAGGTTGGTGGACTTTCCCTCTCATTCTTGCGCTCTCTCTTATTTTTTTTTCAATGAAAAGAGATTAGCTACCTCCGATGGGGATTAGAGAGTGAGAATGCAGTTGTGCATCACAACATGCCCTTGAGTGGGTGTGTGTGAGCTGGCTACTGGTGAAGGTTGAGCAATCAGAAAAACGACATTGAATAATTCAGGAAATGCAGAAGGTGAAGAGTGGTGGAAAAGTAGAAAAAAGCCCACGATGGCAACATGAAAACAAGGTTTACAGCAGGCTTTAAATCACCGGTTTATCTGCTGTTCTTCTGCCTGATTAATTTGAAGCTACAGCATTATGCTTTTGTAACCATGGTGATGTGTTATTTCTGTACATCATGCACCTCTCCGAGCTCCACGGCTGCGTTAGCTCACTGAAAACGGCCAAACGGGAAGAGACTCATGCTGTGTGTTAGTCTCATTGCAGCTGTTGTCTCTCTCTAATGTTCTTCAGCATCATGCATCATTTAAGTTGGTGCACAACTAGAAGAGCTGTGAATGTCATCATGCCAGCAATGAGTCACTAGCATACAGTGATGATGCTGAGACCCGGCTCTTCAAGGAAAGAAAAGAATGGGTGGATGGGAGAGAAACCATTTTCACTGAAATAATTAAGTAATTTTTGTTTTATAGATAAATTGAATGAAATTATATTTTATTTATGCAGAAAAAAAAAATTTGTTTAGCTTTTGGGAAAGGAAAAACACAACCAGCAAAACATGCCATATACCAAATCATTATACACAAGATGACTGCTGTTTTTGGAAACCTATTACAACTTTTCTAAATAAACTCTGTGTGACCAGCATGACTTTCCATTAACTGCATCAAGGCAGACAGCACTTATTTTTGTCCAGTCAATGCTGCTGTGACAATGGAAATGGGCCCGACTCCCCCAACCCCCAGCTCTTCCTGTCAGTTTGTGTCCTGCATGTATCGAGTTCAGCATAGTGTTTTTGCTCTCAGCACTTTTAATTAGCGTCATGTGGTCAGCCCTCGTACATCATGCACCATTACACTAGAGAGGGCATCGACTCACTGTGACATTGTTTACACTCACACTTTTTCTTCTTTTGTTGCTTGTGTTTAGTCCAAAAAAATTAACATAAAGTTAAAATCTTGACACAATTGAAAAATGCGTCAAGAAATTCATGTACACTATAGCACGTATCAAAAAAGTATTATACCCATTGATGTGTCCATTTTTGATGAGCATTATTGGCTGAAAGGTGTATGGAACTTTGTGGTACTGTCATAAAAAAACGATAAAAATGATAATACAACTATTTGTTACTTTGCAGTCTTTTGAGTTAATTGTATGGCTGTGAGTGCATGTCTTAGTAACCATAGACCCACAAACACAAAACTGCTCTTTCGCACCAGTAACATAAATATGTCAGATTTGTATCACTAAACTCCACGCATTAAATGCATTTGATCAGATTTTGTGTCAGAACCACTTACTTTACTCACTCCCTGTCTTATTCATTGTCTGAATGTGTCTCCAATCCCAGTCGCCACATGATCCTAATCGTCCTCCCTTGTGCATTTAAACCTTTCACCTCCTCTCACCCCTTCAGTTCATACTGCTTCTTCCCTGTTGTCTCTCAGTCGGGTGTCCTGTTTCTCCATTCTTGAGCATCATCAAATTGAATAAACATGAATTAACTATTTTACATGGGTCTGCGTATTGGTCCATACAACCACCATCAAGGACAGAATGAACTGACCCTAAAGATGGAACCGGCAGACACCGCACCAACAAATCTCCTCGTTATGTTCATTTGGGACCAGCTGGCCAAGGTTTCCACCTTCACTCCTCCTGGGGCTTGTCTGGCTGGAGCTAAGGAGCTCTGTTAGCTCCTACACCTGCTGTGACCCACCCTGGACTCGCTGTACTAAGCGGCCCTGGAGGCTGAAGCAGAGAAGGCACACCAGGCAGCCAGGGAGCAGATGTCCTCTGCTGGGAGGCGGTCTGCTCACCCACCAGCCAGCGTAGCAGCCGTTTCAGTCGATTCAGCCAGTACGTTTTGTCCTCTTGCTGTGCTGGTTGCTACTTTCTCTGACTGTTCAAAGATGGAGGATGAAGAGGAACAAGTGGACACCTTCCAACCTACTGTCATCATATCATATTCCAAATTGATTGGATTAATCTCCAGTTGACTTCCTCTGAGAAAATTTGATGCAGAGGACTGTCTGTATCAGCGAACCCACTTCCTGGGCACCAGACTGGTGTACGGTCCTCCTGGCACCGGACAATGGGAATATGAGCCACATCCACGGCCTCGATGCAGCCAGCAGTACCCTAACACTAACCCTGCTTCCTGGGTAGAGGAGTGTGTTAACAGCCTACCATCTATCCCTGCTGCTTCTTCTCCAGTCAGCCCCTTATCCGCTTCTGCCCTGTCTCTGTCTGCCCTTCAGTTGTAGCT
This sequence comes from Apricaphanius iberus, assembly GCA_028564705.1. Lineage (NCBI taxonomy): Eukaryota > Metazoa > Chordata > Actinopteri > Cyprinodontiformes > Aphaniidae > Apricaphanius > Apricaphanius iberus. Next base: position 471,902 of record JAPXFQ010001162.1, read on the forward strand.
CCTGCTTCTATCAGTTGAGTCACCGTTTCTGCTCCAGCCGCAAGGTCAGCTGCCGATATGGCAAGCCGGGTCTCAAAGCCCGAGCTCTCAGAGGGGTCAAGATCGAACCGTCTCTGGTTCCAATGCCAGTTCCGTGGATCTGTAAGAGCCAGCCCCTCACCTGATCCGTTGGGCCCCAATGCTCGCTCCTTGGTTACCAATGTCAGCTTCTCGCCTCAGCCTCAAGGCTCCTGTCCCTGCACCTCGCCTCTGGGGCCCCGGAGCCAGAGCTCCCAGAGCGATCAAGGTCAACCCGCCTCTTTCCCCAGAGCTCCCAGAGGGGGTCAAGGTCAAGCTGCCTGTACCTGCAGAGCCAGCTGCTCCAGCCAGGTACCTTTGCCGTTAGCCTCCAGCCAAGTTCCTTAGCCACCAACCTTCAGCAAACCTCCTTTGTCACCTGTCTATGTCAGCATTCAATAAACATTCTTCTCTTTAAATGTCTGTGTGTGGGTACATACAACCACCAACAAAGACACCTGACATATATATATATATATATATATATATATATATATATTATATATATATATAATATATATATATATATATATATATATATATATATATATATATATATATATGCTCTCATGAAAAAAAAGGAGGGAAAACTAAAAATAAAAAATTCAGACAATGGCAGGCAGTTGTGGGATTTTTCAAATATGAACCATTGGAATTTAACATTGTCACAATATGTCCAAATTTCCCATTCTGGTAAATATTTTCATGATAATGATAAGCAATGCAGTAGATGCCCACTCTTACCTTTAATGCCTGGTGGGCCAATCCACATTTTTGAGCCGGTCCAGGGCTGTAATTATTTAATAATTAAATTCTTTCAGTCTTCTTGAGCTCCAGGATTTTGGGATGTATATAATAATAATAATAATAATAATAATAATAATAATAATAATTAATTGTCAGATTGATATAGCTGACCAAAACTCTGCTTTCTGTCTCCTTCAGCTCCTACTTTTACATAGATGTGCACTTTTACTAACGGCATAATTGTATATGTGTAAAAAAAGTATATTTCATAAAACATTGAAAAGATGTCTTTAGCATACTTTCTTTGACATCCAATCTAATTTCAAGATTGGAATTGTGCCACTGTGGTCGATTAACAACTCTGGGAGAAGTGTAGCTTGCTGCACTATTTTAAAATTTATTTTTTTAAATAATGCAACATGCATATGTATACTCTTTTAAGCTGTGTGGAGCTCTGCATAGCCTAAGGGGAGCCTAAATCCCCTTCCCTTACACCCTAAATCATGCATATGATTTATCTCAATATAAATGATAACTAATCATGTGCTCATCAAGTGTGTTTGTCAAGTAATTTGTGATTTATTTGCTTATAAAATTCAAAATTGAAAGTCCTACAAATCAAAAGCTGCATATTTGAGGTTACTGAGCAAACGCTAGCTAGCACTAGCTAGCATTCAAAATACTCACCGAGACTTTGTAGAGCTTCTTCTGCATGTTGACTATCACTAGACTGACTATTTCTCTCCCAGCATAGTTGCCACTTTCCACACTCAGATTTATAGTGGTTTACTCCTTGTTAAATTTTCCTTACTTCGTTCTGGAGGCCTTGGTCATTTGTCTCCTTCTTCTTCAGTTGTAGTCCGCTAATTGTTTTTACACAAAGTAACTTTTGCCACCGGCCAAAGCTGGTACAGTGATTTATTTTGTCTGGTTTTAGTAATTCTTATTGTATTTAGTGGTTTGATTATTTTATCATTAAAAACTTTGAAAGTTCAAAATATAATTTTCAGAACATTCACTTTTTCTTTCCTCGCAAACTAATCAGTTCTACAATTATTAGCACCCTTGCTTTTAATCCTTATTACCTTACCAATACCGATACTTCTACCATACAAAAAAAAATGCAATGAACTGGAACAAAGGTTTTATTTTCTTCTCTGATTGTTATAACAAATTATGTTGAATTAGATAAAAAACAAGACCTTACAACGAAAATATAAAGTGAAAAATAAGCACTTCCTGTGAAATTATTGCAGAGTTCCATCATTTTAAGTTTCAGTTCATGGTATCAGTTAACTGTAAGCGATACTGATACAAGCATGGTATTGGCCCCAATACGCGAAACCAGTATAGGTATAGTAGCACACAGCAAGCTGTATGTATTCTTTTGTGATGATAAGTCTGGAAAGACTGGCATCACTGAAAATCAACAGGTTTGTTTAAAGAGTTAGAGTTTAAAATCATTTCTAGTGGTTTCTATGGAGACCCAAAGTCCTTACGCAACCCTATATGTTACAGTGCTATTTGTTTCAAAAATTGTATTTAATGCTCTGAATGTAGATATGTGCAAGATTACGGAAGAACCCAGTGTTTGTTACAAATTCTATATGTATAAAGATTATTACACATCTGCCTCATTTGAACAATATGTTCATCTATCTTTCCCATTTCTGGTGAGGAGAAAGGCTTTTTCACCAAACATTTATATTGTATGGTAAATAGCAGTGAAGAAATACTGTACCTCAATGCTCTGCTCAAAATAAGTTTTCTCTTCTAATTTTAGAACAGTTTGATATATTTTTGGCAGAATTGAGCTCTTCATATTCTTTCTTCTGAAAATAGATAACGGCATCACTCTGCAAATTTCACGGTGACATATAAAATGTTTGTTTCCCAAAAGTTGCTAAATATACTCTGGAGAAAGGAGAAGTCATCTGAAAATGTATTATTTTAATATGTTTACAGTTATTAAAAAGTAGAGGAAGCAGAAGGTTTCTGAGATGCCAAATTAAGAACATGATTCTACTAAATGAAAGGAAATTGTCAGCACAAAATGTTCCTGGTTGGTGCAGTTTTAATGAAAAGCATATTTTGACATCTGTTATATCAGTAGTTCTCTTGTACCGTGAATGACTTCACGGCAAAACAACATGCTGATATTCATAAAGAGATAAAACATTGATATGACTTTTATTATGTTTAAATGTATCTCTGTTGTTTGTCAATTGGTTTTGTAAACTTTTGTTTGGAGCAGGATTCCTACACAGTCTGATAAAAATGTTGTTTTCATTTTCTGCATTTTCTAGGTCTAGAAAAGTATGGAAACGGGAAACCAGACTTTACTCTTCCCGACTGTACTCTTTATCCCATTGGAAACATGGAAAGAGCTGCCATAAATTGAGAATGAACTGCCATGTTTTATATTTAAAGTGAATGTAAAGGATGGGGAAATGTGTTTGAAAAAGTCTATATTTTAACATGTGTAGGAACCCTGTAAGAGCAGGAAAAGATGGCATTAAGAAGTTTATGAAAACCCAGCTGTACACAATGGGAGATCCCTGAATACAGCTCATGTAACACTGATAAACAAAATCAGTAGGATGAGGATACTTTACACTTAACATCAGTTCAGTTCTTCTGCTTTTCAGGCCCCATAGTTTCTAATACTACCGTTTTGTATTCAATAATTATGAATACATAACAGTTCTCCAGTTACTTACATCTTCTTTGCCTGACTTTACAGTACCAAAACATTTTTTTCCCCCCCTGTACATAAATAAATGGTAGATTTGTGTATGTCACAGACTTTTCACTCTTGATTTGCAGTATCTGGGCTGTATAGAAGTCCTACGGTCGATGAGATCCCTGGATTTCACTACAAGGTCACAAATAACAAGGTATGTTCAAACCTGATCTGGTTCACCTACTTCAAATTATTGAAGTTAATTGGACTTTATTATTTTTTTTAAATGCTGGCATCTATTAGGATGGGTCGGCCTTTTACACTGAATAAGGTCCGATATGACTTTTAAAACAAATACTAACCCGTATAAATTGCCAATACAAACACATGGCTCTGTCATGCACTTTTTCCTGGTGACGAGTATCTCAAATTAAATGAAATAGATCTAAATGTATCTGGGACTAGTGGTTGTTTTTGACATGAGTAATATTGCTCACTGCCCAGTCGACCATGGAAGTTAAACATTTTAAAGAAGAAAAAGAGAGTGTAAAAGATTTTGTGTATCCAAAACATGTTTTTTTATATCACTTATTTAAATGTTGCTAGTAAACATTTGAGCCATGTACCAGAGCTTCCTGATAACCCTGAAGTTAGTATGTAAATCCCAGGCTCTGATTCCTTTTAACAGCCTTTTTAATGTAATATAAAGAATATCAATTATATTTGAATATCTATATCTTAAAATCTTAACATTCTCGTGTTGCTCAAACTTTTAGCATAGTGTGCTACACTGCATAGGGATCTGTTAAAACACAGAAGTATTTCAAAATAAAAAAAACATTTAAAACAATGTCTTAATTAGCTTACTGCCCTAAAAAATTTCCAACAAATAGGCATATTTAGCACTTTGTAGTGCTTGATTCTGTAGTGGAATTGATAATAAATATGAGCATACAATAAGTATGCTTAATTATCCTTGTACACAAAAGATAGCCTCATGAAATATTTCACTCTTGCACCTTAAAAAAACCGAGCAATTACTTGTTTGGTTATTAAACTAATGACTGAAGCTCCTTTTCTTCTGTACACCCATTTTTCTGTTCATGTGCGTATATTGCAGCAATAGCACACAGTGATTAAAGTGACTCAGACGCTGACAATGACTCAGTGGCTCTATTGTGTCAGAAAGAGTCCAAATGAGCCCTCTCCCCTTCCAAAAAAAGTAACAAGCAAAATAAATACGAAGACAATTAAGTTTATTTTAATGGCTTAAGAGTTACATGACTTGGTGAAATCTAATTATGTCATTTTACCTTTATCATCTTACTTTGAATGTGAACAAAACAAAGGAGATAGTTGTAGATTTCAGAAGAAACGGATAAGTCAAAGACTGTCTTTATCAAGGGAGAAGAAGTGGAAGTGGTTGAGGAGTTCAGATACCTCGGAGCTCACCTGGACAACAGACTGGACTGGAGAATCAACAGTGAAGTCGTCTACAAAAAGGGACAGAGTAGGCTGTACTTTTTGAGGAAGATGAGGTCCTTCAAGGTTTGCAGCAAGATGCTGCAAATCTTCTATAGGTCTGTGGTGGAGAGTGTCATCTCTTAGTCCATCATCTGTTGGGGTAGCAGCATCGGAGTCAAGGACTTAAAACGGCTCAACAACGTGATAAAGAAGGCTGGTTCTGTTCTGGGGACACCTGTGGAACACCTGGAGATAATGATGCAAAGAAGGATTCTTCATACAATTAAAAAGATTATGGACAACCCTGAACATCCTCTTCATGAGACTATCCTACAGCGGCAGAGTATCTTCAGTCGGAGGCTTCTTCAGTTTCGCTGCAACACAGACCGCTACAGGAAATCCTTTCTGGCCACAGCCATCATGGTCTACAACAACTCCTTGAAAAATGTCAACTCTATGTATCTATGTCTATCTATACTCCTTTCTAAAGTACAAGATGAATAAAGGTTTATTCTCAAAACCATTTTAAGCTTATCATCAGTCACAAATATTATTATACACAAAAAGTTGTATTTTCAATCTTCCTTAAAAAAAGCTTTCAAATGACATAAATCAAAACAAGTTATTTTTTATCTATTTAGGGGTACATTGCAGGAAAAAACATCCTTGATAAAAATCTCACAACATCGGCATCTTTCCAAAGGCACGATGTGAATACGATCTATGTTATTGTTGATAACTCTCATCATGGTTGTCCTCTTATCCTCCCTGTAGGGAAGCTATCAGCCTGGTGTGCGAAGCAGTTCCTGGGAACAAAGCAGGGCAACGGAAAAGAAAGGTAAGCCAATAAACGCAAACACAGCTGAGATCCCAGAAGAACTTATGAGAATTGCTCAGAGGGTTGAAGAAGAGGAAAGGACATATGATATTCATTTACCCTTCGCTGCTTTGTACTATTTATAGCGCCCCCTCTGTATGTTTTGCCCCCCACCCCTTCTACCCTCCTGTATGTGAAATGAGAAGCAGAGAAAGGAGATGAAGACGAATGGCGCTCTGTCTGCGTGGGCGTAGCTTCAGCCCACGATGTATTGCACACTACACAGTGCTTAGTGACTCATGTAGTTCACAATATCTGTGATCAGGAGGCTGAGCTGCCGTGTGTGCGAGTGGATTCTCTTTGTGTGCCTTAATGTGAACCATTATTCTGCTCTCTAAAGCTTCCTCGAATGTCAGAAAAGAGGATATAACGAAAACAGAATGAGCACCATCTAAATTCTCTGAATGGAGGTTTGATATTAGATATTAGATGATGTTCCTGTGGATGTGTGACAAAGACGTGATGGTGGCATCAGCTTAATACAGATAGGCTTAAATAACTTTACTTTATTTTAACTGCCCACTCGCCTTTTTTAAACTTATTTTAAACTGAAACATTTGTGTGGCCTAAGCTACATTTGGTATCAGACTCCCATGTGATGTTTTGAGTTTCTAAAAAGTGTAAAACAGGGTGGGAAATAGAAATTTGTTGATTGATTAAAAATTGCATTTTCTAGTTTGCATTAACCAATATTTTCTGTTTGATATTTGAGGAAAATAAGTTAAATGCAATTTTCTTCTACTTTCACACTGTTTGTTCCTCCTTACCTTTTAGCCACCATCCAAAGCTCTGTCCAGTATTTTGGGCAAGAGTAATCTCCAGTTTTCTGGCATGTCCATCAACCTGAATATCTCCACCACTAGCCTCAACTTGATGACCCCCGACTGCAAACAGGTCAGTCTACATCCTTCCCTAATTATGTGCATTTGTAGTTAGAAGTTCATATGTACCCATTCTTGAATATTCTGTTAATTTTGGAATTTTGAAGATTTCCTTAGCCTGTTCTTATTCCATTGTAGAATAAATAATCTACAAGCAACCCAGATCATTTTTTATCTAAACTACAATTTGGAGCACAAGATTGAATTCCACACAGCAGTGAAAACATAAAAAAAAAATGTTTTTCAGTTATAGGAAGGTTTTGATTGCTTTAGAGCAAATACAGAGTTTTCCGATGGAATTGAAAAAGGTATTAACAAGGTATTAATACATTTTTAAATGTAGATAAAACAGATGTAAAAAAACCCTTACCTGATACTTCCTGTACATTGATTTATTCCATTGAGAGATTCCGGTCTCATTTTCAACAAAAACAAAATTCTTGGTTGAATAAAAACAGTTTTAAACCTAAATCTGCCACAGAAATAGACCATCAATAATATTTAGTTAAATACCTGTTGGCAAGTTGTACTTCAACCACATATTTTTGAAGCCATTACAAAACATAAGTATGATAAATAAAGGTATAAATATTACTTTTATTAGATGTATTTATCATTTTTAACCTGCTTTTAAGAGCAGGTGAATTTGACTATTGTAATTTTAGGCCAATCAGGAGAAATAATTGTTTATATGCATCCATAAAAACACATAATTAGTATGAAATTGATGCACATGGGTAGTGTAATAAACCTCTAACCAGAAATACAGATATCAAGGGTCACAAATTTATGAAAATTTTTATTTTTAAAGAATATTCAATTTCTGTATTTAATTGTTAATTTCTTTCTGTCAGATCATTGCCAACCATCACATGCAGTCAATCTCCTTTGCATCAGGTGGAGACCCTGTGAGTATTTCCAGCAGCAATTTGCAGATTACCATCCTATATGTTTCAATTGGAAAGAGTCCATATGTTTGCATTTATGATTTCATGCAAATTACATCACTCTGTCTGACAAACACAAATGACCCCATATATAACATATATCAATTTGAATATTGTATTAGCTGTATTATGTCTTTGAAATTTAACAAGCTATATTTTGTTTCTGTAGGATACAACAGATTTTGTTGCCTATGTAGCAAAGGACCCTGTCAACAGAAGAGGTGAGGATGCATTCCCCTAACATTCATATAACAGTTTAATATGCAGCAGGTTTTTTTTTTTACTGCTGTAATCTGAACCACCTCAGCATGTCACATACTCGAGTGCTCTGACGGGCTCGCTCAGGATGTTATCAGCACTATCGGCCAGGCGTTTGACCTTCGCTTCCAGCAGTACCTGCAGTGTCCCTCAAGCAAGATGTCCACAGTCCACGACAGGTAAGGAGTTCAATGTGAAATATTTAAATTATTCTCATCATCTCTACAAGTCTGGAAAGTTTTTACATTGTTTAGTATGGACATGTTTAGAAGAAAGAAATATGATTTTGGAAAGAGTTTGGGGGGTTTTCTGATCTCTTTTCAAATTTTCCAATATCTAATAATGTTTTCTTGAATAGATTTTTTTGCACTGATTTAGATTTGAATGGCACTTCATTTTATTTTTCCCTGCCAACCTTGATTTAAAAAAATTTCCTTTAAAAAAGAGGGACAAAATGAAGCCATTTTATTATATACAAATTTATTTTACAAATAAGATGAAGATAAATCTTTAAAGGAAATGCTTTTCAAAGAATTGACATTTGTTGTAGGATTCTTTAATAGTTATTTCACAAATGTAAGAGTTTTGGAATATGAAGAAGAGCTTCTCGAAGTCCAAATCCATTTGATTTGTAGTTTGAAATGTAGAAATGCATGTCTTTAAAAGTTTGATATTTTGAAGTAGAAAATGTTTAGGATCCATCCCTGTGCATAAAAAGTTTGTAGGTGTAAAGAGAAAAAATAAAGAAAGAAAAAAACAGTGAAAATATAGGAATAAAGGAATAAAAATGTTCTTAAAATAAGAACTAAAAGAGAAATTTTATGCTATTAATTCAATGTTACTATGGTGATTAAGCTTTGTTTTTAAGAACTCTGTACATATTTCTAATCTGAGCAGAAAAAAAATCAGACTAGCAGTATCCTGTTCTTATTTTGTTATTATTGTTCTTTGCATTTGTTTTTCTGTAAATGGTTTTGCAGCGAAATCCTGTTTTAAGGGAGAATGTTTGTAACAAAATTACTTCTGCCACAAATGATTACACCACATTTTTTTCCCTAAAATGTTATTGTCTTAAGATGATCTGAGTTTTACAACAGAGTGCCACTTTTTACAAAAGAAAGTTTTTTTGAATAACTTTCTGCCCAAAAAACTCAGAAGTTTTTAGATTTCCACATATTTTTGGGAAATTCTCTGTCAAAAAAGTCATAAAATTGTAAGCTGAAGCACAGACATTTTTTTATTAATTTCAGAAAATTTTCAGAAGAAAACTAATTCTCTCATTTTGAAAAGTCAAAAATGTGCAAGTAAAAAGTTAGAAACGAGAAGCGGTTTTCATCTGGACAAAGAGCTGGATGTAGCTAGCACTTATAGACTTTTGAACTTTTCCAGATGCCTGTCTTGTAAATTGAACATCTAAATCTTACAGGAAGGAATTTGTCTGCGCAAATCTAAGCAAACTTCACAGATTTTTTTCTGATATATATCTAAGTTTTTATTCAAAGTTTCTGACTTTATAATGTCAGAAAATATCGTAGGTTTAATATAAAAAATGTATGCCTTTAATCATGGAAATTTGGTAGATTTCTCTTTGCAAGATTTTGAATTTTCAATAGAGAATATTTCAGTTTGTTTCTGAAAAATATTTGGAATTAATCTCAAGATCTCTGAGTTTTCTCTTGCAAATGTTCAACTTCTCTAAAAGAGAGAATTTCTGAGGGTTTTTTTTAACTCCAAAATATTTTTTCTTTTGTTTACAGTGGCCCTAAAACTCGATCTTGGACTATACATACTATTTCATGACTTCACCTAGGGAATTATTATAATATGACATAAAGGCCCATTTTTGCCAACCATGCTTTAAAATAGCAAACATAATAAACATGGATGTTTGTAGAAGATAGTTTGAGACTGATTGACTTTAAGAGCCAAAGTAATATAAATAAGAGTGGGAATGTTTTCTTTTTTTCAGAGTAATAAACACGGAGGAGTTGGCATGGACAGAGGAAGAAGAGGAGTCAACAGAACATCCTTATTATAACAACATCCCTGGCAAAATGCCACCCCAAGGAGGCTTTATTGACACTCGACTAACAAATCAGAATGCAGCGTCCGAAGGAGGCCAGGTAGTTTCGATAATCTGGTTTATTTCGAAGTGCCATTAAACAATAATATGGATTTTTTTTTGTCTGAAAAAAGTATGCAACTGCTGACTCTTCAAAAAACCTGTTAAGATTATTGCATGCATTTTTTCTGGACATGTGGAATAAGCTGTTAAAAAGTGTTTTGCTCTTGTAGTGAATTTAAATGTTTCAGATCGTCAAATAAATTCACATTAGATAAAGATAACCTTAGTAGATACAAAATGTATTTTTTTGATTAACATTTCATTTATCAGGGGGAAAAAAAGGTTATCCAAGTCAACCTTGTTTTATATGAAAAAAGTATTTGCCCTCTAACCTGGTTGTGCTGTTCATGGAGGCAGAACTGCCATCAGTTGTAAGTGAGATCTGGTTCCACTCTTAAAAAAAATAAAATTGTTTCAAATCCATCATATTGGAGAGTTTTAATGTCCAAACAGCCTGTTTATGTTCATGACATGGCATCTAAATTGGCTTCATGTAAGGACTCTGACTAGGCCAGTTGAAAACTCAATTTCATTCAGAGGCAGATCATTATGTTGCTACATAACCCAGAGGTCTTGGAGCAGCGAAACAGCCGCTAGACCATCACAATACCAGCACCATGTTTGACTGTTAGCGTGATCTTTTCCCATAAAAAATGGTTGTATAAACTTTTTATCAGTCCTAAAGGGACACACACTTTCTAAAAAATCTACGTTTTGTCCTGGGTCTTGGGTAGCATTTCAGTCCTAGTAATCTGAAACATTAAGGTGTGACACTGTCTCTGCATAGCCATATTTAGCATTATTTGTTAACTCTTCATACCACCCATTCTTACGGTGACCTGCGTATGTTTAAGTAAGTTATAATCTTACTTATAAAAATTGTAGGCTTAACATTTAATTTGTATGAATTTCATGTTTATTTAGAAAAAAATAATAATTTGACTCCATAACCCAGGAACATTGCTGTGTATACCATATGGTTTCATTATTTGTGATAACGTTATCTTTCATCCTGATGTTGGATGGATCTAAAACTGTTCAATCTCAGTTTGATCATGATTTGTTACTTGAGAAATATCTTCAGCAACCACTGTTTCTGCCTTTCATCAGCCGGGTCCAGGCTCAGTGGATCAGACATACTACCAGGGACGACATTGTGAAAACTGGGCTGATGAAAGGAAGGCCATCTTCCTGCAGCAGGGTAGGAACCACCGAACAGTCCAGTACATCTGGCACATAGTGTGTTTATTCTTGCACTGTGTGATCGCTTTGCATTATGACTTTGGCTTTGTTTACTTAAATTATCAGGATCTTTTGATACCAGCAGTCTGCCAGAGAATAAAGGTCAGGCACCAAAAGCAGCAGAGATGCCGATGTATGTGAACACCCAGCAGATTGATGCCCAGGTGCTTGCAGCTCTCCAGGCAGATGCAGAAAATGCCTCCAAAGGCACAATAGATGCCACTAAAGAGAGCCCCCAGAAGGACCTGTTTGACATGAGTAAGACTTTAGCTTTTGTGTAATATTTCGTTTCTGTTGATAATTTTTTTTTTCTTTTTTGTATAGAATACTTAGAGAAATTTGACTTGTTTCTTTAAGTTTCTTTATGTCTACATTTTAAGTAAAGATTAGTTTGATTTCATCTATACTTACTCATGTGTAGGTTATATGTGTTGATTAAAAAACTAAGGCCTTTCAAGTAGGGCTGTGTTAAAAAAAATCGTAAAATCCATTCTGAATCGATCCTTAGAGAAATCGAATCGAATTGATTTACATTTTCAAAAATCTATGTTTATTTTTTAGAATAGTTTGCCCATATTAAAACTAAAATAGGAAGGTAAAGTCAAGACGGCCATTTTAAGTTTTGTGTCTGAAAGGGAAAATACAATTTCCCCCGGTGACCTGTTACTTACCCAGTGATGAGGCATTTTGAATTACAGGCATATAATTAAGATAATAGCTAAAAAAAATTAATTGCATTGACTCATATCAATATCGAACTGGATCAGATTGAATCTGATCGAATCAGATCGAATTGTGATAATCGATTCTAACTCTTAAGAATCGAAACTGAATCGATTCATGAAATTCGAACCGATACCCAGCCCTACTTTCAACTTCAAACCATTGTAGTTTGAGCTCTTTCTTTTATTTATATAAATATATTTATCCCACGTTTCTTCCCCCCATTATATATCACCCAGTGTTCCTATCAAAGCTATTTGAGTTTGAGCTATTTCTATGCAGCTGATTATAGGCATATAATAAACAACAATGTGTAAATAAAAAGTAAAACATTTAATTCAGTAACTTGCTGAGCCACATTTAAAAACCATGACAAATTCTCTGTGATGTTCTTTATTACTTCATCCACCTGCCACAGCTTAGCTGATGGATTTTAGACCTTTGTTTTCATAGTGTTGCTTAAGTCCATTGAGGTTTGTGATCAGTCAATCATTCACCAATCTTTCAGTATCTTACTGCAGCATATTAGTTGAGTTGAGGTCTGAGGTTTGTCTGGGCCATTGCACCATTGTTTTACTATATCTTACATAATTAGCTTCTATGTCAAGGTTGTGACTTTTGTCCATCTAGAAAGACTTGATAGTAAAACAATTTTTGGTATATGATATTAAAACTAGCATTAATATCTGGCACTCTTATATAAAACCAGAATGATAAATTAAATGCTAGCAACATTTTTGTTAAATACTTATATTCAGTGTGAAAAAACATATTTATTTTTTCCCCAAAATCCCCAATACCAGGATGTAGATTGTAGGTGTGTGGGGAAACATGCCAAGAAAAATGCCTTGTCTGTATGACTATCTCAAATGTAGAGTTTGCTAAAAACTATAGGGATTTTAACTGGATCTATGGCCTTATAAGACGAGACAACTAAAGTCAAACTCGATCCAGAGTGAAACATAGGATGCATATATGGGGAAGCACCTCACATCCACTGCAAGGCAGGTCACAGGATCTGTTATTATGTTTGCCTGTTTCTCTTCCAAAGGCACTGCGAGCAAATTAAAAACATGACATCATTGGGAGTTTAATTTATCAGGACATTTAAATAATATTTTTTGACTCTACCAGTAAAGTAAAAATACAGCACTTTCACCAGAATTCTGTAAAAAAAAAAGAAAAACAAAAGAGCCAAAAATAAACTTTTTTTCTTTAATGTGAGATTTTTTTCCCAATCTGAATTAATATTCTCTCAATAAAAGTTGGGTTATTAAAACTATTACACTAATAAAAGACACATTTATTTTAAGGCTTTTAAAATAACTTTACCAGGAGTGCCATTAAATCCAGAGGGTGCTATAATTAAAATAATCAAAGAGGTTCTCAGCTTTACCTCCTTTATACATGTCTTATTTAATTACACCTTGTCAGCAAAAAGATAAGAAGATAACAGTGTTAATGTTGGTGTTTGACTTTATTCTTTCCTTCTTTTAACCCTCGATTTGAGTCGGCCATGGATTTTATACAGTGTATATACAGTGGTCTAGAAAATCTTTTGGTCTCATACAGATTTCTTCTGTTTTCCTCTTTTATTATTTGTCAGATTTCAATAAAATGCAGAGATTACCTGAGTAAACTGCAAAAGCAATTTAAAGACGAAATATGATTTCATGTATTTGGGGGTGGGGACTTTCCAAACCCTTATGTGAAAGATAATTGCCCCCCATGTAAAATCATGCATAAACTGTGACTGACCTAAAGGTTTTGGAAAAATATTAAATTTTCGCTGCCATACCATACGAAACAACAGACCGCTTTAATAGAAGCCATTTTTTATGACTTTGGTACTCAAGTAAACTTTACTGAGTGCTAATATTCACTAATGGAGAAACATGGAACAGTGGAGAACCTTCCCAGACTGGTTTTAATTGATGTGACCCAGTCAATTATGGCAGTCTTTTTAAAGTCCCATAATGTATCATGCACTGTACTGACTCTTCCTTTCTTCTCATGCATTAGAGCCCTTTGAAGAAGCCATTCAGTCCCAGTCTCAGCCACTGACCCAGGGGCAGTCCCAGACTCAGGTGTCCAACCTGCAGAAGGCAGCTTCTGTTGACAACTCGAGCCCCCTCCTTGTGCGATCTTTGGCTTTCCGCGCGCAGGAAGAGCTGGAAGGCCAGACATGGTACCATGGCAAAATGAGCCGTCGTGATGCTGAAAAACTGCTTAGAAACAATGGGGACTTTCTCGTCCGCACAAGCACTACCAATCCAGGGTCCTACGTACTGACGGGCATGCACAATGGACTTCCCAAACATTTGTTGCTTGTGGACCCTGAAGGCACGGTAAGAAAGGGATAAAAAGTACACCAAAAGTTAGTTTCAGAATGGCCTGGTTTCCGTGGCCAAAACTGATTCCTAACAAATGTTCTCTTGTGTTCAAAGGTACGGACAAAAGATCATATATTTGACAGCATTAGCCACCTTATTGGCCATCACCGTGACAACAATCTGCCAATTGTCTCAGCTGGGAGTGAACTGTGTCTCCATCAGCCTGTTGAAAGAAAATGATGTTTGAATTGCCTGATGGGAAGCAGAGAGTATGAAAACGCTCTCTCATCCTGGAACTGGAAGACGTCTAAAAAAGGCTCAATGTGCTCAACACTGACCTGCTTTACTGGAGTCCCTGGAGTACCCCAGATTTGTTAAGGATTAAGGAAAACTATTTATAGAATTGCTATTATTTTGTTGTGATGACTGAAATGATATATTTTTGAGAAGAAAAATTGGTGCATTTGGACTTGATATCTTGATTTGATGTTTAAAAAAAACAGAAAAGCGACAAATCGTTCTTGTAGTTTAGATGAAGTGCAAATAAAACCTCAGAGAGGTGAGAATATTTTAAAATAAAATTCAAAAATGTTTTTTTTTTTCTGTCAAGCACAACCATACTTCTACTGAAACTATTGAATCAGTGGTTGAAGAATCAGAAAGGCGCTTTTAAATAAGTTCTAATAGAAAAAAAAATGCCCTAAAACTGACCATTAGTGTGGCAGCTTAATTTGATTAGACTCCATTTGAAAGCTACTTATGTTGGAGATCAGAACTGAATGTGTTGTCACAGTTTCAGGAGCAAATGGACACCTTTTCATACTGCTGTCAATGGCTTTAGAGATCAGTCTTTTTTATAATTATAAAGTATTTCCTTGTGTCACTGCAGCCGCATGACTTCAAATCAACTGTTCTTGTGGCCGTGTTCGTAGACCTCAATTCCCCCTTTATTTGAAAGGAGGTGCTTGTGAATGGTGACACTGTAAAAAATATATTTCTGCTTTTTCAACCAGTGGTTTGTTTTGAATTGGTTTTTCTCTGAGTTTTATTTTTATTTTTTAGGTGTTTCCTCTGTGATTAGTTTCGGTGCCTGAGTCATACGGTTTAATATCCTCACATTTTAAATGAACATGCTCTGCTCTTTTAGTAAACGTTTAAAAAGTTATTTGTTTTACGAATGATCACAAATGAATAGCACAATCAAAGCTTTGTACTTAGATGAGTGGCCAATATGTATAGGTGTTGCATTCACATCAACTTAAGAGTAGAACAGATTATTCACCTGTACTTACTGTATATGTTTGATTATGACTAGGCAGTGGCTGGGATGAAGTTTCTTTATATTTTCATGGAGATCCTGATTAACCATTAGTCAATGTCAAGTCTACACATAACCCTCATTTGTACCTTTATATTGTATGTTTAGGTCAATCAAAATTGCTCTGAATGTGGTTTGAGGTTAAACTTAGAATTTAAAAAAATCCACAAAATGTCTGGGACTTTTGCAGAAATAATTTGATCAAGTATTATTTTTTTCCTGTTTTTTTCAAATGTGATATTATGTTGACATGTCTTTGCAAAGATTTTGTTTTTTTAAGCTAAAGAACTGAGTAGGGAGTGGTAAAACCATATACATTAACTGTGGGTAGCAGTTTAGATTTTGATCTTAAATGTGATTAGATTCAAACAGCACAGAAATTACACAAACAATGAGAGTCTTAGTTTTTTATTTCGCCAGAAAAAGCTCCTTTTTATTAAAGTAAAAAATTGTTGAGCTAGCATCCTAATTTCCAACTGGAACACCTGCTGTCTCTTATAGCTACAGCACTACAATTGCTCATAAGGCTGTGATGATCTTATGCTGACAAAACATCTCAGTGTTTGTTTTGTGGAAAAAACACTATTAATTAACTAGAAATTACAGCAAAACCACAACCTATAAACCGGAAAAGTCTTGAACTCTTTAAAGTGTGTGGCCTCATACCTCATTCAGTGAAGACCTTGTATTAGTAAACTTGATGCCCCAAATTTAATATAAGCTCATTCCACTGCTTTTCAAGCTTATCAGTTTGAGCTAAAAAAACATATGATATTTTATTTTTAGACCAGATATATAACAATTTTAGCCTTGATAACATTTAGACAACAAAACCCCTCACCACAAAAATTTCACAGCAAAATACTCCTACAGTTTGAAACTGAAAGCAACATTTATTCTATTTGCTGCTAAAATAAGTCTTAATAATGCCCTCTACAAAATTAACTTATTTTTTTATTCCAATACATAGATTTTAAAATATAGTCAAAACATCTGCTAACTTTTGTAGTAGTTATTTAAGTAATTAGTGCACAGAATATTATAACTTTTAGCCATTTTCTGATTTGTCTGAAGTAACCCTGGTAGTGTACAAAACTAATATTGATTGGTGAAATTTGTCAAAACATGTGCTGTGTTAGCCAACTTCAAGTTGAATATGTTGCTTGTAGCTTCCTAACTGTAGTTGCCAAAAAGCGTTATCCTAAGAGTGGTGGTACTAAGGAGTCATTGCTCCACTTTCTCTGGCAATGATAGCTGGCCCAGGCTTAATCATAAATATTCTGCCACTAGATGTCAGTACATATTATTTCAGTATCAATGTTCATCTCAGACTGTTCTTTTACAACAACATCAGTTGTTCCAGTATACAATTCAGTGTTTGGTCTGTTTTTATGACGAGAGAAACTCAAATTTGTCGACACAATCTGTGGAAACTGCCTGCTTTTTTTTTTTCTTCTTTTCAAACGGCTTCATCCTTCTTGTTGTCAGGACTCTGATGGATACCAAATGTATGGGGCATTGTATTTGAAATGCACTCGACCACTTGAGTTGAACCAAAACAAGTGTGTTTTCAATTAGTTTGACAAGACAGATGCAATGTAATATAATGTGCCTGTGTTTTGCTGCAAGAAAGCGTGTACAGTTCAAGTATTAGACCATAATCGGCTTGGTCATGAAGCGGTACCTTTGGCATTCTCTAAAACACTTCCCAATCTTTTACATCTGCAATGTTTATAACTAAATTTTAGCAAACCTGAGGGGATGGCAAGAGGGAATACTGTTATATTTTTCTACACCATTCATTTAATTTTGTTTTTCTCTCATTTCTAAAAAAGGACAAAGTCTAAGGAAACGTTTTGAAGAAAGTGAAAACAGCTCCTTACTTGAATGTAACAGACAGAACCTGATTAGGTCAGCAATGTAAAGAAACTACTTGACTAAAAACGCTGATGGCGTCTTTCCAGATTTCCCTTGAATGAAATGTGCCTTTGATTTGTAAAAAAAAAAAAAAAAAATTCTCCCATTCTCTCCCATCAATGTGCAATAGCTGATCTTCTATGGGGCGTGCCTGTTCACTGGAGGTTGTTTTTGCCCTGCTGAGTGTTGCTGCTTGAGACTAGTGTTCTCTTTTTCTCTTGGTCTCTTTCCTTCACTATTAATATGTAATATAAATGTAATCATTTCTGGGTTATAAATAAATGACAGAGGGGTCACAGAAAAACACTATTTTGAGACAGTTATATTTAAAAGAGGAAACACAAACAAACCCAATGATGTTTACAGGTGTTTGATCTTTTAGTTGTATGGGTTTGTCATTATTCTGTATGACTGTTTGGCAATAAAATTGTGAATGTGTAGAATTTCTCCTGTGTTTTCAGTAGACCTAAGAGTCTGTTTAATTTACAAATTTCTGAACACAACCAACAGCTGTACCTTCACCAAAATTAATGAAAAAAACGTTTCTTAAAATTGTCTCTGCATGCAAACAAAATATGTAAAAAAAAAAGAAAAGAAAAAAGTTATTGGTGCTTTGGATAAGTTCATACTTTTGAAGCATTTGTTAGGGACTGAAAAATTGCAGTGAATGCCAGAAACAAAACTACGGAGGGTCGACTGGCCAGAGTGTAAAGTTGACCACGACAAGAACAATAAACCAGTTAGTCTCGGAGAGGACTGGGCAGTACTGCCACAACCAACAGGAGGAGGAAGAAGAACAAAACTAGTTTCTTGCTCAAGATTACTTGCAGACATTTTTCTGTCTTTTTCGTGTGCCTGATCTCACTTCTAAGCGTCTACTATATCTTTTAGACCTCAGTGGGATCCGTCTTTATCTCCTGATCCCTCTGCTGGTTCTGGTTTGGGTTGTCTTGGCTGCTCCATGATTTCTTCTGGTTTTCGCTGGGCTCCAGGAACCACCTTTGCCGGTTGCACTTCATTAGAAGTCTTCACCTTGATGTCAACACAAATCTTCACCTTGTCGATACAAACCAAAGCCAGAAATGTCTGTCTCATCTCGCGGCTGGACAGAGTGTAGATGACAGGGTTGATGGCTGAGTTGAGCAAAGCTGGTGCAATGAACCATTTGGAATAGTAGAGAACTGTGCAGCGCTGGTCACAAACCGCATCCACCAGAAACAGCATGAAGATGGGTGTCCAGCAGACGATCAGTACACCGACTACAATTATGATAGTGCGTAGAAGGGACATTACGTGCTCAGAGTTGCTATCCTGATTTACTTTTCGGCTGCTGGATTTGACTAGAATGTAGATGCGGGCATAAAGGACAGACACAACTAAAAGCAAGACTAAGAACACCGTGGTACCGAAAGCAAGATATTTCTTGCTGTACAGAGGTAGGATTGTAGAGCAGTCGTGGAGGTTGCCAATACAGTTCCAACCTAAGATAGGTAAAGCTCCCATAGCAATAGCAATCAGCCAGCTGGTGCCTATGAGCAGAAACGCTCTGTAGTTCTTGCTGCCCTCATGAGACCTGATGTTGATCATAGTCAGATGTCTCTCTACAGCAATAGCCAAGAGACTGTAGACAGAGGCACCGAGTGTTACAAACTTGCTGCCCTCTCTAATAAACCACTGAGTTTGTGAAAGACCAAATGTCTTATCTCCGGAGCAGAGCAAGTAGACTATGTAACCGACTCCGCCCAGCAGGTCACACAGTGCCATGTTCCCAATGAAGAAGTACATCTGGTTATGGAACCTAGGGTTCCTTCATATTACCACAAGGACTGTGAGGTTCTCCAGAACGATGAAGCTGCAAATGATTAGGAAGACGATGGTTTTATTGTCCACAGTTCCCGGATTGATAGGCGAGAACTGCGTGTCTTTCAGCCTTCCAGTGTAGTTGTAATGAAGAAGTACTACGTTCATCTTAAAATGACCAGAGTTGAGAAGTAAGAAGTCCAACAGCAGCTGCAGAAGAGGAAAAATATTACAACAAGCTTTTGTAAGTATAGAGTCATATTCAATCAATTTGAATAAGCATTCTGATGAGGATTGGTTTTGGGAGTAAAAGTACTTTTTGAAAATAACCTTTAAGCACATATTTGACAATATGTTTTTATTAAGCCCACGTATTTGTAATAAAAATGTCTTATAGTGATCTGGAGTAATATTTTGATCTTAATTTATTAGCAATTCCTTTATCTTTGCATTCAACGTAAAAGGTGTAGATGAAAGCTGTGTGTTTGCTGTCTACTGTTGGAACAGAGGGTCCTGTCAAGGGATGTAAGAAAATATCGACTTGCTGATATATTGTGATATTTTATGCAACAATATTGTATCATTATTCATACATTTTCATTTTTTTGCATACAACCATTTATGAAGACAGTAATTTTTGTAGCAAAATTCAAACTATGGCCACTGGTTGGCATCTATTTTCAGTTTCTTCGTTCCAGTGGAAGAACTAGATCTAGTATTAAACCCAGATGTGATGGGAATTAAACAGCTTGGAGCGTTTAGAATGGTGTGACAGTATTTATCTACTTAAGTTCAGTTTTAAAAATCACAATACACAGTCTTACTTATAGTATCATATTATATCATATTCAATCAATCAATCAAACTTCATTTATAAAGCGCTTTTCAAACAGAGTTCCTCAAAGTGCTTTTAAAGATTTAAAATTACCCCAAAACCCCCCAACCCCCCATACAAAAATCGAAAATAAAATCATCATCACAACTACACCCCCTTCCCAACCCAACTCATCAGCCATACACACACACACACTTAAAAGCTACAAAAACAGCAGGCTGAGCACAGTCTCAGTCCCCTGTATTGTGCTACATATCCTATCACCAAATTTTAGGCAGTACACATCCCTACACCTGTCTAGTAAAATTTACAGTATTCTTTTTGACTTCACAGTTGCAACAGGAACTAATACATTCCTGTACTTTTGTGAACAACTCAAACACCCTCACGCTGCTCAGTAACCATAACAAAAACTAGATACCAACGACTTAGGGTGAAAATGTAATGAGACATTTAAATGCTCTTTTAAAAGGTGTATTGAATTACTATTTTGCAATAAAGAACAATTACATGTGCTACTTATGTGTATGATGATCATGAAGTTTACGGGTCATAAATTACTTTTCATTGAAAATATATACCCTCAGAAACTGATGATTTGGGTCACATTTTCTTTTAGTTTTCCAGTTTAAAAGTTTCAGTCTATATATATAACTGCAGCAGAAAACACAGACAGAACAATATATACAGTGCATACAGTAAACACATACATACCTGTGTATGTTTGTTGAAAAAAAGAATCAACGTCTTTGGTGGCTCATTCACAAAAGGTAGAGGGTGTGTTAACGTCACCAGCATCTTCCCGCCTCTACCTCAAGAGTTATGTCCCTCTGTAACCACATTTTATATTAAAAAAAAACAACATTGTGGAGATTGGTTGGATTTTTCATATATAGAAAATAATTTACATGACATGATAGATAATCATTTACATGTTCAGAGAGCAACAGGAAAGCTTCTTGTACAAATTTGTCATGAAGTGTTTTTCATTGATTTGCATAAACACCTGAACCGGAGTAGTGTTCAGTTCCAAGTGTTATGATGTTATTAATGGTCAATAACTGTTTGAAATTCATGTGGACTGTTTTTGGATCACCGTGAGAATGGGCATAAATCCTAATTCCCAGAAACATTCACTTGTGCAATCATATTTGAAATATAATTGAAAACGGTATGATTTACAGTATTAAGAGGACTTACTTTTCCTTTTAGCCAGGCAGGTAAGGAAAATAACAGGTTTTTCTTTTGGATATAGTTTGAATAGCAACTTTTAAGTCACTTAACATATTTCCACTGCAACTTGTTTGTACCATTTACAGTTTACTTTCGAATGAAATACCGTCTACACTGGGCATTGATTAATAGACTAGATGTATTTGGGGTTTTTTAATAGCTAAAACTCATTTCCTGAAACCTCCACCCATTTTTTCACAAACACAAATCCAAAAGTCTTAACTACATTCATCAAACCCAGACCTTTCTGTTCAAAATCAAACTTAAATCTCATAATTAGCCATCATGAGTTCAAAATCAAACATTGTTTGTAAAATATACTCACAACAGTCATTAGACACTACATCAAATAATTTAAGATAAAGCATCCAGGGCATGTAGTTAGTTTTTTTGTCTTTTTTTCAGTTGTTTACACGCTACTTTTAAAACTCGGTGGTTATCCAAACCTCACACTCAGTTTGCATAATTCCTAGAAGATTTGCAAAGTGACACTTCAGTCAAAGCATACACAAAAATTTGTGAAAATGCCATTAGTTTTTATGTAACAGTCCTAATTTAACAGTCAGACATGATTATTGCCAGTTTAATACTGCTGTGATAAATAAAACATACTGTATTTGCAAAACAAATAAACAAAAAATAACAACTAATTTTAGGAATTAGCATGAGCTAGATTTTTGGCCAGATATTGTTACGCAATGGATAATTTTGCTAAAAGAAAATAGTGACAAACCCAGAATATTCTTCATGATTAGTTTGAGATATAGGGAGAATGTACACAAATAGGCCTGCCATAAACTTACCAAGCACTGCATAACACTTATGCTGCAGACTGAAGATTTCAAGTATTTATTTAAATACTTACAGTATTTCTTACCATGATCAGTTATAGTAATCAACCAACAATGAAGGAAATAGAATTTTAGACAAATAATTACAGCATGAAGTACATATACTTTGACTCTAAATAAAATACTGTAAAAGCAACATGAATGAAGTAACTATTTCTTTCTCCGTCTGGCTGGATCAGGCCACAAGGTTTCATTCAAATCACAGGTTATGTCTTCATTGGCAAGGCACCATTGCAAGAATCGCTTCGTGTGACGAATCTACCCCTGCACAGAAGCTGCTTCAATATGGTAACAGGCCTGCTCCATGGCCTGACTGACAAGCAAACGGTAATAAAGCTGCAGGTCATATACAGTACAGACCAAAAGTTTGGACACATCTTCTCATTCAATGACTTTTCTTTATTTTCATGACTACGTTGTAGATTCTCAATTAAGGGCATCAAAACTATCAATGAACACATAATGTATTGAATTACTGCATGTACTTAAAAAGGGGGAATAACTGAATACATTTTATATTTTAGATTCCTCAAAGCAGCCTCCCTTTGCTCTGATTACTGCTTTGCATTCTCTTGAGCTTCAAGAGGTAGTCAGCCGAAATGGTTTTCCAATAGTTTTGAAGGAGTTCACAGAGATGCTTAGTACTTGTTGGCCCTTTTGCCTTCACTCTGCGGTTCAACTCACCCCAAATCATCTCAATTGAGTTCAGGTCCGGTGACTTTGGAGGCCAGGTTATATGACACTTTTTTGTAAAAATACTACATACAGTGGGGCAAAAAAGTATTTAGTCAGCCACCGATTGTGCAAGTTCTCCCACTTAAAATGATGACAGAGGTCATTAATTTTCATCATAGGTACACTTCAACGGTGAGAGACAGAATGTGAAAAAAACCCCCCAGGAATTTACATTGTAGGATTTTTTAAAGAATTTATTTGTAAATTATGGTGGAAAATAAGAATTTGGTCAATAACAAAAATTCAACTCAATACTTTGTAATATAACCTTTGTTGGCAATAACAGAGGTCTAACAATTACTATAGGTCTTTACCAGGTTTGCACACACAGTAGCTGGTATTTTGGCCCATTCCTCCATGCAGATCTTTTCGAGAGCAGTGATGTTTTGGGGTTGTCGCCGAGCAACAAGGCCTTTCAACTCCCTCCACAGATTTTCTATGGGGTTGAGGTCTGGAGACTGGCTAGGCCACTCCAGGACTTTCAAATGCTTCTTACGGAGCCACTCCTTCGTTGCCCGGGCGGTGTGTTTGGGATCATTGTCATGTTGGAAGACCCAGCCACGTTTCATCTTCAAAGCTCTCACTGATGGAAGGAGGTTTTGGCTCAAAATCTCACGATACATGGCCCCATTCATTCTTTCCTTAACACAGATCAGTCGTCCTGTCCCCTTAGCAGAAAAACAGCCCCAAAGCATGATGTTTCCACCCCCATGCTTCACAGTAGGTATGGTGTTCTTGGGATGCAACTCAGTATTCTTATTCCTCCAAACACGACGAGTTGAGTTTATTCCAAAAACTTCTACTTTGGTTTAATCTGACCACATGACATTCTCCCAATCCTCTGCTGTATCATCCATATGCTCTCTGGCAAACTTCAGACGGGTCTGGACATGCACTGGCTTGAGCAGGGGGGCACTGCAGGATTTGATTCCCTGTCGTTGTAGAGTGTTACTGATGGTAACCTTTGTTACTTTGGTCCCAGCTCTCTGCAGGTCATTCACCAGGTCCCCCCGTGTGGTTATGGGATTTTTGCTCACCGTTCTCATGATCATTTTGACCCCACGGGATGGGATCTTGCGTGGAGCCCCAGATCGAGGGAGATTATCAGTGGTCTTGTATTTCTTCCATTTTCTGATAATTGCTCCCACAGTTGATTTTTTCACACCAAGCTGCTTGCCTATTGTAGATTCACTCTTCCCAGTCAGGGACAGGTCTACAATTCTTTTCCTGGTGTCCTTCGAAAGCTCTTTGGTCTTGGCCATAGTGGAGTTTGGAGTCTGACTGTTTTAGGCTGTGGACAGGTGTCTTTTATAAAGATAACGAGTTCAAACAGGTGCCATTAATACAGGTAACGAGTGGAGGACAGAAGAGCTTCTTAAAGAAGAAGTTACAGGTCTGTGAGAGCCAGAGATCTTCCTTGTTTGAAGTGACCAAATACTAATTTTCCACCATAATTTACAAATAAATTCTTTAAAAATCCTACAATGTGAATTCCTGATTTTTTTTCTTCAAATTCTGTCTCTCACAGTTGAAGTGTACCTATGATGAAAATTACTGACCTCTATCATTATTTTAAGTGGAAGAACTTGCACAATCGGTGGCTGACTAAATACTTTTTTGCCCCACTGTAATTCCATTTGTGTTCATTCATAGTTTGGATGCCTTCAGTGCGAATCTACAATGTAAATAGTCATGAAAAGGGAAACTCATTGAATGAGAAGGTGTGTCCAAACGTTTGGTCTGTACTGTACCTTAAACTGTTACGCTGAAAACAACTCTCATATTGGATCTAGGAAGGGGGAGTATATATCCCCTATACTCCCCCCTATAGGATTTCAAATTCAGGGTGCTCATGGAGCCAGTTATGGACCTGAGTAGCCCTATCATATGAGACATTGTCCCAAACGACAATGTGCTGCATCTGATCCACTTGGTTTAATGCTGTGACAATCTCATGCAATCTGTATAGAAGTGCAAGTATCAGATTTGTATTATAGGGTCCCAGATTTGCATTGGTGGTGGAGGACCCCATTTTGTGTTATGGCAGCACAAAGAGTGATGTTACCTCTTGCTGCCCTGGCACATTGGTTGATTACCCTGTGTCCCATTACATTTCCTCTTCTTGTTTTCGCAAGGTCAAATCCAGCCTCATCCACATATATAAATTGATGTTGAATTTCTGCAGCATCCATTTACAAGACTCACTGATACACAGTAAAAGACAATATGATGCTATTCAATATCTATTTCACAGTATTTTTTATGCCAGAACATTATAAGCAGTGCACAATACCGTACAGCATAGTAACATGAACAATACATACTTCCACATGGGAGTAACTGCCGCAGGGTATGTGTGGGACGTGTCCTTCGCACTTTTCTTACTGCCCTTTAATGTGCTGTAACATGTTTTTACGAACCGTCTTCAAACACACCTTAAGTGCACACACGCTAACGCAGGCAGTGTAGGATCAGACAAAGGCTGCAGATTAGAGCTGCCTTTTCAGCAATTCAGTCAGAGGCAGCAAAAGGCAACAAACTGCAGAGATTTTCAAACAAGTTAAAAGTTCAGTTTTGCTGTTGCATGCAGATAATATTAGTTAAATTATAACATTTTAATTCATGCAAATATATTGTTTTAAGGTAGTTAACAATATTAATGTTGTGTATGTTACAGTCTTTGCTAGGTTGCTCAGGCTTGGAGCAAAACCAATACTCTTTCATTTCTGTGCAGAACATGTGCTCAGGATTGCTATCCAAATATGTGAAAGAAATTGTTATTACTCCAATAGAAAGACCAGAGTGAGGGAGGAGATGTGAGGCCAGCACCTGCAACCGGGAGGATAATGCAGGGTCTTCAGGTAAGGAGAGAAAGATCAACTGCTGATAGAAACCAGGCAGGTAACAGGACAGAGTTGTAACTGATATTTCTGAATTACTCAGTCACACTCCAAAATATGGTTTTGTATGTCCTTTATTAGATAACAGAATTGATGCATAGGTGAAACTTATAAAATATTCATATAGTGCAAAACTGTATTTATTTCAGTAATTCAATGTGTAAAAGATTAAAGTAATATTGTCTGTAAGTTGTAGACTCATGCATGAAAAGCAAGATATTTCAAGTCTTTTTTTGTTATAATTTTGATGATTACGGTTTACAGCTTATGAAAATCCCAAATTCGAAATCTCAAAAAATTATATGTACTATACGTGTTTTCATACAAAAACCAAAATAACTTTTGCCGCTGGTCAAAAATTCCTTCTTTCTCTGTATCAAAACTTTGTTTTTAAAATTCACAGATATCAAATGGTAAATCAATGGCAGAATTCAACTGGACTGAGAAATTTGGTTTTAATGTTCCATTGACTCTCATTCTTTATTTTTTTTTTGGACAGTAGTTCATGGGTATTTGATTTTTCTTGAGGATTTAACGTATTGTTGACACAGAGACCTGTTGATTGCTATTAAAAATATGGTCATCACTGATGATATTGGGTTGAATTTCTCGCAACCTGATGTTATTATTATTGGTTAAAACCATGTTCACATTGCTGGCCTCTCGTGCACGAGTGAACATAGGGCCCATTCCAACTTGGTGTCCTCGACATTTACAGTATATATATGTAACTTCCGGCACGTGGTGAGGACAGATGCTTTTTATCTTTCTCCCTCCCTAGTGTGTCTTATCCCACAGCTCTTTGTCTGTCTACTGCTATGGAGCCTCTTTCTACATTCTCCTCTGAAATAATCAACGGCGGATCTGGATATGGACTGGTCAGATGGTCTCTTGAAGCAAATTTTTAACTTTTCCCAGAGAAGGCAATAAGGGAGTGCCACACTGTCCCGATTGATTACTTTGGAGGAGCCTGGGTTCACTGGATCTCTTGCTTTGACCATTGAGACCCTAGAAATATCTGCATAATTGGATTCATGATAACTGCTGAATGTTGCATGGTGGATTTTCTGAGGTATTGTAAACTTGTGGCTTTTAAGGCAGAAATTGACAGATTGCCTGGCTGTTATAATGCTCAGACTCTTGCAATTTTCGAGCTGAAACTGAACTCGTTTTTTGCTGGGTGAGGAAACCACTTGGAGAAAGTTCTCAGCCTGGCTGGAAGGAAAATGACCTCTAATTTGGCTGGAAGGGAGACTACTCAATGAACTCTACGGCAAAAATGGAAAATAAGTGATCTTCTTCTGTGCTCATTTCTTATCAATTAGAATTCGGCTCAGACCAAACATACTGCCTTGAATGTGAATGTAGAATGACACTCCATCCCTTCTTACCCCCACACCTTCAACTATGACCTCTCCAAGGATGCAAATTACATCAAAGGCGAACAGACTCTGGGATTGAGCTGTGTAGTGTTCATGGGCTACTGACTACTGAAACACACACATGCACACACTTCCTTGTTATCACTGTCCTGTCTGCTCCTATGATGCTCCCTCGAAAAAAGAGGCAGAGCTCTGGTCCGCTTTTGCATTTGTTTGGGGGTTCATGGTTACTTCCTCTCCCGTTGGACTAGAGTGCGCATTAGAGCCTCCCACCGGTGGGGAGGTCCATTTGTTTTAGCCCATGGCTGTGTGTGGTTTTACATTATACCAGTCCTGTTTGTAAGCTAGGATGTAAACCATTTGTGAACAACGACAAAGATAAAACTTCAATGTTTTGAAATCAGGAAATTGAGGACAGGGTTCAGGTCTGATATGATTCTCAGATGTTCTCATAGGAATTTTTTTTTTTTTTTTACTTATTATCGGCACTCTACAAGTAAAAATGAGAATGCCTCATATACAAAAATGATTTGATTAATTGGACACCTTTAGTATCTGCACATTTTAAATAATTTGGTTTTGTATGTTTTTTTATTCTGATTCTGATAATTATCATTATTATTATAAATTGCTCTTAGGAGTAAATTGTGAATGTATGTAAATATTTTGTTAGTATCCATGTTGCCTGTTCTGTTATTCTCTGCATAAAGCTTTTAGACGTTCTCATCCCGATTAACTTTCAAATTGAACTGTGATTTTGTTCAATAAAATTTCTTGACAGAAGAACAGTAAGCATAGGTAAATAGCACAATGTAGTAAACATGTTTAATTCTAGGGAACAACAAAGTTAATAAAAATAAACATGTATTTAATATAACCAGTAAGCTACATCTTTAAAAAAAACACCCCCTTTTAGCTGTATGATGAACACTGAAGGGAAAATAAATTTAATGTCTGCACTACCAATGTTCCTATTTGTCTGCCTGACAGAGCACACACGCATGTTTGGTGAAGGTTTTTTACATTTTCTTCAAGTAAATAAAACAATATACAAAACACAGGTGGTAAAATATTATAAAATAATGTTTAATAATTATAGCCTATCCACAACAATGCAACGTTGTACCGTTTGTAAGATAGGTAAGGTTCAGATTACCTACTCTTGTACTGTAGGTCTACATTTTGAGTTGTTGCTGTTGAATTCATGTCTTGCCTGTTTTTGTGTATTCACTGTTTTCATCTTTTCAAAATAATAAATGGTGATCCCCTATAAGTATTTTAAAAAATCAATTACTTTCAATTAATGAACTTAATTTATTTAGTACTTTTATACACATACTAAGCGCCTGAAGTATTTCACAGTAGAGCCACAATCACCCGGCTGCACTCACTATTGACACACATATTCCTATACTGATACGATTGCTAGGCAACCTGTGTAAAATATCTTGCTTAAAGGCAAATAGACATGCAGCAGGAAGAAGCCGGAATCAAACTCACAAGTTTCAAATTGTAAAATGACTTTCCTACCCACTGATCAACAGTCTCCCCAAAATGTATTTTATTCTTTGCATTAAGTGGATTTTTAAAACACTGACAGGATTATACTATATTATTGGTACAGTAATTGGTCTTTACGTCTAAGTGTAACATGCATAACAAATAACCATTTTGGAACATATCTCCATTCATTCTTAAAACAGAGTTCAGTTTCAAAATAACCTGGTTCATAAGTACTAAAAATACACAACAATGCACTATTTTTGGTCTATTGCAAAATTACAACTTGAGATAAGACATTCATTAAAAAAGACAAGGCTGATTTTTATGCTTTGAGCATTTATATTCTAAATTGTTGACAGCTCGAGATAAAAGTTTACTATTTATACACCTGGAATTTTAGAGCCAGTAAAAGCTTCCAAGGATAGCTGTATAAACTGCTGAATCATGGATTTTATTTTAACAATAAAAATGAGCACTCGCTAAAATCCAATAGAAATACAGAGATAAAGATTATTTGGAAATGGATCTGTGCAGTTGTACACTAAGAGTTACACTACTACAGTTGCACCTAAAAGTATTCAACCTCCACTGCAAGTTAGGTTAAAGTTTTTTTCATGTTTTTGTAGTAAACAAATAACTCAAAAACAGTTTGGATATTTAAATAAAACTATTACAAAGATTAAAGTTCTTTGTGCTACATAACAGTCAAGTCTGATTCGAATCCAAATTCAACACTTACCTACTGTTAATGACAACTGCAGCCTCAAAACTATTCAAGCCCCTAAGCAGATTTTGTCTGTAGAGTATATATTTGCAAATCAGATGTGGTCTCAGACACATCTGATGGAAGCAGCAATGGCTTCATCAATTGCATCAGACATGCTTGCTATAACAGGTCAGACACCTGGACTGTGGACAGTAATGTTTAATTGCATGTTAGAAATGTGGAAAAGTCAAGAAAATTATCCGTAAAAGTGCAGTGAATAGATAATTGCCTTGTAAAAGCAAGAAAATGACTAAAAAACATTGCAAATATGCTGTATGTTCCAAGTGATAAAGCTAGGATGGTTTGTGATACGATTACATACAACGGCTGCATCATCTGGAAGAGGAAGCTTTCAATAACAGTTTGATTCCTAAAAGAAGCAGGCCCCAAAAAGCTCTAAACTGAAAGTAGGGACCTTTAACAAAACCTGTTGGCAGCAGCCATGGGCTTTTAGTTCCCACAGTGGCTTCGAAGAAGCTGAAGCTTGGACATCCTTCAAATGCAAAACAGGAGAAGATCCCAAGCATATATCAAAGTTCAAATACTTATTTTCCACCATAATTTACAAATAAATTCTTTAAAAATCCTACAATGTGAATTCCTGGATTTTTTTTTTCAAATTCTGTCTCTCACAGTTGAAGTGTACCTATGATGAAAATTGCTGATCTCTATCATTATTTTAAGTGGGAGAACTTGCACAATCGGTGGCTGACTAAATACTTCTTTGCCCCACTGTATTTATGAGGGACACAAACTTGAAGACGGACGCGGAGGTTGAAGGCTTTCTGCTGGACAGGTACTGTAAGTTAATTACATGAAACAATTAAGTTTTTTTGTTAGCGTTATGTTTGACACAGAACAGGTTAGTCCAGTAAATACTTTATCTTCCATTTAACTCGGACAATTTACTCCGCGGCTTCCGTAGTAGTAATGACGTGTTATACTGGCGAGGCGAGACGCCAGAGAACACTGCTCAGATATTCACTGAGCACACCACTAGTTGGAGGTAATTCTTACACATGGGGGCTTTAAGCCATGAGGAGAGGGCTAAGAACACTGCTAGAGTCGGTATCTGGTTATTAATCACGTTGGCAGAGTACCATAACAACAAACGATGTCTGTTTTTCTGAAAATATCTTAAGACTGAAGTGGTCATCTAAAGTTCTATTTTAAGATACATTTTGAAGTGTTTTTTGTTGAACTATTTAAATTGGTTTTATTTGATTTGTTTAATGGTTTGTTGACCAACTCTTTGTACATTTTTTGTTTTTTGTTTGTACATTTCGACAATAAAACACATTTGTAATGGAACTGTAATAATTTCAGGTGAAAATGTATGTAGGAGTTCATTGGTTTTAAATTCTTTGAAGAATTTGTGACCCACAATCTCCACCTCCAATTTTTAATTGAAAACTGCACAGAAAACAGAGAAGACGAAATGAATCGTCTTGGAAAACTGGTGCAACTTCCACTCTGTTAAATTATCAGTGACTCCAGATTGAACATCTGTTTGTTATTTTTTACATTATATTTCAGGTTTAAAATATGATTTATTGCACAACACAAATAGAGTAAAATATTTTGTATACTTCTTTTTTGCATGCAGCATCCACACGTCTCCTTTATATTTGGTCTTCCAGCTTTCGGCTTTTATATAAGCTCTATATTCAACCATGAGTACAATTTTGTATTAAATTTGAATCAGTACTACAACTGACCAGCAGAGGGAGCTTTAGTATCATAAAAACAGCGACCTCATCAGTTGTAACAGAATGGATGAAACGGATGCAGTTCCGCATGTGCTTTATCTAGCATAAGGTATCTACACTGAAAAGCACTGGTCAATATAAAAACAATGCATAACACACACTAATAAATACAGTTAGGTTTTTCATTGCAACAATAATAGCCTTACAATCGTTTTTCAGTTTGTTGTGGAAGTCTAATTGCACTTTAAAAAAATGTTGCATTCTGTTTTTCTATGTATTCTGCTTTGATAGTTATGGCTGTTTTTTTGCCACTATGGAGGAACCATTCATTCATATGTAAAAATTCAGAAGAACTTGATCATGAGCTGCCCTGTTCTAATGAAATGCATCATTAATACACCGATCTTTCTTTATATTCTGAACTGTTACCTGTAAAATGACCACATTTGGAGATATTTGGTTTGTTTCAGGACTTGAAAAAGACAAAACTAACACAAGTCACTGGACAGAGCATAAGGCAAGGTTCTACAGGTTGGTCAGTTATAGATGCTTAAGATATGTAAACATTAGGCACCAAACTGAAACTTATGTGCTGGAGCAACTATATATTCCAATCTTTATATTGGGTTTGCTACTTGGTAAACTAACTTTTGGTCTCAAGCATATTTCCACTTTTTGTTTGATTTCTTTAACTCTTCTTTCAGTCACTCCCATCAATCTGAACACTCTCCTGAGCTTCATCTGTATTTGTTCCAGCGTCTATCTCCTGGCTCCTCTGTTGGTTCTGGTTTGGGTTGTTCTGACTGCTCCATGACTTGCTCCTGCTCCGGCTCGGCTCAAGGGACTGTCTGTTGCCGCCGCTCTCGTTTATCGACACCTTCGCCTTGTAGCAAATGCCACAAACCAGAGCCAGAAAAGCACGTCGCATCTCCCGACTGGCCAGAGTGTAGATGACCGGATTCATGGCTGAGTTTAGCACAGCTAATGCAATAAACCAGTCGGCACGGTAAAGGATAGAGTAGCGCTGTTCACACGCCACATCCACCAGGAGAAGGACGAAGATAGGTGTCCAGAAGGCGATGAAGACACCAACTACAATGATGATGGTGCGCAGAAGGGACATCGCATGCTCAGAGTTGCTGTGCTTGTTCACCTTTCTGCTGCTGGATTTGACTAGAATGTAGATGCGAGCATAAAGGACAGACATGGCTAAAAGCAAGATCATAAAAACTGTGATGCAGAAAGCTACATATTTCTTGCTGTAAAGAGGCAGGACTGTGGAGCATTTGGAGAGGTTGTCAATGCAGTTCCAACCTAAGATGGGTAAAGCTCCCAAAGTTAAAGCAATCAGCCAGCACATCCCTATAAGTAGGAACACTCTGTAGTTCTTGTTGGCATCATAAGGCCTCATTTTGATCATAGTCAGGTGTCTCTCAATAGCAATGGCCAGGAGACTGAAGATGGAGGCACTGAGTGCAACAAACGTGCTGCCCTCTCTAATAAACCACAGAGGTGGTGTTAAACTAAACGTCTTGTTTCCAGAAAGGAGCAAGTTAACCATGTAGGCGACTCCTGCCAGCAGGTCGCACAGTGCCAGGTTCCCGATGAAGAAGTACATCCGGTTGTGGAACCTGTGGTTCCTCCATATGGCCACTAGGACAGTGATGTTCTCCAGAACAATGAAGCTGCAAATGATGAGGAAGACGATGGTTTTGATATCCAAGGTGTTTGTATCATGGCGGTGGTCCAGCCGTCCAGTGTAGTTATAGTGAAGGAATGTGACATTCTTCTTCAAATCAGCGAGATAGCTGACATTGGAAGCCATCTCAGAGCAAAGAGTCTGATGTTTTCAGCTATAGCAGATAAATTAAGGTTATTTCAGATGTCATATAATACAGAAAAGTACATTTTTCACAGTACAACTGTTCAGAGTTGGATTTTGCTCTTTGACTAAAAAAATCAGTTGCCATGGTAATGAGGTGTTTAACAATAAGAAATAAATAGGGGTTAATACAGTTTCCCTTGCTTTTCTCTATATTTCAACATAAATTAGAGGTAATGCTGTCTATTCCTTACACATCCTAATTTTCATGCAGGTTTAAAGCTTTTTTCCCCCTTTTTTTTGTTGCACTTGCACTTTGCAGCCTGGAGACTCACCGCTGAACGCTCGTCCCTCGTAATTAGTTGAAGGTTAAACGGACATCAAATGACGAACATTTCATGGTTGTGAAGACCGAAAGGCTCCTTCTTTCATCCATTCTGAGTTGACTTTTTCGTCTTTGCTCCGTCATGAAGTAGAGCAGCTCCTCATCTCTCCTACCGAGCTCTGAAAACTCCGGAGAGGTCGGGGGTGGGCTGGAAGTTGTTTCTTAGCCCTCCCTCCCTGCCTGCCTCCCTCCATCAACCCAGACAGTGACCCTGCTGTGCGCTTATCAGGACCGGAGGTACGTAAACGTTTACTCACATTTTTCTGTTCCAAGTTTTTTTTTTTTTGCGCACAGCATCAAAGCAACTAAATATGGTCGTTTAACAGCTTTCTTTAGCAGGGCAAGAAAAAAAATAAAAATAAATAAAAACCATGACGACAATGAAGCATCCTGGCTTTCTTAAAGCATAGTTACCTCAAATATTAAAAACAAATATTGTGAATAATGCAGTTTTATCAAAGTAATTTTAGAAAGCATGAATTATAAATTACAGGCAAATCGATCACATATTGCACATGTTAATGACCATGCAATTGTTCCCACATCACTTTTATTGTGGCAATGTTTCCACCCAGCATGAAGGTCTGAGCCCCATTCATGTCCCTCACTTCCTCCCATAATCCAAAATACACGACTGTGTGTACGTGTGTGCCAAACTTGCATTTACCACAGCCCTCACCTACTTCTACTACTACTACTAGGCATCAGACCCGCCCTCCCAACACTCCTGCAACCCTGCTTGATAAGTGGGTACATAAAATGGATGGATGATAAAAATGTTTCTATAAAATGAACAGATCATAATGGTTTTTATAAAACATGAAGGAAATTTGATTTAGATGAGCAAACATGTGAATGAAAGTAAGAGTAGTGTCTCTAAAAAAAACTGTTGGTCAGAGGAAAGCAGATAAATTTGGATAAATTAAACAAAAGATTTTTTCTGGATAGTTTATAGTAAGATCATGCTACGTCAATAAAAGATGAGTGTATTGTAAGGTCTTTACACATTTTTATCAGGAGTGTCAATTCTTGTAGAGGAAGGTTTATGTGTTGCCTTTAGTATTGCTGGTCAGAAAAAAAAAGGAAAGTCATATTCTTTCTTGGTAAAACGTGTCATTTCATTCTCATTAAAAGCAAACTGTTTGGATTTTTTTTTTCTAGTTTCTAATTTATATTGGAAATTTAAAAGAACTGTCTGACTAGGCTCCATCATGCAAAGCTCGATGAAAAAGCAGGAACCTGATTTATGCAGATTATGTTTCTAAGAACTCATTACAGCTGGAAAAGGGGAAATTTAGCTCTAATTTTTCATTTTTCAATTCTGTAAAATGGATCAGAAATTTAGGTCTTGAAAAGTTAGTTGATTATAACAACTTTATTAACATTTAGAGACATGTTTGTCAATTGTAAAATATTTACTGAAATTATGATATTTGTGTCATATTGAAAGGTATGTGTTTGTGTTTTCCAAAAAAGAAATACCCTTTTTGTCATAATTAAAAGCAGGGGTCCAACTCTAGCATTTAATTTGCTCCCCTTAAATTAGGGGAAGCATCAAGTAAGCTTTATCAAAATTTTCCGCCAGTGTTTGTATTTGCAGAGGTAACAATGCGAAGGGTTTCATGCAGGTTATTATAGGTCAAGATGGCTGAAACAGTCCTTTGTTCTAAATCTTCTTTTGTGACTTCATATCCAGGAAGGATGGGCAGGGCTGGCAGTAACAAGATGATGATCCTTTAAAACAGATGTGACAGAGTAGGGATCCACTGTCTCTTTCAGTTTTAAGGCTTTCCTAACCAATGAGAATGAAACAGTATGAGCTAAACTAAAACAATAGTGCTAAAATAAAAATATATATACATATAAAAATATTTTCTTATTATAGAGGCGCACTGTGAGAAGACTTTTTCCAAACGGAGCACATACTGTAGCTTACTGCCTCACAGACAAAATCTCTAAACAGTGGATACCTTCCAGTGTCTGTGGTTATTACCCCACAGGAATTTTTGTGTGGCAGAACAAACAGCTGTGGTCTGGAAACAGGCCATTTGCATTGTTACATTCACAATTCTCAGTCGTTTCCTGCTGGTCACACTGTGTCAGAAGCAATGGGAAAATTTTTGTAAAAAAAGCCAAACAGCATCTCAGGACCCACAGCGAATCTGGGACCAATCACAGAGTGGGTCCACGTAAAGGCCTCTGGATTAACAGACTGGGAACATGGTTGGAAAATCCTTGGTTTTCCCGTCTTTTTTTTTTTTTTTTTTTTTTTAGCAATCTCCAGTGATTTGGGGCTCACATCTGCATTTACATAAACTTTTAGCCAAATCTGAAACCATCAGCAAGTACAAACCCATAATATGTGGTCAGAGTGAGTCTGTGTATTCATAGAGTGCTGGACAGAAGGATGGGGAAGAGGTTTTTCACTTTGGCAGGACCACCCTTGGTAAAACCTTTTCTTTGAAGGGAGCCACTTTTCCAGTTTAAGGCTGTCTTTTCCTGTCTTTTGTCTTCCGAAGAGTAATGAAATTCTCTGTTACAGATGTTTTTTAGCATGAATTCTTCTAACAAAAATCCTAATATGATGAGTGCACCATATGTGTGACTTCCTGCCATTACATTACTGTATTATTTAAGTTTAGCCTTCAAGCTGCAACTCCTCACTTTCACATACAGTACTATATAACAGTCCCTTCCTCAGAGCGATTCAGTTTGGATATTCTCCTTTAAGTGTTTATCTGTTTTATAGGCATAGCCTGTAGACATCCTCCGTGTTCATGGTTGTCCACAATCAGTTTTTTATGATTAAAACAAGGAAAGTAAATTAGGAGTCAAATGTAAAATCTCCTTAAGAAGGAGAAATTCCGTTTTTTATTGTACACAGTTTTTCATGTACAGTTCTCTGCAAGGTGTTTAATTGGGATTTTAGTCGATATAACAAAAATAGTGCATAATTGTGAAGTTCAAGGAAAATGATGCATGGTTTTCAGCACTTTTAACAAATGAAAAGCTGAAAAGTGTGGTGTGCTTGTGTAGTCAGTCCTTCCGGGACATTAAGCTTGGTTTATGCTTGCCGCATGAACGTTCCGCGCTGAAACGAGACGTGCGAAACCGGCCGAGACGCCTTCTAGCAGCGTTTATATTTTTTGCAGCTTGTCCTTGCTTAGAGCCAATATTCTTGACGACTGTAGGGGGCAGTGTAGGGCTCTACAGCATGCATACAACACTACAATATAGTAGAAGTAGTAATCACTGTTGTTTACAAGACGGCGACACCCGTGAGCTTAAACAAAGCTGAACTTTTATGCTGTTTACTTAAGAAAAAAGACGAAAAAGGAGACTCTCCACTCGTCCATTAAAACACAGTTGATCACAGTGATCTCTATCGGCCGAATCATGAAGATGTCTATTTACGAACCTCTGGCAATATGAGCTCTTGCCAGTCCTCCATGTTTTTCCGCGTAGTTACAAATTTTCCTAGGTGCGCAATGCGGAAATTTTGGGGTGGGAGGAGGCCGCGCGGAGAGGCGCGGTTACTGAAATGACGTAATTTGGTCGCGTGGAGCCGTGCGGACCTCGCGGACGCGGCAAGCATAAACCAAGCTTTACTCTGCAGATCAAGCAACTGCTGCTACAAGCATACAGACTGAAATGTTACGCCCTTCTTTGCAGAAAATCTCAGGCTTGAACTGATTAGCTGAAGAGTGTTTCTGAACATAATTGTTGAATTACTGACATAATTTTGGGGGAGATTTAAGTGAGTGTTGAATGGTTCATATTACCATATGATTATTCTTTGATCTAAATTATTACATTGTCTCTTTGGTACATGTTCTTTCTGGTAGTTGAACATCCACCCCTACTCTACATCATTATTAGCATATTCTAGTTTCTTTTTTTTCACCATTTCCTTATATTTATCTGCACCCATCAACTAAAAAAATTAAATTACCCAGAAATTATCGTTTTCATTATTATGAGACTTCTAAAAGCAATTGGACGACCTAGGTTATATTAAGGGGATTCAGATTAAAGGGGGCTTCAAAAAAATGCTTTCACATTTTGCATGTTTTTATTTCTGAAAAAACTACACTGTAGCTTTTAATATTACCATATTATTATGTGTGAAAGTAATTTATCAAAATACATCTACAGCTGTGAATGCAATTTAGTATTAGAGTTAGCATGTATGAATATGCAACTTAGATCAAATATGGAGTAAATACAAAGCAATTAACCACATGCTGTGACTCGTGGCTTTAAGATATAGGTATGCATTATTAATCATAATGCAGCATGAAGGCAAAGTGGCTTTCAGATATTTGCTTGCGTACAGTATTTTACTGGCATTCATAATTGATTATCTGAAAGTCAATTTTACACTGGACAGTTTGATTTAAACTGCTGGGAATCTAATGGTTAAATGAGAAAAGAAATAATAGGATACATGTTAAGAGTGCTGGCTACTAAAGGTGTATTTGTAGTTACCACTGTTTTTTTTTCTGGATGTGCTTTCAACCCTCTATTAGTGCACAACAGTTTAGGTCAGGTCCGTGGGCAGTGGGCACATGCATGTGCAATTACATGTAAATGCTGCCTCTAATTTCATGCTTGCCATTTTGGGGCTGAAACACACCCTTGTGAGTCTGGGCTTCGAATCTGAGTCGGACCGTCCCCCTCCTGGCCTGCGGGTTTGTGGCGCAGTATTTCCAGGCACAGCCTTTGGTCTCTCGCATGCAGCTTAACAGAACAAAGCCTCAGAGATGTTTCTGCATGGGGCATAAATTCAGCTGTGGCACAGTTTAGTCTGAAACAGGCCAACTATAGAGAGCCACACAAACAGAAATAGGTCTGCTGTCTACTTTTGCATCTTTGACTGTTTTTACTTTTTGCTCTTAAGCGATACAATTAAGTTTGATATTTCACTTTTTTCCATTTGAGAGAGTAATCCAACGTTTTTTAAGATGTTTCTGGCACTGGTAAGAATTCCCTGACTCCTAAGCAGACAATCCAGTGTCTAATAGCCAATATTATCACAAGCATATATTTATTAGACCTGAGGTTTGATGATACTGAAAATGGAGAAAATTGAAGCCAGTATTTTCTGTAGCATACACATTTTGAAAGCTGCTATAAAAATTATATGTTTCCGAGCCAAGCTCTCTGCATGCTCATCTGGTTGACTTTATGTAATATTTTGCCAACTTCCATGGAAATGCATGTAGAGAAAAAAAAATAACAGAAACACTGTGTAATGTAATATGACCCAAAGCATGCCACCCAAAGTATAGTCATAGAAAAAGTTTTACACATTAGATCAAGTATATTTGTGGGATGCAAGAGTACATGGTGCATGTGCGGTTAAATAAATGTCAAACACAATACTTGTGCGATGAGAGAAGGTTTTTTTTTCTCCAGGCAACCCCTCAAAACAAAAATTAGGTTTCTTGTTCAGTCTGCTCAAAACTGAACCTTTGCACTGTTGTAACAGCTGAAAAGTTTATGTCTGTACACCAACTTTTGTTCCTGTATTTCTCAGCTGGGATTTTAACAGTGCACTGTTAAGTGTGAAGTCACGATAATGTGTTTCTACATTCTTTCCAGAGAGGATTTCTAACTTGCGTGACTGCCGTTGAAAATAAATGTTCCTCCTGTAGATTGATATAAATGACAATTTATTTTTAGAAATTGCCTGCCAAACCTTACCAGATGAATGGGAAGCCTGGAGAGGTTTCCTCCTCCTACATCCTTGATAATGTTTTCTTCCTTTGCTCTGTGTTTAAGGAGATGTCTGCATTCATTGAATATCAGTTAGTCCTTCAATGTAGAAAATCCAGTGGTTAACTTCCTTTGAAAGAAGTAGAAAACACTTAATTTTTAATTTTAAACTTCTGCTTTGATGTTTGTATTTCAGCTTTTAATTTTAGAAATGCTGTAAGATGAAGATTTATTTAGGTGCATAAACTGTTGGAGGTGCAATGATCTTGGAAAAAGTGTACAACAAGCTGTATTTTGAAAAAAAGTACAATGGGGAGCCTAAGTCATGCCCTTCTACTTCCGGATCATGGGTCCCCAAATGCCAAAAAAATGAATGAGAGTCAATGGAGCGATTAAAGTTATTTTCTGATCCAGTTTGAAATGCGCCATGGATCGAACATATCATGTCCGTGAATTTTAAAAACTAATTTTGATGCAGAGAAAACGCTGATTTTTAACCGGAGGTAAAAGTTACTTTAGGTTTTTGTGTAAAAACGCTTAACGGACTACAACTGCAGAAGAAGAAGGAGAGTGAGGACTGTTTCCTCCAGGATGAAGAAAGGAGCATTAAACATGGAGAAAACCTCTATAAACCTGACCATGTGGAAAGTGGCAGCTATGTCGGGGTTAAAGCAGTTGGTGGAGTGAAAGCCATGATGGAGGAGAAGCTCTACAAACCGGACCAGAAAATAACTTTTATCGCTCCATGGGGAGCCTAGTCACGCCCTTCTACTTCTGGTCCATGGGTCCCCGACTGCCAAAAAAGGTGAATGAGAGTCAATGGAGTGATAAAAGTTATTTTCTGATCCAGTTTGAAATGTGCCGTAGATCGAACATACGATGTCCGTGAATTTTATGGCCGTAACTTTTATCGCTCCATTGACTTCCATTCATTATTTTTTCGGTTTGGGAACCCACGGGCCGACCAGAAGGGGAGTAGACTTTGGCTTTCCATCCCCTTTCATCAGGCTCCCTCCCTAAGGCACGCCTCCGAAATACAGCAAGGCTTGTTCCCGAGGGTTCATGTGGAGACTAGCGCTGCACAGTTTTGATCGGCAAACAGGTTCATTGCTAATTCACAGGTATAAAAAAAAAATCAGACTTTATTATCAACATAAATAACAAATTTGGCTGTTGTCTAAAGTTATATTTATCTGTACATTACATCACAAGCTACACTTTCTGCTGTTATTTTGATATGTGTTCAAAGTAATTTTGGGCTAGCAAGAACAGCTGATTGCAGTTTGAATGATGTCACGCTAGCAGCCCACTAGCCAAAATAGGCTACAAGTTGCTACACTTTGCTTTATTCAGAAATATTTTTATATTAAGAGCTTCCATGACCTGGGCCTTCCTGGCTCTGATATGGAATATACATCGGATCCGGAAGACAACCCTAGGGAATGATTGGAGGAGCGCTGGGGAGGAGGAAGCAGGGCACAAAGACATCAGCCGGAGAGTTTAGGCGAAGAAGAAATCCAAAGGACCGA
Source organism: Apricaphanius iberus (assembly GCA_028564705.1). Taxonomy (NCBI): domain Eukaryota; kingdom Metazoa; phylum Chordata; class Actinopteri; order Cyprinodontiformes; family Aphaniidae; genus Apricaphanius; species Apricaphanius iberus. The sequence continues at coordinate 512,642 of JAPXFQ010001162.1, forward strand.
AGGGCTACAAGACTAGATGATTGTTGATTAGGAGGTACTTAATTTACTATCTTTTAAATCTATCCTGCCTCTGACAAAGCACAGAAAATGTATCTGAATAGATTTAGGCCAGTGGCTTTTGATCTGGCTTGCACAATAACACATGAGAGTTTAAATACAGTAGAGCTGTTCCTTCAGTGTTTCTGTTGCTTTATAGGCCGGGTTTCAGTTGCGGAAACCTGATGATGACAGCGCTGCGACGTCCGGAATCATTCAGTAAACTTTGAAGGATGGCTACAGAGGAACACCAGTTGTTTGAAATGGCTTTGACCACTACAATGAAGGAGTTAGACTTGGCTATTTATCTAAAAGACGAACAGAAAACCACGCTCGAATTGTTCCTTTACAAGACGGGATGTTTTTGCTGTTTTACTGACTGTATACTGGAAGAGTTTAATCTACTAGTTAGCTCCGCTGGTAGCTCTGGATACGTCACACCGTGAATTGTTTTGATTGGTCATGCCGCTATCCAATTGCGTGCAGTGAGAGTTTTAAATGCATGGTTCAGCCCCTCGAGTTAGGCCCTTTTCATTACTCGTTGCCAGACTCTTAGGCTACGTCCACACTAAGCCGATAAGGTTATACAGGGAGTTAGACGCCTAATGTTATCCACTCAACACGAGCATTTACGCCCCGTTTAAGGTCCCATGATTGCGCAATCCCATACCGACCTGTGCAAATACTGGGCATGCGCGAAAAGACGCACGAAACACGCGTATAATCTACGTGACGCCAACGCCTACATAATATATACAAGAAGCTCTACAGCACAGTACATATCTGCTTGTCCCGTTAACCCAAGAGAACAATAGCTGCTCAGAAGAAGAGAGAGTTTTTGGTGTGGACAGACAACAAGATCGATTTATTACTCTTCGCTGTTGTCTTTGTCTGTAGTGTCGTATTGTTATTGACGCAGCATTCATTGACGCCACTTCCTTTCATTATCCGGGGAAGCTGTCCACACTAGCTCGTTTAGCCGTTGAATTAAGATTTACACGGCTCTCTTATCCGGCTAATAGTTATCCGGCCACAGACCTTAAACGACGCCGGGTTAGTGTGGACGATAGAGGGGTGTAGACTAAATAATTATACGTTTAAGGCATTATATTTAAAGTGATTGGTGAGGGGTTTTACAGCCTTAAAACACATATAATAATATAAAAATAATAAAGATGACTACTTCACAGATTGTGCTTATCGCGGGTTATTTTGAGTACATAACCCCCACAAGGGAACACCGTATTATGGAGGATCTTGGGTCTGTCGCTTTGACCATCGAGGACGTTAGAAACAGCAATATAATTAGATGATATAATTCATGATACCCGTATATCTGCTAATTATCACTGGTGGATTTTCTGAGGTATCCTAATCTTCAAGCTAAAGGCACCAATTGGCAGGCTGCCGGGACTACAGGAAGGGTGCTCTGCTGTCGACACTCAACCTGCATCCACATACCCCTACTATGCCTACTACGTAGCAAGCAAAAAGCAGTATGCGAGCGATGTAGTAGATCCGAATCTCTAGTATGGATTGGTGTAGTAGGCGTAAAGTTCCCAGATGTGTACTACCACCACAGTAAAATCCACTGTATGCTACAATATCCCACAATGCAGTGGAAGCCCAAAAATTGTAGAAGAGCAGTGACGTCGGCTACTGAGGACAGGACAACAGGCGACATACCGTAACGTAAACATCCCGGTAAAATGGTGGAGCAGTACGTCCGATTTCATACCTAATACTTGCTCGTTTGCTACGTGGTATACACTGCATCAACTGGCAAGAAGTAGCTACTAATAGTATGTAGTACATATTATAGGATTTGCAGGGTCAGACTTATCCGCGATGTGCCAGAAATACTGGACTCCTTTCGCTGTGTGGGAAAGAACTCTGAGATGTTCTCAGCTAAAACATATAACAAAGTAGTGAATACCACCAGTACGTCTGCATAAACTTCAGTGATGACAGCAGAAACAAAGTACAAGGATAGACAAAGGAAACAAAGAACACCAGTTAACAAGTCATTGCAAGGGCCTTCTCTTTAAAGAACAGAGTTTAAGTTGTGCGTCATGCACACACACATACACACACACTCCTGTCAGTCTGCTCTCCTCCTCCAGCGCTCCTATCTGCTGCGCGTCCTCACCTGCGGTTCACTGCTGCGCAGGCTGCTCCATGCCTGCAGGTGTTGCCTGCATCCTCCTCTCTGCCCGGCGTGTCAGTGAGCAAGCTATGTCCAACTTCTTTGTTCGACTTAAAGAATTCTGTCAGTTTAGGAATTTTCTTTCTTATTTCTTTGTCTTGAAGCTCCTCACGAATCGCTTTCCTTTTCTGAGCACCGCTCTCAAATTTCTTCTGACATTTTTCTATGTTTCTTTACATCTAGACAACCCCACCTTAAATTGTTTGATTGGTGAGCTCATGGTGCAATGGAAACTTTAGAGGCAACGTGGATGAAGTAAGTCACTTGTAGTTTGGATCAATCAGCAGTATTAACATATGAGACGATTGACAGAAAACCTGACAAGTAATGAAACAATGTTTATTTTTTTCGTGAAATGATAGGCCCCTAAGCGTCGTGCCCCTGGCCACCACCCTGGTTGGCCCGTGCATTAAGACGGCATTGCTGACGGAGACTTAAAGCTGAAGGAAATAAAGCATAACAGAACATAAGGAAATTCTATAAAGAGAAGTAGATAAGAAAACCACCTGATAAGAGACATGACATTAAACAGAACTAATGCTGAAGAAATAACGAAATACAAATAAAAGATTAAGCACACAAAAACAATGTAAAAAAGGTGAAAATATCCAAGCATAGTGTGTGGTGACAGGTTTTACTGAAATAAAGGTATCGAAGGGAGATAGAGCTGAAATCATAATAAAATCCTAAAGTAAAACATAACCGAACACTAACTAAAATGATAAGGTAAACTGAATAAGGGACAAAAATATCTAAGACCAAAAATACAAAAACCTAACATCATTACACTAAGTTTTAAATCCCTGTGATGCTTCTCATGTTTTATACAGAAAATATTTGATCTGACACCTGCTGCAGTGAAGACTGATGACATAGATCCCTCTTCACTTCCTTTAAGTTAGGCCCTGTCAGTTTAAATGAGTCAGTGATAATTCCTCTTTTGCTGGAAACTGTATTTCAGATGTGGCCTTCAACTTTGGAAGGTATTACTACTATTTCACTGGTTATTTATCCCTTTTATCTGTCTGTCTTTCTTTAAAATAGGTTTTGTGCAGGTCCTCGTAACCCAACAGGACTCTCTTTACAGAAATGTCTAACAAAATTCCAAAATTCCGCTGTTGGCTAACCATTGCTAATCCATGATAAGACAAAATACGAGGCTATCCTCATAAAATTTCATGGAAAAGACAGAAGACATAGCGAGAGGCCTACAGAGACATCCATCGATGCTTAAATGTTGTTGAGAATCAATTCAGCTAACCAAGTCTGGCTTTTGTTTTCTTTTTTAGAGCTACATTTTGCCCAAAATGAGATCACAATTAAGACTGGAAAGCATGAGTGTCCCAGCATCATGTTGTATTGGTGTTTTCCTGTAAAAGATACCAATGCACTTTAAAAATTCATGACATCAGGCAGGAAATTAAATCTTTGATATAATCTGGTCTTTCAAGAAACCCTAAGAATACCAGCTGATTTGTTACAAAGTGACTCCGAGACAATGAATTATTGCTTTAAATAGGTAATTGAAAATCCCTGGTCGCAGTTCCACAGAATACATATAGAGCTATGAGCAACGCAGGCCACAAACCGCACTCATTTACACCAGTGTTTCAAGTGCAATGGGCCAAAAATCCAGCAAACTGTTGTGAGAAGCTGATGAAGGGATACCCATACCACATTTAACCCAAGACATTTAGTTTAGACTAGGAGTGGGCTGTTATCGGTGTTTACGTGCTGCGTTAACGTGATACTCTCATCGGGCGATTAAAAAAATGTCGCTGTTAATCTATTCTCAGAATTACGTTGGTCGTTGGGTCTATATTATGCAAGCTTTGATGACTTACACCTTGATATTTTAGAGAGGATGTATACCTCGTCGAATTGCACTGTAGGGGGCGAGGACGGGGACCTGCGCGTATCCAAAATGTGAAATTGCTAGATCAAACGTGACGCACTGACATGGAATCAGCAAAGCTGAGTTTGCTAAAGGGAAAATGTATTTTTAAGAAGTGGCACGTCCGCAACACACAAACGCAGTTTACCTTTTTGCGTCAGGTGCTGCAAGTGAAGAGCGGATGATGGAGGGAAGCAGAATGAGACAGACGGCAGGAGGAAATGGGGAGGAGGGATGGGCGCAGAAGCTACGTTCGGTAGACTCATTATTCTCTGCTTTTCTAAAATGATTGGCTGAAACTGCTTCGCTGCAGTGGTGCATCATGCTGTCAGAGATGTTTACCGCACATTTAGCACAGAGCTCACATGTCCGCGCAGGGGCGAGTCGTACCAAAGTATGTAGATGTTAAATTACCTATTTGCCACGCAAACTACGTATGTAGCCTACAGGTTAGCAGGTTTGCATTTTGTAGGTGTGCCGCTGAAATTTCTGATGTGGCGTATTGCCTTGGTAACAGCTATGTAAAAGGGAAATACTGCCCTGGTCTACTGCATCATCTGACTTGAGAGACCCATTCTCATAGACTTACTTTTACTCATTTTTTGGGTAGCACACATATTCTGAATGCTTTCGGCAGAATTAAAATGAACCATTTTAATCTCTGGTAATCTATATTAATTCCAAGATTACAGTGAGATTAATCTAGATTAAAAAAATGAAAAGTTGATCTATCCCGACCACTCGTTTAAACAAAAAAAAAAGGATCAAATTCTAAGAAAGTTTATGTATGTATTTCTTAAGTTGAAGAAATAAATAAAACATTTTCAAACAAACTTGATACTTGATATTCTGACATTTAGCACAAAAAAAAATCTATTTTTTGTAGTCCTCTGAACCTAAACAGGAAGCTTTTTGTCTTATTTTGTGCCAGACATTAAGAAAAAAAGGTTTGTATGTTTTTACAAAGTGTATGTCAATATAGATTTGAATACTGCAATAAAAATGTTTTAAGAAAATTAATGTAATTCTTCAATGGAAATATTAAAGTTTTAGTTTATTAAAAAATATAATAATGTGCAAAACGTAAGTCTTTTTATAAAAATATTTAGCACATTTTTAAATAAAGTTAAAAATAACAAAAAAGAACACAATGCATATTATAAAATACAAATCAAACTTCAGGTCAAACACTAACTTTTTTATCAGAGTCAAATATAATTTTATGCTTTATGCATTAACCGTCATAAAAAACAGAAATCTTTAAAACACATGATCTCTTAAACACATATAACCCACTTGTGTACATTGTGGGTAGTCTTTTTACACTGCTTTGTATCATTATTTTTCCCACTATCCTTGTACTTACTTCTTTATTAAATAAAAAAGGTTTTTGCCCTTGAAATAATCAAAACTTTTTAGCTCAGAACAGGAACTTTCTTGTTCACATTGCTTCAGATGTTGATGCCATTTCTTCATTTTACTGCATGTCAAACAGTAAATGCTTCCTGTGGTATTTATTTTAACTTTAATGTCTAGCATTATTTGTTTAGCTTCTGTCTGCTGTATTCTCATTAAGACAAAATTTTATACTGTTGTAATATCCTGCATATTTTCTGTGTAAAATTTACTTTTTTACAGCCTATGGTTTGAATTTGCTCACAAAGTGTAAAATCTTGACCACTGTTTAACTTTTGCACCTTTACTTCAACTTCTTGTTAAGCATTTTCTTAAAACCTGCTCAACCAATCAAATCTAGATCAGAACGCATTTGAATGAAGAAAAAGGTTCCTCATTTCAGTCTGCCTGACCTTTTAAAATTTGACTGTACCTCTTGGATAAAAAAAAAATGTTTATGTATCTCCAATTATTTTTGAATCAATGTTTCTGCCTTCAGAACAGTTTATTTTCTTGTTAATCCCTTTTAACCTAAGTGCTGTAACCCTAAAAGCATATTTAAAACCACTTCAATCTCAAATGTTTCACTGAAAGCCTCGGGCAGCATCTTCATGTTGCTCTCTGTACAACGCAGACAGGATTAAGTTTCCATAATCAGATTATCCAGGGAAAATGATCTGTTAGGTCAATAATCTGTGTCTCCGCCAGACATCTAGATTTTGTAAAGCCTAGTAGAATTGCTTAGTGATATTAGGCAATATATTTATTGACATGTTCATATGTAAACATTTTCAATTTGTGATGGCAAAACTCCAAATAAAATTTAATTAAATTCAACATGAAGATACACTCAACAAAAATATAAACACTACACCTTTGTTTCTGCTCCCATTTTTCATGAGATGGACTTAAAGATCTAAAATTCATTCCAGATACACAGTATTACCATTTCTCTCAAACATTGTTCACAAATCAGTCAAAATGTGTGATAGTGAGCACTTCTACTTTGCTGAGATAATCCATCGCACCTCAAAGGTGTGCCACATCAAGATGCTGATTTGACATCATGATTAGTGCACAGGTGTACCTTATACTGCCCACAATAAAAGGACACCCTGGAATGTGCAGTTTTGTCTCACAGCAAAATGCCAAAGATGCCACAAGCATTGATGGAGCATGCAATTGGCATGCTGACAGCAGGAATGTCAACCAGATCTGTTGCTCGTACATTGCATGTTCATTTCTCCACCATAAGCCGTCTCCAAAGGCGTTTCAGAGAATATGGCAGTACATCCAACCAGCCTCAAACCCGCAGACCACATGTAACCACACCAGCCCAGGACCTCCACATCCAGCAGGTTCACCTCCAAGATTGTCTGAGACCAGCCACTCAGACAGCTGCTGAAACAATTGGTTTGCATAACCAAACATTTTCTGCACAAACTGTCAGAAACCGTCTCAGTATAGCTCAACTGCATGCTTGTCGTCCTCATCGGGGTCTTGACCTGACTCCAGCTCGTCGCCGTAACAGACTTGAGTGGGCAAATGCTTACATTCGATGGCGTCTGGCATGTTGCAGAGGTGTTCTCTTCACGGATGAATCTCGGTTTATGTTGTTCAGGGCAGATTTCAGTCAGCGTGTGTGGCATTGTGTGGGTGAGCGCTTTGCTGATGTCAATGTTGTGGATCGAGTGGAATCACTATTACCTTATATACAACATAATGGAACATGTACAGTAGCAGGGAGCGGTTGTCTACTGTTTAAACGAAAAAGAAAATGCTGTCATACCAAAATATCTTTTTCTAATTCAAATATGTCAATTGAATGTGTAGACATTTATTGTCTTTTGCTGCATATTTAGATAGAATAAAGTCATATAAATTATCTCAGTTGTGAAATGGTAAATGGCCTGCATTTGTATAGTGCATTTTTCAGTCACAGGACCACAAACTAAACCACATTGAGTTATTCACTCATCCACACACAAATTCACACGATGATGGTGGTAAGCTACCCGCCTTGAAGAACACCAACAGCAAAATAAGTGTCTGTTATGAACCCAAAGCAGAAAGACATAAACTCTTTAACTATTTGTTTATTTAATTAAGACACGTTTGTGACATTCACCAATCTTATCACGTCTTTTTTAATATCACACTGCCCTAGTTTTCAAATACCCTTGTAACTGCGCGTTTTGATTGAGATTTTCAGTGATACATGTTTCTTTCTTTTATACTTTTGTGCAAGCATCTCAACATTGGTTATGTAAATGAATAGAGGGAGCTCTACAAACACAACTGGAAAGGATAAGATGTAAAAACGATTTGTACCCTATGACAAACGTTTTTTGGCTACACATTTTAACCTCCGTTTATTGCGCAATGTTTTGGAGAATTGTCAGTTTATTTGCTTTAGTTCATTTCTTGCAATATAGGATGCTGAACTCAAAATAGAGCTCTCTGAAAACTGAACCGCAACAGCAGATATGAATAAGGGAACTTGTGTGTTCAGTGGGGTTACTGCCTGTTGTCAAGTGTCTCTTTTAGACACTGAGGTCAGAATGTGGTCTTTGGCGGCAGCTGAAAGCGTTGCTAGTGTGAAGACAGGTCATGTTGAACACCAAAGTGTCCGATTTGAATTTAACAAAGTTTGCAGGCATGGGTGTGAGAAAACAACAGAATTTTTCCTGCAAGAGGATATTTGACAAATGCTAGCAGAGAAGCGCAGATGTAGTTTTATTAAAAAAAACTATAGAGCAACAAGTAAGCTAGTGCATTTTCCCTTTATCTTTTCAGACTTTTGTTATTTAATTGGAAGAAACAGAGGCAGTCTTCAGCATTAGAAGACCACAGAATCCCCTGACGAAGAAACAGTGGTATTTGTTCACACGTACACCATCTGTCAGTTATAAGGTTTTAGAGTACAAAGGTTCTGGTGTTTAACATCTTCTAAATTTATTTAGTCACAAACCTCAAGTGTAGCAAATATGCAACATATATAAGGTAACATTGTTCATATATAAAGCAAAGGTGAGTACCAGAACTGAGTATGTTGGTAATTTTTATCACTTTACTATTGTGTGCCATTGTATTTTTAGTTCATTTTTACCAGACTATATATATATATATATATATATATATATATATATATCCCAGACAAATCTGCAGTACTGCATTGTTGACATAGCCTCAATGGCTACCGTGCATGCATATAGTGACAGCATAAAGCAAAACTTTAGCTGAACCTGGCTCAGTGTAAAGCCTGCTTTCCACCGGATGTGTAAGAGCCGCATAAGATCGCAAATTTGCAGCTTACAGTCTCCATGATAGTGAGTGGGTCCGTTTCTTCTGGGTGGAAGCAGCGGCAATCGAACAGTGTTGTGTCGAGGCCCTCTCCCCTAAATTCATGTGGTGGGTCTATTTTTTTATGCGCTAGAGTTCTAAAATGCGTCAAACTCAGGAGTATAGGTCAGGCCAGAAAGGAAATTTGATATGGTAGCAGTGTAAAGTATCCAGAAAATTTCAAATAAAAGACAAGAGCAGATTTCTCGATTGCCTTACTATGAAAAAACCTAAAAGAAACACCACTACGTTTGACACCAGGGTTGAAGTCAATCTATCTGTGGATCTAATTTGTTGTTTTTTATTATGGACCATAAGAACTTAATCCTTGGAGTTGTGAATCACATAATTTATCTTATACAGGGGCTCATTTTTACAAAGTCAACAAAAAATGTTGGTGTGAAAGAACCATCAACCTGATTGTCTCAACCTTTGTGTCTAATCATTGTCTGCAGCTATCTCCAATCCATTTCACCTGATCCTCATTCCCTCCTTGTGTACTTATACTTATTTTATTTATTATTATTGTGTGTGATTTCTCCCTGTGGTGTGTGTAACTCTTGTTCCAACCATCATCCCCATCCTGCCAATAAACAACATTGCACCTACCTGAGTTCTGCGAGTGGGTCCATGCTGCTCACTACACTACCTCAAAGAATGATCCAAATGGACCTAGCAGACAACTGGGAAAGTGCCAGCCCACTTAAGAATCTCTGGAGATAGCTCCCCTAGGACTGGGACACCGTAAACGGTCTGTGGAGGTACTGCCCTCCTCTTCACCTTGTGTGAGATGACAGCATGCTCAAGGCAGTTTTGCTTGCTAGGAGGAGGAAGAAGCTGACATGGTGCTGTCAGCTTCTCCCGGCTCCATTCCATTAAGCCCAGATCCCACTTTGGTCAGTTCTGTTCCCGTCAGTCCAGTCAGCCTGTTAGCCCCAGACACCTGGTCGGCCGCCATCTTGGTTGCCTAGTCCCCAGAGCCTGAGCTCCCAGAGGGGATAAAGGTCCACCCACCTTTTTTACCTAGGGCAGAGCTCCCAGGGGCACCAATGCCAGTATGTAGCCTTCTGGCCCTGGTGCCCGTACCTTGTCTAAACCTCCTGGTTCCTACAACAGCACCTCGCCAGTGCCTCTACGTCTCCATGCCAGCACCTCGTTTGAGCCTCTGGTTCCCAATGCCACCACATCGCCTCCTGGTTCTGATGCCAGGATTTTACCAGTGCGTCAATGCCCCAATGCCAGCACATCATCTGAGCATCCAGGTCCTGACACATTCACGTCTTCCGGGCTCCTGTTCCCTCACATCGTCTGAGCCGTTGGATTCCAATGCCAGCACCCCACCTGAGGCTTAACGCCCAAGGCCATTGCATCATTTCCGGACCCTGGTGGCCATACTTCGTTTAAGCCTCTGGGTTCCGACACCAGCACCTCATCTGTGGACCTTCAGCTTCATCTTGGTTATGATAGAATTTATTAAGGAAAATACTTATAAAACTGAGAAAGAGGCACTAGAGGCCACAGGAACCCACAAATGAGTTTGGGACCCCCTGTTGTCATAGAGTCCTGGAACAGAAATGCAGATGGTGCAGATGATGCTGTTGCTAGAATTAGACCAGGAAACACTGAACATCTCGAAATAAGATTATTGTGATGATGACAATGGCTTAACTAAAGAAGACAAAGACGTGGGTTATATCAGGAAGAGACTGTGTTTATTTGACCCACTTCACTTAGATGGATTTTGGTTTGATTTGCTGATTTAGCTTACTCTTGGCACAGGACACATGGTTGCCAAGGGTGCCCACTACTAGAAAGAAATAAGACAATGGGAGACATTATAACAAAAATACTAAAAGGTTAACAAAAAACTAATTTGTATTATATATGTAAATAAAAAAATCCTAATAAAATAGATGTAGGTTTATGGTTTGAATTTGATTGAAAAATCAAAATGTTCAAAGGGTATTACTATTTTATTTTTGTTCTGTCCAAATGATCTATTTTGCATCAGTATTAACTTGAATACATTAATATAATTGCATGATAGTATCAGTAGAATTCAACAGGTTTTGTATTTCTAATGTTTCTAATTGTCATACATACTGTTCCACATAGTGAAAGAGTTGCTTTTTCAAGGTTCTTTGTTATGAAAGTGTTTCCGCAATGGTCTCCCGAAAGCCCCACAGACGACGTCAGACCATGTTACCTTTAGTCAGTGCCTGTGTTCTTACTTGAAGGTGCATTGTCACATCACTTCCTCAGAGGATTTCCCATTAGGGAATGCTTTGTATGCACAGACACACCACGAACCAATGTGTGAGCAGGCCTCAGAAGATTATTAGGGTGGTGACTAAATACAAAAAAAAAGAAAAAAAAAAAAAGAGGAATCTAGTAGGACTGTGAATTATGGGGGTCAGGAAATCACACCTCAGGAGGGCTTGGATCAGGAAGTCAGTAACACACATGCACATTTTATACTCATGGTTCTTAAAATTTCCACTGTGGTTTACTCATAGTCCAGTTAGTGACATGACAGATGAACACACAAAGCTCTTATGAGGGCTTTTCATTCCAGGTTTGGCCCAACTCATCTATAATCATTTTCAAAAGCTCTCCAGCAACTTGTAGTCTGGGCAGAAAACATCAAGAGGGAAGTTAAGCTAAAAGTTAGACTCTGTTGTAAGTGAACCTACAGAAATAGTATGACACATGCATCAATTTTTATGAAAAATCTATGTGGAATATGGATATATTATACTGATCAGCTATTTCTACAGCATGTTTTCAAAATGGCATAATTGTTGAACAAATTTCTCTTACTGTACTAAGTGGTAAGATAAATCTAAAAAATAAACAAAAACACTTCGACAAAAAAAAAGAACAAATTAAAAGGTACCAGTGTTCTGTCGATCCAGCATACTTTGTCAGAATAGCATATCCTAAGTTGAGTTATCTCACCAAGGACAAATATACTTTCTTTTAAAAGCCTAAACCTAATATATATATACTGTATATATATATATATTTTTTTAACACTAAAGGGAAAAGTACATGTTTTTACTGCTGCGCATGCGCATCAACTGAAAGTATGTCATTCTGATGGGTATGCTGTTTTGTCAGAACACCGGCACATCTAAAACACAAACCTAAGATGAAAGTTGTGCAGGCAAGTGAAGTTAAGTACATTTCCTTTCATGTCAGTGCGACTGAAATATGGTAATGGGAATTTTGCCCAGTTTAGGTACCCTGTTAAAGAATCGTTGCCCTTCTGCTTAATATACATAAAAACATCTTTTGGGACTGCAGTCTCAACTTAGTTCAAAGAAAGAAGATATTTTTTACTGTAACTGTCAGTCAGTATGTTTGCATGCACATCAAATGTTGCAAATAATTTCAGTCACCTGAAAGAGTCTTTAGCCCAATTTACATGTCATTTAGAAAATGGAATTATTCAATGAACTATGTTTAACTCCGTGATGTTAGGTAGTGACACATACCCTTGACATTCTTTCAGTTGGACTAGAGCAGGGATGTCCAAAGTGCGGCCCAGGGGCCATTTACTGCCCTTGGATGGATTTTGTATGGCCCTTGACCACCATTTAAGATTTGTACTTTCTGTATTTCGCACCACAACATAAATGATTGATGCAGATGGATACTTTCTTTTACAATTGCATTTTGTTGACAAATTAAAATGATTAGGGAATGACCCATAGCACAAATCTAATTATTCATCTTTTAATGATCATATTTTTGCTTTTATTTTTAATCTAACTGCGTAAACAAGTAACGCAAAAGCAGACATAGAGACAACCACACATAGCTAAAAATAACATATTTTCAAAGAAGGAGTGACCAAAACCCTGTTATTTGTACTGAGAAGACAACTGATTTTTTAGCCCCTCTGAAAAATGTGAAAACTATTTGAAAATGATTTCTTTTAAGAAGGTAAACTTGAAATGCTCTGTGTTCTGAATCTATGATCCTTTAGAAAACCATTTTTTCCCCTAGAATTCTTAGTTTAAATATTACCAGTTTAATTTAATGTTGAAAACACAAATTTTTCACTTTAAAAAACAACTTACTTTTGTGGTCCATGGGCAGTTTTGGGTAAATGATTTTGGCCCTTGTAGCAAAAAGTTTGGACATCTTTGGACTAGAGAGTCACACAGATACAAAAAAAATGCTGGCAGCAGTAAAGCAAACATGGTAAATTAGGACACTGAATGAAGAGATCGAAGACAAAAATTCTGCAGCAGAGTATATTTAGTGAGTATCGTACTAGTTGACTGTCACACTTGTTGCTGCAGTATTTTGTACCGATGTTATTATTCCTGCTTCCCTAGTCTCAGAGTAAATAGTGCAATTTGAGTTTACATGCAGAGAAATACAACTTTCTAACTGCATTAACTGGTTGGGTTTGTCTAATTAAGAGAAGTCCAGTTCGGTTTATTTCCAGCCAGACAAAAGTGTATATATGCATTTCAATTGCCCTACCTCGGTCGGCCTAATGCAATAATTAGGCTTTTTCTTTCTTTATTTAGCAGTAGATACTCACCCAACGGGTTATTAAGTATTTATTATGTGATATTCTGGTGCTACAGAAAGAAAACACTGACACGACAGGAAATGTGGTTAACTACTATCTATTGCAACAGGTTTTATCTTTTACCTTGGGTGTGTATTTTAGATGTGCCTATCTAGTTTCATTTTTATCCTTAATGTGCATATATTATACTTAATTCTGTTTTTTATACTGTTCTTGTATGAGGCCAAATGCTTTGAATGCCTGTTACATTGCTGCTTTTATTTTGTTAGCGAATCTCCCCCTTTTGGGACAATAATGTTTTTTTTTTCTATTCTACGATACCCATGACATCACTGCAAATTCAAAGTGAAGCCACTTACCTAGTTACCTATGATACATGACCCCTTAGCGTCCTCTGGTGGTAAAAAAAATACTATTTTTAAAATTATTTTAAAGGGAGCTTTGAAAAGTAGGCTTGGATTCAGCACATTTATATTCTAATACATTTACCATTTCTTATATGAGTCTTTGTTTTTATTTATCTTTTTTTGAAACTTAATTCCAGATTATCGTTGCAATTTCAATTTATAATATCCCTGGCCTTCCACTAGAGGTCACTGCAGAGAAGCAGAAGAATGTGAAGCAGGTGGTCTTACATTTTTGGGAAAATTTGACTCCAAGTGTTCTAAACAAATATGGAGTATAAATGTTCCCTGCGTAACAGACATCAGTGACCACTGATTCTGACTGATTTTCCTTTTTTAAACAAAAGGTCAACATGATCAGTCAACATTAGGCATAAACGTGTTAACCATCTTTAAATATACTTGATCTACTAAAGTTTATGTCTTATTATGATACTGCATTAACTCAGTCATTTCTCTTATAACTAATCATAATGTCAGATAAGCATCTTGATGTGGCACACTTGTGAGGTGGGATGGATTATCTCAGCAAAGCAGAAGTGCTCACTATCACACATTTAGACTGATTTGTGAACAATGTTTGAGATAAATGGTAATATTGTGTATCTGGAATGAATTTTAGATATTTAAGTCCATCTCATGAAAAATGGTTGCAGAAACAAAGGTGTTGCGTTTATATTTTTGTTGAGTGTATATATTTATATATTTCTTTTGTGACTGAATAAACATATGTATTGTTCTTCCTCTTGATCAAATCAATACAACTCGAAACTTGAAAGCACAGGAAACTATTAAAGCATATCTGATTAAATGTCTTTGTAAGCCTGAAGTGTACAACAAAAAGTGGTTCTGTAAGCAAGTAATGTGTGCATGTATTTTAAGTATTCTCTGAAGTGCATTGGATTGTATAAAAATTGGTGGCATCAAGCAGAGTCAACATTTTATTTGGAGGTGACGTTTCAGTTAGCAATTTGCTTGGATCCAGTCCAACTAAAAAATAAAAAATAAATATTTTCCATGTTTTTTTCCCCTTCAGGTGAAATAAAGATTGAGATAAACACAGAAACTGGCAAGAATTGGTTGGCATCAGTTTAGCTTCATTATAGGGGAACATAACAATGAATACAATGTTAAGTGTTTTAGGTTTCAACTTATTTAAAATGTTAATTGTATGATAATTTAAAGCCAAACAATTTAAAATCCTTAAAGTTGAAACATAAAAATGACATAATAATAATTTTGAACCATGCATTTTTTCAGTAAAGGATCATTCCGTTTACACTTTCAGGGAGCAAAAAGGATTCTGATAAAGGTTTTCCTGAAGGTTTGTTTCCATATTTACAAAATGAAGATGCAATCATTTACTAGCCACAATTATCGGTACCTCTACAACAAAACTTAAACCTAATATTATTCATATTGCTCTGGCATAGTTCAATCCCAATGAGATTGTATTTTACCTCCATTACCATCCTCACTGAGTGCTGTAGCAGGGTAAGCTTCAATCGTCATCCAGCCTTCTTTCCACAGTACCAGCTGTTTAAAGATGTACTTATTGCTCTGGATTTGTTAAAGTAGTAGTGGGCCATATAAACAGTATGAGATAGAAATGATTTGGAATACTGGCCTACCTTGATTGTACATGTTGATGATGTCATCAAGCTGTGCCTGCCTGCTTTGTACCAGGTGCACAAGAAGGATAAGTGCTAATGTTGAGAGATCATATTTACACTATTATTGTTCATATTTAGGTTTGTTTAGATATTAGGGCGACTGTGGCACAGAAGTTTGGGTTTCAACATTTTTCTGTGTAAGATTTACTGTAGATAATTTTTTTTTTACCTCTTTACCAGGGTTACCCGTAAATAAATGAGCCGTGAAATCTGTGACTATACAGTAAAATACAATATCTGATTTTAATTCTCAGTCAGGTTTTCTTGTCACTGTAAAATTCATTTTTTGGGAGATTTTCTGTCCGACACCTTGAACCTCACAGCAATGATAACCTCTGGTGAAAATATCACAATATGACAAAGAATTAAAGCAAAATTGTATAACATGCAACCAACTTGTAGTTTCCTAACTTTAGTTTTAATGGGACTATATCATGCTATTTTACAGCTTTCAACTTCTGGGATAGACATATATAATATAAAATATTACCGTTGGTGTTATACAGTATTAATTTGTTCTAACATTTACCTTGATTCCTGTATTTAATGTTGAATCACGAAGTGAAACGGCTCATTTCTCTATAAACCCACGTCCTGCACCCCAACGCTACTTTCCACTCCGCTGCGCTGCACAGCCGGGAGCAGATGACACAGAGACAAACAGTCCTGACCTAATCTCAAACAGTATTCTGACAAAGAATTTGAAAATCACGAAGTACCACAATGAAACTCTGTTATAGTAAGGGCTCAGACATTTGGTTTATTTTTTATTAATTGTTAAAAAATGCAGTCAATAAAGCCTATTTCAGTTTATAAATCTCCAGGCTTTAGACAAAGCCCAAACCAACATAGCTGAGTCCACTAAGCAAAACTTTCTAGCCCAGTATATAAAAAAGCCGTGGGTATTGTTTGCGCCCGTTTAATAAACATTCTGAGATGCTACAGATAAATTAATTAACCACACAATGCTGTTATAAGATCACATAAGCTGCTTGATAAATGGCTAACACACATTAGCATGTAGCCACTTACTTCTCCGTCCATCAGGCGTCTTTGTTCTTTGATCCAGCTGCTGTTCTTAAGGAATCCATGCAGCCAAACTGGCGTTTTCACAGAGAAAGTAAAATATCCATCAATAAAAGTATTTTAAGATATCAAAAAGAGAAGCAGCAATGAGCTGTGAGAAAGAGGAGGAGGGTGTGTTTGAACTGTATCACAGGTAAGCTGCTCTGCCTGCAGGGGTGGTGCAGACACCTCAACACCCCCTTGTTTTCAACCAGTGATGTCACTAGTTGAACACTCAGTCATTTTCTAGGAGAGGGAGGGGCAGCTGCTCAGAGAGCAGAATTCAGGAGGATTACTCAGACATGCGTGAATCAAGCCAAAAACCACTCTGGAGGGTTTTCTTTGAGAAACTGTATTACATATTGCATGGTTGTAAACTCCAAAAACTTGATTTTGCATGATATAGCCCCTTTAAAAACAGTATTAACTTCATATAGTGATGTGTGGCCCTTTAGTTTCCACATCACAGGGTTTTTGCAGATTCTTAAAAGAAATATTTTAATAATACATTAAAAAAGTATAGAAAATATGAATCACTAAAAGATTTTTTTTTTTTTTATGTTATGGCATCTTTCATGTTTGTTTTTCTTCTGAGCTGGCCCCACCGGGAACACAATAGATATGACTTCTTCCGGTGTGATTTGTGGTTCAGGCAAAAAAAATGTATGTGCTAATACACTGTCACCTGACTACAAGCCCTATGTTTAGAAAGGAAATAGGCAAGAACCTTTAAAAGTAAGCATTCAGCTAAATACATCTGCTCCTGAAACTGGCTTACTGTAAAACTTTCTAACTGTACACACTTATATAGGCCTTTAAATCAAAACATGCCTGTGTTATTTACTACAGCCATCTTCATTTTGGGAAAATGTATACTTAAGGAGACTTGGCCTGAAAAGAGAGATTATAGAATTTAATCCAAAAACGCCAACAGTGACTGCTATAACGCTGTAGTGGGGGTGACGTTCGGTGACCTTGGTGTAAAATCACTTCAGTGGCATGCTGATTTACACCAGTTTAGGTCGGCAAAGTTATATTAAAACTTTTTTCAGCTTTTTAATATGTAGAATTTTGGTATAAAATGTTAGGTATTTATTCATTATTCATTAAGGTTTTAATTTTGAAATTTGATTAACTTTAAAAGTTCATGACAAAGTCTTAGATTTAAATTACTGAATTTGTGGTTTTCTCTCAATCTAGAAATATTTCCAAGCATCCAGTTGACGTTTTTTGTAGGTGTGTTAAAACTGCAGTATTCCTTTAGCCAGCTGATGGCTGCATCATGCAGCAACAGGTGGGGATATGACATTATAAAATAATTAAAAAAATTAACCTTAATACAATAAATACCTTCTACTCGTTGTTGATGTTTTTTATTTGAATTATTTGATGCATAGTTGGTATCTGTAAAAATATTTGACACTTAAGGTGTACTTTATTAGAGCACATAGTCTGGTCATTTATTTATTAATAAATGTATTTATTTATTCATTTACTTCCTTTATCTGTTTGTTTTGGGCTAAACCCTTTTGATACTGTATATAGCAATGATGACACTGCTGATGAGCCTACAAAGAAACGTTCTCTGTGGGTGTGAATAATAAGGAGTATAGATTCATAAATTCAGAAAGCATTAAAGAATAGGCTGGTCTTCGAAGAATAAGCTAACTTTACAGCTTTCTTATGCAAATGAGGGTATGCAAATCGTGTGAAAGTTCTTGGAAGTCTTTTACAGCTATGTTACTGATTATAAAAGCAGTGAAATATTGATCATGTGCGTTGACTTAATTTATCTAAAAATTATTTCTCACCCCAATCTTTATTCTTAACAACATACAACAGAATAAGATTTGTCCATGGCTTTCTAAGTAATTTACCCAAAATAATACACTCAGAAAACAGCAAAGGTCAACATTTAGTGTCTTTATAAAACAGATTTGCAAAATATAGCCAAGGCTCATTCATTTAAATACACATAAATAGCAAGAAAATACTTTCCCATTTCAGTTCAAAGAATTCTTGCACTCAACAGTGCGCAAATCAGAGATGAACATTACATGAAAAAAAATTTGGGCCAAAGTTCCCGCTGGATCGTTACACCAGAGCAAAAACAAAAAACAAAACATGAGCATACTTTTGTAGCTAAAGCGGCTGTTGATTAGAGATAATTATACAGCATCCAAAGATACACATATTTCTAAATATTAAAGTTCAAGTCAGATATCAAAGTACTCATCTTTGGATGGATGTCTCAGTCTTTAAAGAGCAATATACATATATATTCCATTTTTAATTATGATTATTTTACATCATTAGCCACATCACCGTAATAAACACCACCACGGCCAGAGGTTTTATGTACAATAGTGCAGATGAGGAGCTTAAATCCGAACAAGGCAGTGGAAGATAACCCATGGTTAAATGTTCTGATTTAGGCTTCAAGTGATTTTAGCTTTTGTTTTTGATTTTAAAAAAAATAGACAGATTGATTCTTTAAGATCTTATTATTTCTATCATGTAAACACAACTATGAAAAAACACAGTCATTAAGTTAAACTTTAATTGCCTGCAGTATATCCTTTATTTAGCAAAAATTCTTTCTGCTGTTAAATCTTTTTTTTTTTTGTATGACAAATTTGTGTCATGTGCATTGTTTTGCTTGTAAAAGAATATCATTTTACAAGATTATCAAATATTTTTTTCAAATATCTGTAAACATTTTTGGGTTTCAAACGACTATTTCATAACTTAATTGGACCGTATGAAGCAAAAAAAAACAAAAACAGCTTTACCACTGCCACATCAGCAGGCTTCACAAAGTTCACTTTTTCCCTTTTATAAAAGGTGCTTTAGGTTTCCGGAGCAGTATAGACACAGAAATTAAAGAGATTTTCTTGTGCTTATTTTTACTCTACAGATTAGAGTTCATTTTGCCGACTCGGGGATGGGTGGAGCATGCTCCAGTCTCATGGTCCATGGGTCAGCGGTTGCAGCGTAAAATGGAGAGTGGGTAAGCATTTCTTCTCCTGCTAGGGTGAAGGCAAACACTCCCCTCTGCCTCAATGCTCCAACCTTCTGCTCTCCTGTGACCTGCCTTCCATCTGCTTGCCGTTCCTTCCTGCTCTCCCTGACGGAACCGTCCACGGTTTTAAACCCTAAACCTCTTTCGCCGAGGCAGAGGAGCTCTCCGAGTCCGTGGTTTTTAACCCCCTGGTAAGCTGGACTCAACCCGTTCTCCTCCACTTGTCCTGCCGAGACTGTGGGAGGGCACAGGAAACCACCGGCGGGCGCGGACCTCCAGGCCGTCGGCTTTCGTCCTCGTCGGGGACGCGAGATGCGACAGCTTTGCCTCTTGATGTGTCGGTGCAGGTGGTCAGAGCGCGTAAAGCTCTTGTAGCAGTGCTCACACTGGTAGGGACGGACGCCGGTGTGGATGCGCAGGTGGTTCTTCAGGTCGTAGTTGTGGACAAACTTGGAGTTACAGTGAAGGCATATGTAGGGACGCTCACCTGTGTGCTTCCGCATGTGGATCTTTAGTTTGTCCTGCCTGAAAAAGAAACAAGATGCAAACATAATAAGCATTGAAAGATCCTGAAGAAAATGAGAAGATGTTGTCCTTTGCAGTTTCTGATTCTTATTGTCTGCAAGAAAATTACACTCTTGCCCTAGAATACAAACGGAAAATGCAAAAATGAGGAGGATGTAGTTAACAGAGATAACGCTGATATAAAGAAAAAAAAATTGTGGAGGGGTTTTCCATTTTGAACTCTTTGATATTTAGATGCAGCGAATGCAGATTAACCTCAGCCAGGAAAATATGGCGTACTTTTCTGTTAACCCAGCTGTTTCACATAAGCATTTACAGCAGAACATAACACCATCCACGTGTGGTTTGTAGTTCGCTTACCTTGTGAATCGCACTTCGCAGATTGTGCACATGTAAGGTTTCTCCCCCGTATGCGTCCTCATGTGTCGCGGTAGTTTCCCGGCTCCCTGGATTACTTTGTTGCAGATGGGACACTGCTGCGAGGCTTTGGGTTTCATCTTCCTCTCCTCCTCCAGCTGCCATGGTGGGAACAGCACCCCCAGGTGGGACGCCGAGCTCAGGAAGCTCAGGTACGACCTGATGTCCGCCTCGTCCTTGATGTGACCCACTGACGACGCTGATCCGGCATTGATGGTGCCCCCCAACCCCGAGCTGACAAATTCTTTCAGGAAGTCGCCTTGGAGCAGATTGGGAGGGACTTCCTCCTTTATTTCTTCCTTGATTATTTCTCTTTTCACAGCTAGATCGAGGGGCCTCGAGGGTTCGAGAGGCGAGGCGTTTGGGAAGGAGTGAGGGAGCCGTGTGTGGGGCGAGGATGCAGCATGGGGATGCGTAGTGTTCAGGAGCTGCTGAGGGAAAGCTGGAAACTCCGCAGCCCACATTGAAGGGTAGAAGCCAGGAATAAGATGAGAGAAGTTGGTCCTCCGGTCGAGAGCCGACATGCGGGGATAGAGCCCTTCCTGGAGAAGGGACTCAATGGAAAAATCCTTGAGAGCCCTACTCTCCATACTCTCCTTTAACACAAAAAAGATCAACAGTAAGTTTCCTGTAAAATAGCAAACTTTAAGACATAGATATCAAACAGGGGTGTAACGAGACCTCATGATATTATAACCTGACAATATGAGATGATATCTGGATCAGGATGTCTACCCAGTGTCTATGTCTATTAAAACTAGCCCATTATAAAGGGTTCCGAATATGAAAACGTAAGCTGTTCTTTCTATATTCAAGACTTATTCTAAAGTTAGAAGTAATTCTTGTGTTGATGTTTTCGACTAACAGACTTTCATTTGGGGCTGGTGGCAACGTTCGGATACAAAAGAAACTTACTCTTTCTTTCACTACCACAGTTTAAGCAGTACTTCAGAAATTTAAAGAAAATGGTGACAGAATAGGATGAAATAAAGAGTTGGCGGTTATGGTGTAAATACCACAATAAATGAACTGTTAGCTACTAACGCCAACGGTTGCATGTGCTTTGAAGCTTTCTATTGGCGCTAAAAGGAAAGGGTCTGCTTCACAGTTTTGCCTGCATACATGACTTGTATTTTGAGCTGGATGTATGGTTGCAAATAGACAGAGTCGTACCTGTTTGCCCCTGATGGTGTCTGGAGACTGTGACTGGGACCGTTGGTCTAACTGTCCATGATACGTAGAGGTGCTCGGAGGAGAAGAGTCCTCGGTACCAAGAGGTGTCTGCTCGCCCCTGCTCTCCAACGACTGCAGCGACCGCTCACTGACGTTGTCCTCCTCCTCCTCTTGCTCATCCTTCCTGGAGCCCAATTCTTCCTCCTCATCCTCCTCTTCTTCCTCCTCTTCTTCGTCTTCCTCCTCCTCCTCTTCCTCCTCCTCTCCTTCCCTGCCTCCTCCTCCGCCTCCATCCCCACTGTCCATGATCTCTAGGCAAACGTTGATAATGCAGGGGATCTCGAGCATCTGTGCCGCTGTCAGGATCTCCTTGACGTTGGACGCGGTCACGGTCAGGGTGGAGGTGTAGGCAAACTCCAGGATGGCTGTGAGGGACTCTGGAGCTACAAAGTCGATTTCGTACACAGCAGCGGTATGATGGGGGTCCCCGCCATCTGATGTCGCCCCCGTAAAAAGCTTCTTAAAATACTGGCTGCAGGCAGCCAGAACGGAGCGGTGGGTGCGGTACTCCTGGTCGCGGACGATGAGGATAACGTCGCAGAGCAGGCCATCGCGTCGCTGCTCATTGAGGCTGCAGAGGACATCACTGCTGTGGTTTGGGAAAGGGATCCCAATCAGGTCCTCCTCTCTGTGATGAACCATGCTCCTCCCTCTTTGTCTGTGGAAAAACACAACGAAATCAGACATGTTTTTACCTACCTTTAAATTAACTTTTGATTAAATTATGTAAAATTTTAAGTTCTAAATTTCCCTCTAAGAAAGTACATTTTAATTTAAATGAAGTCACTTTAAGAATTCTCACCATCATTTCTTGCTGAAATTATATGCTTATACGTTTAAAGTGATTTTTTTAAAAATTGTTCCTTAGGATGCTCCTTTAATTATTAAGAAAGTAAATTAAAATAATTTAAATTAGAAAGTATACAGTGGCAGTTTTCTGCATGAACGGTGAGCCCCTATTCCAACTGCCTTACACACAACCAAACATAGTCTCTCTTATTTACCCTGTGTAACTTATCAGAAACATTAATACTGAGCTAATAATAACTGATGCAGATGGATCTTAGATTTTGCACAGCAATATTTTTGATGTGTGAAGGAAATGCTAAGGAAACCAAATATCCTGTACACCAGATAGAGATTTTATAATTTTCAAACTGTAACCTGTGAAACCTGTGTTGAAATCTGCCTTTAAAAGCTTCTGTAAACACTGCAGAATGATTGAATCCAGGTTTGACCTGTTGATATATGGTGATGCTCATACTTGTCTCACTTTAAGGTGGTCCTAGTGTCAAAGTTAGCTATTAAAAGCCATTTTCTTTAACTTTAGCAATGTAGAACAATGCGGCTAAGGTCAGACAGGTCTAAGTATTTTAGATTTTGAGCTCTAGATGTTTAAATGCAGGCAGAGCACACCGAAGAAATAGCCCTTAATTTTAGTGCTATGTCATAAACTGCAAACACTAGACAGTGTGTATGGTTAAATGTTATTTAGGGATGTCCGATATTATCGGCCTAAAGTCATTATCAACCGATATTGGCATTAAAATGTAATATTAAATATTAAATTATCTGTATCGGTTTTTATTTTTTTAATAAAATGAGTTTTTCAAACCTTACACATTCTCTCTCAGAATGTAAAAATATGACAGATTTGAGGTTTAGTTTTTGAGATATTTGTTTGAGACAACTTTCAATATATCAAAAGGTAGGTTAATTATTGGCCCTGCTTAAATGTTTGCTGGTTTTTTATTTTTTATTCTTGTTTCAGTTGTTTCCACTTTACCTCACTGCTATAAAGGTATAATGTTGTTTACATTTTCTAAAAGTAGAAATGTGTCCTGAGTGGTAGGCCTTTGTCAGTACTCTGTGTGAGAAAATGTTCCAGCTACTTTTGAAGACAAAATAAAAATGGCACCTTTTTCAATTGCCTAACTAAAATTCTAGTACTTATTACATTTTCTAAATTTTTAAAGCTGAAGCATGCATGATACAAGATATTTCATTGTGGTTACCTAAAAGGGTTTATTTATTTATTTTTTTTTTATGAGGAAGGGTCCCCACATATCGGTATCGGTTTATATCGGTATCGGAAATTATGAGTTAGGCTATATAGGTATATCGGATATTGGTAAAAAAGACAATATCGAACATCCCTAATGTTATTACATTGTGCACATGACAGCAGAGATCCCATTCGCATTGACTGGACATGAAAATACCTTTTCATTTTAAATTTCTTGCTTAGTTTTGCCCTCCCATGCTGCTGTTGCCTTTTGAAAAACAGCCAAATACCGCTGTCAAAAAAACAAACACCCCTGCTATTGTAAGAATAATTTAAAATATTCTCGCATAATGAAATTGATTTATCAGGTTGTATAATTTGGTCTCAGGCAGCTTGTTTTCAACTTCGGCATAAACCACACTTCAGCTACAAAATTATACCACAAGTTGAGAAAAAAAAACAAAAAATAAAAGAAGCTGATATGGAAGTAGATAAAATAACTTTTATGGCAAAAAAAATTCTGAATATCTCTAAACAAGGGTTGAAAACAAACAAGGCAAAGTCATTGAGTCAGTCATTTTAAACTGGTGGTATATGAATAATCTGAACGGCAATTAATAATTTAAATACCATGCTCAGCATCACAGAAAGAAACCGTTACATATGGAACAGTGCTTAATTTGAACATGCCTCATTTGATTTCCTGTTGGCATTTAATGATCAGTCTCGTTTCCTGTTCCTCCTTCTAAAGGAGCCGTCGTAAACATAATTTTCACAGAGATGCTTCTAAGATTTTGCAGCAAATACTTCAAATTTTGAAAAGGTGCTTTAGGCCAAACATAAGTCTTCCAACACCCGATGGTTTGGTTTTTGAAAAGGACATAATAAGTAACGCCGATTAAAGCTAATACTGTTGATGCACTGAGCCACAATCAAGCTTTATTCCTTCTCGCAGTGCTTGTTTGTGTGCCATCTGTGCAGTGCAGGCAACAAGTGGTAAATACAGCACGCCTCACTTTGAGCAAACATTGCATTCTTGGGTAATATTTATTCTTGAAATGTGTTATTACAAATCGTTGTGTGGCAACTGTGAGTTAGGGAAGCCCGTCATCTTGATAAAGCATAAAGCACACTTTTTAAAATTGTGTGGTTTTTTGGGGGATTTGGCTCTGAAAGGTGTGATGATAAGTGCGTGTGAGATTTCTGCGATAATGTCCATCCTTCTCGTCTTGTCTATGGCAGATTTGGCAGCATGGAACAAACTGATACCTTCATGTGAACAATGCAGTATGTGACTGAGATGTGGTGAGAAGAGGGGGAGACTGCAACAAAAGAGGTCAGATTGTTCTCTAGATACTATATCCTGTCAAAAAATGCTTAGTTGCAGTCAGTTCTCCACTCCTTTGGCGGGAACTAATAGACCTTTCTCTGTGAGCCATAAAACCTCGCCATTTAAAAAAAAGAAAAACATTTCAACGTTCCTGAATTCCTACCTGTTGATTCACTGTGAGTTGTTTACGCTCAGAGTGATAAAACTTCCTCTGGCACGGCGCTCGCTCATTCACATCTATGAATAGAGCTCAAACTTAGCCGTCCACACTTTGGTGGTCACCGGAGGCATGTGTAGATAAACACTTTGAAGCGGCCCTGAACACCACAGCTGCATTGTTGACTGGCTCTTAACGGGCCAGTGCTGAAGCCACATAAATACACACATACACAAGAAATGTGCCTCACTTTCTTCTCAGTGCAGCTCAGAATCACAATGGAGGAAAAAAAAATATAAGAAAAAAAAAAGGGAACAAAAACAGAGAATCCCTAAGTTCACCTGCAAGTACGCAACTTGGATACCAATCTTACATGTAGTTTATTCTTGTCGATCTTGTTGCTTGGTAACTGAAGCCGAGTTCATGCCATTGATACAGTGAGGACATAATTAAAATGTCTGTGGAGGGGGCGGTGGTGTAGCGTATAGGGCTGCAGACCACATCTCCTGCCTCCCAGTCCAAGGGAGAACAAAAGTGCTAGAAAGCCTTATATTGACCAGACAAATAGAGACGGTACAAGAAAGCTACATTAAAATAACACCTAAAACGTTCTTTTGATTTTTTGCACATTCTGTACCATTTTGCATCGTCTTCGGAATTTCTTTTGAAATAACTTTCAAGTTCAGGTGGCTCTGGTCACCCTATAGACCTCAGGAATAAGTTAAAGGTTTGACTTTTTTAGTTGTTTTGTCTGGAATTTAGTCAGTATTAAAAAAATATTGAAGGAGTTTGTTTTGCCTGTTTGATCAGCCCTAACCACTTTTAAACTGCTGTTATACATAACTGTATGTTATCTTCCACATTTCACCACATTTTCGTTGTTCGTCCAAAAGGCTATGTACAGTTTTTTCAACAAGCTCTTGGTTGGGGGCTATGCCTATAAACATGTGAGGACTTCACAACCTCTGTGCCTCAATCATGGGAGAAAAAAAGCTTGACTCAAAGGTGGGAGAATCTCCAGTTAGAGATCAGATGGCCCTAAAAGTTCCCTGACAGGTTGCACAAACACAGGCCGAGGGGCCCCTCCCTCGAGCAGCCTGCCAAGGCAAACAATAGTGCAAAGCTTAGAACAACACGGGAGTGGATAATAGAGAGAGACAAAAAGAGAGTCTTGGACTAAGGGAGGACTTGGGCGAACCGGCCGTCATCCATTTCTTCTCTCAAACCATTCCATCCGCTCCTGGAACCGTGGGGCCACGTGCTGCTGTTGGCGTTTGCTCTCTCAATGCCCCGGCGAGCGCCACTCCCCTTCGTTCCCACTGTTTGCCTGCCGCTAGATGCAGTGTTTGGCTCTCGGTGGCCGGCCCCCTAATTACAGTGTGGAGAGGATCTGAGTAGGATGTGCCACATAGGCAGGGAGGGGAGGAAGGCACAGCGTTCCCACCGCAAGGTCCTGGAGGGATGTTTCATCAAGCCAAACAGTCTTAACCCTTTTACACACACACACACACACCCCACCCACCCATCCGAGCAGCCAGGGTGGGGACGCCTTGAGAAAGGGTACTGGTAATTACTCTGACTCAGAGTCCATTATTTCTTAAAGCAAAGTTAAGATTGTCAACAAAAAAGTCTCAGTGGGTTCAAGTCAGCTTTTAACAAGTGGTCATTATAAGATGAGACATTAAACTAATCAATAAACAAAAGTTGCATATTTTATTCTTTTTTCTAAAAATCTTTTATATTGAATTACATTTTATGCTTCATACATAGTGAAACATTTCACAAATTAAGTTGTAGTTTTTAGGTACCTGTTGCTTCCTTATAGGGTAACACAGGTAAAACAAGCTTATAGTAACTGGTAATTAGTCGGGATATCTGCTCAAGGAGCAATCCTACAGTCTGCTGTTCAACAGACCTGCCAAATATTTGTAGTTTTTTTCAGTTACAAGTGACACTCTTTAGTGTTCACACTGTAACTGTTCATCTTTTTCTAGACATAATTCAGACAGACAAATGTGTCGGCTCCTTTAGGGAGCGAAAGGTGTAGAAACCGCCTTACGTCCAGGAAACCGGCAATGCTCAGCAATAGGCGGGTGAAACGTAATTACTTTATACTTTATGCAAACAGAAAAAGCTCAAAACATTCCGGCACGTTCTCTTGCATGTCTTTGAAAGGACCTTAAACAATTGCAGTGGTGTAAGGGAAAATTTTCGTTTTGAAACCATAATTTTTTTAAAACCTTGTTACACTTCCCTAGTTTGGAGTAATTGCTGTTGCACAAGCTCTATAGCAACATATTTTTCAAAGTAACTGTTTCTAATAAGGGCTTTTCTGTGTGTCTCTCTGCAGCGGCCACGTCTCCTCTCATGCCTCACTTAGTCACCAACACTTTCAACTCAGCACTCCCACCTCAAATTATGTGTCACCTCTATTCGCTGTTGTCTTTCTCCGAGAACTTCATCTGCTTTCTGGGCGCTGACCACCACCTCCTTCTCCTAATCTCCCTCCTCCTCTTCCTCCTCTTTCTGTCCATGCTGCAGCTGTATCATCATTATGCCTGGAGTGGAGTCGCTAACTCGTCCCCAGCCCTGACCGCTCAGGCCACAAATCAGCAGCTAATGTCCATCTCAAACCCTCCTTGTCACAAGCAGACACTCATTTGGCCTGTTAGCTACAACAGCCAAAGCCTAGTTCAACCCTGTCAGGCCAGCGCGTACACCTGACCCACATGCTAAATCACCATCCGCCAGAATCCACCCGTCACCAAGTGGCCATTGCAAACGCCTGCTAAAGAGCTGTCACAGACAGACAATTGCTCGACCAATAATTTGACAGATACAACTCACCCCCTCATTAAAGACCGGACATTCATTTAAGCCGCCGTGTAAGCTCAGTGCATTATGACTGGTAAACAGTGCACCTGTTGCGGCAGGAAAAATCCCTCACCATGCTTTTCTTTTTTTTCTTTTACTTTTTTTTAATAGGACAGTTTTTGAAACTTTTTCAGATAAATAGGGACAAGTTTTAAAATTCATCTTAAGTGCTGTCAATTACAGCAAGTGAGGGAGGATTATAATGTGAGCTGGGCTGTAGTGAAGACATGTCAAGGACACCTTTAATCATAAAACTGGCATAAAAGTTCACTGTTGGATCAATCTGAACATAAATGTAGCTAATAGATAGATAGATGTAGCTAATAGATAGATAGATAGATAGATAGATAGATAGATAGATAGATAGATAGATAGATAGATAGATAGATAGATAGATAGATAGATAGATAGATAGATAGATAGATAGATAGATAGATAGATAGATAGATAGATAGATAGATAGATAGATATCCTTGCCTTTTGCTTCCCCAATAAATAAAAAACAACTAGAAATCAACTGCAAAAAATGGTCTTACTAATATTACTGTGAGTATTATTTTTTCCCTTTTTTTTCTTCTTCATGTTGTTCAAATACAAACGCACAGTTACAGGCGTATAGCGTGTCATGGGAAAACTGACTAAAAAGCGATATGTTTAAAAGACAGTAATTGGTTAAGCAAACAAACCATTGTTCTGACATGGATCTGCTATTGTACTTTTTTTGTCACTCTATAAATCCACTGATTAGGTATCAAAGCACTGTGTTTAATATACTTTTAATGTATCTAATTACATCTATTTTACTTTACTGTGATAAAACAAACACTTGCAGGTGAAAAAAACCTGTAATCATGATGCCTTTTTTGTGTGATTGCTGCATTTTGTGACATGACGTAAGGAGGCGACGAGAAGGGGCGTGTAAACAGTAATTTGCAGCTTAACTTCAAATCCATAACATGTTTTTATTTTGTCCGCACTCCCAAACATCGCCTTCGACTTGGCGAATCACCTGAGTATTTACTCTGGATTTGACAGAGAGAACATCGTATGAATAAGGAAACCGAGCTGTGTAATTACACCAAACGACCCAAACACACACTTAAAACTTCACTGAAAACTGCTATGTTTGGCACCTTGCAGATGTGTTATGATGCTAAAACTGCTCTGGCTATTTTCAGACTTTCACAGCTCCCGTGTTTATGTTGTGGAGTGACTAATCCGTGCATCATTAAGTCATTTTATTGACCTGTTTCATGCCTTTTCATTGTAAAGCAGAGCTTCAGCACTCATAAACAGTGAGTAAGGCACATGCGCACGCTGTAATACAATGCACAAGTGTAAGCTTGTCCACAACCATGCACATGTTGTAACTCTTTGACAAATTATTAAAGACTTTTCTGCTCACACACACACACACACGCACACACACACACACACACCTATTTGCATGCTGCACAAGCCTTGCTTACACATAAATTTACACATGTCTTGATACGCTCTCTGACATTCCACAGCTATCAGCAAGCATCACCCACCTTCCCTCAGCTTTCACGATTCCCCTCACGTGTCTTTGTATTTCCAGACTACTAAGAGGCTCCGCTGCTCCTCACTTGACCTCTCAGCATCCCTCTCTTAAATTGAATCGCTGCTGCCGCGCTTTCTTTTTTTTTCTTTTTTTGCCCAGCTGTCAAGCAAGTCAGTCCATTCAAAAGCTTCTCACTCTGGGGACAGATGCCCATTCAAGAAAAAATTAAAACAACATAAACAAGATTAAAGAGAGGAAAACAAACAAAAAAGCACCTTAAGAAAAATATCCAGTGGAGGGAAGCGGAGCAATGCATCAACAGAGTGTGAGCGTCGGGGTCTGAGATGTGTGGAGTTTAGAGTCAGGCTCAGCGGTTCTGAGTATGTGCGCGCAGCTCATGTAGGATGAGAGCGAGGGAGTGAGAGGAAGGGAGGGAGGGCAGCAGCACTGCATTGTGGAGATGTCGCACCACTAGTTTTTATAGCAGGGTGGGTAGCTGGAAGATAATAATACCCCATCCTCCTCCACAACACAAGTTTAAGCGCAGTGTGTAATAAGCCCGTGGCTCAGACACCCTCTGATTTAGGTCAGACAAAATGAATTTTTTTTTGTGTCAGAGTGGATTCTGCTGTAAAGGGACCGGGGCACAGAAACTCGAAGGGGTTGTTTGGGGAGACCGAGGGAGGGTTAAAAAAAGCAGCGGAGAATGAGAGAGAAAAGTTGGACAGCGTCTCTGTGCATGTCTTTTTGGCGAGAGTGAAGAAACAACTGCGACTTAAAGCTGCTTGCTTTCATTTTCAACACCTGTTTTATTTACTCTTCAGCCGCTGTGCGCCTTCCCCTTTAAAGTGAAAGTTTTGGCCTGATGATAAATCCGGCATTTAACAAGCTATTGACCCCTCTGGGCATGCGTTAGTTCAAAAACAGGTGGTGAGGTGGTCACCAGGCTCCATAAATCCTCAGAAGCGACTAATTACTGAAAAACATCATAATAAATCAGCCCACTCTGGCACCCTGCAACCTACACGTACAGAAAAGAGACCTCTATAAAGTAGCTGGTTCAGGGATTTGTGTTATTTTGAAAGGAAATATTACTCAAAAAACTGAGACTAAATTAAACCACAAACGCAAAAAAAATAAATAAAAAAAATACCGCAAACAACATTGCAGACGCGCGTTCCTCTTAGTTAAACCGTTGAAAAGAGCCCATGGTTTCAGAACTCGGCTCGCAGACGACTGAACATTGGATTCTTGTTTTGAGTCAGAAAGCAGACAAACAGGGCAGCACTTGCTGATCATGGCATCACCTCAGTTTGAGGAGATGAGGAGGAAGTTACAGATCAGAGGTGAAGAAGAAAGTAAGTGAGCATAGCAGGTTATATGAGGATGTATTAAACCATCAAGGATGCACAATGGCTTACAAAAGTATTACCAACTCCCAATATTTTCCACATTTGATCTGCCACAAACCTCATGTTATTTTAGTGTGTGATACAACACTCTTAATTGGAAAGAAATGTATAAATTGTTATCATGTTTTCTATGGTTTTTTTTTAATTGTTTTTCCAATGCATATAAAAAGTGTGAAATCTATTTGCATTCATTACCCCTGAGTCGATGGTTTGTAGAAGCACACTTTGGTGGATTTGCAGCTGTAGATCATTTGGGCATGTTTCCATCAGCTTTACACATATCGAGACTGAAACTTTTACCTATTTGCCTTTTAGAAAAATAACTTAAGCTCGGTCAGACTGAATGGAGAGTGTGTATAAAGTGAACCATGCTCAGAGCATTATTCTTTTATCACCACGTTTCACCATGGAGTTGATGTGTTCATGGTGTTATGCAGTGTTTACTTACTGCAAACTACAGTGAGCAGCCAAAAAGTTTTTAATCTTAACTGTGTCCTATAATTATTTTGTAAAAACAAAACAACTCAATAAAGGTCAGATTTGACAAGTGCACAACTAGCACTGGATTTCTGCAGCTCCTTCAAAGTTACGACAAAATTTGTTCTCCTCTGATTAATTGTCTTCTTTCCCAGCTTGGCAGTTTTTGTGTCACAATGTCTAAGTCAGTTTGCAGTTGTGCCATACTTTTCCAATCCAATTTAGGATTGTGGATGTACCTCTCAGCTGTGTTCCTTGTTCTTCATAAGATTGTTTTTTGTGTAATTAAGGTTCTCCAACAAACATCTGAGGCCTTCAGTTTGATATACAGTTGGATTAAATTAAATCTAATGGCTAATAATAGCAGTTAGTTCTATTGGATTTGATTTGGAGGGGCCTAAACATTCAACACCATGTTTTAATTTTCTTTCGACTTTTTTTAATGCTTTGTTTTTACTATGAATCTTGTAAAAAAACAAAAGAAAAGAAAAAGTTCTTCTGCTGTAGAGTGAGCTTTTTTTGTGTCAAAGTTTGTGCTTCTGATGATGAGGAAATGAGGAGAAAGAAAATGTGGTAAATGTTTCATAGCCAAGCCAAATCGTATGACAAAGCACATTCACACAGTCTGAAACAGTCGTTGGCCTTTCCTGTATGACATCAATAAACCGCACCCTCTATAGTAGTTTTTTGTACATTTTAGAGATACGTGCAACACATCAAGCTAATTCAACCATCAGTTTAAGCCAAAAAAACCCCCAAACATTGCAAAGTAATGGCTCAGGATTTCCGCTCGGAAAGGTAGAATGCACTCTCTGCCATTGTTTTCTTTGTGGCTGCTGCATTTACAAATCTTCTAAAATACTTCAAACCATCTATACACTATAACCAACAATCATTCTGCAAAAGCTGTCAGTTTCTCCCATAAACCTTCAGCAGCAAGCAGAAATCAGAGCGAGTGCACATAAGACTGCCATGCCCACTTCCCCCTCCCGAGGAAAACATGGACCAAAGCAAACCACAGCTCGGGCCGATGGTGGTTTACACTGTTTTGTACAGGGTGAGAGTTGAGGGCAGCTCACATTGGCATCTAGTATATATAAACAGGGTTAGCCACAAACGGCTCACAGAGCAGCCAGACAGCCAGAAAAATAAAAGTTTGCCATCCTATAAGGGCAACTATCTGCTCTAAACAGGGCACGGCGACTATAGCACCTCACTAACTCCTACCTGTGAGGTTGCCTTTATCCCCAAACGATTTTTAGATGATTTTTATTTTATTTTTTTAACTGAAAGCCATTATTAGAAAAAGCCATCTATATAGCTGGTGACACAAATAGCGAAAACTATGTAGAAAGCCTCAGAAAATTGAAAAGCTTGATTATTTCTTTCAAGATATGAGTTAAATCTGTAATAGTCCATGAAAAAACAAATCCCCCCCCGTGTTCTCATCTGGTGTTGATTTGGTCCTTATAAATACATGAGTCTTGGTGCGCTCAGAGTCAGAGGACATGAGGATTCAAAGGGCTGAGTAAGAGTCATCTGTTTTGTCTGTATCTGACTGACTGAGTGGCCTCTCAGCGTACCTGTTTACTGCCACCTGCTGCTCCCAGCGGGAC
Organism: Apricaphanius iberus; assembly: GCA_028564705.1. Classification (NCBI taxonomy): domain Eukaryota; kingdom Metazoa; phylum Chordata; class Actinopteri; order Cyprinodontiformes; family Aphaniidae; genus Apricaphanius; species Apricaphanius iberus. The sequence goes on from JAPXFQ010001162.1 coordinate 545,799, forward strand.
ACACGTACCACGGCACCAGATTGACGCTTCGGAGAAGGGATGGGGTGTGAAGGAAGCAGCTTAACTAAAGTCACGGATACTCTGGTGCCCTTCTCTATTGGCCTTACTGTTCTCTACCATAAAAAAGAGGAAAAAAAACAGACATTGGAAACCAAAAGGAAACTAAATTTAACTGAAAATGTGGCTTTCGATATTTTGGAGCACAATTCACAATATGAATTCTTTGAGCTTTTCCAAAACATAGAGATCCAATCATTTTGTGATCAGTGAATGCACCATACCTGGGCACTAACACCTTGTGCTTACCACAACACTCTTCTTTGTGTAAGCTGTTACTTTGGGAAGAAGACTGAAAGTGTGTTAAGTTCAGGATTCGTGTGGTGTTTAAAATGACATCGAGAGAGCACAACAGGTGTAAGTAGCTATCGGAAAGGAAACTGTGTTTTTGTCCTCTTCAAAGGTATGTGGTCTTTTTTATTCTGCCAGAAGCTAGATTTTGAGAATGATGGTCATTTCCTTTATTTGCCATTTTGTATTTCTACCTTTTTGATTGCTTTGCATCCAGATTTTTTTCCTGGTACATGAAGGGTCCGTTTGTCACAGAACATGAATTTGTACCCTCTCTTGGAGATATTTTGTTGAGCTGGCTAAAAACCAACCTCAGCATATATCTGGAATGCTGAACAAGTTGTTTTATCCTGTTGAGTTTTTAACCTTCTTCTGGAACATGCTACAGAGCAGCATAATAGTAAAACCTGTTCTTATAGCTTCTTATGTCATGATTATTAAAGGGAAAGTAATACGGGCTAAAATCTGTATCAGGAGTTTAAAGCTTTACTGCTGGTATCAGAAATTGACCAGATAGCTTAGTTCAATCCATCTTTAGTAGACATGTAATGTTTGTCTACATAACATAAGAAAAATTTAAATGAAGAAAAATATTCAAATATTCAATGAGAAAAATTTATCAGGTTACATAATGTCAGGAGGATCCAAATTAGTTGCTTTCACTGTAGATGGCTTTATTGTGAGTGCATCACTAAAAATTAATGAGATATCAAGAGTTTAAACACATTAGAGTCTAAATTTTAAAGGATTTACCATTTTTTGATTTAGTACTGACCCTTTAGTGAACTAATAATCTACTAAGAATTTAATTTCACACAAGAGATGGCAACTTTTTTTTATATATATTTGTGTGAATTATAACGTTTGCAGACATACGTGCTTAGATATCTGCCAGGCCGAGCAGCACAGACACCAGTCTGAACAAAACAACAAATTTAATTTTCTGCATTTCCAACTAATTAGTATTAGTATTGTTACTGCAATGATGACTAATACTCATTCTTCTGACTTTAACTAAAGTCATTTGAATTTAACCTATGACACATTTTGAATTGAGGAATTTTGACCACCCCAGTAAGATTTAGTCTTTATTTACATGTTGTGTATGTTTGTGCCATTTTGGAAATGTTTAATCTTCTTTTTGTGCATGATGATTTGCTTATCGTCACAATCAATACATCGTATTTTGGTTTAGAATACAAAAGCTAATTAAATATTTCTCAAATTTTATTAGAGTACATTAAGCCAGCAGTTAGTGGGGGGGGGGGGATTAAAAATAAATGAAGTCAATGAAAGGTTCAATGACAAATATATTTTCCCTCTTAAACTCATTAGCATTTCTCTCTGCCCTTTGTTTATGAAATAGACTCCTATTGTGACTATATTTTACCCTAACCTATTTAAAAAGAGGATATCAATGACTAAAACACCCTAGACAGGATGTTGATTGGTCTTTAAATGGCAACAAGCACCTACACACCTGGTAGACTTGTTTCTCTTTTCATCCAAATTCAGTGAGTTTACAAAGGAAGTTGAGTGGGGCATCAAAGCACCATACATCGCCATTTCTAGAGCTATAAATGAACACCGTTTTTCTCTATTGCTAATGAGTACTCTGCTTGTATCAACAAGCTCCAGAGCAAATTTCTGTTTGCCATTTTATATGCTCAAATTAAAAACCAAATTTTTCTGTACCAATATACTTTATAATCGCAAATCATTTCATTTCTCTTGCTGGTTAGATATGGTTTGGATTAACTGTGTATAGCTACATTTCACTGTAATTGCAGCAGCAAAACCTTTAAAGAATGCCTATATTAGCTTTAGACATCTAGAGACTCAGACAAGCTTCCCTTTCCCTGCGGAATAAAATATCTGGGTTGAAGCCCCACAGCATGATGCTGCCACCACCATGTTTCACAGTGAGAATGATGTATTCAGTAATATTCACGGTTAGTTTCCCACCTGTCACAGCACTTGAATGAGGTTTTAATTTTGGTTTTAATCCAAATAGAACAGTATTTTCCACATATTTGTGTCTCTTAAGTGGCTTGTGGCAAACTGCAAACAAAACAATACACACAAGTGGAGTGTATTTATTAAATAGGTAACATATAAAGATAATTTTTTCTTATTAAGGGGCATCAGAATAAAGGCTGTATCAGCGCAGGAATTTGTATACATAATGATTTCCGTGCCACACTTTTCAGATTTTTATCTATGAAAGTTCTTGTTTAAAATCATGTATAATTTTAATTTGACCTTTACTCTTGTGTTTGTTAGACCAGGTGGGGTGAAGTGTGGGAGAGAAGCAGGAAGAGGAGGACGGCAGTTGATAGATATAGCATCATATAAACCCCCCATCCTCCCCGGCCTTCAAAACTCCAAGGACAGACTGATTCTAAGATGAATTGTTACTTGAACAAAAAGGGAGGTGTGCAAACATCCTGTCATCTCAGTGAAGTAATTAGAACTAACGTAGGAGCATACCATTCAGATGAGTGAGGTTCGGGTGTTTCCTTTCTGCTGACCTGTCCCTGCTTTAACTTTCTCCTGTTGTGTCGCATTTTTTCAAACACCTTAATCAGCTTTGGAAGCTTTGCCAAAAGGGAGGTAAACTACGCATCCTGCACACTGAGAACTGCGGGTACCAAGAGAGACAAAGTTACAGTGTTGCACAGCTGGGCTGCATGAGTTCTTGTAAATCCATTGTTCTGAAGTTAAATAACTTTCTCTCAGTAGAAAATGAATGACTTTAAATATAGTTTGAAGACATTTTGTTTCTGCTCCTACCAAATATGGAAATGTATTCTAAAAGTATTTATCCAAAGCTCTAAAGTGCAAACAAAATTTTAGAGGAGTCAAACTCCTTCCTCTCGCTTGGAAGATTAAACTTTGCAATGTATTTCAGTTGTTGTGTTCAGCTGATTGGCTTGGTGTCAACACTGGTGTGTGTGCGAGCGAGTGTGTGCTGTGAGGGTCGCCAGGTGAACGAGAACAACTCCTTATGGTGATAACGAGAAGGAGGCCAGCCTTGGTGGGACAGCCTCTGTCTGCCCTCGGGTAGTGTGTGCGTGTGCATCTGTGTATGCTTGTGTACGTGTGTGTCAGCAGGAGAGCCCTCGGGCACTCTGACACCTCCTAATTAAAACCAGTCAGGCTGCAGGGCAGGGGAGACAGATGCCTGTCATGAAAACACACACATGCACATACACACACACACAGATGCTTGCATGAGGTGGCGGACCTCGTTCAATCACATGCACACTTGCAAACACACAACCGTGATGTGTAGGTCAGTTATTTCTGAATGCAAAGCCACTCACAACCCTCCCACTCAGGTATTAAACAGGTAACTAAACTGTTTCTGACAAAGATTAAAAAAAGAGAAGGGATCCACTTATAATAATCTGAAATAAAGAAAATCATATCGCGCTAGAATGTTTTTCTGTCAGTCATTTCAGTGGTTTGCTTGAGGTTAAATCGATAAGTTAAACCAATATTCTCTCATTTATTTGATTTCCACCTGAACTCTGCCGGGTTATTTTAGGCATGTTCACCAATGACAATGCATCAAGCGTGATTTACGCCCGTACAGTCCCTCATATGCCATCATCATGACCCGTGGTGGCTTCCATGTTGACACCTCTCCCCCCCAGTACTGAATGAGACATAATTGTGCTGCATGTCCGTTACCTGCATGCTCTGTCACATTTTATCTCCGCTGCCACATGTATGAGCTGGAGCTGCAGGCGGCCACGCATAGTTCTTAGCAGGCTAACTGCTGTTTGTCTGGGGTGGGTGGGTGGATCAAGGCACGCTGCTCTCCCTTTTTCTCTCCCAGTGATTAGATAGCATGAGCAGGCCAGCTAGCCTAACCCACACACTCATGTCTCTAAAACTGCCATCCAGCCCTGCTTTCTCTCTCACTGCCTCTCACATACAGGTGGGTGGACCCACTTATTCAACCCAGATCTTTCTTTTACACATTATGAAATCGTGTCTTTTTTTCCCCCTCTCACTCTCTCTCCCTTTCTTGTTTTTCTGAGCCTAACTCTTAGATGCTGAATGACATTCGACTCCACGTTTCCTGCATATCTTTGTGCGTTGTACAGCAGAGCTTTAATTTTCTAATTTACCAGATGATTATTTCGTCCGACTGCCAAGCAGAGAATTATATCTCTTTGTACTCGTCTCTAGGTTGAAGCTAGGTGGGTTGCCAGTGGTGACAGGGCCCTTTTTGTATTATCTAGGTAACATTCAGGAAACACCCACAATTTGTATGCACAAATGCTTCATTTCTCAACCGCATTATGAATTGTGGCTGTCACTGACATTTCTGAAGTAGAAACCTAAGACTGAAGTGTTTCTGAGACGCCTTTGACCTCTTTAAGGATCACAAAATCCACTGTAAGAGACATTATGACTCTGATGTTATAAATTTGAAAAACCTGTCAATTGTTAATGCAATATAGCTACTAGATATGTTTCCTCTTGTGAGCTTTGTTTGTTTGTAGTTGTTGTAGTGCAAAAAAAATGTTTTATTTTCTGATAAAGTAAGTTATATAGTTTGATGGTGTTCAAGAATTGCTGAAAGTTGGTCTAAACACAACCAAAACGTATTGAAAGTGACTTACAAACATCCATACTCCTTGCACTTTTTTTCACATTTTGCAGTCTCATAACTACTAACTTTAATAGATTTATTATAATTTTATGTGATAGAACAACATGAAGTGTTGCAAAGGGAAAGAAAGGGTAGGACCACCTTTTGCTGCAACTCACTGCAAACAGCTGCATGTATTTTGCTGAATTTTTTGCCGTCAGAGAAGATCATTTTTGCCCATTCTTTTTTGCAGACTAGCTAAAGCTTAGTTGAATTTGAAGAAAATCACCTATGGAGATCAGCTTTCCAGACTTCACTACATATTCCAAATGAAGAATCTCACCTAAAGTCTAGGCGACGAATATGCTATTATCTAAACCGCAGGTGTCAAACTCAAGGCCCGCGTGCCAAATACGGCCTTCTGTAACTATTTATGTGGCCCTCTCAACTCTAGGGGGTAACATAACTAGAACTTCTAGATAACAGTTGTGTGGTTAAATAATATTTTATCGGTCTAATCAAATCAGGTTTAATATGTGTACTGCCAAATTACATAATCATGGATTATGTTGAACATTTTATTTTGAAAAGTTATCATTGTATGCAGAGAAACCCATTATTTTTCAACTGCTTGGTTTTTTTTTTTAAGCAATATTTTCTGCCAATACCGGCCCTTTAAGGACATTCAAAATATAGATGTGGCCCAAAATGACCATCAGTTTGACACCCCTGATCAGAACCAATCCATTGTAAATCTGTCAGTATGTTTTATGCTGCTGTCCTGCTGGAAGTCTCAATTCTTTTGGAGCCACTAGTAGGTTTTATTTTGTCCTGTATGTCGGTCCATCTATCATTGCATGGACCTTGACCAGCGTCCCTGTCCCTAATGAAGAAAGCTTCCAAGTTTCACTATGGGGACTGTGTTTTGAGGTGATGTCTAGTTCTTCTTTTCTACTCATAGCATTTTCAATGTAAACAAAAAGTGTGGCCACATATAGATATCATATAGAGATCTTTTATTATTATTTTGATTTGTAAAAGGGAAAAAAAATCCACTTCCATTCCATTTAGCTTGGTCTAATACATCTACATTTGCATGTGTAACAAAAACATTAAGTTTCAGGGGGTCTGGATAATTTTTGCAAGGCTCTGTTTGTGATAAAATGAGCGATAGAAGCTGTAAATGGAAGAAAGGTGGAGGATTTAAAAGAGGCGGAGAAAAAGCAGTGAGCGTTGACCTCTGTGAGCGCGAGCGGCTGCTTCTCGTGGCTGCTTCTCGTGGCTGCTTTGTCGTTGGAGCCAAGCACTGTGTTTCGTGAGGAACGCAAAAAGTACACAAATCCCACAGAAGGAGCTTTTTTGGCAGGGCTCTGGCCTCCCACCCACGGCAGCCTCTTCAAGCCTCCTCCCATCCCCTATTCATCTGTGAGGGGCGGCTTACTCACCCAGCCCAACTCCACACAACAAAACCTGGACCTTGATCCTACGGAGGGGGGCGGAGGAGTGCACACGCTCACAGACATGGCTGCTGTTTCATAGCAAACATGCAAAGACAAAGACACTTCTCTAAATCTTAACACACGACAGCTTTTTGGCTTGTTTATTCTTCTCTTTCAATTAGTTTTAACTGTATCTGGTTTTCGACAGCTGCTGTGATCAAAACTGTCTCACTGGAGGTCAAGTGTAGATCAAGCATGCCGGTGTATATGCTGTTACATGGACGTGCCCACACGCTGTCAGGTGGGAAGAAGGCGTGTGGACTCATTCACGCTCTTAGCCTCACAATGAACGCGATTGACAATTTTTTTTTTGCAGTCATGAAGCCACATCCTCATTCACTGAACACATACACAACCCTTTAAAGAAGTCGTTAGTGGACTGTTTGAGCAAAGCGCAAAAAAAATTCAAGTTGTCTGCTTTAATTATTTTATTTTTTTGTAAAACACAGGACAGGAACAGCATAGGCATATACGACCGTACCATTTTCTTCTGTTATATTTGTTTTCTCACTAACATTTTTCAGATTATCCTTTTTTTTATCTCAGATAAAAATTAACATATAAGAACATGATTTTTATCTATTAAGGAACTAAAAATGTAATTGTCCACCAAACCAGATCGGTGGCTGATCCCTGACAGCAACAACTCTCTTCAAGTGTTTGTGATAACTGGCTGACAGTCTCTGTTTTTTGCCCATTCTTCCTTGCACAATCGTTTTAATTTCACCACATTCAAGGGTTTTCCAACATAAAAGGCCTGTCTAACCTCAGGCTACAACATCTCAGTCGAATTTAAGTCGGAGCCTTGACTAACATCAAAAACGTCATTTTGTTTGATTTTGAACCGTTCAAAGGTGGAGTTGCTGGTGTGGTTTGGATCATTGTCTTTCTACATAACACAAGTGGTCAGGTACCAACATCAGACATTTTCCTATAGGACTTTCAGGCAGAGAGCAGAATAGATGGCTCCATCAATTAAAAAAACTTTTTAAAAAAATACCTACTTTTGTCTCATTCAAAAAATGATTTCCAAAACGTTTGGGTGAGCCTTGATATGTTTTCTTGCAAATATAAGACAAGCTTTGAACTCTCCAATAGATGCAGTTTTAGCATTCTTATTTGTATGTTGAATCTCAAAGACTAGCTTTAGCTGAGGATAATGTATTCAAAGCCAAAATGCTTAAAATTGAATAAATACACAAAACTTTTGAAATAAATAGCTAGAAGAATAAATAATAGACAAATATATGACAAATATAGGTTTGTCAAAAGAAAAATAATTTGTATAAAATTATTAGCTCATTAATAAAAACCTAACCCTACCCCTGACCCTTCCCTAATAATAAATTGTATTTTTAGCCGTTTTTTATTTAACTTAATCAATTTTTATTCCAAAAAACCAGGACATGCATTTTTAGACTCCATCCATCCATCCATCTTCTTAACCGCTTATCCAATTCAGGGTCACGGGGCAGCTGGAGCCTATCCCAGCAATTATCAGGCGTTAGGCAGGGTACACCCTGAACAGGACGCCAGTCTGTTGCAGGGCCAACACAGAGAGACAGGACAACCATTCACACTCACATTCATTCCTAGGGACAATTCAGAGTGATCAATTCACCTATCATGCATGTTTTTGGACTGTGGGAGTAAGCCGGAGTACCCGGAGAGAACCCACGCATACACGGGGAGAACATGCAAACTCCATGCAGAAAGACCCTGGGCCGGGATATGAACCCACAACCTTCTTGCTGCAAGGCAACAGCGCTAACCACTGCGCCACCGTGCAGCCCGCATTTTTAGACTAAACCCTAATTTTCCAAACTACAGAAGCATATTGTATTCACTTGAAAAATGTTTTTAAGATCTAATCAGCTATGGCAGAGTTCTCCAGCATTTATTCTGGCCAGCTACTAAATTTTCTTTATGGATCTGGCCAGGTCCCACAAAAAAGTGGCCAGATTTTGTAAAATATCCTGTGTTTGCCAAATTGCTGGTAAACCCAACCAAGTGTTACCACCTGTTACTCTCAAACCCATTCCAGCAGTTAAAGAAATGTTGATTGAGTGTTAATACTCCGTGTAGGTCCTTTACCTAAAACCAAAACACCTCCTTCTGACCATTATGTGTGTTTCTACTCGCTTCCCTAAGGCTTTCCCTCTTTGTAAAATCACTGCTCCCAAAATAACTAAGGCTCTACTTAAATTTTTACCTTTTGACTTCCAAGAGAGGTGCAGCCCGACCAATGCAGTTATTATCCGTTTAAGGTTTTCAAACACACACTGGCATCAAGCCTGTTATTTTTAGTTCCTGTCATTCTCAGTCACAAGGTTTTCTGGAAAAATGGCATCAGACTCTTAAGGCCATGATGCACAAGTACTGTTTCCAGACTGGCCAACACTGGGCTACCTTTTTTCCTGTTTGCTGCTGGTGAGGTTAAGCAGGAATCCCTTAGTTTTTACCCCTAGTGAACTCGTTTTCGGACTCAGCCTAAGAAGACCTGTAAGGGCACTAAAAGAGCAGTAGTTGATGATAACTCATATCCTCGAACTAATTAGCTATAATTTGTTGCCCATCTCAGAGAACATCTTCATTATGCTTGTTCCATACCCAGAACCTCCCTGTGCCAGTGGGTCACATTGATGGTCTGAAATTATGTAGAATATTCAAAGATATGGCAGGCTTTCAAACTCTTTTGTTCTGAATGATCTCGATACTTACCTTTCTTACCTTGCAGATTATCTAAACGAGGGTGTGAAATGCCTGAGCTGGTCCCACCCTACTTTATCTGGTGATATACCTTTCAGGACACAGCCCCGGCTCCAGAACCATATTGTAAGGGGGGCATGTTATGACCGGTGGGGGGTGGGGGTTTGGGGGCGGTTGATTGATTGGATTTTCCTACAAGGAAGAATGGGCAGGGGGGCAATGCACCCCTAATTGACCCCCTGACATCGGGCCTGTCAGGACCCGTGCCTTGAGTTTGACACCTGTGCCCTAGACTGTACTTTGAGGGTTTTATCACTCTATTTTTCTGAATTAATGTGATTAAATGTGTGGGGGTTTGGGGGGGCTGCGATACACTGGTGACATGTCCAGGGCGTACCCTTTTGCACAATGAAAGCTGGAGATAGGCATCAGTTCCCCCAAAACCCAGTAAGGAAAAAGGAAAAGTAAGGAAATACTCTTGTCTCTGAACAATACAGATAGGATTATTAGACCTATTAGTTGGTTGACATTGCACAGACACCTGAGGAATTTGTACCCATTCATGCGTACTGCCCCATCAGATTTTATGCCCCTACAGTTTATCTCATTGATTCAGAAAACAGAAAGTTATTTATATAATTCAATAAAACGTATCTTGTTATTCAGAAAAGCAGAGCTTTTTATTTTTTTAAGTGCATTCAATATGCATCAATATGAAACGTTTTAAACTAAAAGATTGGATACTTGTGAGCTATATATACGCAAGCTATATAACTTATTTGCCTCCCTTACCTCCACCATTTTTCTTTCATTGTCATAAACTTCTCTAGAGTTGATTAAATCCTTTTAATTACTTTACAAATTCTGTTTTATTTTGAAAAATTACCCTTTTTAATTATTTTTTTCCTGAATTCCTCTTTTTCCATTCTGACCATATTTATTAACGCAGAAAGTTGTTAAATAAAAACCCTGTTTCAAAAGACAATGCCAGTATCAATGCCGGCATCAGTAAGGATTTTGGTCATTCATAAGTGGTCAGCCTAGAGCAGAAATCTGTTGCAATCAGGTGTTATTTACAACAGATCAGAGGTATTGAAACTACTCACATTTTCTACTCAAGTAAAAGTCCAGATACTTGTTTGGAAAAAAAAGACTGGTAAAAATACAAACTGAGCTCCTGTACTAAAGTAAAACTAGAAAAGTAAATTATTTGAAATATATTTAAGTACAAAAGTAAAAAATATATTTTCACCTCAATGACACAGTGGCTTGGTATATCGAAAACCACAACGGAAAATGTTCTAGGCATAGAAAACAGATGTGTTTTGTACTTTTACTTAAAACCTGTGTTGGTGTCACTAAGATCTTGATTTTCTTCAAATCAAATTTTAAACAGCACAATATTGATTGAACTGAGAGCTCATGCCTGAGCAGCAGGATACTTTTGTCGAGCTTTAGTACATCTAAGTTTTACAAATCCAGCAATAAAAATGTACCGGAACATCAGTGAAAAGAGACCAAAATAAAAATAAAATAAAACTGTGGCCACAAAACCTTAAAAAAAATAAAATAACAAAATATTAAAAACTGTTGGGGGATGGTTGTACGCCACAAAGGCTTATGGGTCATGTGTTCGTGTTAATTGTAAAAGTTCTCCATTTTACGTAATAGTTTGTACCAAATGTAGCCATGCTCCTTAGATACGCTTTAGCTTATGTTGTTGTCAGTGTTTGCTGGTTATTTTACGCGTGACATCATAGAGATGGCAGTCAAATTTATTGTGTTAGTGATTCAGTTTCTGGGTGGCAACAACTACAAACATGTCTTTCTCCTGAATACAAATATTTCCTAAAGTATTTGCAATAAATAACTATTCATAGAAACCATGTTATTTTTTGCCTTTCCAAATACTATATTTAGGTGCAGTTCCTCCCCTATTTGAAAAATTCTAAACAACATGGAAACTTGAACTTCAAATCTAATCAAGTCTATGTCCTTTTGTGAGGACGAATTGCTATCTCTTTACAACTACCATAATGTGTGATTAAGCTTGTTCTGAAAATTCCCAGAACTAAGGTGTGACCTTTTTTGTTCTGAGTATGAGTCCTGCAGTGCTAAAAGGCCTCCTGCTGGCATCTGAGCTAGACAGAAGTGTGCTGAGTTTAAGGGACAAATGTCAAAGTCTGGGAAAGAGTTCAGCACATCTATGATTTCAGTTGGACAGTCCAGGCGTCACGGTTCTTAGGTTTGCACAAAATGCACCGTATTTGCAACAAATTGTTCTTAGAGCCAACAACATTGAGAAGTTACTCAGAATAAGGCCAGCGATGGGGAATGCTTTGCGTCTCTCGATTTCTTTCTTCGTCATTCATTTTACAGTGTACATCCTTGTCTCTATTGTTTGTCTTTGACTCGTCTTAGTCGTCGTCTTCTTCTTCATTCTCCTCCTTCGCAGCAGTTGGCAGCCAAATTGTTGGTGCTCGCCAATGACACCACTGGCGAGAGGGATAAAGGGGGGTGTGTGAGGGTAGTGTCTGGGCTGTTGACGCGCAGGGTTGCGTATAACCGTTTGTGGAAAACCGACTAAATAGCGTGAACGTACTTTTCTTTTTCTTTTTTTTCATCCTAAAGTCTTTTAGCGAACCGCTCCAATAGGTGGCACCCTGAGAAGGCTCACCCCTTTTCCGCTGTTCCAGATTTCTTACCCTGTTCTGATAGAAGTCACTGACTATTTCTGATCTCTTCTCAAATTCCTTTAGTTTGGGGCATGATGTGTGATTTTCTCTCCATTTTAGCCTGCATCATGTTGTAAGATTGCTTCTGTTTGAGCAATTTCTTGATCCTACAGGTCTTAGCATTGATGTAGCAAGTCAAATTTAATGTAGTTTACATTAAAACTAACAATTAAACTAACAATTAATTCATGCCTTTTAAATAGTGACTAAAATAAAATAAATATGTCTTCTCACTTTACTCGTTCATGTTAAAATTTGTTTGATGATCTGAACCATTTAGGTATCATAAAAAAGTACTTAGGTTTGAGTACTCAAGCGGTCGTTTCCTCCAGAGAGTGAATGCATTAAGGGCACAGCATTGAACCTCACAGCGTTCCACAGACAGGACTGTACAAACACGAATGAAATCTGCCTCTAGTGTTTGCTAAATACACCAACGTAAGAGAGGCCCTGCAACAAAAGACTCCTGAGGATCAGGTTCAATTCAGATAATCCTGGGGGGAGAAAGAGGCAGACAGAGGGCTGCAGTCAAGGGTGTGTGTATGTGAAGAGGTGTGGCGGTGTCTGTTTGTTAGATTTTTTTTGGTCCCATCTAAACCCTCGTTTCGACAGGAAGAGAGCTCAATAGGTTCTGCTTGTTTTTTTCTATTAATGATGAATACTGATAAGCCTGACGGCATATTTGTCTCTTGATTATACATTCAAGTGTATCAAAGTACTTTAGTTCTTAGAAATTTCATTGTGTTCTGTAATGCGACACATTCAAAAGCCAGTTTGTGCTTAGATCTTTATTTTTGTATTTTCTGTTCTAAAAGTTATGCAAATGTTTATGTGGTTCACATGATGTGAAACTGCATTAAACCACAGCAGACTGTTTTTATATCAGTACTGGGAACTGATTAAGCTTTTGAACAACTGCAGTTTGATTGCAAAACGGTTCTAAGCAATGATTGAAGTGTGTTTAAAATGACTGAAAAGCTAAATTAACCACTTGAGTCTAATTTATTCACAAGAGAACATTCAAACTTTTTTCGGAACCTCGGATGATTTAACAATAAATCAAACTTTGTGCTGCCTCTTTGTAACCCGCAGATCAGCAGACGTGACATATTGTGTTATCACCCTTAAAGGTTAACAGTTATTCATGCTGTTTCATGGGGAATCACAGGAAGAGTGAAATAATTTTGACTTTCACACCTCTGCCCCCTCATCTGCTGCACAGACAGCCTAATTTATACCAAAGAATAATGTAAACTGTGCATATCGCATCTAACAGCACAGGGTCCGCAAAAGACAGATGTTTCCCTCAGTGCGTCTCTTGTCGGCTGTTACAACCTTATCAGTGAGGTACTCTCAAGCTGTGGTGTATGTTTCAGTCATACACACATAAGTCAGAATCAAAGCTAACAAGAAGACAAGCCTTTATGAATCTTTCCGCCGTTTCATAAGCTTCTAAGTTAATTTTAAAAATTTGCTGTAGTTCCAGCCTTGTCATGGTTTCACTTGATTCCTCTCGGCGTGCGAGACGTTTCTGCTGCTCGCACATCTGTTGCAAAATATGCACAGGAAAGCATCTGGATTGCACTGCTGGACTCTTTCTTTCTTAACTACATCTTTTTTTTTTCTTAACGGGAGACTTGAAGCAATTTTTCACCTAAAATAGCAACACAGACAAGAATAAATTTCAGCCCTCTTTCAGACTGATCCTGATGCATGCAATGTAACCCTCTCATTATTTTTTTTTGTTTTTTTAAGAATGTAGGAAATAGCTGTGTTACAGTGAAAATAGATGCATAAAGGAAAAGAGTAAACCAAAATAGAAAGATGTCACTGACCTTTAAGGAAGGGAAGTTTTGATTTCAGGTCCTCTCGTGCTCTCTCTACCTATCAGGAAACCCAACACTGGCAGACTTGTGAAAGTGAGAGCGGCCGAGGTAGAGACTTAAAAATTGCTCTGAAGGTGTGTCGGTTATTTGAGGGGAGTGAAAAGGTACCGTTTTCACAGTTATCTTAGAAACACAACAAAACAAAGCTGCTACACCCACCCAGCCTGAGCTAACACCCCTCCCTCCTTCTAAACCAAAAGTATTTGGCAGCGCTCCCTTCAAGTCCACCTGTGCTTAGGGGAGGGGAGTGACACACAGTACCGCTCCTGGGCCAAGCCTAAAAACCTGCTTGTGAACTTGGACTGACTTCTAAGGTTATGCCAGAGAACAGGCAGAGGGTTAACTGCCGATCCGAAGGTAGAACCAATGCTAAAGCACAAAATGTGAGCACAGTTGGAAACAGAGCAAACAAATATATTATTTTGTAAAGGGCTATCAAAGAACATAAGAGAGGTGCAGCATAAAATTAGACAGAGGGATCTTAACAGGAGGTTTATGTCAGGCCTCAAATAAAATAAAAGAGGGGAGTGTAGGAATGTGAGTGTCATAAAAGTTGGCGACAGTATTTAAGTATCTTTGGGTGTGTTCACTTTCATGCCAGCTCTTATACCTGGCGAATTACAGTCCTACTGTGGTGCAAGGAAGATGAATTACACTGCTTAATGAGGATGTAACGATGGGCATGATTTGCTGAACTCCTTTGAGCGTGCCTGACATCTGTCTGACAAACAAATCAATAATAATTCATATAGTGACACAAGAAATTATTTGGCTGCACTCTTGCTTTACAAAAAAAAAGGAAATAAAATATACTGACAGTGCAGAAACAGTTGTTCATCCCCTGACAGATTTTGCTTTAAAGTAATATTTTTATTTTGTCATAATGTGTTTTCTGACTGGAAGAAGCCTTCTAGAGTGGGTCAGCCAGAGTCCTGAATTGAATCTGATAGACAATCCATGAAGGGAACTAGACTTTAAGGTGATGGCAAGGAGGCCTTTCAAAATAGCCAAAATATCGGTGAAAACGTTGAAAAAGCAATTATAAGACTGGTTTGGCTGCTGAAATACCAAAATATTTTTTTCTGTTAAAATTGAAAAGGGTAGTAAAAAAAATCACATCAAACTTTTTAACAAAATTGTCATATAATTTTGGGGAAAAAATTCCCCTCTTGCCCACCGTGGGCAGTGTTTCCCATTCCAAGCTCGGGTCCTCTACCAGAGGCCTGGGAGCTTGAGGGTCCTCCTCAGAATCTTTGCTGTTCTAAGTACTGCACATTTCTGGACTGAGATGTCTGAGTTTCTTCTAGGGATCTGCTGGAGCCATTTATCCAGTTTGGGGTTCACTGCCCAGAGTGCTCCGTTTACCACGGGTACTACTGTCACTTTCACCTTCCAAGCCTTCTCTAGCTCCTCTCTGAGCCCTTGGTATTTCTCAAGGTTCTCATGTTCCTTCTTCTTGATGTTACCATCACTTGGCATTACCACATCCACCACAACTGCTTTCCTCTGCTCTTTATCAAACACCACAATGTCCGGTTGGTTCGCCATTACAACCCTGTCTGTTTGGATCTGGAAGTCCCACAGGATCTTTGCTCATTATTGTCTTTTGGGCGATGTCTATCATATTTCCCATCAGAAACAAGGTTATTGATTGAAGAAAAACTGAATATTTTTTTAAATTCAAAACAGAGAGAACTTTTAACTGCTATGAATGTTTGTTTTTTTATTTAAATAATATAAAAAGTTTACACAACTTTAGAAACATGACTATAAAATCATGGTGAAACATACATAGTAGCATCTCTGAATAGAAAGTTGAATTAATTTGAATATTTTTGATATGTTATCTATTAATCTCTGGATTTTAATTGTCAAATCATTTATTATGGCTGGGCTGCACGGTGGCGCAGTGGTTAGCACTGTTGCCTTGCAGCAAGAAGGTTGTGGGTTCATATGGAGTTTGCATGTTCTCCCCGTGCATGCGTGGGTTCCCTCCGGGTACTCTGCATGCGTGGGTTCCCTCCGGGTACTCTGGCTTCCTCCCACATTCCAAAAACATGACTGTCAGGTTAATTGATCACTGTAAATTGTCCTTAGGTGTGAGTGTGTGCATGGTTGTTTGTCCTGTTTGTCCTGCCCTGTGATGGACTGGCGACCTGTCCAGGGTGTACCCCGCCTCTCGCCCGTTGACAGTTGGAAATAGGCACCAGCACCCCCGCGACCCATAAAGGATTAAGCGGTTAAGAAAATGGATGGATGGATTTATTATGGGTCCTGAAGATACCTCTCATCTTGTGAAATTAAATATAAACAAACAAATAATAAAATCTGACAGGAGATATAAACCACTTGCTAGATATCATTGAGGTTTTGTTTTGGATTATTTATCTGAGTTGTGGAGCACCATGCATTTATCATTGTATAGAACCGAACTATCATTTGAAATATTTTTGATACAAAACAAAATGGACCGCATTTTTTTTACAGGATAAAATACAGGAAATACCTGGTTGTTTTTGGCGGGTTGTCAAGAAAAAAATTTTGTCAGTGAAATTCAGTTCCTGATGCTAAGAAATGATATTTTAGAGGATAACATCTCAGCTCGGTTCTCTGGGTTTAGTTTTTGAGCAAAATACAATAGCTGTTCATAGATGCACACACCCTATGGGTGTTTGATCAGTTTGTGCAGTTTGTGCTCTACCTGTATGGTATCTGGTGGATGGAGGGCTATTTTATTTGTATTCTTTTGAAAAATGCCTTGAGCTTTACTTATCATCATATTGCATACGTCGACACACGTGGAAGGCACAAAACAGAGATGTTAGGTCAGCATTAGCAGACCTACTGTAAGCTTTGGAAGTGATTAAGATTCATGTGATTGCTAGCTAACACATGAAGAGTTTTTTAAAAGTGCAATTTTCTCTTTTTTTACCATTCTTTATTAGATGTTATGGCACTACATGTCTGCATCAATGAACTGCAGCTCATAGCAAATTGCACTATTACATACTGCACTTTTACACGTGACATACAAGTCTGAAACCAACCAATATGACTCCTCCTGGTTTCTGGCTCATGTTCAGGCAAAACCACAACATTTTCACTTCATAGTTTAACTTTCACCAAAATACTATGTACCATTTAATACCTGGAATGTCTGGATCAGATTTTTCGGATATTCAAATAGTCTTTGTTTGAGTTCTCGTCCCAACTCAACTCTAGCCCCCTTTGAACAAAATGGCAATGACAATTTACATAGCTTTTAAAATCTGCATTCTATTTTCATTCCCCACGTGGAAAACTGTATTAAAAATGTAAAAATTATTAAAAATCTTTGTTTTGATCTAAAAAGTCTTTGTTGGCTTTTGCAGTTACCTATAGGTGTCCTATTACATGCTGTAGGTGTTGTGGAGAGCTGTACAGAGAGCAGTTAAAACACCAACTATTAAATTTTACTACATTTATAGAAAAGTGCTAAATTTAGGAAGGAGAATAACATTTCCTTTAGGCTTTGTTTGCACACAGTTAACTAAAAACAGAAAACTTTGTTACAAGCCAAATTATCAACAAGTCAACAAGTAAAAATGCTGATGAAAATGATTCTGATTAAAATAGTTAACAACAACTAAGCTCCTGCTCTTACTGCCTCGACATCTTACCCACATCTTTTTTAAAGAAAGTTCTCCCGGTCATTAAGTCCGATCTGATGCAAATAGTTAACTCATCCCTCCTGTCAGGTGTCTTCCCCCAGGCTTTCAAAACAGCAGTCATCAAACCCCTCTTAAAGAAGAACAACCTAGACAATACACAGATGCAACATTACAGGCCAATCTCTAATCTCCCATTCATCATTAAGATTATTGAAAAAGATGTATCTCAACAACTGAATACATTCCTGACAATGAATGACTCCTCAGATCATTTTCAATCTGGTTTCCGTGCCCATCACAGCACTGAGACTGCCCTCGTCAAATTTTTCAATGACATCCGCATAAATACAGACTGTGGCAGAACCATAAAATATTACTGGAATGACTGGAGAGCTGGGTCGGACTCACTGGTACAGCACTTCAATGGTTTGAGTCTTACCTCAAGAACAGGAATTTCTTTGTGTCAATCGGACATTTCTAATCAGAACGAACAGAAATCACATGAGGAGTCCCCCAGGGCTCCATCCTGGGACCCCTCCTGTTCAAAATTTAAATGCTCCCTCTATCCCAGATTATAGCAGCCAATAAGATTAGTTACCATAACTATACAAACGACAATAGGTGACTTTGACTCTATCCAAACCTTTAATGAATGCATTGAACAAATCAACGACTGGATGTACCATAACTTTCTCCAGCTAAACAGAAGCAAAATGGAAGTAATTATTTTTGGACCTAAGGAGGAACGATCAAGAGTCAGCACACAGTTTCAGCTAATACAACTAATAACCGATTATCAGGCCTGTAATCTAGGTGTAGTGATGGACTCAGACCTGAACCTCCAGGGTCACATAAAGGCAATAACAAGGTCAGCCTTCTATCACCTAAAGAACATCTCTAGGATTAAAGGACTGATGTCAAAGAAGGACCTTGAAAAACGGATCCATGCGTTCATCTTTAGTCGGATTGATTACAGCAACAGCGTCCTAACAGGCTTACCTAAAAAATCAATCAGACATCTGCAGCTGATCCAGAATGCTCCTGTCTGTGTCCTCAATAGAACCAGGAAAGTAGAACACGTCACCATTGTTCTTAAGTCCTTCCACTGGCTCCCAGTATTTCAGAGAATAGACTTTAACATATTACTACTAGTTTATAAATCGCTGAATGGTTTAGCACCAAAGTGTGTTGAGATATGTTGTCACTCAGCGGACCATTCGAAACTGTTAACCAATATATATCATTAAAACGACAAGAGAGCTGGGTCATACTCTCTGGTACACTGCTTGACTTGTTCGATTCTTTTTTTGTGTCAATAGGTATTTTGTTATTAAAACAGACAGAAATTACACTTGGGGTTACCCAGAGCTCCATCCTGGGCCCCCTCTTGTTTAAAATATACATGATTAGTTACCATAACTATGCAGATGATACCAAGATTTACATTACAACCTCACCAGGTGACTTTGAACCCATCCAAACCCTAAGTGAATGCACTGAGCAAACCAATGGATCGATGTGTCATGATTTTTTTACATTTGAACAAAAATAAAAGTGAAGTAATTACCTTTGAACCTAAAGAGGAAGGATAAAGTGTCAGCACACAGCTTCAGTAATACAGCAAAAACTTCTGATCAGGCCCAACATCTAGATGTAGCAATGGACTGAGACTTAAACCTTCAGGATCAAATAAAAACAATAACAAGGTCAGCCTTCTAACACCTGAAAAATATTTGTAGGATTAAAGGACCAATGTTGCAACATTGCCTAAAGAAACTCATCCATGCATTTATTATTAGTCGTAATGATTACTAATATGGCGTTCTCACGGGTCTGCCTAAAAAGTAATTTAGACAGCTGCAGCTGATCCAGAACGCTGCTGTTCCTCAGAACCAGGAAATTAGAGCAAAGGGAAGAAGTGGGTTGTGATCGACCTCATCCAGAAACTCTGGTTCCGATGGCGAGGTGCAGGCACAGGATCCCGGAGATGACATGGTGGGGTTTGGGCCTGAGCGCTCAGGCAGGGTCCAGGCAAAGAACCCAGGAGGTTCAGCCAAGGTGCGGGCATGTGGGTACAGAAAAGGAAAGTCACCTTATTCCTCCTTCTATGAATTGGAACTGGCTCAAGGCTGCAGTCGTCTCAGACGAGACAGAGGAGGAGGGCGGTACCTTCATGGGCCAATCCGGGAAGGACTGGATGCCAGCTTGCCCGCTACAATGATTCAGCCACCCCCAGAGATCCTGAAGCAGGCAGGCACTTTCCCGGTACTCTGCTGGGTCCATCTCACAGATGGATTATTTTGTCAGGAGTGAACATCATGGACCCAAACGCAGAATGCAGATAAGACACACAGGTGTTTATTGCAGGATGTTGGTTTTGATTGATTAGCCTGAAATGCAAACTAGGGAGAGACATCACACACATGATCCAGCTGGGATGGACATTAGGAGTATAAGTAACACAAGGAGGGATTTAGGATTAGTGAAACGGATTGGAGACAGCTGCAGACAATGATTAGACACAGGTGGAGACAATTGCTGGGGTTACAGAAGGATGCAATACTTTGGCTATGAATATTTATGAAGGATTGCTTATGGCAATCATTAAGATGAATAATTTTATGGAAAATTATTAAGTAAGGGCACTAAATTATTAGCCAAATATTTTTATTAAAGATGTTATATTATATTGTTATTAAAGATGTTATATTATTAAATATGTTATTGTTATGATCACCTGCCTGGCTAAAGCTGAGGTAATTAAACAAAGGTGAAGGAGTGAGCTTTAGACATTCATTGAACAACAAATGATTACATATGTATGTGGAATAATGGACAAACAATGACATTCCAAAATACAAGAGTTTATTTACAAAATAAGAAAAATATTAAGGTAAACATTTAAATCAACCAAGCTAGTAACACACCTTACTAATTAGAAAGAAAAAAAATTACTACAAAAATAAACAGCACAATGAATTGATATATGTGCAAATAAATAGTAACTGATGGGATGGCTAAAGGCTATGTCATCATGGCAACTTCCGTATCCAAACCAAATTGCGGTAGCAATGGTGCAATGCTGAGTACCGTGTTTCAATAACAGAAATGATGGCAATAAAATAATATATTACTACCGCTCTCCTCTGGGCGAAAACGAGAATAGAAAAACGTGTACGGTAAACTGGATCTCTAATTATGAAAAATACATTTCGTGTGGGTTGGCAACAGTATTTGCACTAAACGTTAGATGAGATAATGTTACCTGTTGCTGTTATGGGGCCACATAATATAAGCGATTAGAGCCAGTATTTACGAGACTGAAGCTAAATTCCTCCTCCAAGTGGACGAACAACTAATGAGAAGTGCAGTGTTAAGTTTGTGCGGCTACAGATCCCGGCCAGCCTGGCGTTGCTGCTGCGTTTCCATCTCACAGCTCCATTGAAAGCTAAATTGTTGGAGTGATGGCTGCACAAACAACACAGACTGCAGTGAGGCATCATTCTATAATTTTGATATAATTATAATTATTCTTTTAAAAAGTGACTGGTTCCTTGGCTATTCCCGTTGTGTTTACATTAGGAGCAACCGCAGGTTGGACACAGAAGTGATATTGTGACGCCACGCTAGCCGTCCCCATAAATCCTAATGTCACAATTCTGTAGCAATTTGGATAATTAAAGACCAAGGCTTATATTGCAATACTAGAAGAAGCTAAAATATCTTACTAATTGTGCTTAGTTTAAACTAATTAGCACCAATGATTTATGTCTAAACCAATAAACAATGCAAGGAAAAATAAAACATTATTTGGATCAAGTAATGTTTTGTTTAAAAATTCACTGGATTAGAAATAAATAACCTTTGGAAAATTGATTCTATTTATAGATTGATCACGGCAGTGATGATCTGATTTTAGTATTCTGATGCATTAAGACGGTTTCAAACACGACTATTATTTAAGAAACACAGGCGGACAAAAGCAAGACACATGGGTCAGCTCAAGGATGTGGCCCACAGGTAACTCACTTGGGGCCGCTTAAAGCTACTCTGGTTCATTTATCAAACATTAAACAAAGATAATACAACTCAGATTGTAGGATTTAAAAGGATTCCCAGTCGGAAAATCTTTGAAAACACTGGTTAAACCTTCAGGCTGAAAACAGGTTTGGCCTGGAGGTTTTGAGAACTTTTGTTGTTTGTACTCTTAGTTAACCAAGGTGTTCTGCTGTTTTCCAGCCGCAGAGATGTTCTTTTCCGAGCAACATTCCGCTCTGATAATGGCAAGAAGCCAGCACAGGGAATGGTGGCATCATCGTAGAACCCCTTTGATATCGTTTTCATATATTCAGGGCAGGACCCAACACAGTTAAACCCCTCTAAAATACATTCTTCATTGGACACGGTTCAGGTTGCTCATTGGGCATATTGGCAGCAAACCAGGCAACCCAACATCTGGAATGATGTTTTTATTCTTGTAAAAACCTAGATAAACTAGATGGTGCTATCATGCTCATGTTCTATATACAACCTTTAAGTGTGATCAAAAAAGAAAAACAAGAAATGTGTCAAGGTAAAGTTTTACAAAACTTTTTAACAGTACTGAATGCAACTTTGATCTTATCTAAAGGTTTTAGTCTGAAATGTGTTGACTAATGCCTCTATTTGTTTCTATATCGAGTAAAATACAGTTCATAAACATAAACTTGATCATTTAAAGAAATAACAAAAAGTGATATTTTACAAGCACACCAAGATATTCAAAAAACAAAAGAAGTCCTTTTTACTTCTTCTCAAGGCTGTACTAACCAAACCTGATGGGATGATTCACAAATTTAGCATAAATCCATTGGCAAGGTCACCACCCTGATAATTACTGGTGCTTCTGATTAACTTAAAAGGGAGCCGGCACATCAAGGGCAGTGTGGCATGGTTTAGAATTTAGATGCTATTGCCAAGTAAAAGGAAAAGAGTTTAATTGAAAGTCAATTTTGTATCTGTAGAAATCATCCCAAATCCTAGTTACTTGGACTTATTCTTTTGTGTTGACTCACAAGAACTTAAATAGAAGCAGTTGACAGCAAATTTCATTACATATTTTATGACCAAATTAAGTGTATTGCTCCTGAGGTAGAGTGATTGTGTTTAAAATCTTTTACCTAAATA
Source organism: Apricaphanius iberus (assembly GCA_028564705.1). Classification (NCBI taxonomy): domain Eukaryota; kingdom Metazoa; phylum Chordata; class Actinopteri; order Cyprinodontiformes; family Aphaniidae; genus Apricaphanius; species Apricaphanius iberus. The sequence goes on from JAPXFQ010001162.1 coordinate 568,398, forward strand.
TTAAACCTAGTTTGGGGAATTCTGTCTGAATAAAACTTTCCGTCTCAAAATCTCTCTTTTTAAAAACAAAATCTCAAAAAAAAGAGCAAAGTTCAATAAAATCAAAGCTGAGCTTGACGGTCTTAACCACCTGTGCAGGAAACAGAACCTTTTTTTCTAACTGTCTGCCACGCGAGTGGTCGGATCTTGCTTCTGCTAAGCTGCTATGATTTAAGAGCGTGAGGTTGGGGTCCAGAGTGCAAACCTTCTCCTTTTGAATGCCACAAAGAAAAATTGCTTACAGCATAAAAAAAACAAGTGAAAGTTACACCCACATGCTCCTGTTGCTTTCATGCAGCCACCTGTGGAGTGGGTGTCACCATCTTATCCAGCAAATCTGTCAGATAGAACTGTTTCTGTTTACATGGTCTCTATGGTGGAATCTTGACATTGTCAAGCATTGTCAAGAATTTTATTCTGCTTATCCAGTTGTAAAGTCCTTTGTTTCTACAGAAATGCCAAAACTATTTAGGCATAAACCATACCTACAATAGATAGTAAAAGTAGCTTTCTGTAACTATAAAATCTAACAGAGAAGTATGTTAAAATGGTAAATAATGCTTCTATGAGATCTTAGCAGTTAAATATTAAACATGGTTGGAGGACAATCTACTAAAGCAACAGAGGTCACATAACAACATAACAGGATATATATATATTAACCTTATATATTGATTTTTTTTTACAATGAATATCGAATATTTAGTCACCAGTTTATCTTCAGAAGAGTAGAAATTGGTCCACCAGGCTAACTTGGGTTAGAGGTGTGTGGGCGTGTGTAGGAGATGTCAGTTTGCAGCAACCTTTTTTCGGCAACTCTTTGCAGCAAGAAGTTTAAATGTACATATATAAATGACCTAACAACTGAGATGCAGGCATCCACATCCTCTTTTTCCTCCTCCACCTCCTCTTCTTACACCTCCACCACCTCTTCCTTTTCTGTTTGGGTTCAAATGTGAGGATACTGTCAAGTGTTAAGCTTGTCCTCTGGTATCGTCAGCTACAGCATTGAGGGGTATTTCAAACAGAAACTATATGTGTAAACTATAACTATATACTCCTGCCATGCGGGTCTATTACTTTAACTTTGAAGTCAGATTTAGTGATAATGACATACACACAGCTTAATTGTGTTGCTTAATGCCGTTCTCAGTGACCAGGCTATCAGCCATTTAAAGTGATAGAAATGTATTTCTCTGCATTTTGTAAATCAGCATCTCCACAGAGGTTGCACATTAATATGTGTGTGAGGGAATTAAATAGATACTAACAGTTTGAAGGGTAAACAAGGACTTAATAAGTACAGCTAACACGTTTACAAACATAGCAGCTATATTGGAATTAAATGTTAGGTTAACTGCTATTGGCTATAAAAACATGTATTCCTCTGGTTGGATGCAACTCATCATTCTTCCCCCTCAATACATGGTGAGTGGTGTTTATATCAAAGAGTTCTATTTCTGTTCCATCTTACCACATGACATTCTTCCAGTCCTCCTTTGGATCATCCAGATGGTCTCTGGTAATCTTTAGACAGGTTCAGACATGTGCTGGCTTAAACAGGGGGACTTTTCAAGCAGGCCAGGATTCCAATCAATGATGGCTTAGTGCATTACTAATAGCAACTAGGGCTGGGCGGTATATCGAAAATTTACTGATATTGAAATTTATGACTGTTACCCACATCAATTTGCCCGTTCCGGTAAATTCTGTATGTTAAAAAAAATGAAAAGATGTGTTTTAGTTTAACGGTGCTCCTCCCCCTTTAAAAAATCTACTTTGCCATGAGTCACGTGACTATGCATAGTAATGTGACAGAGCAGGGAAGCGCTGCTTACACATCTACTATGTAGCTATATTTAAGATGCATTCCAGTTAACTCGTCCGAGTTGCAAAGTTGGAAATCTCGCAGTTGTCTTGCGTCATTTCACTGAGACACGCCCCCATTAGGTCGGAAATTTTGAGCTCCAACTCGGATCTCTAGATATTAGACCAAGAAGAGTGGGCAGCTCAGAGAACAAAGATAGCTGCGCCCATAGTTGAGATGTATTTTCTTTGTATTTGTACTATGTTGGTCATTTCAATGTTTTTTTGAAATTCTCTAACACACTTGACCACGTTTCTGCTTTAATCCGGTCACCAATTTATACATTGTATGGCCTTGCTGTGCGTGCAATACAGTGTACAGCTTCGTTTTTCATGATGGTCTGCTGAAGATGCTATGTCGCTAACATTAACAATTACTAGCCTGCCCATCGACAGCTGCAGCCCTCAAAGCGTCCATGTTCTTTCCGACTCGGATTGTAGTGAGACAATCTGGAACACTTTAAATGAGGAATTAAGTCACGTTCTTGTGTACGGCAACTCGGACGCCCGAGTATCCGAGACAAATGGAATGCAGTATTAGCAATTTAGACTCATCTACTGGCTGTTTTTTCAGAAAATTGCCATTAGCAACAAGTAAAGTGACTTTTTATGTTATTATTATGTTATTGGATACTTAAACTCTAACATGGAGCACATATGTTTGTTACTGCAGCAGCAGAGCTGCTGCCGAACCAGAGCATTCGTAGCTCAACAGCTCTGCCCACCTAGGTCCTGTTCAGGCAGAGCAGATATTAACCCGGCTGAGTTGCTGCTTTTGTTTTTGATAATACTCTTGAAGCCGCTGCGTATTCCCACCTGTGCTCCTATGTAAAATATTTTCTGTCTAAAATAAACGACTTCACACTAAAATCACAGATTTCACTAAGCCCCTGTAGCTTCCTCACCTCATCTGGTCTGTGTGATCGCTTCTGAGTTTAAACTGGACTCTTAAGAAATACAGAAAGTAGTATAAATCAAACACTGAATTAGGAGGCTGTTTGAAGCCGTTCAATAGCAAGAAGCCATCATATTTTAAAGAACATTAAGCAAATTTTTGCCAGTACCGGACATTTAATACAGAAAAGGACACGATTAAAAAATAAAAAAAGGGGGTTGTTGATGTGGTCATTGTTATCGTCCACTTACCGTTATCGAGGTGAAATGCTCAATGTACCGTGATATTAATTTTAGCTCATATCGCCCAGCCCTAGTAGCAACCTTTGTTATTGTGATCCCAGCTATCTTCAGTCTTTCTGACAGTCTCTCTTTAGAGATTCCAAACATAGATATTTCCAATTTTACTATTTTGGTTTTTTGAGAGAAAGATGTGAGCTCTTTATATCACCTTACTATAAAAGTCTGTGTAACTGCCCTTTAAAAGAGTATGTATTTGTTCAATTTTCTGTTAATTTCTCCAACAGTTAAATCTATTTTCATCAAGTTGCTTGCCTTTTGTAGATTGGCTAAACCCAAACTTGTCTCTGCTGTTCATAGACAGCCCTTGACCATGGTGGAGACTGGAGTCTGAAAGTTTGAATGTGTTAGCAGGTGTCTTTCATACAGATAATGAGTTCAAACAGGTACCATTAATACAGGTAATAAGTGGAGGATAGAAGACCTTCTTAAAGAAGAAGTCTTAGGTCAGAATTCTTGATTGTTTGTAAGTGCTAAACTGTTATTGTCTGCACCAATACTGTACAAATGCATTCTTTTAAAATCAAACAATGCAATTTTTTGATTTTTTTTACATTATGTTTCACAGCTAAATTTAATTTAAGAGGGACAACTGTCACAATCAGTGGCTGCCGAATACGTTTTTGGCCCACTGTTCACATTTTAGGCTTGCATGAATGTTGTACATTTAACATCTACATAGGGATTGTACAGAAAGTGCCAGGCTAGCATGCTTACTTTGTTTTGATATGACTTATATATAACTCATTTTTAATTCAGTCCAGTTCTACATCATTTTTTGCAGACCAAATTTACAAAAAAAAGTTTTTTGCTGATTTATAAACTTAGTCCTTTCCTCTAATTGTCACAAATCAATGAACAGTGTCTGAGCTGCTTTCTGGTTTGCACCTATCTAATCTAGATTCCAGACACACAGGAAGCTGCAAGGTCATCTTAAAGTGTGAAAAGAACATATTGTTTTAAAAAATCCAAACAAAATAATGTGCATAAAATACAATCGTGCAAGCTGTACTCACACAAATGGGTGACAATTTTAGTTTGTCAGCGTAGTAGTCATACATCTCACTGGTTATTTTGTCAATTTCATAGACAACAAAAAGAGTTGTCAGGAGCGGAGTACTCTTTGCCGAGGACTTTGAAGCAAATCATACAAAAAGAAATTTGATTGGGACCCAATTCAACATATTTTTGCTGATAAGCCTGTTTTTACATTGGATTCTTGTGATGCTTTATGGTATATACTTAAAATTTACTGATATCTGTGCTTCATTTGTTTATACATTCTTTCAAATTCAGTTTGCATTCTGTTCAGTAATCGGTAATTACTCACCTGGCTCCCATACCACATACTGGTTTCACATTATTTTTTATTTCCTCTAATTATGTTATGTTATGTAATAAATATATCACCGGCCGTTCAGTTTGTTTGCTGTTAGTTTATTATTAGTAACTGGGTTTTAAGCAAGTTTTAAAGTTTAAGGTTACCTACTTCTCTGAGCTTATTTGATCTTTTCCACAAGTTTTGAATTTTTTTTAGGGTAAATAAAGAAGTGGGGGAGATTTGGGAATGGTTTTGGTTGATAAGTGTCCTGGCCGGAAATAAAGTGAGGGAGATTAGGAAGATACCTGGGCTCTTTGAAGTTAAAAAGCCTTTTCTCTTCAGATTCCCCTAAGTGGGCATTAGTGCTGTGGCGGACCACAGCTGTATCTGTATGAGCTGTTGGCTTTGGGAAACTCTGAGCTCAAGGTCTAGGAGTAAAAAAAAAAAAAAAAAAACGGATTTGGAGAGAATGTGAGTGGTAAGGTAAAGTTTGCTAGAAGAGGAAGCACGCATTTGGGTTTTGCTTCCGTTAAAAATGAGTTTAAACCATGATGCTAAAGAACTAGATAAATATTTTTGCACTATTTATCATGTTTGCTTTTTAAAGTGTGAATTTTTTGACTCTTCACAAAGTTTGAGATTAGAATATGAAGCAAGTGAGCATCTGCATTTGTTTTTGAAAGCACCAGTTAGAATGTGACAACAAAGTGTTTTATAGGTAAAACAAAATCTTGACATTAAAATAATATTTTCTATTATTTTTTTATTTTAAATTGGCAGCCTTAGATAGAGCTCATACTTAGTCTTCTCTTGAGTCGGCATCCGTTCATTTTTAAGTGCAGAGCTAAGAAAAGTTGAGGAAGAGGAGTTAGACCCCAAACCTCAGTAGTCTGCGCTATGCCCAGAGGCTACAGAAGTTCAGAGCTACCAACATAGAACACCTGAATGTTAAGCTGAGCTGTCGGTGGTTATGTTTTAAACAAGACAGTAGAATGAAGACAATCAAGCTTTTATATCTGGTTGTGCTGCACTAATGTTTAAATCCCCATTTTAGGCCATCCAAAATGAGTCATCTCAATGCTAAATCAGTGGCTTGATTAAGGTAATGGACGAGGAAGATGATGACTCACTGTGAGTTTTGCTAAAATTTGTAAATGTATTCAAATGTAATCTATCTGGATCTCTTGAGTAGTTATGTCATATGGTGTTAAAAAATAGTAGTTGAACAATATTTGTGCTCACTCTGAAACTGAGGGCTGGATATGAGTGTGATGGCAGACATTACATGTCCTTACCAGAGAGCTCTGTGTTTATGTTGCACTGAATTATTCTTGGAAAAAAACTTAGTTCAGAAACAGTTATTGGGTGTAAAAAACTTAGTATAATAACTTTGATTAAAAACAACAATCTCACAATATTTACAAATATATACAACAATAAACTGTCACAATGTGACTGTCTCCCTGTTTGTGTCACTCCCTGTCTTCTTGTGACCCAATTACCTACACCTGTCTCGTGCTTTCTCGTTAGTCTTCCCATTGTCTTCCTGCCCTTTATATACCACAGTGTGTTTTTCTCCCTTTGCCATTTCCTTGTTAATTCTTCCCTTGTGTGGTTCCTTCATCTTGCTAGCCTGAGTTAATGAGTTGACCAATAAATTCAATATATATGGGAAACAACCAGTCGAAGCTCGTCTCTGCGCCTGAGTCCAACCTGCAACTCATGACAGTACGAACTGACCCAGAAAAAACTCATAAGAGATGGAGAAAGAGAAGTTCTGAAATCGTCAACGCCGTGGTGCTCCCTCGCCTCTCCAGGAGGGTACATCTTGCGTATTCCCAGCATGCTTCCTTGCTCCCTAAGACATCGAATTAGAAAGGTTTTCTGAAGTCTCTCAAGCCTTTTTCCTTACGCTCCAGGACGATGAGTGCGACCCCTGCCATGATCAACCGGCCTCAAAGATGGATGGCTTGGACAGCTACCCTTTCTTCCCACGCAATCAGCTCTTCCAACGTCTGCGCCATCTCCCCTGTGGGAAAGCCGAGCTCTGTCTTCGGCTGTCAAGCAGCTACTGGCTCCATCCTCTAATCCTCCATGTGATGTAGCTGCCTCCGAACCTTTCTCTCTGTCCGCTTCTCAGCATCTGCGAAGGAAATGCCATGGGGTCAATCCACTCCAGAAGAGCCCAGCTGCCGCATTTACCGTTCCCCAAGAGACCACTCCATGCTGCGACCTGCCAATCAGAGTTCTCCCCAGTTGTAAATCCCCAACTCCAAAGTCGCTCTCCTCTTCAGAGCCACAGGCTTCTGGCTCCAGCCCTTAGCGAGCCTGACCTACTTCCTGCTCCAGCCTCTCAGCGACTGTAGTCCACAGCTGGCTATCAGTCACCACTTCTGCCGACAGTGCCCTCTGGTGCTTTGCCAATTAAAAAGATTTTGAGGGTCTTTTCATCCTGTTTAAGAATAATCCCAGCATGCTGGAGATTGTTTTTGAACAACATGATAACCTTCAGAGGAAACGTAGATTCCTTAAAATCTCCTGAGGGTGTTTCAGACTCCAGGACTCCAGAGACCCTCCCATACTCCGGAAATCCTGGTCCCAGGTCTACAGAGTCAGTTCCAGCAGTTTCCTCCAGCGGTAGCAAGCAGCAGCCTGCTACTCCCTTCCAGTGGATTCTAGTCCACAGACTACACCAGTGGGTTTCAGCCTGCTGGTGTCTTCTTGGGAGGCATCCAGAAAGACACACTCCTACATTCAGCTACCTCAGGTGACGTTCAACTGGACATGCTTCTGCTCCCTGCCTCCTGAAGGTGTCTGGGAAGACACGCCTCCAGCTCCTGTCTTCCCCAAGGGTATCAGTGAAGGCACATCCTTCTCCAGAAGGTCTTCCATGCCTTCCTCCAGAGGGTCATCTATGCCATCTTCCAGAGGGTCTTCCACGCCTCCCACAGGGTCCTCTGTACTTTGTGGGTCCTCTGTGTCGCCACATAGTGGGTCCTCAATGCCATGTCGAGGGTCCTCTACTCTCCAATCGTTGGACCTCAGCACCTCCTTGAGGGTCATCTATGTTCCCTCGTGAGACCTCATCGCCTCCCCAAGGGTCCTCTATGCTTTGTCGTTGGACCTCATCGACTCTCCAAGAGTGCTCTCTGCCATGTCGCTGGACTTCTGCGCTTCTTCGAGGGTCCTCTATGCCTCATCATGGGTTCCTCTCTGGTCATCGTCTCCACAAGGCTCAGTTTAGCCAACCTCCACTTCAGCACAAGGTTCAGACCGGCCAGTCTCAGCACAAACCTCAGCTCCTCTGGCTCTCAAGGTTTTGCATCATCAGCCTCTGACACACAAGGTTATGCATTGCCGGCCTCCGAGACACTAGGTTCTGCATCGCCAGCCTCTGACACACAAGGTTATGCATTGCCGGCTACCGAGACACTAGGTTCCGCATCGCTAGCATCCTATACACAAGGTTCTTCATTGCCGGCCATTCTCCTCGTTGGACTTGTTTTTTTTTTTCTTCCCCTTTCTATTTTGTTTCTTCCCAATATTTACACATTTATACAAGCATAAAACTGTCACTGTGACTGTCTCCCTGTCTGTGTCACTCCCTGTCTTCCTTTGACCCAATAAGCCATTTCGGTATTGCGTTGCACGCAATGCATTTTTGCGTTTTGGACCCCAAACTGAGAGAAGGCGGACATACATATAGATAGGGAAAGCTGATAAATTGATGATTTTGAACAGTGGAAAGTCGATTAACTTAAAAGATATATTCACCCTAGAGGGCTGCCTGTGTCCGCGAAGCGTCAGAAAGAACTATGTGCCCTAGCATATGCAGCTTCAGTGCAGAAACTACTAATTGTTTGACGAAAGAAGCAGTGTAGTCCAGGCTGATTGATGACATTTCATGGAGTGACAATCCCAAATCATGTAAGATGGATGGGAAGAATAGATTGTTGGCATGCAGAAGTGGCCTCAGCTACTTTTCATCCCAGAGCTCATGGATTCAAGATGTGCTGTATCATCCAATCGCACATATTTTCTTGCTTATGAAATATCTGTGCTATGGCTAACAGTTAGCAGTAGCAAATGAGCTGCTGTCGGGCTTTAAATGCTTACAGTTTGTATTTTAAGTAGGTTTTTTATGTCTTAGAACCAGTAAGAGCCCGGATAAGACCAAAGCCTACCACAGTATATGAAGCCTGCATGCTAATGACTATGCTACCAAAATTAAAACTGTTAGATCTAGACAATGAACAGAAATATCGTACAATCAACATGTTTAATCAACATTTCTTACCTTGTCCACCTCGCACGTCCATTTGGATCCTTATTTTCTGTATGTGATGTTAATAAATAAACGGTGGTTCATTACCAGGGTCATCATCATTGATACACTGGTGTGTTTTGCATTCTGCACAATTCAATGTGGTGACTGCTGTTTCCACAGCCAACCACAACACAATGAGTACCGGGCTTATGTGAAAAGTCCACCAAAACAGCCTTTAAGTTGCTTGAATAGGCTCCGTATTAACAAAAACACACATATGCATACGATGTTTACATTTGAGCCGGGGCTTTGTTTGGGTTCCTCAAGCCGTAACTTGAGGTTCAAGTCGCATTTTTGAGCATGTGCACTCGCAATACCGATATGGTTTATTATCTACACCTGTCTCCTTTTTTCTCCTTAGTCTTCCCATTGTTGTTATTCCCTTTACATTTCCTTGTCAACTCTTCCCTCGTGTGGTTCCTTCGTCTTGCTAACCTGAGTTTATGAGTCTACCAATAAATTCAATAAAATGGGAAACAACCAGTTGAAGGTCTTCTCTGCACCTGAGTCCACAACTTATGACAAAAACATGCTTTAATTTTGGGTGAAGCATTTTATTGCACTGTTGCTTTGCAGCAAGAAGTGTGTATGAGCAAAAATGTATTTCTTTTTTGTTTTAATATGGCACTGTGATGGGGTGGCAACTCCAGTGTTCACCCAGTCCTCAGTTGGTAGATAGGAACCATTATTACTAGCAATTGGTTGTGATTAAAAAAGGGTATTCGATTCATTAAGAGCCTTGTAATTATTTCTGATCTTCTTATACTTTTAACAAATAGCCATATTTGAAGTGTCACTTAAAATAAATTTTTGTTCATGAATCCAGCCAAAAAAAAAAAAAATCAATAAAGATACAGTAAACTGATACGCCCAGAGGCCAGGCGAGGCTGTTCATGGCCAGGTGAATTTGCTAAGGCAGGTATCTGGTGGTTTAGAGCCTAATGTGCTATTCATCATTCAGAACAAGAGATCTTCCACAGAAGTTCTACCATAACCATCAGGAAACCAGTTTGGCGTGCTTAACCATACCACGTAAAGGGAGGGAGCTAAAAAGGGTGGACAACTGATAAAGGGTAAATGTGTCACAGTTTAAAAGCTTAACTATTCACATGAAACTCTCAATCTCTAACTTTACTCAAGTTAGCAATATTTACACAAATCGTTCACAAGACTATATAAACTATACTTCAAAATAAATCAAAATGAGTAAATAAAATATTCCAACTCAGGTGAATCAGCCATCAATCAAAATGCAGCACCTAGCTTACGGTGTACTCTACTTGGAGCAATCATTGACTTCCTACCAGAAAGTCCACAGCAGTGGATGATGTCACCCTGGAGTTGCATTGTTTCATACTGTATTAGGTTTTATGCTTTGGTTCAAATCTAAAAATCACCCTTTAGGTCACTTATTCACCGCTCCCTCATTATGATTTTGTGTCATTGTGATGTGTCATGCAGGACTACAACATTGTGGGATTGCTTACGTAAAACAGATGGACTGTAGGGAGAGAGATTTTGCATGTACTAGTGAATTGATTTTACTGCTAGAAAACACCCAAATACAAAATTATAAAACCATGGCATTGTATTTGACACCTCTCAAGTTTGTGTGCTTTGACAGGGAGAATTCAGACCACCAAATGGGAAATAAAGATAGTAAACTCTCAAGATTAAAGGTTAATGCAGATCACAGAGGGAATGAGATAACAGAATTGTTATGAATGTCAGATTTTGATTGTATCCTTTATGCAGATACAAGCCACTGAAAATGAGGCTTTTGCCAATACTGTATCCCAGTAACTTCAGTATTTTTTCTTAATGTCATTTTCTCCTTACTTGAGTTATTTTATGTAAATCTGCATGCTTCAATCTTACTGTCACCTCTTTACAAGTACACCCAAATTTACCCCTTGTGGGACAATAGAGAATACAACACTTTTTGAAAAATTAATCATTACAGCAGGTATTGGTACTGAGATATTTTTAGCAGGTGCCAAGTCCTGCTGGAAAATAAAATCAGTATCTTCATAAAACTGGTCAGCAGAAGGAAGCTGGAATTGTTCTAAGCCTTCCTTTTAGACAATTTGCTGACAATCTTCCCCAAAACTGAGCCTAACATGGCTAAAACATTACAACACTCTAGTTAAAATGTGGCTAATGCAATAATGCTATTTTTCTGTGGAACTAGATTTTGGTATTTCGCAATCACAAAGCCAATCATCTATATTCAGAAATACAGTCTGGAAACTTTTATGTATTGAATCTTTACATGAGCTTCACTTTCTAAACTCAATCAATTTAATGAAATAACTTGCATTACATATTCTAACTTGTAGAGGTTTATCCAAAAATTGACTAGCTTGGCATCACAGTATTATTCTATCTGTATAACATAATCTAATATGTCACCTTTTTCGCCCATGAAGGACGTTCTGGATGTTGCATTTGCTTACTTGTTTTTATTCTGATCCCAGAAGATTATTTTTTTTCAGGGTCGAAATTTTTCCAGGACAGCAAACTTGTTACTGTCTTGTTCATGAAGACATATCCGACTTGACACGTACAGCTACAGCCTTTGATTAACTCACTCATTATTGACGATTCTTTCATGCAGAACAGGTTGCAAATATTTATGCTAGCATAAGGTTAAATGACTCGCTAATATTTTGGCTCATAAAAAAAAAGTATTTCCAGTTATTTGTGTGCAGACAAAACTTACAGAAAATTTTCAGTAACTAGGGACTGAGCTGCTGGTGTTCTGGTCTTCTTCACACTGACTGTCTGATTATAATTTCTGAGACTGTGATTTTCAGTCTCATTGTAAATTGTAAAAAAAAAAATGCAGAGATTGTTTAGGGAAATCCATTATCATTACATCAACAAATATTGTGCAACATCTATTGTGCCGATTTCAAATTCATGGACTCGAAAGTAGGCCACAGTATTTTAAAACTAGATATGTAAAATGTGACCGCACGGCATCGCAGCTGTGAGAGACAAAATCACTGACTACACACCAGCTGCATGTATTGGTAGATGAATTTACTCAGTTAACCATTTGAAAGTGATAAAAAGGAATAGGCTACTTCGGATTAGCATAATTACAATTACAAACACTGTTTTATTGGTATTATTGCCAGTTCATGTTAATATTTTGTGAAATATTAGGGCAACCAGAACTGTTAATCAAGACTGATATCAAGAGACCAGAAGGTATGGACATGAAAATATAGATACCAGTAAACAAAAAGAGAAAAGAGAAAAAAAAGATTGGATAGATAGATTTTTGTAGTGTAAAGAACCAGTGATAGAAGTCTTAGATCCAGATTGCTACTTGTTTAAAACAAAGCAATGTATCTTAACCTGACACTGCACTGACAGCTATCATTATTAATTTCACAACTTTTTTAAACAAATACTGTAGAGTCAATGCAGATTAATTACTCGAGTAAAGAGAGTAAGAGAGAAAGCAAATACTCATTGGGTTACCTAAGCACAATATTCTGAAGGAAAACAATCCAACCTGGCATCCTGGAAAAGGCGGAACTACTTAATATTAAGGAGATGGTCATAATGTTATGGCTGAACAGTCAAAACCATAGGTGTTCAGGTTTCAATACTAGATCTAAGAGTGTATATAGCCACACCAACAGCAATAAGAGGCTCCACTAAGTTTAATTAATCACCTTACAAAAAAACAACTCTTATTAGCATAATCGTTCAATAAATCAGTTCTGATTGGCCTTACCATTATTTTTGGAGTCAAATATAAGTTCACTTCAGTTCTTTTATATATCACCAATTCATAACACATGTCATCTTAAGGTACTTTAAAGGAAAAAGTATTTTTATTTCAATCTCACATACATTCAAAAAATCCTTCAGAGTGTCAGAGTTATTCCTTAGTATTTTTTATAGATTTGAATGACTGATTTTTCTTTTTGAAAAATCTAAAGGATTGATGAAAAAATGTATCTCTGTGAAAAAATTAAGATCACAAAAAAAGAGAAAAAGATTAACGCAAACCAGCCTTGCCCCATGAGTTGTCTAACGCTGTTGCTGTGTCAGTGAGAACTGTCGGCTCTGCCATCTCTCACCATGTGCCTTCCCACTTTTCCCTCTTTCTTTTATTTTATTCATTCTCTCATCTCCTTTTCCTCCCTCCTTTCCAGCCAGCCCCACCACAAGGCCCCACCCACAGCATGAGAAGTCAGGGAGAGGAATATGATCTAACCACTCTCCCAGAGATATTACCTCAGCAGCCACCTCCACCCCTTACACACACATGCGAACAAAAAAACTCCCACCTCCCCTTCTCTCATACCTATGCACACCACCCCCAACACAACGCGCTCCCTTCTATTGCCCACCCCTCCGATCTCCTCCTCGTCCCGCGCTCCCAACACCTCAGCTGCCAGGCCGTAATGTTTTTCTAAGCCTCTCCTACACAGTTTTCACACAGATTCCCTCTCCCTCAACATACAACGGCATCCCACACACCCTGGGCACAGCTGACCCACTGAGAGAGGAGGTAGGAGAGCTCTGCTTAGGCAATAACACAATCACTGAGGGACAGGCATTGTGACTGCACCACTAAAAAGTGTTAACTCTTTGTTTTCTGCAAAAAAAGAAAGAAAAAGACCCAAAAAGGTTAGATTTTTTTTGTTTCAATTGTTTTGCTGTCCCACATGTTTCACTGTGCAGCTTTTATGCTGATTTTTGCAGAAGTCTCTTTGAGGCCGTGATGATGTGGGGTTTGACAGGATGTGGTGTAGGATTCATTCCCCTCTGCAGAAAAAAAGAAAGAGAGAGAAAGAATTCTTTAAAGGTTAGGGCGTCTGTTATCAGCAGGTCTCGATACTTGCCATCAGTCTGTTGTGGTTTTCTCAGCAGGGCCCTTAAACAGAAACACTATCCATCTGTGGATCACAGCAGAGACTCTACCCCTGGCGGAGACGTGACAGAAACTCCTGAGAATGAGAGACAAAGGAAGACAGCCAGAGCACCGTTCTCTTCCCACAGACTGATATATAGATGAACTGATGTGTGTGAGACGTTTTGCTCATAGGAGTCCATCTGTTAATAGAAGACAAACTATAGAAACCCACATAGTACCTGTTCAGCACTAAATATGGTAATTTGTGACTGCTTATTCACAACAGCTTTTAGCAAATGAAAATGCAGAGAACGATCCCCTGGGCTTTAACCAAATCAGGGGAAAACACATAATTAGAGCAAATAACTTGGACTAATCATTAATAAGCAGTGATAATAGACAAATAATATCTTTGTTAATTGGTCTAGCAGTCTCATAGGAAAAATAGATCGCGTTGACTTGTTTTTTCAGTAGCCAATGAAAAATGTCAAGTGTTACTGGTCAGAGAAACTGTCTGGCAGAGTAAATGTCGGTAGAAATAGTGTACAATTATTTTTCAAAAAGATGTTTGATTTTTAAACCACTTTACTTTTGAAACAGTACCTTTGACCAGAAACGCTTTGCATGTTCCATTCTCAATACGTGTTTCGCACAGGAAGATCATTGGTGGCACACAACCTCCTACTTACTTTTTCCATTTGAATGATAACTGACTTTCATGTAAATAACCACCATCATGATGTATTTTCTTAAATGTGTCAAATCGAAAAATTAAGTTTGATATTAGATGTTACAAGAAATTTATTAAGGTAAAAAGTTTATTCAAACCAACCTGCCCTGTTGTTAAATCATGAACTAACTTTGATTCACCATATATTATTGGTTCAGTTTCACTACCATATGTTTTTTTTTTACTGCCTGTAGAATCAAAAACCACTTGAATAGAACCTGTCTGACCACACAGAGTCGACTGAAAGATCTAAAAAAGCAGCGCATCAGGCTCAGAGCTACATAAATGTAATAACTGCTGTGAATTCAAAGTCATTTACATCCAACTGTGTGGCTAGAGCTACAAAACAATTCCTAACTATTTGGGATTCTAGTGATCTGCATTGAAAACCATCATACACAAATAGAGAAACATGCAAAAGTGGTGAACCTGCCTGCGTACAGCTCATCACCTCTTCCTCCCCTGGGGGGCTCAAAACCTGGCTCATCTCTAGCCTTTTTATAAACCTTTAGTAGCTGTGACACACACAGTGAGGAAATGGTCAGAGGAGACTGAAGTTGCTCTGAGAGACTGTTTCCAATCTACTTTGGGGGACGACATCAACAGTATCACTAGCTGCATTACAGACTACATCAACTTCTGTGTGGGCAACATCATATCCATCATAAAGGTACAGTGTTTTTTCAACAACAAACCCTGGATAAACCAGGAAATGAAGGCTCTCCTTTAAGAGAAGAAAAGGTCCTTTAGAACTGGAAACAAGGAGGAGCTGAGAGCTGTGCAGAAAAAAAAACAGAAAGGGAAAATAAGGCAAAGGAAGAACATCTACAGGAACAAGATTGAGGACAAACTGCAGCAGAATACCAGTGGGGTTTGGAAGAGCATGAAAATGATTACAGAGCACAAATCAACCCCCTAGCCTGTAGGAGACAGGGTGGGTGAACAACCTGAATAAGTTCCTTAACAGGTGTGATCAGCCACACACCCCTACCCAAACAATGTCTCCCCTGCTGGACTGCCTGCTTTTTTTTCTAAGGATTCTACACCTCTCAGTCCCCAGCCAACCCACTCCCCCCTCGCTTCTTAGGACTCCATCTAATATCCCCCTCCCCATCTTGTCCCTTTCAACACTTTGCGTGAGGGACAAGCTGTGAATGACCAAGGTTTTTAAAGCTTGATTTTTGCTTGACTCGTGTACATTCCGCGTGGAAATGAGATGTGTGTTTATACTACTTGCAGCTTGTCCCTGCTGTGAGCTAATATTTTTAAAGACCGTAGGGGGCGGCGTATGGGTCTACGGCATGCATACGATACTACACCATAGTAGAAGTAGAAATCCCAGTTATTCACAACATGGCGACACCAGTGAGATTAAACAAAAAGGAAGTACTAGTGTTAGGAAAAATACGAAAAAGGAGATGGTCCACTCGTCCATTAAACAAGACAAAAAAAAATAATTCACTGCGTCCTCATCTTTCCCAAGTGTGATAGCAATTTTTCTCCAAGAATTTAGAAAATTTCCTAGGTGCGCTAGGAAACTTGGGGCTTTCCAGAGGCCGCGCAGAGGGGCGTGGTTGCTGAAATGACATAATTTGGCTGCGTGAAGCCAAGCGGACCTTGTGGATGCGTCAAGCATAAACCAAGCTTAAGGCTGCAGGTCCAAATGGCATTGGCACCTGAGGTGCTGTGCAGATGAACTATGTGGCTTCCTGGAATACAGTATATATATATATATATACACAACCTGAGCCTGAAGCTGTGTGGTACCGGTACTAAAGTCTTCACATCCGAAGGACCCCAGCAGCTAAAGGCTGGTAGCCATGACCTCGCATCTGATGAAGACCCTCAAGATGTTGGTTCTCAGCCATCTTCACCACTTGGTCAGGTCGTTATTGGATCCACTGCAGTTTGCATACCAGACTCGCATTGGGGTGGATAACATCTCCTGCACTGAGCATAGACTAACCTTGGGAAAGCTAGAAGCACTGTGAGGATCATGTTCTATGATTTCTGCAGTGCTTTTAACACAAACCAGCTGGGACTTCTGTGGGACAAGCTGGAGCAGTTTATCTCGAGCTGATAGGAAGAGTTTGGATATGCTCATCAGGAAGGCCAGCTCTGTTCTAGAATGGTCTCTGGATCCAGTGCAAGTGGTGGAAGACAGAAGGACTCTGGACAAAATTACATCACTGTTGGACTGTGTCTCATACCCCATGCACAAAGAAGTTGCTGTAGTTGCAAAGCTCCCTCTGTGACAGACTTCTGCATCCTACATAGATAAATGAGCATTTTGGCAGGTCCTTCCACCCTGCAGTTGTCAGACTCTACAACCATAACTTCTCTCAACAAAGTTTAGACCTCTTCTGTAATTTAGACTATTCAACTGACTTTATTAATGTTTCTGCTGCTGTTATATGCTCATCTGTTTTTTCACAGTATGTATTCTACTAATTTATGTCTAATTTTTAATGGACAAATACACGTGCACGTTCGGTAGTCTTTAATTTTGAAATATTTTTTCTTTAAATTATTCTACTCAGTAGGACATTCTAATTTGAGTATGCCACTTTATTTTTAAAACTGCACAGTACTCTGGTTTGTATTTTTGTCCTTAATATATATATATATTATTCTTACTGCTTAGAATCAGTTTGTATACTTTTTATACTTGTGTGAATCCAATGCTTATATTATCTGTCACTTTGCTGCTTTCACATCTGAATTTCCCCTTTGTTGGGAAATAAAATATTATTCTACTCTATTCTAGACAAAAGAAGATACTGAGTGAAGATTTCCAAAGTCAAAACTACAGTGGACCAAAAAGGGCAGTGAAGGCTTTTTACATGTTTGCCAAAAAACATCTTGATCATCCCCCAAGACTGTTGGGAAAGAATTTCCACTGAGCAGCAGGAGAGAAGTCAAATGAATGCCATATCCCATAAAACTGACACTCAAACCTGGTGATGAGACTGCAATTGTTTGCTGTTTTTTTTGCTTCATGACCTGAAAAAAAAAATGCTCATTTTATATAAAGATACTTTTTGGAGCTCTGCAACAGAGCTTTGTTCCTACAGTTAAGGCTTATGGAATAAAAATCAACCAAAGACAATTTACATCATGCATCTGGTTAATCAGAGGTTGGACTTGAGCTTACTGCTGTCTAATTATTTAATGTCCCTGAAATAAGCTAAAAGTGCCTGTATTATACATGATATTTTCATGTTTCACAAAAAGGTGATTTTTTTCCCCCTGATAAAAAACATATCACTGAAAGAAAAACTGCTATCTGGTGAGTCGCTGGTTTTCTGCTTCTGCCCACATGTTCAGCTATTTACAACATTTCATAGAGCTGCTTATGATGTGTTTTTTTTTTACATTTTTATATTTTATATTTTAGTCGTATCAATAAACCATTTTTTTCTTCAGCTAAAATATTTTAAAGTAACCTCAGCTTATAGAGAAAACACAGCCAACTTCAGCTCCTTCCTTCCAACTTGTTTGCTGTTTTCCAGACAGAACCAGTCGAACACACAACAATAAAAACTTATATTCAGTAAACGATAATAATCCCCCTGGTCTATCAATATCCACATTATCATTATGGCCAACAGAGAGGAGAGGGCGCTGGTCAGTGGAGGATTGTTGGTTTTGCAGTTCAGAGCAACCAAAATAAGATATGCGGACTGGTTTAGGATGTGACTACAGGGACCGTCGGAGCTCGAGAGTGTCCTGGCGCAGCGGATGAAACCACACGCTGACACAAATGAGTGGCCTGGATGCCTTTCATCTCGTCAGGGAATTGAAGGCTCTTGTCAGAAACAAGCATGCAGTTAAAAACCACAGAAAGCACAAGTGACGGGTGTAAATGAAAATGGGGGAAACATGCATCAGTGAAAGGACAGGAAATATTTTATTTAAAAATCTTTAAGGAAACATGATTATGAAAGATTTTGACTTTCTGAGAGCTTGCGGCTGTCATTAAGATGAGTATATCATTATTCTGCCACATATCCTCTTAAGTAACATCGCACTTTGTTGTATTTTATTGGGGACTTTTATATGACCAGCACTAAGCAGCATATAAAAGTGAAGCAAAAGGAATATAACACAATCAAATTGTTGCGTTCAAAACTCAAGAGTGATATACACTTAAACTCAACTCATTTTACCCCAACAATCTCAAATTAAATCCAATGCAAAAAAATGTGTTAAGCAGAGTCTACTTTGTTTAAATGACTATCAAATCAATATGTTCTGTCGCAGCCTTAGAGATTTGTTAGAGAACATTAGAGAACAAACAGCATTAAACATCAAACAGCAAACCAAGGAACATAACAGACAAGTGAGGCAGACAGTTATGGAGAGGTTTATAGCAGGGCATGTTGTAAAACAGTATCCCAAGCTCTAAGAGTAGCCTGCTGTTCAGTTCATCATTTTGAGATGGAAGGAGTATGGCATTTCAATAAACCGACATGGCCTCCTAAAATGACAGTCTGGACTAAAGGAGTTAATCAGGGAGGCAAGATGCCCACCCTAATGCTATAAGAGGTAGAGAGATGCAGGGTGAGGGATTGTGTTGGCCAATAGCCATGTAAGAGGTGCAGGAAACATGACGAAGAGAGTGTTCCGGTCAGAGACAAGAACTGTAACTTTTCCCTGCTCCTAAATTGGCCTTTAGAAGAAGTACAGGATATTAATTGTAATGAATTGGTTATACCAGGTCTACTTTTTAATCTTTGTTTTTGTTCACACTCATTTCACTTATATTCTTGTGCTGTTTATTTAAATATATTTTGGTGTGTTTCTGTTTACTGTATGTATAGCCTTGCTGAACAGCAAGGAATTGCTTGAACAATTGACAATTCATTGAAGTTTGTGGCTTTAATGTGCAAAAAAGTGATATAGTTCAAAGGTGGTGGATGCATTTGCAAAGCAATGCAGGTGTCACTAACATTTAGTGTTAGCGTCAAACTTACTCAACATGTTCTGCACAGCTGCAACTGTTTGCCCCTTTGCTTTTTCATGAGAATTTTGCCTGCAGCTGGAGCCCTATCATTGCTGAAGCAACGTCCCCTATTTCTGTTTTTTTTTTCCTGCTCTAATATGTATAGTTGGTAAAAAGCTCTTATGCCTACTCTGGTTTTTATCGTTGTCAGGTCAACCTTCCCACTCTACACTCGACGGCACTGGGATGAGATGGATTTAGCAGGGAAAGAGGCTATCTGGGATGAGAAAAACTGCAGCAAGCAGGTGGTACAGTGATGAGAGGGGTTGAGGACAAACGAAATGGCTGAAATTAAAGAAACCAGTCAGAAGGGCAGACAATTGATTCACTGCAGAGTTCATGATGAAAAAACAAGAAGCTGGCTGATAAAGGCCACAGTTTCTTTCAATCTTCCCCCAGTGCAGAAACTCTATGAAAGTACTATCCAACTTTATCCTCAATGCACTTTTTTTTTTTTTTTTACGTGAGATAAAGTGTGTCCGCATGTGCTTTTCACCGTGCATGTGTGTGTTTACACTCCTCTGGCTCGCCAGCTGCCAGTGTGTAGCACTCAGTCCAGCACAGGCGAAGCCTAATTACAGACGCACGGCTACAGATTTAGCCGGCATGCTAACCATAACTGGGGAGGCAGAAGGGAGGGGATCACTTGGAAAAGTCACGGCTGGACTGGAGCTCTGTAGGAGCGGACCACAGGGACACGGGAAGGAAGGAGGTGAAGGCGTGGGGGGGGTTACTACTATTTCTGCATCGGCTGCTGCTCTCATTATTTATCACAGCAGAAGTTTTTGCAAGCATGAGGAAACCTGCAATTGAATAAACACAACCCCTGTCTCACCCACGCCTCATATTCCTCCATTTGAGGCACAATGTCCAAAATGTCAAACGGTTCCTGTACACAACTGCGTTTGGCCCCTCCATTTGTATGCACCGGCATGGGGCTTAACCGTTATCGCAACGCACTTGTCTCTAACAATATGCACACCCAGGGTAACACAGAAAGCGCACGTCTCATTACAGGAGGGTAGATTCCTCTCGTGTCTGACATGCATTAAACGACAGAAAGTTTTCCCAGGTTGTCAACTTGGAACTCTGCACACAGAAGTGTGTGTGCATGTGCAAGAGGGGCATGTCAGTTAACTATGTGTGTGTGCGTGAAAGTGTGTGACGGGCAGTTTGAGAGACCAGGGAGGGTTGGCAGTTAAATTCTGAGCTCACCCACGACTCTACCACTTCCACCCACAGTGTCCTCTATACAGCTGCTCTCACTGAGCCAAACTCACACTTCTCTTTTTCTTTCTGAGCTTCTCTCCATCACTCCCACCCTCCGTTATCCATCCATCCATCCATTTTTACTTATATACTCAGTTTTCTATTTCTAATTCTCCTTATACTCTCAGTTTTCACCTTTTACCCCCCCACTTCACCATGTTTATTCAAGCATTTTTCCTGCCAAAGGCGATTCTTGCGCAAACTATTTCCAACTTTCCGACTTCTACATAATTTATGCACATTTTTAAGGGCTCATTATAGAAAAATAAAGTGGCTCCTGGAGGTTATATCGTTTCGATCATACCAAAAAAAAGATTTACATACAGATTTAAATGAAGAGATTAAACATTAAAGTACTCCTCATAAAACCATGTCTAGTGTCCATTCTTGCTTCAACACCACCACTTTCATTCAATTACTGTCTAAATAACCCATCAGTCGTTTGTATAAAAAGATGACTCAGCCATT
Source organism: Apricaphanius iberus (assembly GCA_028564705.1). NCBI lineage: Eukaryota > Metazoa > Chordata > Actinopteri > Cyprinodontiformes > Aphaniidae > Apricaphanius > Apricaphanius iberus. The sequence continues at coordinate 589,496 of JAPXFQ010001162.1, forward strand.
AAAAAGAAATAGTCATCCACAAGAACAGAGGAGCTGACTCACGAAACAACACTGAAAATGAGTCCTCTTCTGTCTTCTGTTCATGTCTTCTGTTCATGAGGAGTTGGTTAACAGGGATAGCTCTTCCATTGACAAAAACAACTTTGCTAAATTGCCTCCACTTTTCTGCAACTAACCGACCTTGAAATGACATCCCAGCTTCTGAGTTTTTGATTTCTTTTTCCAAATTCCTGATAAATGTCTATTTAGCGCTGCAGCTGTCCTCTGGAAGCAGCTAGACAAAATTGACAAAATTGGTAACCTTTTTTTGGGACATGGCAGGAGCAGTGTTTCGCACCAATTTGGCTGTGCGCTCTTAAAGCGATTATTCATTATTTAAAAATAAGTGTCTCTTTTCTTTATGACCTTCTTGCCCTCTCACAGAATTTGTAACTAATAAGAAAATTGGAGTTTGGGAGTGCTGTTATAAAACTTTGTTATACCACTCTGCAAACATAACTGCATAAAGTGGTAAAAATAAAGCCAAATCAAAGTCAGAAAGGCATCGGGTTCATACACTCTGCAGAAAAGTTGATCTCTGGGTTGTATTAATCTTTGCAGCATTGATTCATATGGACTTTTCATACAAAAGTAAAGACCTGGGGTCTCATTTATAAAACATTGCGTAGAATCCCTACTAAAAGTGTACGTATGACCAAAACAAAAAGTTTGCGTGCAACTGACAGCACGGTACCCGAAATAAATTTAAAAAAAGTGCTCGGACTTCAAAGTTGAGGAAATAAATAAAAAATACTTGTCTCCCACCGCCAGAGTGGGTCTGCTACTGGAGGGGGTACGTGTACACCCAAGCTGACACTAAATATGAGCATATTTTAAGGAGACAGACTAATACGGCGGGAATTTTGAGCTCTTAGATGGCGTGGATTAGGAGGCTGGGGAAGATGAGGTTGCCCAGCGTCTAGTGACAGCCACTGCTACCTTAAATGATACAATAACATTTTTTACATCCTGGCCGATCCTTGCTCCCTGGGTGAAGGCTTCCTGTCGAGGAGGAGGCAGCTGTGGGTCGGGGTTCTCATGCTGGGGAGGGGGTACGCCAGGAGGGAGGGGAATTTCCTCGGACGGGGCCCTTATAGTAATATGGGTGCAGTCAATTGCGCCGATTATGTTTCGGAAACCGGACATTGCTGCAAATTGCATCTTAATTTCGGCCTGCTCCACCACAGTATATGAAAACGTGATGTATCGCCTGCTCATCTTAATGATCCCATCCAAGACTGCAGGCATTATTGCGCTCAGGGATGGCAGATGATTCAATTTATTAATTGGCAAATCTGAGTTTAAGGTTTTGAGATAAATTTTATGTTTATATTTAAATTTTATTTTAATATTGAAAAATGTTTTTAGAAGAGCTATAGCTCACTGCAAAGCTACAATACAGATAACATTGCTGGCTTGGATGTTTATAATAACATGAATCCATAATTAATGTTTGGTGTGAGGTGAAATTATATGCGTGAGAGGAGTATGCAGTCTGGCTGCAGTTCACCACCTCACCAACTGCGTCGTCGACTCCCTCGTGTCCAAAATGTCCGTACGCATGGGTCAGAGTTGGCGTACAGGTGCGCACATTTTCCCGTCAAGTCTGTTTTTTATAAATCAAAACTTTTGCTTTGAAAGTGGCGTACGCCAGTTTCAGGCCCCGTTTTGTGCGTACGCAACGTTTATAAATGAGACCCCTGATCTGAAGCAAACAAATGTCCTGACAGAAGAGATGTTGCAAGAAGACACTGAAGCTTTAAATATTAGCTTTAAACAAGTTGGAGGGCATACCTCAAAACCCAAAGTGATCTGCAGAGGAAAAGAAACGTAAGTGCATTGTTCAATTACATGATTATTAGTCTGTTAAAAAAAACGAACTTGAATATTAAAGGAATTACAGGTTTTTTAAAAATCTATGCTTATAGATATTTTGTATAAACAGTAAATATACAGGTACATTCTAGGCCACATTCAGGACAGGTTGTTGAGATATTTTTTTATAATACTAACATATGTTTATTTTGATCTAAAGTATATTTTTGTAAAGTTTAATATTTTATGTGCGATGGAAATCAAATCCGCACCATAAACAACCTTTAAAACTGAAGACTACCAAAGCAAAATTTGAGGCTCCAGGTCCATTTAACACCCATCATCAATGAATTCACCAATCTTTTAAATATTTTAATATTGACTATTTTTATGTTGTGCATTTAACATCCTTGTTTTCTGTATACAGTATTAAAAAAACACTTTGGAAGAAACACTTAAGTTGCCTTTTTCTGTGAAAGTATTTTGCTGAAAGTTTTTGCACAGCTTTCTCTAAGGTTCAAATAGAAATAGCAGACACAGACTGTTGGTCAGATTTATTTATATTATATGTAAATTGTGCAGCTTTGTCAACCATCCATTTTCTAAACTACTTAATCCAGTAAGGGAGCCTATCTCCAGCTGTCAACAGGCGAGAGGTGGGGTACAACTTGGACAGGTCGCCAGTCCATCGTAGGGCAACACAGAGACAGACAGAACAAACAACCATGCAAACTCCATGCAGAAAGACCATGGGCTGGGATACGAACCCACAACCTTCTTGCTGCAAGGCAACAGTGCTAACCACTGCGCCCATGTGCAGCCCACAGCTTTGTCAGTTGCACCAATATTGGCCAGGTCTTGTTTAAAGAAATAATGTTTTTAATATCAATGGAATATTACGTGTTTAAATAAAGGTTAAATAATTAGGGAATAAAATAAAAGGAGCAATAAACCAAAAGTAAAAGAATAAAACAACATCAGAGACACATTGCATATTACACATAAAAACATATGACATTACAACTATCATTGCCACATACTAAAACGCAGCTTTTGGTGGGTTTTAGCTTTGATTTAAAGGAACTCAGTACTTCAGCAGCTTTGCAGTGGTCTGGAAATTTGTTCCAGAATGGCTAATAAAAACATAGAAGGTGAAAAGTGCTTCCTCAATTTTTGATTCTAATTCTTAGTAGACTTTAGTTGGAAAACTTGAGGGATGGTATGGTACAGTGACAACAACATACTTTGGTTGTGAGCCATTATTTTGATGTCTATTCTCTAAGCTACAGCCAAAGTAACGACTTTAGAACTGCGATGATGTGCTCGACTTTCCTGGTTCTAGTGAGGACGCCATCAGCAGCGTTCTGGATCAGCTGCAGCTGTCTGATTGACTTTTAAGGCAGACCATTTAAGACATTCAGTGCAGCAAGAGCAATTTTTAATTATTGCCTTAGTCCAGCTGACTTATTCAGACTTTTGAAATGTGTGTATAGACCATAGTCTGACTTAAGTCTATTTTTACAAATTGGACTAAGAGACCCGGATAATGTGAACCGATATCTATAAATTTTGCAGTTTTAATCCAGGTAATGTGTATAAAATCCATTGCCTAGACCTTTTACCCCGGCGGGAAGTTTTCCAAAATAAAATCAGAGCTGAGAGACAGAGAGTGAAATAATGCACAGACACAGAATTTCTGTTTCACATTCATACACATCTGCAGATGGAGAACAGTCAGAACTGAGTTGAACTGAACTGAACTGTCGTATACCGGGGTGTACCATTTTTATTAAAGAAGAACAAAAAACGTAGTCACATGTCTATTCTCCTCCCCCTAGATTTTATTACACCACACGTTTATTCTCAAGGTTTCCTGAGTTATCGCTGTAACCGTCCGGTCTGTTTATGACTGTCTACTCTCTACTCTGTTTCTTATCTCCGCATCCCACTTTTACAACATGCAATAAACTTAGCCTAGAGTTTTACGACTTAAAAGCTTTCCCCCATAAACCATACTTGACAAACATTTCTTTACTATCATGCAAGCTAATAAAAACAGACTTTTACTTTCTGTATACTAACTAAAGATTATATAAACATATTCAATACGAGACTGTTATATAAAGTAGCCCTAAAAAATATGAAATCACGACAAACAGTCAGAACTGAGTTGATCTGAACTGAACTGTCGTATACAGGGGTGTACCATTTTTATTAAAGAAGAACAAAGCACGTAGTCACATGTCTATTCTCCTCCCCCTAGATTTTATTACACCAAACGTTTATTCTCAAGGTTTCCTGAGTTATCGCTGTAACCATCCGGTCTGTTTATGACTGTCTACTCTCTACTCTGTTCCTTATCTCCGCATCCCACTTTTACAACGTGCAATAACCTTAGCCTAGAGTTTTACGACTTAAAAGCTTTCCCCCATAAACCATACTTGACAAACATTTCTTTACTATCATGCAAGCTAATAAAAACAGACTTTTACTTTCTGAATACTAACTAAAGATTATATAAACATATTCAATACGAGACTGTTATATAAAGTAGCCCTAAAAAAATATCAATCCCGACAATTCCCTCTTTCAATCTTTTTTTCAAATAGATTGACCATTACTCTGTACTTCTCCTTCAGGCTCCAAGTGAGGGATTAACAGATATTGACCTTGCATATTATTACCAACAGCTTTGTCAATGCATTTTATGAATAATGAACGTATACATGGAATACAACAACATCCACATAACACCATAGTCGACACAAATACTGCTAATGAAACCATTATTGACATTGCCAGAGTTTTGGATTGAATTGCAATACGTGATGTTGACTGAACCCACTACTTTATTTCCAGGCTTATCATTTTTGAAACAAGTAAAATTATTTGGAGCAACATTACTATCAAAGAAAGGTGGGGTAGCTCTGTTATCAGCTATAGGGAATAATTTCTCCCAGTTACTACAATCTTTTACTGGATTTACACTAGACAGCAGGGAAACCAGACAAGTTGTGTTGAGCTCAACAGGTGCAGGGACCACCTTGAGAATAGGTCTGGCTCCCATGCACACAACACAATCCCGCCTCGCTTCTTGTCCTGCTTGTTCTACCATAAGCAACCAATTATTAGTGGAGCCACCCACACCTGTCATCATTTCAAAGTAATCGTCCACAGATGGTTCTTCTTTAATTACACTACCTCTTGCTGCTGAGGCCTGATTTTGACTTACCGAGGTGGAAGCATTACGAGAATCTTGACAGATTATAATAGGAAATTGAACATCTTTTCCCCCTTTATAAACCCAAATTATAAAGAGAGTACAACCTTGCCCATTCTCGAGATATTTTAAGGGGAGGAGATCACTTTTAGTTAAATTAACAGTAAGAAGTAATTTATCTGCAACCTTATCCAATTTAACCAAAGGACGGGTGTCTGTTTTTCTTTATCTTTACCTTTAAGCAATTAT